>OX382261.1:9159039-9791060 GCA_947507595.1 Pyralis farinalis | reverse complement strand
AAGATTATTATGATATACAATAAGAAGAAACTATTTAACAACATTACCCTCCTTGATGAGGCCCAGTTGGTTAAGTGAGAAAAATATTTTTGTAAGGACAATATTACATCTAATACCAAAACAAATATAAAATGGAATAAAAGATCCGTTAACTAAGTACATTAGCCGTCAGAACCCGTTATATACCTTTTCCCATACATTTTGCGGTCATATATGACCACACGGGTTTCGAAGGGTTAATAAAAAAATGTGTAGGTAGTCGACAGGTTAACTTAATGTTGTGCTAGTTAAATCAACACAACATTATAAAATGTAAATATTACTATTACGTAAAAAATTCTTATTGTATATGGTAAGTAACAAATTAACTCAAAATGTAACACAGGAGCTGTGAAGAAATAATTATTAGATTTATGCTGGTAAGCTCAGAAGTAAATACATATCCAAATTGTAGAAATGGGATTATAATTGGATCAGTAGAACTGGTTATTTTTGTTAGCACTGGCGACAACTGTTTCGGCTATCACGTAGCCTATTAGAAGTTAGTATTCTGTGGTATTTATTAGAACAGAGATAATAATCAGTCCGACATTGGCTATATCCACGCAAGAAATGGACGAGATATGGCCTATTTGAACGTACCATTGATGAGATGATTGTAACACTTCTTGTGTTGCAATCATCAATACAGTTTAGTAACCCTCTTAAATCACCTCGGTTCTATGCTTGTTTTTTTTCCCGGAACAAAATATTACCTCAAATTTAAGTGAAATAAATTATATTAATAGAATAATTTTATATTTTCAATTATATTTTTAATTAGGTTTATATTTATATTTTAACTTTATATTCAATTCAATCTATTTGCATCTAATCATTGTTTATTCCTATTCGTATTCTCAAACATATAATTTATATGTACAGTCATAGAAATATATTATGCATTTTTGAGATCTGTTGACATAATTCCAATGACACAAAATGATATTGCCAATGTAACAATATTCTTATGTGAATATCACTGGAAAATTCGAGTCTAGTAAGACTGTAAATTGACGAAAAATGAAGAATGGAGTATTGACATTGAAAACACATAACAATTGATAATCTCTCAATGTCCAGTCGTTACAGTGTAATATTGCGAGTAAAAAAACGTATGGCGCATTGTTTGTCGATCATCCTATATTTATTTAGATTTACACCCAATTATAATGAATAAGACGGTTTATTTTTTAATTTTCGTAATTACATTTTTTTGTTAAATTTTAGTAATTTAATCACTAAAACGAAATCTGAAAATAACACGTCTCATTTAATATATAAGACACACTAAAAGTTTTGCGCTCCTGACTGCCCATCTGTCTGAATTAGTATAATAAAAAAAATTAAACACGATTTCACTCACTGAAGTTCATCACCCGTAGTAAAATTGGAATTAACGAGTAAAGATTTCAGGGGTATATTTTTCTATCTATTTATCTATTACTTCACGCCAAATCCCTTGCGGGGTAGGCAGAGAGAACCGAGCGCCACGTAACTTGATCCTTACACACCTCACTCGCTTCTTTAATATTAATTTCTCACTCACCTTTTGATAGAACACGATCAATTTGATCATAGTAGGTAAATCTTGGCTTTCCTCGGCTCCTATATCGCTCGACTATACCTAGTCTTGCCATAAATACTGAAACAAAGAAAAAAAAATCTATTGCAAGTAACATTTATTACTTTTACAGTGTGTTAGTTTAATACATAAATATAAAACAATTTAAAATATAAAAAGCTTATTCGAAGTGGTCTCCATTGGCTGCCATACAGTCCTTTAAACGTTGAGGCTAGTTATCAATAGAAGCACGCACTCTTTCCATGGGAAAATTCTTCACTGCCAATCGTACGGATTGTTTTAGGGACTCCAAATTATCATGGCGTTTAGAACAAGCCGTACTCTCTAAAACTGACCATGACTATGACCCGGCGCCGAGTCTTGCTGGAAGGACCATTCTTGGTTATTGAACATATAGGCTGCAAGTCCTAAGTCATCTTTTAAAATACGCGACATGGTTCTAGGTGCTATCTTCATCTCACGAGATAAAATCTTTTGCTTTCGGACAGGATTTCTTCAAATTCTTTCCCTTACTGCTTTGACTACCTTTTTCGTACGAACACTACGTGGACGGCCAGATCTTTTTCTGTCACAAACAGAGGAGGTCTCATTGTACTTATTAATAGCCCGGTACACACACATTTTACTAATACCAAGCGTATGGAGAGTTTTAAAAATTGCATTTGGCTCCATACCTACTTTGTGTAATGCAATCACAGCCATTCGGTTCTCTTTATAACCCCACTCCATTTTAATATCGCAAAATATTGTACAATGTTTTGGCGCCAAAATGAGAAAATTTCAATGAACAATCATATAAAAATGACACATTCCAAATTCATATGTAATATTTTGTTTATTTTTAATTGTAACAGTATTTATGGCCAGACTAAGTATATTGTCGTTACATTCCTCACGAAGTAACACTAAAGCAGAAACGTGTTGCTTTTTGGACAACACAAAGATGTTGCAAAAGTATGTTCAAGAAAATTTTCACATCACAGGATACGACATTTGAAGTTCCAGAAAATCAAAGATTTGATGAAAGGTCGGATTTTTAAGGAGTCAGAAGAGGCTGTGATGCTACTTCAACGCTTCGATGTACCGATAATTAATTCGGCATCTACCATGGTACTCCTTCGTTAGTTTACATTGTAGAAGTCGTAAGTACAGAGATTATAAATTATCAAATTCTTATGCATTTTATTGATATATTGATGCATATTTTGGGAAGTGACTGTACATCGTAGAAACGGGCAAAGCGGAAATTACTTACCCGACATCACACGTAGCAATGTGGATTATGCCAGTCAATCTGTAGCAGGCCGACACAATAGACCTTGCATACGAGTAGCTCGCGTATTGTGACTTATTTGTATCGGGTTCAAAGAAAGTCCCACATTTTCTTTGAGTTTGTCCCTTTGAACTTGTATATGGAATTATATAGTAAATGTTCAAAGACGAACTGTGAGAATTATCTAAGTTTCTATAGATGTCTTACACACACGATATTGAGCACTTAAATTTAAGGTGAAGTTCTCCAAAAAAGTGCGAAGAGACTTTTACAGGTTCAGCACGAGTGATGCCACTGGGGTTGTAATACCTAAATGCTACGTAACTGCTTACCATCGTACGCTTGCTTGACACCTTAGAAATGAATGACTATTATAAGGCTAAACGTATAATTTTTCACTAGAAAATTTCACAGGAAAATCCCTGAAACAACACACGTACTTAAAGTGTATGGGTATAAGGAAATACTCGTAACAGTTTAGTAGTAGGGAACTAATTACACTACTAACTTATTATTTCAACAAAGTATTTGATGTAAATGCAAAATATATTTATAAATCTGAAACAGACTTTTTGAATTATGTAAAAACTATTTGAAAAAGTTAAAACAGAAGCGGCTATCAAATAAAATCGAGATTGTGTTGAATGTTGTAATAAAAACAGGTAAATATAAAGTACTCTGTAAACCATAAAATCACAAGCAAATACCAAACGATTTCACCAATATCCCTTACACTTCCACTGACTTCCGTAATTCATCTCCACATTTGGTGGAGTGGAGTTGTATGATCCATTGTGTAACTTTTTCAATTTACTTTTTATTCAACCAAACAAAATAATTAAAACAATTGAACAATGAAAATTCATACGATCATTGGTAATGTCAATCAGAGTAATTTATTGTATTAGTAGCGCTCTGAGACATAGGCAGCCGCCTCAGTTCAGATGCAAGTCTACACAATCTTCTTGTTCCCTGCATATCCCTGGTAATACAATTAAACAATTAAATTATGAAAGTACAGAAGACACAATTATATACTTTCACAATTTAATTCTACTTTATTGAAAAATAAATATTTTGTATTTGGGTATAAAAGAAATGAAGAAAGAAATATACCGTCGATGCAAGAATGACTCCAAAGCTTTAGTGAAAGAGAAGCGTGAAAGGCTACATATGAGTGAGAAAGAGAAGCTGACGAAGAACTTCGAGGCAAATACCAAACTCTTCTGGAGAGAGGTAAAGAAGTCTCGAAGTGGTTCGTCACCATCCAGAATGGACAAGATAAGATATAAAGCTGGTGGCATTCTTGCTAACACTCAGGAAGTGTTAGAACGGTGGAGTGAATATTTTCGAGAAATGTATGATTATGTCCATGACGCTGGCATTGTGAATGAGTCTGTGTTTGACTCGGCAGTGCCAGCGTACCATGAAGACATTACTATGGATGAGATTGAATGGTCGATACGAAGTTTGAAAGATGGAAAGTCAGCGGGAATCGATATGGTAACAGCTGAGATGATCAAGCTAGGTGGTACCTACGTTAGGGAAGCCTTCTGGTTTTTGAGCAAATTATGCTGGAGAACCGGAAGGGTCCCGAGCGATTGGAGACGCGCAGTCATCGTGCCCTTGTATAAAGGCAAGGCACGTATGGACTGCGCCAACTATAGGGCCATCAGTTAGATCAGCTTAGCAGTTAAAGTGTATGGAAAAATCATTGAAAGGAGAATGAGGGTGAAATCCGATGGAATGCTTTCGGAAGCACAGGGTGGATTTCGAAGCGGCAGAGGATGTACGGATCAAGTTTTTTCACTCCGCAACATCGTAGAGAAGCATCTGGCTTAGGACCAGAAGGTTTTCTGCGGTTTTGTGGACTTTGAGAAAGCATTTGATAGAGTCGTGCGAAAGAATCTCTGGAACATTTTGCCCAGATATGGGGTTGACGGTGACCTACTCCGTGCTGTGCAATCCACTTATGAGGATTGTACAACATGTGTGCGGGTGGACGGCAGCTTGTCGCCCTGGTTTGATGTCAACATTGGTGTCAGACAGGGCTCGGCTGTTCATCCTGTATCTGGACAGTTGTCTTCAGAGAATAAGAAATATGAATGTGGGAATGCGAATGGGTGACTCAGTGGTCAACTGCCTGCTTTATGCAGACGATGCGGCATTAATAGCAGAATCACCATCCGAACTGCAAACACTAGTTACAACAATGAAAGATGATTGTATGAAGAACTTACAATTGAATGCGAAGAAAACGAAGATAATGGTATTTGAAAGAGAGACAACCAGAACGAACACTAGGATTATGGTTGATGATGTAGCGTTGGAGCAAGTGAATGAGATTGTATATCTTGGAGTGCTTTTAGCAGCAATGGCAGGTACTCCGCTGATGTGGAGAGTCGAGTGAGTGCCGGGAATAGAGTGAATGGAGCGTTGGGTAAACTTCTAGGCAGCCGGAATCTAAGCCAGAAGGCATAGCTCGCTGTACACAACGCGGTGCTAATTCCAATGCTAACTTATGGAAGTGAGAGCTGGGTATGGCAGCGAGAGCATGAAAGTAGAATAAATGCGGTCGAGATGAAAGCATTGCGCAAAATTTGTGGCATAACGCTTGCTGACCGCGTTCGCAATGAAGACGTGAGAGAAAGAGTTGGTCTAAAAGAGAGTGTCGGTGTTAAGATAAGAAAGGGCATGCTCCGTTGGTTCGGACATGTAGAAAGAATGCGGGACGAAAGAATGACGAAACAGATATACAATGCAAAAGTGGAAGGATGTAGGAGCCGAGGAAGGCCGAGACTAACCTACCATGACCAAATTGGTCGTGTTTTATCAGAAGGTGATGTCAGAAGCCCCAGGAACCGGCGAGCGTGCATGAAAAGAGCTATGAATGTCACAGAAGCGAGTGAAGTATGCAAGAACCGCGTCTTATGGCACTCGGTTCTCTCTGCCTACCCCGCAAGGGACTTGGCGTGAAGATAGATATACTTACATAAATATTTTGGTTGTTTGTTTTTTCTTTAATATTGACATAATCAGTCTACATTTGGCATTTATCTTTCTATCTATAACTTCACGCCAAATCCCTTGCGGGGTAGGCAGAGAGAACCGAGCGCCACGTGACTCGATCCTTACATATCTCACTCGCTTCTTTAACATTCATTGCTCTTCTCATGCACGCACGCCGGTTTCTAGGGCTCCTGACATCACCTTCTGATAGAACATGACCAATTTGGTCATGGTAGGTAAGTCTTGGCCTTCCCCGGCTCCTACATCCTTCCACTTTTGCATTGTATATCTGCTTCGTCATTCTTTCATCTTGCATTCTTTCTACATGCCCGAACCATCGGAGCATGCCTCTTCTTATTTTAACACCGACGCTCTCTTTCAGACCAACTCTATTTCTAACATCATCATTGCGAATACGGTCTACGAGCCTTACGCCACAAATTTTGCGCAGCGCTCGCATTTCAACCGCGTTTATTCTACTTTCATGCTCTTTCTGCCATACCCAACTCTCGCTTCCATAAGTTAGCGTTGGGACCAACACTGCATTGTGTATAGCGAGTTGTGCCTTCTGGCTCAGGATTTTACTGCCAAGAAGTTTTCCCAACGCTCCATTCACACTATTCCCAGCACTCACTCGTCTTTCCACATCTGCGGTGTACCTTCCATCCCTGCTGAAAGCGGATCCAAGATATACAAACTCATCCACTTGTTCCAACACTTCATCATCAATCGTAATCCTTACATTAGTTCTGGATTCTTCTCTTTCAAATACCGTTATCTTTGTTTTCTTCGCATTCAGTAGTAAGCCTTTCTCCATACAGTCGTCTTTCATCGCTGTGACCAGTGTTTGCAGTTTAGATGGTGTATCTGCTAATAGCACGGCATCGTCTGCATACAGCAGACAGTTCACCACTTGGTCACCCATGCGCAATCCCACATTCGTTGACCTTATTCTCTGCAGACAACTATCGAGATACAGGATAAACAGCCTAGCAGATAGCATGCAACCCTGTTTGACACCAATTTTGACATCAAACCAGGGTGACATGCCACCGTCTATCCGCACACATGCTGAGCAATCCTTGTAAGTGGACTGCACAGCACGGAGCAGTGAACCGTCAATCCCATATCTCGGCAATATGTCCCACAGTTCCTTTCGCACAACCCTATCAAAGGCTTTCTCAAGATCCACAAAACCGCAGAAAACCTTCCGGTCTATGGCCAGATGCTTCTCTACGATATTGCGGAGCGAGAAAACTTGATCCGTACATCCCCTTCCATTTCGGAAACCTCCTTGTGCGTCCCACAGCATTTCATCGGATTTCACCCTCATTCTCCTTTCAATCACCTTTCCATATACTTTTGCTGCTAAGCTGATCAAACTGATGGCCCTATAGTTGGCGCAGTCCATGCGTGATCCCTTGCCTTTATACAAGGGCACGATGACTGCGCGTCTCCAGTCCATTGGGACCCTTCCAGTTCTCCAGCATAGGTTGCATAGGTACCAGAAGGCGTCCCGGACGTAAGTGCCACCTAATTTGATCATCTCAGCTGTGATCAGATCAATTCCCGCTGATTTTCCATTTTTCAAGCTTCGTATCGACCATTCGATCTCATCCATAGTTATGCCTTCGTCGGACGCCGTCAACGTGGAGTAAGCATCCGACTCACTCTCATTGCCAGCGTCCGAGGCATACTCATACATTTCCTCAAAATATTCACTCCACCGTTCTAACACTTCCTGAGTGATGGCAAGAATGACACCAGCTTTAGACTTTATCTTATCCATTCTGGATGCCGACGAACCACTCCGAGACTTCTTTACCTCTCTCCAAAAGAGTTTGGTATTTGCCTCGAAGTTTTTCGTCAGCCTCTCTTCCTCATTCATAATTTGTCTTTCACGCTTCTCTTTCACTAAAGCCTTGGTTTCATTCTTGCATAGACGGTACATTTCTTTCTTCTTTTCTCTCATATTTTCATTTAAAGGCAAAGATGATACGTAATCCAGCCACGCTTTCCTCTTTCTTGCTACGGAGGATTCAACCTCCGCATCCCACCAGGCATCTCCTTTCGCTGTTTTACGTCTCTTTGCGCATCCACAAGCTTCTTTTGCACTATTCACCATACTTTCTTTCAAAACTTTCCAACAATCATCCACATCTGAGTCGGAGAGGCTTGCATTTGCAAGTCTCTCACTTACCAGATGCACATACATTCTCCTTACACTTTCATCTTGCAATTTTTCGCTCATTATCCTTTCATGATCTCCGAAAGGGATACGCACTCGCCAGTGCCTCCACTTCCTAAAAAGGCCCACAAACCGGCTTACCACCAGGTAGTGGTCCGTCTCAAGAGTGGGGTCTCTAAAGGCTCTTGTATCCATTAAAACATTTCGGAGACGTCTATCTATTAAAATCAAATCAATCACACTTTTTTGATCATTTCTTCTCCATGTATACGTGTGAATATCCTTATGATGAAATAAAGTATTCGACACGAGGAGGCCTCGTTCCATACATAAATCTAGTATAGACTTACCTGCTTCGTTCACTCTCTTATCTCCATACGGACCAAGAACAGCTTCATAGCTGTATCGCTTGGTCCCAACCCATCCATTCAAGTCTCCACACATAATCACTCTTTCGTTCCCTTCAACTAAGTCCAGAACATCCCTCACAGACTCCCAAAACTTCTCCAGTTCTTGAGCACACGCTGAGCTTACGGGAGCGTATGCTGCAACCAAAAATACTCGCGTGATGCCCAGTTTAATACGAACCCAGAGAAGTCTAGGCCCTACCAAACAGTAATCTCTTACACCAGTGGCTAAGCTAGAGGAGAGTACGACACCTACACCAGCACTGGCATGATCGTCACGGTCTACCCCAGACCATAGGGCCATCATACCACCGGGCAGATCATCGGTGTCGCTCCCCTTGCGCTTAGTCTCTGTCACACATAAAGCATCCAAACGTCTATCATTCATTACGTCTATCAGTTCATTCGTCTTATCTTTCAATCCACCTCTCACATTCCACGTGCCTATGCGGCACTCGGCTCCCCTCGTCCCGCCGGAATTGGCGCTGCGTGGTGGGTGGCGCCCCCCACCGCCGCATGCAGCTGTATTCGCACCGACGGGGGCGGATCGGTGCGCGTCGCCTACGGGGGACGCCCTAATCCGCACGTCGGTGCGCTCTTGGTCCAGAATTGCAATCGACTGATTGGCAGGGGTCGCGAACGAGCACGCTTCTGGCACATGACCCCCTCATTTATCTTTAATCAATGCATACAGCATTTTAATCAAGTTAAGAGAAAGGAATGTGTTGGAAATTTACAAACGTTTATTATTATTTTCCTAGTTTTGAGTAAAATCACTACTCTATTCAGTGGAGTGCCTGTGTGTTTGTCCTGGAAATCCAATTGGTTTGCATGGAAGACTTTCTGAATTATGCTTCGTAATATAAACTACTGAAATCGTTAATTATTAATTTGTTGTATATTCTGTATGTTTCAGCATTTTTTATTTAAAATTTGAATTTTTTCCTCATATTTTGATAATATAACCCTCATTTAACCATAATCTGGGCACATGGAATCTTTTTTAATTCCAGAGACACAAAAAGGGTAATAGAAGCAGGTAACAAAATGTAGAAGGAAGGTTGAGCGGCAGTTTTGTCTATCGCAACGACACATGTGTAACTGTTCATTTTTGTGCTGTGAAAATTTTAATATATTTAACTAGTATCTACATGTGACGCGTCATTTGAAAATTTAAAAAGAGTATAATATATATACTATATATAATATATATACTCTTTGAGTATAATAATCTTAAGTAATTTCTATTGAAAATTTGGGATGGAAGTACGTTTCTGGTAAACATAAAACAATAGTGATTAAGAATCTCTAGATAATTTACTGAAAATGTTAATTTGTTATTGTAAAAAAAAATAAAGAGATGCCTGAGGATGTTTAAAAGATGGTTCATATTGTACTTACGCGTATTCTCAGTATAGTAGTGATAGTTATTGCTATGCAATTTATCACCTATTATAAAAATAACTAAAGGAGGGGAGACTAATGAAAATCCAATTTAATTTTAAACTTAATTTTAGTACTTTGTATACAAAGGACATTAATTACTAGATCATATACTTTTCCTTAATTTTAATTAACGTGCTTTACTTTTAACGTTTAATGTTATAGCGAAAAAGATATTTCTGTTCTAAAATCGTTCATTAAGCTTGTAATGTATTAGATTACATGAATATAATTGCTTTTATAGGAGTTTAATTTTATAAGAATATAATAAGGTATATTACAAAGATTTCCCATTTATTTTATTAATATTAAGCAATATATTTTTAATGGGAAATCTTGGTAATATACGTTATTATATTCTATAACTTCACTCCAAGTCCCTTACGGGGTAAACAGAGAATATAATAATATATTATTATTGATATTGACAATATAATCCAATGTTTTTTATAATGATTCGTTCAAAGTATCTGAATTCTGAGATCTTTATAGTCCAGGGACTCTCCTAATTACTAAGTAATTATAAGAACAATGAGATTTTCATTAGTCTTAACTTCGTAGAAAATTTTATTTTACACGGCTTAACTAGTTAAACATTTCAGTAGGGCCATAAAGACTATCAAAAGGAAAGCAGGACTTCTAATTAACGCTCGAAGTTGTCGCATTCAAGAACTGATATGCAAGCAATGGAGTCGTCGTGAGTCGTGACGAATAGTCAGTTTTACGTTCCGTGTAATGTGTCGATCACCGTTTGCGACGAAGAGATTTCTAACACCAACGTTGGCCGATCATCATGCCAAACTAGCTGCTGCTAGCTTCTTCGTTCTTATTCTGCTAGCTTTTTCTTCTTAAAAAATCAAACATCACATAACTTTGCTTTTTTAAGATATTCGTAGGAACTAAACACTTCCGATATCTGTAAAATATATGTATAACATCTGTTAAATATCCGTTCACAAGTTTTTGTGTGATCATTTAATCTTTTTTTTAATGAGTACGTATTTTGTCCATAGTTAGCCAGACAGATAAATATTTAAAAAGACTACAGTTTTAGTTTCTATATTATCATTAGAATCTAGTGTTGCCACTATTTCTAAAAATATTCCATGTATACGTTATATACGATACATGACGAGTTCGGTCACAGGGCAACAGGACAAACAGTTGTGTGTATGAGCATGTCTGTTTGTCTTGGCCTACGTGTTTTTAAGAGAGGTAGGGCGTATCAAAGCAGCCCGTCTGGGGAAGTACGTCCACCTCACAGGAAACCACAGCTAAATAACAATATTCATACGCAAGCCACATAATTATTATACCTACTTAGACTAGCTGATTCGACATACATTATTCTGCCTAAAAATGTCTTGAAAGCCGATTGCAGTGCCAACTACCGGGTCCTATTATGAATCTAACCAACTAAGGGGACTAAATAAAAACAAAAACAAAACATCAAAATTGGCCTAGTCATTTAGAAGACGTTCAGTGACATATAGACGTATAGAGTCTTGCATTACATCGTATTTAAATAATAGATTGCAGACAGTTGACATAAATGGGGTTAAATCTAAAGGCAATAATGTTAATATCGGGGTGCCCCAGTGTTCAATTTTGGGTCCAATTTTATTTTTCATATATGAGAATGATCTGCCCTACGTGCTGCAGAAAATGGCGGATATAGTACTATTTTCTGATGATACCTCTCTAATTATTAATTTGGCCCGCCGGTGTGAAAATATTGACAAAGTAAATGGTGTTGTGTCTGCTATTTAAACCGGTCCACATGTAATAATCTTTTGCTAAAACTAAATGCATCAAATATAGTCTTCCAAATGTGACTTGTGACAATACAGAAGTTCTCATTGGGAATAATAAATTAGAATTTGTTAATAATACTGTGTTTCTTGGAGGTTTTCCCAAAGGACTACTGTATGGGGTTCCTCAAGAAAGGCGTGATGAGGTTCTTACAGGGTCGGCAACGTAAGAGTGACACCCCTGGTGTTGCAAATGCCCATAGGCTACGGTAACTACTTACCATCAGGCAGGCCGTACGCGTGTTTGCCACCTTAGTGGTAAAAAAAAAAATACAGTAGACTAAATTACAATGAGCCCCCCACATAAATAAACTTGCGGGTAAGCTCAGCTCCGCTCCATACGCAGTTAGGAGAATTAGGCAATAGACGGAAGTGGCTACTGCGCGCTTAGACTATTTCAGCTACTTTCATTACATTATGTCGTGTGGTATACTGTTGTGGGGGACGGCGGCTAACATTGATACATTTTTTTTTTTTCAAAAAAGAACCTTTCGCTTTATTTAAATTATAAATCATTTCCAAACTTCAGCGAAAAACTTAGAAGTAGAAATAAGTTGTGTTTGCCGGTACATCGGCTTGCAAGGACTGGTAGATCTTTTCTTGTAAATTGTATTCAATTTTATAATAAGTTGCCTGAAACAGTTCTGTCCTTTCTTGACGATGTATTCAAAAAGCACATTAAAATGCTCTCTGTAAAAGGGTTTATTGTAGAATTGTTGAATATGTAACTGACAAACATGTCTGGAAATAATTCAGCACAGACGACATGTCCTCAATAATTTTTAATTTTACCATTTGATATCATTATTGTACCAATATGCTTATGTGAATTTTTTGTAACATCTAATTGTCAATTTTAAAAGAGCCCTATATTGGCAAGTTTCTTTCGGCATTTCTTCCTCGCCAATGGTCATTTCTGAAATGCTAGCAGATTAAAAAAATAAAAATGTAAAATAACAGAATTGAATGAGTTACAATAAGATTACATTTCAAAAAATGTAAGACGTGCCTAAGTGCCCGCGAGAGCCCAATGGGAAATAAAGAATTTTAGTCTTTTTTTTAGAAGTGTTATATGTTTAAACGTATAGTATAGCGCTTTCCCCTGATACAAGCAATCATTTACCTAATAGCCAGCAATAGTAGTATTTGTTTTTTGCATGTCGCTGTAAACTACGGCAAATACCATTATATAAAAAGCATATTATCCGCCTGCACTGTCATAATTTTTATATGTCACGAGTGTTTCAACAAACCATAACGTGACCTCAAACCTTGCTTCTGTTGATAACGCCAACATCAGTCCGATATAATAGTTATGTGAGCTCGCAGCCGCAAACCGCACTCTCCCCCGGCCTGCTCTCGGCTTATCTGCAACATAATCTTTTACCACGTTAATTTTTCACCGGCTTTATTTTGTAGAGCTAGGCTGACGTATCACGATAGACGGACAAATAGTGAAGTTTAAATTTAAATGAGAATGAATATGTATTCACTCATTATCGACATAAATGGGACAGGAGACACCTTTGAGCAAATATATATTTTTGTTAAGTGTATCTTTTCCTTAGTGAATTCCGTTTCTGTAATGTACATTATAGTTACATACTGTGGATTTTCTTTAATACTATTAAATTTTGTGAGTGTATCTAATGTGTATATATTCTATATATGTGTGTGTGTGTATGGTGTGAGTCAATTACATCTAATGTGTGGGTAGATATAGGCCGATGAATTAATCAAATGTTTATCCATCTGGAGATATTATTCTATCAATCATTGCTCTCTCTATTATTATGTAAAGGATAAACATGAGATTGTATTGTTTGCGGATGATACCTCTTTGACATTCAAAATTAATAGACAGTTAGGTAATTATGACGAAGTTAACGATGCTCTCTCTAAAGTTATGCATTGGTTTAATGTTAATAATCTGCTTTTAAATGATAAAAAGACTAAAGTAATTAAGTTCTCAACACCTAATGTAAGACAGGTGACTACCAATGTACATGTTAATGGAACTAATTTAGCCCCTGTGGAGACAACTGTGTTCTTGGGTATAACAATCGACTCCAAACTACAATGGGGCCCACAAATGGAAAAATTATCAGGAAAACTAAGTTCTGCAGCCTATGCAGTGAAAACTATTAGACGGCTCATTTGGGGTAACTCCGCGGACATTAACACCATCTTTTTATTGCAAAAAAGAGCCATAAGAGCTATCTACAAACTTGGTCCCCGGGAGAGCCTTAGAGAAAAATTCAAAGAAATAAATATTCTAACGGTCGCATCGCAATATATCTATGATAATCTTTTGTATGTCCATAAAAACATAGACTCATTTTGTAAAAAGAGTGATGCGCATAACATAAATACTAGATATAAGCATAATCTTGTGTTACATCCAAGCCGTCTCCACAAAATAAGTAATTCTTTTATGGGGCAATGTATACGGTTCTATAACAAACTTCCCAGCAATATAAGAGAATTGTCAATAAACAAATTTAAAACTACCATTAAAGCCAAATTGTGTAGCAGGGCATATTATAAAGTATCTGACTATATTAATGATAAAAATGCCTGGGATGGAGTCGATCCAATTATAATGTAATTAATAAATTATGTAAATTTGTTTGGATACCAAAAGAGGGATGCCTGAGTTTTTTGGCAGTATTTTTATCAGTGCTCACCTAGTCATGAACTGCACGGTAGGGAAAAAAATTGTGACGATTCCAAACAAATGTAGCCATTTTTACGGAATAAAAAGATTTTGACTTTGACTTTGACTATCACTTGTGTGACTGTCAATGCTCAACGGCGAGGAGCCATATTTATGAAACGTAAAAATTCAATTTTGATTGATCTACCATGCAGATATATGTGTCCTAAAACACTTCAAATCTAGACCTGACAATGCATATTTAGGCAGACTGAACTTTCATTTGCTACCCAGTTTATTTTGGTATCAGGTTTTTAGCTCTGATTCATTCTTTTTCGTGTTTCGTGGAATGCTAGTCCTTCGCTACTTGTTTTGAAAGGAGACATTGATAGCAAGATGGCGCCTGAAAGTTACAAAGTTTCATTTATAATTCTTTATTGTCTTAACGACTAGGCGACTGTCGCTGTTCTTCTTTTATAATTCAAACTGCGAAAAGTTTTCAGATAGCTAATGGATTTTGAACTAAGAGGGATTAACGTAAAGGGCATAGTGCTTGTCTACTTAACCGACATCTTAAAATAATTCCTATCTATGAATTCAGTATAGAATTTTGCAAGTTATTTGAAGTTCAAGCAAAACATGAGATGAACGAGTATGCGTTCTTATTTTTTAAATAACTGACTACAAAAGGTGGAATTAATGCTAAATGCATAATCTTGCAAATGCCTTTTGAAAATCACCCACTAATCCATATGATTATACAAAGAGAGAGTGGGGATAACCGATTCTTTTAGATCCTTTAGAGTAAAATAAGATTGGAGATGAAAGATAAACAATATTTTTATTTTTGTCGATTTACTTGTAACTTAACTTATATTCTTAGTTTAGTTGTTTCTATGTTCTACCGATTAAATTTTAATTGAGTTGTGTTCAGAGTATGTTTTTATACTACGTCGAGAGGTATACAAGCAAAGAACCTACCTGATAAACACTTGCAATATATTAAGTATCTCCCGAGCAATGCCACTTCTGCTGTTATCACAGCTACTCCTAAGGACTTTACTGGTGACCTCACTTATTTGCTGGAACACGACAACCTTACAAGGAGTTGTTATTTGACTGTAGTTTTCTGAGAGTACCCAGACCGAGACAAACAGATATGTTCATTGTTTTTTTTTATACTACGTCGTTTTTTTTATACACCTGATGTAAAGCGGGTACCGTAGCCTATTAACGCTTGCGATGTATTAAGTATCACTCGCGCGATGCCTCCTCTGCTGCTTACACAGCAACTCCTTGGGAGCTTACTGGCGAACTCACTCATACGCAGGAACACCACAATCCTCTAGGGAGTTGTTATTTGGCTGCGGTTCATGTACATGTATTTGTCCTGTGTGGGATCTAACCAATGAGCGTGTGTCAAAGTAGCGTTACTGCGCCACCGAGCTCGTCAAAATTTAACACTTTCAACCCTTTCAGGCTCTTAACGCTACGATTATCGTTTGCAAATAAGGCGAGCCTTAACTCATAGTCTTACTAATTATTTTTTATAGCATCGCGTCTCTATGACCACCTGCATGCAATCACTATACACCTTAATTACAACATAACATTCCATTGTAATCAGTTTGCGTAAGTTTGTAAAGTTTTAAATATGTACTGCAATATTTTTAACGAGCTCGGTGGCGCAGCGGTGAATGATGCGACCTTAACACCAACGCCACGAGCGTTGTATTCCCACACAGGACAAAAATTTGTGTGCATGAACATGTCTGTTTGTCATGGCCTGACTGTTTTTAAGAGAGATAGGGCGCATCAAATCAGGCAATCGCCTAGGAGATGATATTATACAAAAAAATATGACGACGATACAAAAAAATATATGAAAATGAGCAAAAGGTACCTAAGTAGCATTTCTTACATGTTCTTCATATTAAACAAGTTCATATGACTACCTCCCACATAATAACAGCACGATGTTACTATATTATATGAGAGTGGGATAAGTTTGCAACATTATAATACCTTAATTATAAGTTGATGAAAAGTTTCCTCTAACTTATTCCCTGTTTAAAGTTTAAGCTAATTTGCGTGTTAGAAATAGGTACAGTTCAGAGTACATTAAGTTCATTTACCATGTACATAATTTTTTTGTTGCATTCTAAATACGGCTTTTTCAAAAAGAAAGCTTTTATTTGGACATAAACACCACACTATGCACCACATATTAACGTTAAGTTACATGTAGAAGGTGATTATACGACACATACTAATAGTGCTGTGCGATGTCTTAAATAGATCTGATCTTAGCGTATTGCCGGGGTCTACAAGAGATCAGGTACTGATTTTCAGACCAGACCTGTTTATGACATCACTGATGAACAAGCAAGTAGTCAACATAATATAAATGTACACAAAATAAAACCAGCCAAGTGCATGTCAAATTGCCTATGTATCGCATGGGGGGAGTTCTACTAGTTGGCCGTTAAAATTAAAAACTAGGAAACAAAACGCTTAGTTATTTTTTAAGTTTTCATAAAAGAAAATACATTTTAAAAGTTTGTCGACTATCAAGATTTTATTCACCTTTGTCAGCATAGTTAATATGTATATACATGCCAAACTACAGCTTTCTAGTGTCAAGCGCTTCTGAGCTAGGCCGCGGACAGACGGACGGACGGACAGACAGACGGACATAGCGAAACTATAAGGTTTCCTTGTTTACTACGGAACCCTACAGAAATAACAAATCACAGATGTAAATGTGTTATAATTATGTTATACCAGCGATCCACCCCGCCTTCGCACGGGGGTAGTAGAGCCTATTAAGCCTACAGGTTTTGTCTGTCGTTCTCCCAAATAGCTCCCAGGCGGCTTGATTTTTTTCGCCATTATCAACAACTATCGTCATATTTTAACCGATTTACCCAATACCTAAATGTATAAAGCAAAATTATATTTAACCATTAAAATATGCATTTCATCTGACAAGCGTGTTAAAACATAAAACTCATTAATACCTATGATTTGCGTGACGATTTAATTTGTTCATCCTTTATTTGTCTACCTTGTTTATTCATGCAAAACAAATCCATTAACCACAGCGTGCTAGCGGGCCATAATCCTGAAAATTCACCTCAACACATGTCACTCGCGTACTTTGGGAACATGCATAAGACGGTTATTTCCTAATTAAGGTATTCTGGTCAATGTAATGTATTCTGTGGGGAAGTAACGCTGATTAAACTAAAGCAAGATTGATTGTATTTGTTGAATTTATTGAGTATGGAAAATGCTTATGATTTTTTATAAGATATTAGCGGATCTAACCGATATTGTTCTTACCGACTATAAAAATACAAAATCCTGCCATCCTTTGTAAAGCTAAATAATCCAGTACGCACTACAACACTCACAAGAAAAAACATGCAAATCGGTCCAACCGTTAACTTCAGCATTCACGTGTACAGAAAAAAATACATAGAACGAACAATAAAAACTAAACAAACAGATCTAATTCAGAGATGAGTGATTGTTTACATTTATATAAAAAATCAACTAACTTCTAGATGAATTGTATAGCTACAGAAGTTCTTAAAAAAGTTTGCGATGGGTCGAATCACTGATATTTATTGTCAATATCATAAAATTTCAAACTTAGCTATTAAAACCTTTTAAGACCTTTGTAACATCACAACTTTCCAATATTTTCTCAATACCCTTATTGAAATCGCCATTTATATCTACTTTTTGGTACTTTATTATATTCAGTAATATGAATCGTTGCTGAAAATATACATATTAGTGTTTTGTCATACCACAAGATTGTTTGATTAAAAGTTTTTCATGATTTCGTTGTATACTTTGCCTACGACATACATAATTTCGCAAGAAATGTAATATTTCCTCGGGAGGTGTACAAGCATACGGTCCACCTGATGTAACGCAGTTACCGTAGCTTATTAGCGCTTGTAATATATTAAGTCATATCACTCGCGCGATGCCTCCTCTGCTGCTTAAACAGCAACTCCTTAGAAGCTTTACTGGTGACCTCACTCACACGCAGGAACACAACAACCCTCTAGGGAGTTGTTATTTAGCTGCGGTTTTCTGTGAGGTGGAGGTACTTCCCCCAACTAGCTGTTTTGATGCGCCTTACCTCTCTTAAAACATCCAAACCAAGACAACAATGTCTGTTCATGCACACAAATGTTTGCCTTGTGTGGGAATCGAACCCACGAGCGTTGGTGTCAAAGTCGCATCATTCACGACTGAGCCACTGAGCTCGTCTTCTTTGCCACCAATGCCTGTGGGTTCGATTCTCACACAGGATGAACATCTGTCTGCATAAAGATGTTTGTTTGTCTTGGTTTGGATGTTTTCAAGAGAGGTGGGGCACATCAAAGCAGCTCGACAAGGGAACTACCCCATCTCACAGAAAACTGCAAACCGCAGCCAAATAACAAATTTCTGAAGGGTTGTTGTGTGAGTGAGGTTACCAGTAAGCTCCCAAGGAATGCCTGTGATACACATATATTT
Organism: Pyralis farinalis; assembly: GCA_947507595.1. NCBI lineage: Eukaryota > Metazoa > Arthropoda > Insecta > Lepidoptera > Pyralidae > Pyralis > Pyralis farinalis. The sequence goes on along the minus strand of OX382261.1, from coordinate 9,772,110 downwards.
CAAGCTATCATAGGTCACGGTAACCACTTTACATCAAGTATCCTAACTAGCCTCCCGACTTTGTAAAAGAAAATTGTTCTGCTCTAGCGGATAAGTTGTTTTTTTTATTACCGTGGTCACTGCATACATTGTAATAGAAACTCTTCACTAAGTTTCTAGAAATTCTAAGTATAATGTAATAGGACTATAAGTAGTTTTGGATGAATGTCTTCTTCTTCACGTTATCCCGCTTCCTACTCCATTAGGTAGGATGGGCGGGATCCGTTATCTAAGCCTAAGGATTTGACGAAGACATATATCTTTACATGGAGCAACTGCCGTCAGACCTCCTCAATTTTAGAGGGTAAACCAGCTCTTTCTTAGGTTAGACCATACGTGTGGTATCACGATGTTTTCCTTCACTGCCGAGCAAGTGATAAATATGTACATAAATACGAAACACGAATTTACTGGTACATGCCTCCGTCTGGATTCGAAACGGGGACCATTTGCTCAATAGGCCGGTTTGGATGAATAATAATGATAATTTATAGACGCGATAATCTTACAATTCACGCGTAGTACATTTTTAGTTTCGATGGCTCATGGATTTTCAAAGCCATTACTAACTCATCTCATCCTCGGAGGTTTCCTAGCAATATTTATAACTCGTAGGAACACAACAACCCTACAAAGAGTTTATGTAGTGATTTAGCCGCAACGTTCTGAACGGCGCGGTGAAGGTACATCTCATACAAGAATTATCCCTTGATGGGATAATTCTTGTATATGAGATGTACCTTAAAATACTTACCTATAAAATATTATCGGGACCTCATTCTTCAGAGCTTCGTTTACTCATCGACAGGGTGCATCAAGTGCACAAGAGATTGTATTTAGCTTTTAAGATAGCAATGATACACTACTCTGTTGTTTTAAGATCGTTGATCAACCAATATACTTGAGATTTTATTATGTGTATAAAATGAAATACTCAATAATACAAACCACACGAAAAATACAGGAAAAAAACGCTTCCGTTTTACAGAAACCGATTGCTACATAAGTTCCGTCTCTCCAATTTGTTCAAATTCAAGTAACCTAAATGTTAAGTGCTTTCATTTGGATTCTTTTGATTCAATTATTCAATAGAAAGAATGGAATATTCGCCGTAATATATAAAATGGTTTATTATCAAAGGCATTTAAAACAAAATGCAAATAACCTTTGATCTTCTATTTCAAATGTAACTACTTAATTACTTTTGAAAATACATATTTTTATTTTTAATATTCATTTATTTATTTAAATGGAATATTTTACTATGATAATTATTAAATTTAAATTGTATTTGTATTATCTCGAAAAGATTCATCTTTAGCCCGTATCCCACAGTGTGTAGTGGTTTTAGTCAGATGTGATTCGGCGCTTTTTGTTTGTCCGTCTAATTTATGTATTACACAGTCTATGGACACTTGCATCACACGTGCGTTGCCAACCCTGTAATAGCCTTTTCACACCTATTTTGAAGAACCTTATGCTGCTACCCCAGGGAAAACCTTGACCAGCCCAATTATCAAATACAGAGAATGCGAGCACCGTAGTACCGTAGCTTGTAAGGTATCATTTATTGTTTCAACTGTACTTTACAATGGTGTATAGAAGCTAGTATCAACAGTTTGTCCATTTCGGATGTAGAATATTATCATAACTTTTTCTTAAATAAATATATACAATATACTTAAAAATCTAAAAACTATATTGCATCTACAGCGATATAAGTTCATAGCGCAGCGTACAGATACTTGTAATACCAGAGCATCATTAGTGTATAGCGGACTGCGTTAAGAAAACTTCAAGCGCTTTTTGAAGAACCCGTGTAGTCTATAGGGATAAACTTAGACAGGAAATTACTCCGTATAGTCAAGCGTAACTCTAGTCCAGTACACCTCATCCGACAAAATCGGTCAAGCTGTCTAGGATGTCATAATGACATAGTAATGCAATAGGTTCGAGGAAATACCTTTTTTTCAGTTAGATAATAAGAACAACAGCTGATAGCTAATCAACGTATATAACCTAGAATATCACAATGTTGCATGCATATTTCGTTGTGTAATGATTATTTTTTATACAACATCGGGGTCCTTATAACGTCATGACGATGTATAAAAAAATACTAAAATAATGCATTGTTTGCAAAGGTATAGTCACCTTCAAAATCTAAAATATTTTCCGTCGACCGGATGTCATTCACATATTTATGACTTCACGTACGTAGCCGGGGCGGATCATTAGTATTATATGAATACATCGAGGTTGAATTACATTGCGCACAAAGTGGATTCCGTGTTAGAGATCAGTCAGTGTCAATTCTTCGGTTAATTAAGCTGACATGGCAACGGTAAGCCGATTTTCTTTTTTTGCCCATTTGCCATAATAAACTTCGCAATTGAATTATACATATATGTATATAGCAAGGTAAATAAAATGTAATGTAATGTAATTGTAAATAACAAAATTCGTATTACGGCTTTTAAAATTTATGAGGAGAATAATAAGGAGATGTTTTGGACATTTAGAAAGAATTGAGGACAAAAATAGAAGTTAGAAAGGAAGTATATCGATCAACAGTAAGTGGAGATATAGGCAGGGGCCTCCTTATACTCACGTATGAATCAAATCGCTGACGTGCGGAATAAGACCAAATCAAATTAAAAGCATGCGTGAATAGGTTGATGAGCGTGACCGAAGCGAGGATTCGCTCGTTGGATCGGTACACCTGGCATTCCATAGTCTCTGCCTACCCCAATGGGAGACAGGCGTGATATTATGTGTGTATGAAAAGTTAAATACTCGTAACTGTAGGCAACATTGTAACAATAATGTTTTTTTTTCTGGACAAATTTATTCCAAATTTAGTCCAAATTTCGAAATTTTTCTGCTGCATGAGTATTAACTACTAATATCTCATTTTTTTATACATTCGTCGATAGGTATACAAGCATAAAGCCCACCTGATGTAAAGCGGTTATCGTAGCCTATGAACGCTTACAGTACATTAATTGTCACTCTCGCGATGCTACCTCTGCCGTTAATACAACCACTTAGAAGCTTACTGGTGACTTCGCTCACACGCAAGAACACAACAACCCTCCAGTGAGTTGTTATTTGGCTGTGGTTTTCTGTGAGGTTGAGGTACTTCTCCAGATGGGCTGCTTTAATGCTTTAATCTCTCTCAAAAACGCACAAATGTTTGAGGGTTCACCTGAGGAAGTTCCTGGTTATTGTCCTCCAACGACTCAGTAGCAACACGCTATTGATAGCCTAGTGTTCAAGCTTCTATAAGTTACCATAACCGTTTCACATTACATACATACATATTATCACGCCTGTCTCCCATTGGGGTAAGCAGAGACTAGGGAATGCCAGGTGCACCGATACAAACATACCTCTCTCGCCTCATCCATACTCATCAACCTCTACTGGCATGCTCTTCGGTTTCGGGTGCTTTTAATTTGGCCCTTTATCAACACATCAGCTATTTGATCTAATCCATGTGTGCGTATAGGGCGTCCCCTGCCGATATCTCCACTCACTCTTGCTCGATATACTTCTTTCGTAACTCTTTTGTCATTCATTCTTTCAAAATGCCCGGACCTTCTCAGCATACGAAAATACAAGAATTTGAATTTGAAAAATTTGATTTGATTTGATTTGAAAACTTGAAAAACTAGCTCTGGCTGGCATCCATGGTGACTTGTTTCGATGGTTTTGCTCTTATATTGACTTCATTTTTTGTCACACCATCATCTTTCATTCCACATTGTTCTCGTATCGTACTATTTCTTACTCTATCAATCATTCTAACTCTACACTCCACGTTTCACATTAGACATTACAGTAAATAAATAGAGTATATACTGGTTTAGTACACTTAAAGATTCGACACACACTAAACTTGAACACTTAGAAAGTATAAATAATGTCTTGTAGATGGTTGCAACATTCGATACTTGAAATAAGAATTTGTTAGAAAAGTAAGCGAAAGAAAATGAGAAATGGTAACAGTAACAGTGAAACAGTGAACTTTGTACAACACAAAGATTAGAAGTAACTTACAGTGTGTTAAAAACTAAAATCCAACTACAACAATTTAGTTTTAAACACACGGCAAGTTACTTCTAATCTTGTGTTGTATAAAGTTGTGAAAATGCATGAACAAGATTTCAACGTAGGTACATTGTTTATTTTAAAGAAAAAAAAAATGTATGAACAAAAAATGAAGCCCACTGACAATGTATGAACAAGATTTCAACGTAGGTACATTGTTTATTTTAAAGAAAAAAATGTATGAATAAAGAATGAAGCCCATTGACAGTGTATGAACAAGATTTCAACGTAGGTACATTGTTTATTTTAAAGAAAAAAAATGTATCAACAAGAAATGAAGCCCACTAATAAAGATAATGATAATGATAATGAATAATAGATAATGTTTAAACAAGATTTCAACGAAGATGCATTGTTTTTTTATTTAAAGAAAAAAAAATGTATGAACAAATAGTGAACCCTACTGACAATGTATGAACAAGATTTCAACGAAGGTCTAAAAATTTCGTCAAATACGGTCTAGTCGTTTTCGAGTTCATACGGAACATACATAAAGACATCAATTTTTATGTATTAAGATTTAAAATAAAACTATTTATATTTTAAGCATGAGCACATGCCTATTGGTAATCAGCGGAACAGCATGACGCTTCCAATAATTCCTTATTTATTAACATACAATAAATATTTAAAATGTATACGGTGGTAGATGAACAAGCAAGATACCAGATACCAGCTAATTGATGATGCTTACGGCTTCATTCTACAATTGCATCGCTCGCCATCACCGCTGGCGAATACATTCCCACACATTAGAACCGCTATAGTAGCATACTGTTCGGTTCTAGAGAGGTTTTCTTCCGAGAATCTTTAAGTTCTGAAATGGCGAGATTTGCTCTAGGAATTCAAAATGAGGTTCTTCAGAAAAGGCTTATACAATTTCGGCACGTGTCGCTTCCCCAGTGTGAGTGTGAGTGACTCCCCAGGTGTACAAATATCTATAGGCTACGGTAACTGCTTACCATCAGGTAGGTACCATAAGTATGCTCATTAGTCACCCGATGACCCGAGCGGTATAAAAAAATCGTGCTTCGTCGTAGTTGAGTCAAAATAAATTACTTAAATTTGGTAGACATTGACATGGTAAAGTATATTTTATACGTTTCTGTAATAGCTTAGTTGATTTGGGCAGTTAATATAGTAAGCGCTCTCGCAATGCATGCATGGCACAAACTAAGATATTAGAAAGAGACTTAGCAATGAAATAGATGAAAGAAAGAAAACGAAACAGCTATACGTAAAAATGGAGTGGATGCAGGAGCTATGGAAGGCTAAAATCATCTATCATGACCAAGTTTATTGCAAAGTGATGTCAGGAGCCCTAAGAAATTACGTACATATATGAAAACAGCTGTTAATATTAAAGATGCGGACGAGATTTGCGATAATCGAGTTATGTGGCGCAAGGGACTTGGCGTGGAAATAGGGAGTTGGTTATATATGTAAATATATGTAGGTATATATTTTTTATGTGTTATCATAATATATATAATTTTTCTGTACGTGTGTTTGTCACCTAACGTTTCTTAAACGGCCGGACCAATTTGGATGAAATTTTGTGTGCATATTTCAATAGGTTTGTTGATGGTTTTAAAACACAATTGGGCCCAGTAGGTGGCATTGATGTCGGTATGTCACCAAATATTGTGACTGAATTTAATTTGTGGCGCTGCTTTTCCGGGCTGGACGACGTCTGCCCGATCCGCTAGTACTATATACTTTTTGATAAACAGCTTACAAAAAGTATTTAGTATAACACAGAAAATGACTACAGACAGATGACAGTGAGTTTTGGTATAAAGCTGAAGGCATATGAAAGAAGTCCTTGGAACACAATCCATTGTACAGGCCCACCGATCATTTCCACCACTGTATCTCCTGTGTAGCCAGAATTAACAGCGGCGACCACAAAAAGGCAATGAACAGTGAAGTCCATTGCTGTCCCGGGGGTAAAACTACAGCTGCCTTGGAACTCACAACGAATTTAATCAGAAGAAATTTGTAAGAGTAGGAAGTTTTCGAATTGACTCCATTGTACAGTCAGCCGTGAGTAACTTTGTTAATTGGATCGTCAACATATCTCACAGCTTTTCAGAACCGAATTACAGGGTCTTAGATGTTCCCATACAAAGATAGTTTGCTATGGGCGGGCAAACTAGAGACTTGTATAGCGTAAGTATTTGCCCCGAGCGTACAGCTTCGCTTTGTGAGCACATCAAGTTTTTTAGTCTACAGTTTGACCTTCTCCTCAGATGACTTCAAAACTGATTTTTTCTGCAGATATCTACACCAAGGACTCCAATGAAATTGACAATAGCAAAAACGTGTTATGGAAATGTGAATCAACAACAAATGGGGTTTTCTTTAGACCGAGTTCAACTGCCTTCAGTCAAATTCTTTACTCAAAGTTCCTCAATTTCAGACACTAATTGTTTGCAGCTTTGCTTTAGTAATGTATTAATTGTATAATAAGTATGCCTGGTGCTGTTGTTAGAGAAAATATCAAATAAATATTGTATTCGTTTATAGGTCTCTCCATAATCATGAGTATTATTCCCAGTAATATGATAAACATGCGCGGGGATATGGTTTCAACGCATGAAAGGCCTCTCCGAGATGATTTATGTATATTGAGGTATACTCGTCACGATGCCCTCCAGAGAATATTACTAGACAATATATATACCCTTGAGTAGTTTTCTAAATGCAGTAAGATTTGTGACTGCGTCGGGAATTAAATGGCTATAGAAGTGGTATATAACGAATTATGGACATTGGATTATTACTAAAAATACCATTACAGATGTTGGCTCGTCATTCACTAAATAGGCCACCGCAAAAACTGGCGGCAACACCAGTGTAATTGACTCATACGAGTTCGTTAAAGTTACTAGCAACGTTATAGCCTTTTATACTTTTACCTTTTCGAGCATATAGCTCTAACGACTTCTCACTAGACTGCCAATCAAGACAAGTTAGATACGACAGTCTTGCAGGCCTTTATGACCTTTAGAGCACTCGATACTAGTGGTGAAATTACTTACCAACAACTCGCTCATAAGCTGCTCGGTGGGCATATTTATTTATTTTTATTACTTGTTGCAAAATAATCAACAATTCAGTTTATAATGAAGCTACGTCTGTAGTATATAAGGTGTTGTGTTCATTTCGTTAATCTGTAGAGCATACTCCATCACGCAGTTCAACTGCGGACTGGCGGATGTCAGTGTTTTCAAGTCGCCCGAAGACCACTGACTTAGCTTAATGACTGTCATCAATCAACAACAGCCGGGACCGACTGCTTAACCTACGCTCCAAGCACAAAGAAGTTCGAAATTGATAACCCATCCATGGATAAGCTGTGGTGCTTACCTGTTCGCGATGAATGACACACGTAACGACGTCACCGAGCTCTCTAATATAATGTTTAAATTCATCATTTTTAAAATAAATTATTTATCTGGTTCGCAATTCAGGTAATCCGCAAAACGATGGCAACAGACCTGCTACTGAGAGATTTATTTGCGACAATACCCAATGATTGATCGGAAATCGCCCGCCCGCCGTATTGAAATAGGATTCACGAATGATTTACTGTGTTTACTTAGATAAGTATTAGGCTACTCCATATTCATTTATTACATAAATCTTTATTGGACACAATCTAATATGCGATTACATACACCCAGTTTAATTTTGTGATACGTGGAACACTTTGTAAAAAATTGCTGAATGTTTTGTAATAAATAAAAGTTATTTTGTTATACGTATACATAAAATAGAGGTATAACTCCTTAGGCGCTAAAACACCAACTCCTTAGGAGCTTACTGGTAATCTCACTCACTCGCAGGAACACAGCTACCCTATTTACCTACAGTTTCCTGGAGGTACTTCCTCACACTTTGATACGGCCTACTTCTTTTAATAACGCCACAATCAAGACAAAGCGACATGCCCATTCATACTAGCGCGTGACTCATAAAAATGATGTATCGAACCCATAACCCATGGTGTTAAAGTCTATAATTAAAATAAATCTCGTAGTAAAATGTATCTCGGAAACATTAATGACTTATAAAAAAAGAATTTGTTTTTAAAGTTTATCTTTATATGTTTACCCTAAATGGCATTATTCAATCGCTGATGTATGTGTTCGTTAAATTAGAGATTCTACTGATCCGACTGGGGAAGTACGTCCACCTCACAGAAAACCGCAGCCAAATAACAGGTCCATATTTTGTTCCTGCGAGTGAATGAGGTTATCGTTAAGCTGCTAAGGAGTCGCTGATAGCAGCAGGGGAAGCAACGCGCGAGCGATACTAATGTATTACATGCATTCGTAACGTAGCTACTTTATGTCACATGTAAGAATATTTCATTCCATGAAACGATTTGAAATTGGAGCTGCTATTTTATTTTTTGTCCAATAAAAAATAATAATAATAAATAATAAATATTGTCAGACAAATGACACAGCGCCATCTAGCCCCAAAGTAAGCGAAGCTTGTGTTATGGGTACTAGACAACTGATAAACATACGTAAATACATTTTTTTTCTGTAAATACATACTTAATATACATAGAAAATACCCAGACCAAGACAAACAGACATGTTCATGCACACAAATGTTTGTACTGTGTGGGAATCGAACCCAAGAGCGTTGGTGTCAAAGTAGCGTAACAGCGCGTTTCACCACTAAGCCACCGAGCTCGTCAAGAATAAATATGAATATAAAGAATAAATAGGTCTACGAATATTTTTCAGTAATTCGAAACTGAAAGTAAAAACAATATTTTCCAATTATACATTTCCATTTTTTTTTTATAAAACTAGATTGGAAACCAAGCAAACAAACCCTCATTAGACGGTAAGCGGACACCGTAGCCTATTGATGCTCGCAACACCACGGTGATGTTACTCACGCGCCGCCAATCTTGTGACCTAAGGATGTATCGTCACAGTACCCAGTAATTCCTCAGTCATATCTCACCCTTCAAACCTGTACACCGCTATATAAATATAGCTGCCTGGTGGTAGAATAGGTGGGACAGAGGACTTTTGTACAAAGACGCACACGACTTTTGTACAAAGTCTCCCTCTGGTAAAAATATTGAACTATTGGATATAATATCAATATATCTGTCAATTCTCGATAGCGATTGCAATGTTTGTAGATAAAATATCTGGAAAACAGTTTTCAAGTCATTGTTTAAAGAATTATTTTGGCACTGAAAGAAATGAAACATTTCCAATACCAGGGAAATTGTCCAATATCGAATTTGAATATTTATACTACTCGTTGCAACTCGAGAAAAGGCACGTATTTCCCAAAATAAACGGATTATAAATCAAATTCGATATTGAATTACTATGTATATGTATGTATAGCTTCACGCCAAGTCCCTTGCGGGGTAGGCAGAGAGAACCGAGCGCCATAAGACGTGGTCCTTGCATACTTCACTCGCTTCTGTGATATTCATAGCTCTTTTCATGCACGCTCGCCGGTTCCTGGGGCTTCTGACATCACCTTCTGATAAAACACGACCAATTTGGTCATGGTAGGTTAGTCTCGGCCTTCCTCGGCTCCTACATCCTTCCACTTTTGCATTGTATATCTGTTTCGTCATTCTTTCGTCCCGCATTCTTTCTACATGTCCGAACCAAGGGAGCATGCCTTTTCTTATCTTAACACCGACACTCTCTTTTAGACCAACTCTTTCTCTCACGTCTTCATTACGAACGCGGTCAGCAAGCGTTATGAATTATTATTATTGAACTACTATTTGTTGCTGAAATAGAGCATAGATATAAATCGTAGGTAGAATGTCATTATTTTTTGGCGTACAGGACATACATATTCTGAAGAAATCATTATATTACTTAAATATGTGATTAATATAAATAAACTAAGCAAACATTTCCAGACAAATAACACGATTTTTTTTAAACTACAGCGGAAATCATTTCAACCTGCAACGCACTTGATGTAAAGTGGTTACCGTAGCCTATTAACGCTTGCAATACATTAATGTATCACTCGCGCGATGTTATCTTTGCTGCTACTAAACAAAGAAAAAAAAATCTATTGCAAATAACATTTATTACTTTTACAGTGTGTTAGTTTAATACATAAATATAAAACAATTTAAAATATAAAAAGTTTATTCGAAGTGGTCTCCGTTGGCTGCCATACAGCCCTTTAAACGTTGAGGCCAGTTATTAATAGAAGCACGCACTCTTTCCATGGGAAAATTCTTCACTGCCAATTGTACGGATTGTTTTAGGGACTCCAAATTATCATGGCGTTTAGAGTAAGCCGTACTCTCTAAAACTGACCATAAATCATAATCCAGCGGATTAAGATCGGGACTAGACGACGGCCAGTCTTCAGCTCTGATGAAGTCCGGAACGTTCGTTTCCAACCAAGACTGCGTAGACCGAGCTTTATGACCCGGCTCCGAGTCTTGCTGGAAGGACCATTCTTGGTTATTGAACATGGTGTTGTTAAGGGGCTTCACTACCTTCTCAAGAATGGTATCTTGATACACTTGTGCCGATGTTTTGATACCTTTTTCACAAAAGTATGGCTCAGTCATTCCTTCATAGCTAATACCCCACCAAACCATCACTGAAGTCGGATAGTGCCCACGTTGCACTCTATCGACTAATTGGGAAGCTTCCTTAGAGCTTTGTGCATAAATACGGTCATTTTGTTTGTTAAAATGTTGCTCAATGGTAAAAATTTTCTCATCCATAAACAAACTTTTTCTGTGACCTCCCTTTGCGTACCGCTTCAGTAGTTGTTTCGATTTTACCACCATATTCTTTTTTAAAATTATCAGTTAAGAAATGACCAGTACGTCTCTTATAGGCTGCAAGTCCTAAGTCATCTTTTAAAATACGCGACTTGGTTCTAGGTGCTTTTTTCATCTCCCGAGATAAAATCTTTTGCTTTCTGACAGGATTTCTTAGAATTCTTTCCCTTACTGCTTTGACCACCTTTTTCGTACGAACACTACGTAGACGGCCAGATATTTTTCTGTCACAAACAGAGAAGGTCTCATTGTACCTATTAATAGCCCGGTACATAAACATTTTACTAATACGTATGGAGAGTTTTAAAAATTGCATTTGACTCCATACCTACTTTGTGTAATGCAATCACAGCGATTCGGTTCTCTTTATCACGCCACTCCATTTTAATATCGCAAAATATTGTACAATGTATTGGCGCCAAAATGAGAAAAGTCAATGAACAATCACATAAAAATGACAGATTCCAAATTCGAATGTAATATTTTGTTTATTTTTAATTGTAACAGTATTTATGGCCAGACTAAGTAGTAGTAAAAATATATGGATCAGTGAAAGTGAACATATTCTAAAATCTACCTGCATATTTCGGTACACTAGTAAATTTAAGCTTTACTTCTGTAAAATAGAACTAATAATTTAAATTATTTACTGAATTTCAATTACGGACCGTGACAGAAAACAAAGACTCTGAAATTCAATTTCGCTCCATGACACAATACAATATAGGTCACGTCCCGTTACATTCCCAGTTCTCTCATGAAATAGCAGTTAAAAGATGACATTATGATTCACGAGTATTGGTTATATAGTACCACAGTTACTATCATATATAATGCTATTAGTAGAACCATGAACCATAGACAAAACAGAATTGTAATTGATTTTTAGACGGACAGTATCGCAGTGTGACTACACCGGGTTGTTCAGTATTATAGGATGTTATTGTGAGCGGAAGATGTTGAGATACTTAACTACTTAGCCCAATACGTTTACATATACATATTGTATTATTTTCTATCGTAAAAAGTTGCAATCACAAAATTGGTATATTTATTTATTAAATTTTAGATACACAATACCATAAAGGAATTTGATCTGAACCTACTAATTGACACTATATATACAGGATGTTTTTTCGCATCATAAAATATATACATACATACTATCATGCCTACTGTATCCAGTTGCGGTAGGCAGAGACTATGAAACGCCAGGTGCACCGATTCAAACATACCTCTTTCGCTTCTTCCACACTCATCAACCTGTACATGCATGCTTTTCGGTTTGTTTTGGGTGATTTTGATTTGGCCCTTTTTCTACACATCACCAATTTGATCTACATCTGTGTGTCTAGAGTGGCTCCTACCGATATCTCCATTCACTCCTGCCTGATGCACTTCTTTCGTTACTTTTTTGTCATTCATTCTTTCTAAATGACTAAACCATCTTACCATACCCTTTTCAATTTTTGTCACTACATCTTTCATTCTAAATAGTTCTCATATCGTGCTATATCTTACTCTATCAATAATTCTCACTCCACACATACTCCTCAATGCTCTCATTACTACAGTGTTGATCCTACTTTCATGATCCTTCTGCCATACCCATGTCTCACTGCCGTACATCAACGTTGGCGTTAATAAACCCTGAGTGATAGCAAGGCGAGCTTTGCTCGATATGTTATCGCATTTACCACGGAGTACAACGTACTATTGATACGATTTCCTGCTTTCACTCTTCTTTCAATATCGCCCTCACATTTTCCATCTCTCGTAAACATTAAACCTAGATAAACAAATTCATTCTCTTGTTCCACTTTTTAATCTCCGATCATTATCATAACATACATTTGAAAATGAGTGAGTGCCGGGAATAGGGTGAATGGAGCGTAGGGTAAACTTCTAGGCAGCCGAAATCTAAGCCAGAAGGTACAGCTCGCTGTACACAACGCGGTGCTAATTCCAACGCTAACTTATGGAAGTGAGAGCTGGGTATGGCAGAGAGAGCATGAAAGTAGAATAAATGCGGTCGAGATGTGAGCATTGCGCAAAATTTGTGGCATAACGCTTGCTGACCGCGTTCGTAATGAAGACGTGAGAGAAAGAGTTGGTCTAAAAGAGAGTGTCGGTGTTAAGATAAGAAAGGGCATGCTGCGTTGGTTCGGACATGTAGAAAGAATGCGGGACGAAAGAATGACGAAACAGATATACAATGCAAAAGTGGAAGGATGTAGGAGCCGAGGAAGGCCGAGACTAACCTACCATGACCAAATTGGTCGTGTTTTATCAGAAGGTGATGTCAGAAGCCTCAGGAACCGGCGAGCGTGCATGAAAAGAGCTATGAATGTCACAGAAGCGAGTGAAGTATGCAAGGACCGCGTCTTATGGCGCTAGGTTCTCTCTGCCTACCCCCCAAGGGACTTGGCGTGAAGATATACATACATACATACATACATTTGAAAATTAATGATTTTGGGACTCATCATCATCTTTAGAGTCAAAGCCACCCTTAACTGTACGCGGTGCACCCTGTTATTTGTGAACGACGCTCTGGTAAAAGAGAGGTAGGGCCCAGCAATATTTAATAAGTGACCAGTAAGATACTAAAAAGTTTTAACCGCTTCATAACAAGTGGACCGTAATCATGTTTGTAGTACGAAAATGAAATATTATTCAGATTACATACAGTATGGAAACTTAAGAAGTGTTTATTAATTGTTTTTTTTTTTCTTATTGGCATTATTAAGGATTTTTATAGCAGCAAAAATTCAATGTATTTATTTCTCACAAACGATAACGAGAAAAATGAAAATGGCATGCCGTAATCCGACCAAATGTTAGCACTCACCCAATTATTGGTATCCTTACGTTTCTTATTCGCGTTATCCCGTTTCCTAATTCATTAGGATTGGCCGAGTTCGCTAACTAGGCCTAAGGATTTAGCGGAGACGCTGATTTTTACATAGAGCGACTGCCGTCAGACTTCCACGACCCAGATGGAAAATCAGATCTTTCTTAAGTCACACGTCTTTCGAAATATAATTTCTTCGACGTGAGGGTTTCCTCACGATGTTTTTCTTCACCGCCAAACAAGTGATAAATATGGACATAAATCCGAAAACACGAACCGGGGACCTGCTGATCAATAGGCCGGTTCCTAATCCACTGGGCTATCACTGCTCTAATTGGTATCCTTAGTTACGTTTATATACTAATAATGATAATGCAATTCGGATAGAATGTGCCAATAGTTGGGTTGAAACATGTGGATACCCTAAATCTTTTCTTTATATTAATTAAGTATTAAGACTGAAGTAAATAATAATAAAGGTTGAGAGACTTATCCACATTCATTAAAAGTAATTTTAATCATATTACAATTCATTAGACATTAAATATTTCTAATTATTTCAAAGTGCCAATAATTATGTGGATTGCCCTATGTAACAAAGATAGGATTAATGTTTTAAATCGTTAATACATTCAGGTGTCAGGCAGAGATTAGTTTGAAAGTAAAACGTGTTACTATTTTGTAAGATTAACATAGTAAACAATTATGATCTGCGTAAGTAAACCATGTTGCTGATCTTGTGAAAATCTCTTCACGTCTATTTCTCAGAAACTTAAACAATTAACGGCAATAAAAACCGTGGTAAGATGTTCATTCCATAAACAAAGGGTTCGCGGAAGAAAACATCCCATGTGAATGAAACACAACCCATTGGACAAAAATCCATACTCATTAGCCTTGGAAATGAATGTACCTCGAATCGGAGGGATGTAAAGCATTCCTTTCGAGTTGACTTGCAATTGTTATCTCGTAATGAAATTCATTCAAACCAACTACTTAACGTGCTCTATTACATTCAACTTTGCCTTCTATAATGACTTACGAGAGCAAAGTTTGACGCGCGCAATGACGCAATAGAGTCTTTCTCCTCATATATATGTGTTACATATATATGACACATTTATAAAATATGCGCAAAGCTTCAAATATTCAAGAAAATGTACGACTGCGAACGGCTGACGCGTCCCTTTTATTGCACACCCTGGTTTTCACAACGTTACGATGTATGCGACATATATGATTAATATATTCGAAGATATATAAAGACAGTCCAGACGTTATTTAGAAAAGAACGTAAAATAAGAGAATAACTACTCTGCCAATTACTTATTTATAATATACCTTGTACGCGCGTCCAAAACCAACACATCATTCAATCAAGTTACTGGGTACCTCAATCCGGACAGTAATACAACAAAATACACTCCATGCTTCATTTGAATAAAATAAAAGAATTAGAAACAATGTAATTCTGGTTTTAATGCACAGATGACAAAGAATAGATTATGTCATATATATATATATATATATATGTTTATTTGAAAAAGAGAAGATTATAAATTCGTATATATATGTATATACATGTATATATTATGTATGTTCGTGCAAAAGTTCTTTGTTTATAAACGCATTTAATTATTTTTGCGTTGGGTCCAATAGCTCCAAGGATGAATTAAAATAGGACCAATTTTAATTTCATTAGTTTCCTTTCCACTTCGAATTTCTGTTGTCAAAACTTTAGAAGTTGGATTAGAATTAAGCGAGACGGGCTAAAAATATAGATAAGTACTCTACCATTTTGCTCTGTTTTACAGTAACTTGATATCCGAAGGAAGAAGATCAAGTAAAATATTCAAATTGAGCTCTTCTTAAAACGGCTAAGGACGCACAATGTTTTAATGCCGGCCCTTTGCGCAACGAATATGTTCAATCGAGTATTTATTAAAGGCTAACCTATTTGTCGACTAGCAGAGATGAGGTCCCAGTGCGGGAGATACGGGAATACTGTAATAAAATATATTCACGTACTCCCGCGTCCCTAGACCAATTTCTGCACAGGTCTTCGGTAAAAAAAATATTCGCGTGCCCTGACCAGCAGATGGTTCGGCGGCAGCAACGAGAATTTGTTAGCGTTGTCCTGTTCCTACGTTGTCTATCATTGTTAGAATTGGGTTATATTGTCTATGAAACATCCAATATGGACGTACTGTATGAACGCTTCTCTCTACACACTGGTTGATATCATAGCCATCACTTCTTACTGTGACGAATGAGTGATCAATCACATAGAGTGCACTTTGCCTCTCCTTACAATACAATACTCCTTATACAAGTATGGTGTTGATTTGCTTCATCTGTATATAAATGTGCTTGGACAAAATAGTTCAATACCTTTTCTTCTCTCAAAAAAGATTATTTCGTTTGTTTACTAACTGTTGACTAGCTCTCAATAAAAAAATAAGTGAAGAGGAAAAAGTTGGAAACGTGGAAATTCATAATAAGTTTTCGTTTCCAATTTTCAATAATGATTATGGACAATCTCGACAGATAGGGTGAAGTGTTTATAAAACATAAATGACCATCGATGAGTCACGTGATTTTTATAATGGAATCCGGATAATATTTTTTAAGAAGTTTAGTATTGCATTACATGTTCGTTAAACAAGGTTCCAATTGTAAGTGCATACTGCGAGGTGCGAGTGGACACTCGCACCTTCGGATGTTTAAAAGTCTTAGATTTCACCGATGAAAGTGATCAATTTTGGCGTTGATTTTATAGAATTTCTCAAGAGTTACTTAGTATTACATTACATGTTCGTTAAACAAGGTTCCAATTGTAAGTGCATACTGCGAGGTGCCAGTGTCCCCTTCGGATGTTTAATAGTCTTAGATTTCACCGATGAAAGTGATCAATTTTGGCGTTGATTTTATAGAATTTCTCAAGAGTTACTTAGTATTACATTACATGTTCGTTAAACAAGGTTCCAATTGTAAGTGCATACTGCGAGGTGCCAGTGTCCCCTTCGGATGTTTAATAGTCTTAGATTTCACCGATGAAAGTGATCAATTTTGGCGTTGATTTTAGAGAATTTCTCAAGAGTTACTTCATGTATGTATTCATTTATAGAACAATATCTTGTTCTATAAATAAACACCATGGCCCACCTGGCGTAAAGTGGTTACCGTAGCCTATGAGTTCTCATCCCAACCCCTAACACAGAAACTCCTTAGAGATTACTAATAATCTATTTAGAGCCTGACTTACTGACTATTTTGTCAGTGATTTTTCCCAGGTATGACAAACTGGTTCACGTATTTAGAAAAAATAATATACACGTTGCTCTCAAATCCCATAATTCACTCAAATCACTTTGTAACATTAAAGATAAAATCCCGTCGGATAAAAAATTCGGCGTCTATAAGCTATTCTGCGATGAATGTGAACATGTGTAAACTCAAAACAAACGGTCAAACTAGTCGTAAAGTTCAAAAACGATTTCACGAACACGTATCGGCGTATAATAACAATCGCCCAGAAAGGTCGCACTTTGTCGAACATCTCAGACAAAGGATATACTTTATCCCCCACTAATACATATCAAATTTTACACACCATAGATAAAGGTTTAAAACTAAATATTAGGGAACAATTAGAAATTATTAGAGATAAAAATTTAACTTCATTGCAACTCCTCTATTAAATATCTTTTCACTCACCCCATCCACCGCCACCCTCAATTCATTCTAAGGGGCGGCATTACGATGGATTTGTCACTTGCATGTTATTCAAACGATTAACGTCTACAGCGCCTGAGATTGCCTCGTGGAGTGGCGAAACACGTGTCGTAGCGACGACATGGCCAGTCGTTGCAGCGACGGTGGTGGGGGGTTTCTGTTCCGGATAGCGGAAGACCGCAGCAGCCGCGGCAGAGACTACCGGAGCAGTCAATGCAGCGTCGGCATGGTGGGTGCCGGCCGGCGCTAGACCGCATGAACTAATTGGTGGCGGAAGCACACAAAGCACGTTAGATCAAATTGCATGTAAATTTGACTTTCGCGTAACACCTGAATTTATCAACGATATTTAAATAACCATTCATAGTTCTCGTTGGCACACCGACCGACGTTTTATGAGAATTGTATACTATCGGTGCTAATACAATCCTTTGCACGAGTATGTTACCTATGAGTATCATTACATGTGAGAGAAATGTAAGCATTTTATATTCAAATCATTGTTTGTAGCTAATTTTCTATTAATTATTTGTAGAAAAGCGTTTTAGAAATTATTCTGCCTTCTTACCCAAATAATATTAATTAAACGACGTGCTCTGAGTTCAAGTTTCATGTAGGCTGGTGAGAAGAGGTTTTTCATTTAAATATTTATAACATTTCTGGCAAAGCCTCTTACATAATTAACATTGTAATATCAAAAATGCTTCAACTTCGGCAGTTTACTTCTTCCACATAAATATATCTACCATTAGTTAGATATAGGATGGGACTTTATAGCCGCAAGATAGGTTAGGTCGTACTAGATTTGGCAATTCTCATCCTAGTTTATGTTTATAATTAGTGTAAGCCCACATGAAGTGGCCATAGTCTTGCATAATAAAGCATAATATAGCTCACATACACACTCGTAGAAATACAAAAACCCTTCAGGGAGGTTGCATTCAAGGTTTGTGTTACTACGCAGTAGCGGGGGAGGTAACCCTCAAACCATACTGATTATGTTTCCAGCACCCTATGCTATGGTTACCTCTTTTTATTATCTCATTAGCCAGTCCGTACATTTTGTCTGCCATCCAACGTTGTGTACAATAAAATGCAAACATTAAAATTAAAGGTCTTGAACGCAGTGCGTCAATAAAACGATGGTATAATTTAAATACTTCACGTTTATAGCAGCTGAAATTGTGAAACTTCTCGACATTATAATAGCATGGATTATAGGCTCAGTTCCCTCTTTCAAGGTACTGTCGACGGCGCAATTCTGGGAATGTCATAAACACCGGTAATTAAGGTTTACCGAGAACAATTGACTTTTATCTATTTGAATCGTGCAATTTGCAAAATATTTAAATAAACTCGAATTTGAAATTAATGTATAATTTGCTAGAGTATTCGAGAGAGACAAATATGTTATACTTTAATATAGAGAAACACGTGTTTACGATATTAGCGTAGTAAATCATAGACAAATACTAAAAAGGAGAGATCGTTAGTAAACAAATAACTAACTAATAATAATAATAAACTAAAAAGCAAGAATTCGATACAAACGCTGTAGTTAAGTTAAGTTTAGAGTTATATTTAACGATGCAAAATATATGACATTTGATTCGGATGTTGCATATTCAAGTCAAATTATTTTGCATGAAACAAAGTTGCATAATAAAATTCCTTTTGTAGTCCACTCTTGGCATAACGGTGAGGACTCTGGGCTCAGAAATATGACTAACGGGATTGAAGGAGCGTTATATAGTATAAACGAAATAACTCTGCTCTCATACTAAATATTGCTTTTGCTAGAATAACATATGTTTGTGACAGTACAGCGGACTACATGGTTGTACACCTTGTACTATTAGGGAATGAGAAATATCATTTATCGATATCGATTAATGACCGACTATAATTCAAAATCTTTATCAGGGAAGTGATAGCCATAGTCATGGTACCGACCTATTATGTGGCAGTATCTGGTTCGGATGTACCTCTAAATTCGAATTTATGTACATATTTCAACTACGAGTATCTCTGCTCAGCGGCGAAGGAATGCATAATAAAATAAAATCCATGGAATTACATTTGAAAAGACTGTCACCAGCCAATTATTGGGGGTGAAAGTTGCTCAATGTCTCCTTTAGAGCCAAAGCAAACCTGCATGTGGTGCACCCTGCTTCTCAACAGACGAGGCTCTGGCGACAAAGAGGTAGGATACGACTTTAGCCCGACTGGGGTAAGTACCTTTACCTCACGGAAGACGGCAGCCAAACAACAACGCCCTGGAGGGTTGTTGTGTTCCTGCGAGTGAGTGAGGTCATCAGAAGATGAGGAGTTGATGTGTTGACTACGAGGGTGGCAGCGCGCTAGCGACATTTTTTGTTGCTAGCGTTCATGGGATACGGTAACCGCTTTTCATTAGGCGGACTGTATACTTGTTTGCTATACATCGTAGTTTAAATAAGTCACCTTCACCAAATCTTTAGCTTAGTCCCGTTAATGCTAATAGATTAGGAACGCTAGGAAGAAGCATGAAGTCGAAATGTCATCATGTAAATAACGTTTATTTTCAATATTATTTTCAGTGCCTATGTAAGTATACTCGTTGAATATAAGTAAACACTCATGCACACAAGTAAATGACTCTCATCGTACGAAACATAAACGTACCTTAGAAGATGACTCGTTCAATCGCATTTATTATATATTCACGCTACGCTTCTTACGCAGTAGGCCGAGAGATCTGAGAATCTGATAGGTCCTTACATACTTTACCACTTCTTTAACTTAATTTAAGCTGAAGGCATAACGTTGGTACGGCATTGTCTGTCATTCTACGCCATTAGTCGTCACTGGTAAAATACACCGCAGAAAAATCTTTGGAACTAACTCAATGGATGTCCAATCAACTTCGCGTTACGTAGGGTCTTGATAGATTTATCGGTAATTTTTATACATTTTTTTCATAACCACTATAAAGATATAATAAAATAGATTCCATTCTTATGCTAAGATACTGCAGGTGTTGGTTTCAACACTCTATGATCTATTTATATCTTTACGCTAAGTCCCTCTATTATCATCTACTGATTCTTGTTGGCCATTTTTAGAAAGTCTAAAATATTGACACTACCGTGCCTGTATGTTTGTATGAATGTGCTGTATTTGTTAAGTCTTTAATTTACCAAGAACTGTTTAATTTACGGACACACAAGAAATGTATGATTTCTTTCAAAACAGCCATTTCGAGTTTTTTTTATTTCTACAACGCTTCTCGAATCTACAACAATGTCCCAACGTTCAACAGTTGAAATAAACAACTACAAATAAAACTTCATGAGCTACTGATAGCTACAACACACTAAATGATTTTCTCACTCAAAAAAATAATTTATGAAATATGAGTCCGATTTATTAACAAAGAATCCCATTTGGCGTCATATTTGCATGCTGTACTGTATGTAGCGGAACGCAATTGCACTGTTTTGTATCACTTTTCTATGTTGTTATACCTGTAGATTATAATAAATTTACTTTGACTTTATAAAGCCCGCTTAATGTAAGGTAGTAACTAATACAATAACTCCTTAGGAGACTATTGGAAACCTCAGTCTCTCGCAGGAGCATAACAACCCTCCAGGCAATTGTTGTTCGGCAGCGATCTTCTATGAGGTGCAGGGTACTTTCCCAGTCAGGCTGCTTTGATACACCCTACCTGCATTTCGGCATGGCATCGTTTATTATTAGCACAGTGCTCCATGTGCAGGTAAGTTTGCTTTAACTTTTAAAACAATGGTGAGCCAATTAAACCCCGATGTTGTTTTTTAGGGTTCTGTACCCAATGGGTAAAACGGAACCCTATTACTGAGACTTCGCTGTCCGTCCGTCCGTCCGTCCGTTCGTCTGTCACCAGGATGTATCTCACGAACCGTGATAGTTAGACAGTTGACATTTTCACAGATGATGTATTTCTGTTGCCGCTATAACAACAAATACTAAAAATTTTAATAACATAAATATTTAAGGGGGCTCCCATACAACAAACGTGATTTTTAGGGTTCCGTACCCAAAAGGTAAAACGGAACCCTATTACTGAGGCTCCGCTGTCCGTCCGTCCGTCCGTCCGTCTGTCACCAGGCTGTATCTCATGAACCGTGATAGTTAGACAGTTGAAATTTTCACAGATGATATATTTCTGTTGCCGCTATAACAACAAATACTAAAAAATAGAATAAAATAAATATTTAAGGGGGCTCCGATACAACAAACGTGATTTTTTTGCCTTTTTAGGGTTCCGTACCCAAAGGGTAAAACGGAACCCTATTACTGAGACTCCGTCCGTCCGTCCGTCCGTCCGTCTGTCACCAGGCTGTATCTCATGAACCGTGATAGACAGTTGAAATTTTCACAGATGATGTATTTCTGTTGCCGCTATAACAATAAATACTAAAAAATAGAATAAAGTAAATATTTAAGGGGGCTCCCATACAACAAACGTGTTTTTTTTGCCGTTTTTATAGATAGTGGTACGGAACCCTTCGTGCGCGAGTCCGACTCGCACTTGGCCGATTTTTTTGCCCGTTTTTGCTCGATATTGATAACGGCAACAGGTGGACGCTTGAAATATTCACAGAATATTTAGTTATATATTCACTTTAAGAATAAATAATAAAATAAAAATAAAACAAATATTTAACAAACGTGATTTTTTTGCCGTTTTTATAGGTGGTGGTACGGAACCCTTCGTGCGCGAGTCCGACTCGCACTTGGCCGATTTTTTATGAAATAGCACATGGTCATTAGATGTTCTGTTAACAACGGGTTAGTAACGTGCAAGTGATGCTATTTATGTTCGAAGCGACTATAGGCAGACGTTCACTGAGTTACATCAGTCAGACTATGTCGTTGCTTGCCACCGAGTAATATGTGGAAACTTGAGAAGAGTTATGAGCTTCGCCACCAATTAGTAAGGCGAACTCCCGCCTGTCGACAATCACCCACTACTGTTAGCAGAGGCATGCCGTCGCTGCCATGGCTGCTCCCGTCGTCTCTGCCTCAGCGGCTGCAGTCGTCTGTGCGATTACCCGCCATCTGAAACAAGAACCGCAAGTACCTGTTTCTGTCCTGGCTGTTCTAGTCGTCTCTGCAACACATGTTTCGCCTCTGGCGCTGTAGATGTTAGTCGCTAAAACAATTTGCTACGAATGTTCGTAGCATATTATTCTAACTGGCCAAATGTTTATTGGTATTAACATTTACTAGTCAACATTTATTATACAGACTAAGTATTAAAGTTTGCGGCTAACGTTTACTGTATTTAGCAAGATATATAGTACTTCGCAGGTTGTTAGAGATCTACAAATATACCGCTGAGATTTACAAGGATTTCTTGTGTAAGTTTGTGGCGTTGAAACGTCCTACAGACTTTATGTTTGAGGTCGCAAGTCGTATTAGGCTTACGCCCGTAATATGTTATTGTTTTTAGGGTTGAATACTAAAAAAAAAGAAAAAGCGAAACGTAAAAAAATGGGGTAACTTTTTGGGTCACAGATGAACAGATTTTCTTTTTTTTTCAGAGCTTTAATGAAGAAAGAATACTGTATAAAGATGTTTGAAATTTATCCATTGATATGGGGTTCTTCAATTTTGTTTTTTATTTTGTATTTTTTTGTGGTAGGAAAAATCCCTTCGAAATTTGAACGACATAAAATCACTAGTATCTCATAGTAATTTTGAACTCTAAACTAACTAGGAATGAACTCCATGCAGAGGTTGTCTCAAGTTACTTCAGCGTGGGGTTCTTTGAAAAGTATTTAATATTTCAAACTCCCATGAGTAAGGCGACACGTAGGTACATTTGTAAACGAGTAAGTTGTATTTAAAAAGTGAGAGACAATCAGGTCCCTTATGAAACAATTATATAATTTGTTATATGTGAAATTATTTACATTTAAAAAATAATTTAAACGCAGCCTGCCAAATAGAACAAGTACCATAATGAAATAAGTACGCATATATTATATCAAAAAGGAGGTGAAAGCAAACTCGCAAATTCTCTTGCATTTTGCCATTCCACAAAAAACACCGCTTACCTCCAAACAAGAAGTAGCAATGAACATATTATCTTCTACTCAAAGACCCATTTAAACCTAAAGTATATATGTATATCTTCACACTATGTCCCTTGCGGGGTAGGCAGAGGGAACTGAGCGTCATAAGACACGATCCTAACATACTTCACTCGCTTCTCTAACATTCCTCGCTCTTTTCATGCACGCTCGCCGGTTCCTGGGACACCTGACGTTACCTTGTGATAAAACACGACCAATTTGGTCATGGTAGGTTAGTCTCGATCGTCTTCGGCTACTACATGTTCTCTTTTGCATTGTATATCTGTTTCGTCATTCTTTGATCCTGCATTCTTTCTACATGTCCGAATCAACGGAGCATGCCTTTTCTTATCTTAACACCGACACTCTCGACCAACTCTCTCGCCTACATCGTCATTACGAACGCGCTCTGCAAATGTTATGCCACAAATTTTGTGCAATGCTCTCATCTCGACTTAAAGCGATTTATGCAATACTTAGTTGCTCATTGATATCATCACTAGCTAGCAGCAACGCTTTGTTAGAAACAACCCTAATCCCACAGAAAACGATGTAGGTCATTGAACTTTGACTTCAAGTGTTTTAGTACTTACTTAACTTGCGTTAACCTACGATTCATTCATACAAACTTTGTGATCGGATTAAGTCTGGTAAAATCACCACAAAACAAACGACTATTTCGAGCAGAAAATCGCATTGTGAACAAACTTTCAGTATTTTCTTTATTCTGGCTTGACAAGGATAAATTGCAAACCATTCTTTCGAATCTTTTAAGTCTCCCAATTGAATAAAGCTCACGTATCTCGTTAATAACCGACTTCAGAAAAGGGGGTTCTATATTCGTACAAACATTTCGGCCACCCTGATGTAAAGTGATTACCGTATCCCATGAATGTTAACACTACAACTCCTCAGAAACTTATTTGTAACCTCACTCACTTGCAGGAACACAGCAGTCGTTATTTCACTGATGTCTTCTGTGATCTGTGAGTTTGGTTTGAGGCGCTCTGAGATATTGTTATAATAAATGTTGTAGGAACGGCTCAACCAATTTATATAATCCTAACTGTTGCCTATTAGCGTAGATTCGAATTTGGTCCCATGATAATTTGGTGTAGATATTTGGTTAAAAAGGCATTAAAATTATTTTATAATCGAATTTGTGTCTTTGTGACGTTCATAATATGAATTTGATTTTACTTTCATCAGGTAAATCTCAGATGTTTCTAGATAGATATAATGATGATGAGGGTATATACAATATATAATATATGAAGAGGGTACGGTTATCATCATAAATGAAAAAGTTATGAAATATAAACTTTATTATTTAATAAAGTGAAATTAACTTCATCAAAGCGGCGGTACGAAAGTGAAAGTAACGGGATATGTAAATAGGCGTCTCTAATAAAGTCGGTTGTATTTTTTAATTCAAAAGTTTTTACATCTTTATGTAGTAGGTAATTGATGATTGTAGAATGATGCTACTTTCCTAGCTATTGATAATTACAGAGCAGACTAGTAGGATATGTGCATCTTATGTGTACATTACAATTATGAAACGTAAATCATAGTACATTAGATCCTAGATGCACGTTTATTCAATCAAATCTTCTAGGAGTGTATTTCCTGTATAGTAAAAAGTAGGACAGTAATTTGTTTTCATCCGTCAAACGTCACTCGCCACACTTAGATCCTCAACGGCCCAACGTGAGCCTGGCAAGACTCTAACTACCTAATAATTGATTTGCGTACGGTGTGTGTATATTCATGTGAAACTGAGACGATAGCGAGAAAATATATTACAATTTTCCTCTATATATGCTACTCACTTATATCCTAATATATGTCTTTGAACGTACTTGCCCGGTCACCGATGAATCTCATTGTTGTAGTTAAGTACATACTATTCTATACTATTCTTATTTTACATTGTAGGTAATTTTTAAATTTTTTTAATTATTACATGACTGTGTCTAGATATCTTTGCATTTGCGTCAAACCACAGTGGTTTATAAAATGCATTAATACTGTTTTTATAAAATGTTTATGTAAACTGTAATAAATAAATAATGACTATTTTTACTGCGAAAGTAAACAAGCCTACGGCCTACCTGACGGTAAGCAGTTACCGTATCCTGTTAACTAGGGACTAGACAATATTAGGGGTGCCACGTATGCGACCGAGTAAATACTTCTTCACGCCTTACTTCAAGAACCCTAAGCTGTAGTCCCTTGAGAAAACCTCGGGTTAGTTCATTTCACAATTTAAGAGTTCTCGGGAGAAAACTTTTCTGAAACCGCACAGTACGCAACCATTGCGGTTCCAGTGTATGAGGATGAACTCCCCACCGTGTCGGCGAGCGGTGCGGTAGTAAAAAAACGTAAAACAGACTACAGTTTATTCTGTGTTTTAACTATTCTCCTTATATAAAGTTCTATCTGCAATAAACGTAAGCACATTAGTAGCGAATGAAAACCAGCGTTGACAATTTCATAATTTTCTAGACACAGGTCAACGACTGTTGAGTCAGCATCTTTTTAAAACACAAGTAAAAGCGAAAAGATCTTGCATTTCTAAATATTTATCTCCATCTATAACTTCAAGCCCAATCCCTTGCGGGGTAGACAGAAAGGCCCGAGCGCCATGTTCCTCGATCCTTACCCACCTCGCTCGCTTCTTTAACATTCATTGCTCTTCTCATGCACGCTCGCTGGCTTCTAAGGCTCCTGATATCACCTTCTGTTAGAACAGGACCAATTTGGTCATGGTAGGTAAGTCTTGGCCTCCCTCGGCTCCCATATCCTTCCGCTTTTCCGTTATATACTTACCTGCTTCGTCATTTTACTTCTTGTTGTCCTTACCACCAGGTAGTGGTCCGTTTCAAGAGTGCGACCTCTAAAAAAGAGACGTCTATCTACTAAAATCAAGTCAATCACACTTTCTTGGTCATTCCGTCTCCATGTATACGTGTGAATATCCTTGTGATGAAATAAAGTAGTCGACACGAGGAGGTTTCGTTCCATACATAAATCTAGAATGGACTTACCTGCTTCGTTCAGTCTCTTATATTCATACGGACCAAGAACAGCTTTATAGCTATCTCTCTTGGTCCCAACCCATCCATTCAAATCTCCACATAATCACTCTTTCATTTCCGTCAGCTAAATCCAGAACATCCCTCACAGGCTCCCAAAACTTTTCTAGTTCTTAAGCACACGCTGGGCTTACAGAAGCGTATGCTGCAATCAGAAATACTCACGTGATGCCCAGTTTTATACGAACCACGAAGAAGTCTAGGCCCTACCAAAACAGTAATCTCTTACACCAGTGGCTAAGCGAGAGGAGAGTACGACACCTGCACCAGCACTGGCAAGATCGTCCTGGTCTACCCCAGGCCATACGGCCATCATCCCACCGGGCAGATGATCGGTGTCGCTCCCCTTGCGCTTAGTCTCTGTCACGCACAAAACATCTAAATGTCTCTCATTCATTACGTCCATCAGTTCATTCATCGTATCATTCAATCCACTTCTCACCTTCCACGTGCCTATGTAGCATTCGGCTCTCTTCGACCCGCCGGAATTGGCACATTCGCACCGACGGGGGCGGATCGGTACGTGTCGCCTCTGGGGTACGATTTGTGTATTACAATTTATATTTATAAATTCTACAGACACATCTGAGCAGGTATTTTAGTTTCATTCAAAATGTGGCTATTCACAACATCATTAAAAAGTCAGGTACATTCACAAAGGTAAAATTATTTACGTTATTTGGGATAATTGCGTAACGTTTTCGATCGGTTGAAGTTCATTTTCATATATTTGATTTCCTCGATGTTTTATTCTTCTACATTTTTTTTTATATAAATAATTAATATGTATTACATAAAACAATCCCGATCGATCGTAAACGCTACGTGATTTCTCCACAGTTCTACCAGATACGCGTTTCAGATTAAACGTATTCGTAATGCTCATGCATACGCAGTAACGTATATCTTTTATCATCCACATAAAAGTTAATGAATATTCCACAGAGAATCCCATAAATAAACCAACGACCACGAAAATGTCAAGAGACTAAATAAATGTTCTAACTTGTTTTAGAACATAATGTATGAACTTTTATGTACCTACATTATTTTCTCATGTACTTCTATTCCATTGCGAAGTTTTCAGAAACACAATTATTAATACAACACTACACTCCCTACGTAGGTATTCCGTAACGAGTTGTTTTAAAATTCTGACTGAAAATACAGAAATGTAGACATATAAAATGTATCAAAATATATGCTGAATAAAATATTAATGTTTTCATGACGTGGCCGAAGGGCATAATAGGAACCCTGATAAAGACACTCTGCTGTCACTGATCTCTGAATTTTCAGCCAAAAAATTGAATATTTCGTGTAAAATGTAGGGCCTGCCGGTACAAATAAATTTTTAACACTCTTTATACAATCTACATGATATACAGCATGGCGTCAGATACCAATTTAAATTCATTTTTGTTAGGGGATACCTCCATCTGTGGAAAGACGAGTGAGTGCTGGGAATAGTGTAAATGGAGTGTTGTGAATACTTCTTTGCAATAAAAGCTTGAGTCACAAGCCACAGCTAAGAGACCACAGATGTGCTTGTCCCGGCGCAAACTTTGCAAGCGAGAGCTAAGTACGGCAGATAGAGCATAGAAGTAAAATAAACGCCAAATTCGAGCATTTCTCGTGTAATTTGTGTTTGCAATGATAATTTAAGAAATAGAGTTCGTTCGAAAGGTAGAATCGGTGTTAAAATAAGAAGTGACATTCTCCATCGGTTAAGACGTGTAGAAAAAATGTAGGAGAAATAATCACAAAACCGATGTACAATGCGAACGTAGAAGGATGTAGGCGTCAAGGTAGTCCAAAGCTCATCTATCATGATCAAATTGGTCGTGTTTTATCAAAAGGCAATATCAGGAGCCCTATAAACCGGTAAGCGTTCATGAAAAGAGCTATAAATGTTAATGAAGCGAGTGAGGTGTATAATAACACGCGCCAAGTCATTGGGCGCTTGGTTCTGTTTGCCTATCACGCAAGAACTTGGCGTGAGGATATAGATATTATTACTTCCACCTTACACTAGCCGTTGCAGTTGTTGGTAATATATTACCAACAACTGCAACGGCTACACAATAGGCTGGCTTTCCGCTTATTATTTGTCACCCGTAATATGTTAAAAAAAATGCTATATTATGTTTATCAATGATAGTTATGCAAGTATCGAAATAGCACTTAAGCGATTCAAGGCAGACAGGTGACTTGATTTTGTTTTATTCTCTCCAACGGCGCAGACTCCCTTCGCCCGGATATTTCTCTCAACTTGTAATTCTTTTGAAACGTTGACGTATACTTATTTTCTCCAGACCTCCCACTATTTAATCAGAATCGAATTTACACCTAAATGTAGCTATTTCCGAGGCACAAAATACTCTTAGATTTTATTTGAAATTCAAAGTGTAAGTTGAATTAGTCTTGTCGCATGGAGTAAAAGGAACAAGCATCATTTGTTCAATTCATATAAAATCATGCTTCTGCCCCCGTCTTTGTTATTTTTACTAAGGATTTCATAATATATAAATAAATATTAACTCTAGCGGACTCTCACTCTAAGGATCTGTATAACCGATAAGAAAAAATCACGTAATAAACACGTTTTTGCATGGGTACCGCCATTACTTTTTTATTTGTTGTTATAGTGACTACAGAATTAGTTCGTTAACACATTAGTCATACAAGTTATTGTTAAAACTTTATTTATTTTACGACACTGGTTTATATTTTAGTTCTATTATTATGGTCTAACACTTTTGTGCATGTATTTTATAACGCTATATATGTATTTATATATAAGTCGCTGTCAATTTAATCGCATAGATTTTTATGTTTTTAGCGAATTTTAATCTTATTGTTGTCACTTGATGACACTGTCACTACAAAAATACACCAAGACATTCGTTTATATCACAATTTTAGTTGTTAATTTGGTTTTAAAATATTTTTACAAAATAAAACTCACGGATGCCAATGTTTACGCGACGGTAGCGACACGGGAACTGTATTTAAATGAAGTTTAGTTTTAAAGTTTATTTTCTGAAAAAAGGCTAAAATATATAACAAACAAATCACCGCGATAAACGAATCAAGATAACAATTCCCATATTCCCATATATCATAGACAGTTACTTTTCATCTTTAGTTAAGGAAGTTATCAGGGTGCACGGCAGTGGCCCCGCCAAGTCGAGCGCGAAGCAAACACTGCCGTACCATCCTTTACTGGAACCATTTCGCCGCATTTTCAGGCCCCTATTTGAGAACCTCTGGATAAGACCAGAACGCAGAAATTTTCGTCATCCAGTAAGGTATAATCACATACTTAAAATCCAAAATTTCAAGTCTGTAGGTCATTTAGTTCCGAAGTTAAGCGAAAGCAAAGTTTCGCATTTATGACACTCACTCACTCATGATCATCAAAATAGAACTAGTACTTCCCATAAACTCCGAGAGCTGAAATTTGGTACAGAGTTAGGGTTTAATGGCCACATAAAGGGAAAACTATAAAAACTAGGATAATCGAAGATCTGGAGTACCTGGTGACCCTGATTAGAAAACACAAGAGCCCAACCAAACTATTAGAGATCGACATACCGCCTTTACAAAAAATGTTCAACTTGGTGGGCCGCTTCATTTGATGTCAAAAATCGAAGGTCTGAAGTATCTGATGAAGAACCCTCAGCTGGTCTCAGCTGTATTAGAGATATGGTAATGCCCCATTCTACTATGAGAAAAAAACTGTGTCAAATAAGAAAATCTAATAAAATAAATCAATATGTCCACGTTTCTACAAAAAGAAGTGAAATCCCACCAAAAACATTCTGTAAAAAACTAGCCAAGTCTCGATGGAGCTGCTTGTTTATCTCTAAAAAGTAATGAAATCTAGACAAAGTCGTGCCAAGTCTAAGGTTCCTTACTGCGATTTCTTTATTATTATAGTTAATGTTGTGTGACTGCTGGGTACTAGACAACTGATAAATATACGTAAAATGTATTTACGTATATTTATCAGTTGTCTAGTACCCATAACACAAGCTTAGCTTACTTTGGGGCTAGGTGGCGCTGTGCGATTTGTCCGGCAATATTTATTTATATTATTTATTTATTTATCTTTTGTAAAAATATAAGTATCCCATGTATACGAGTTTTTATATGTTAATTTTCTACTTAGGTACTTAAAATATAATAACACTAAAGAGCATTAGGTTATATTATGTTACATATAATTTTATTCAGCTTCTTATTTTAAGCCTGGACCGAAATTAACATTTAATGTCTGAATTACCAACTACCTGGTTTCTTCTTAGAAATAAATGCCAACGTTTCCGAGCATATTTGAGAATAATATCTTTTGACAGAGAATTCTCACGATTTAATATAATACGCGTTCTCAAGGGCACATCCAAAAATTTTTTATTAGTACGTCTCTTGGGTACCTAAGAAATTTTCTCTCCATCAGTCTACACGTCTTGTGGTTAAGACTATGTCCTATGTAGTCTGTAAGTTTCTTTGTATACCACTAAGGTATCAATCAAGCGTACGGTCTGCATGATGGTAAGCAGTCAACCAAGTTCTGTAACGTTTATAGATTATTAATGCTTTATGATGTCCATTATATCGAGACAGAATGTAATACATCATTTGGTACTAACGAAAGTAAAACGAACTAGGTACATATAGTTTGCCGGACATTTAAATTGAAAGTTCGAAAAATTTCGATATAAAAAACTAATATTGGGGAAATGCAGTAGCTTTCAATACCAAAAGTTTGATAAATACGTTTTTATACCCGTAACAAACAAGCGTACGGCTTTCATGATGGTAAACAGTTACCATAGCCTGTGCATATTTGTAATACCAAGGCCGTAACTCAGGCTTGGCCGACCCTGTAAAAAAAACAGCAACTTTTAGGTGCTTACTGGTGACCTCACTCACACGCAGAAACGAAACAACCCTCCAGGGAGCTGTTATTTGGCTGCGGTTTTCTGTGAGGTGGATGTAATTCCCCCGACGACGGGCAAATTTGATGCGCCCTACCCCTCTTAAAAAATATTAATCTAAGTATTCACGATGACAGTGTAACATATAATTAATTCCATTGTAATATATATATTTTTTTAATTTATCGTACATTAAAGATATTACAGCAACAACAGTGTCTACAACAGTTATAGAATGTTCTATACATTAGATCGATACGAAACGAAAATCTCAGCAGGGAGTACATATGCATTCCACAACAGGGTTGTTATTTGGCCGCGGTTTTCTGTGAGGTTTCTGGTTTCCCCAGATGGGCTGATTTGATGCGCACAACCTCTCTGTCAACACCCAGACCGAGACAAACGGACATGTCAATGTACACAAATATTTGTCTTGTGTAGGAATCGAACTCACGAGCGTTGGTGTCAAAGTATCGTAACAGCGCGTTTCACCATTGCGCCACCGAGTTCGGAATCGCACCCACTCTGGAATCGAATAGTACGAAGTGTATGAGGGTAAATTCGCCGCCGACAACTTTGCAGTTAGATGAGAAGGCTGTAAGCAACCACTCTTCAGAAAAGAACAAAGTACGATTGATTACGCACAAAAGAAGGCAGGTTTGCCTGCCTTAAGTTTAGCAAAAGATTTAAAGATTTTCTTAAACTTAACATATTCCTTAGGGTGAGGTAGACAACCCCGACAATGCTAATGAATTAGAATACGAGATAAGGTTAGGAAGAAGAAAGGTATACGATACGATGGGATGAAACGATATGTATTACGCACACGTAAAGGAAACTGTACATATACTTATAGACATTAAATTTGGATGTTTTATATCATTCTACATAAAGTTTAAAAAATCCAAGTCAAGTTCAAATACTTAATATAGTTTTCAGGGTAGAGACACAGGAACATTGCGTGCAGTGTTAATGTAATTTATGAATACAGTGTGAATGAGTCATATTTAAAGCAGAATGTAGATACGTTTTTGACTATTTTCATCATTACGAAGAAATAAACGGGCTGTCTTCAAAGTTTAACACGTCCTAGTTTCCAGATTGAAGGCGAACTTAACTATTATGCAATCTTACTCAGTCAGGAACTTTCAACACGAAGATGAATGCCGCATATAATTCAAATAGTTTATACCGTCTTCGTCAGTCAGTTTCGTAGCAAAGAAAAGACGTAACCCTCACGTGATGACTCACGTTTTTCGTATTAGTACCCCAACTACAATACCTAGCCCTATAAACTCAAATACACAATGTAGCATGACTACACTATATACTTGAGTAGAGTAAGTTTTACGGAAAACACGTAAGACTTACTATATTTAAATTCATATTGCCTTTATAACTTGCTATCTTCTTCATAACGTATATGAGGCCATTTAGAAATATATAAATTATTAAAAAGTGATACATAAGTGAAATCGACGTCCGCTCGCAGAAAATAACAATGTAAAACCAGGCCACTCAGAAAGTACTGCGAAAAAATGTTTTTTCATGTATGAGGGACTGGCCAGTTATAATCTATTTTGAATATATGATTATTTATAAGTAAAAATAGGTACGTTCCAAATCAAAATTTCCCTCCACATTTTTTGCGAGGTAATTTAAATTATCGTATCTCATTGAAAAATGGATCTGCGCCGAAAACATTTTCTATGATTGTTTACGATTTCAAGTATCGCCAGAAACCGGAAGAATCGTACGATAGATTTCAAAAGACATTCATGAAGACCTTTCAAAGGCAACCATGTATCGTTGGTATAATTAATTCAAGCGCGGACGACTAACTTTGGGGGATGAAGAAAGAAGTGGTCGCCCTTTGATGGCTGTTACGGACGGAACGGAAAGACACGGAAAACGTGCTAGCAATGAAAAATTTACTCTAATACAATAGGCGAGTTACGTATCAGGTGATTCAGCACATACTGCAGATTGGGAAGCCTTCACGAGATTCTACATTTGCATCCTCGTGTAAGGAGGATAGTTTCATGCTGGGTGCCCCAGAATGAAACTATCCTGCAACCTTACTGTTGCTCAGAAGCAGGACCAGGTGGAATGGTGCCGTGATATGATAAACAAATTTGAAGCAGGCTCGTATCGGCGTGTTTACGACATTACAGGTGATGAGTCCTGGATTATATTATCTTCTTATATTATATACGATCTAGAAAGGAAGCGCCAGCCGATGGTTTTGGTGTTTCAAACTGAATCAACGCCTACCAAAGTGAAGCGTTCTAAAAGCGAGGGGAAAATTTTTCAATTTAACTGGCTACCTGGTGTCACTTCCTTTACAAAATCAAAGAAGCATCACGCCGAATGGTATACTGGTATAATGGTTTTAAGAGAGGTAGGGCGCATCAAAGCAGCCCGTATGGGGAAGTACGTCCACCTCACAGAAATTCGCAGCCAAATAACAACTTCCTAGAGGGTTGTTGTATTCCTGCATGTGAGTGAGATCACCACTAAGCTCCCAAGGAGTTGCTGCAATGTGTAAGCAGCAGAGGAGGCATCGCTACTTAATATATCTCAAGCGTTAATAGGCTCCGGTACCCGCTTTACATCAGGTGGCCGTATCCTTGTATGCCTCCCGACGTAGTATAAAAAAAACTATAAAATGCTTGGCAGAAGTTTTCTCTGTTGTGAGCAACAAGCGCCAAACACAGGGCTCCGGGGGCTACTGCTCCACCACGACAATGCGCCCGCGCAGACCGCGCTCAAAATGAGGGACTTCCTGGACTGTGTTTTGAAAACTGGTTCAGACGCATAAAGCTTTGTATAGAGGCTGGTTGAGAGTACTTTAAAAAGATTTATCTAATAAAAAAATATTTACCTATAGAACACTTTTTTATTTTCGCAAAACTTTCTGAGTGTCCCACGTAGGTGCAGATTTCATTTAAATCGATTTTACTTTTGTATCTAAAACCTCATTATTTGTTAGTCTTGGGACTGTCCTCTCGTTTCGTATTTTCCTGAACATTGATTACAAGCGTTGATAAAATTATAGTGTGATACGAATTGCATTGGATTTCTCATTGCACAACTAACCACTATACGTCCGCATAATATCGGATAGACCCAAAAATCATACGAATACAACACACACACACATATATATATATATATATATATATATATATATATGTATATATGAGTCAACATGAGTCACCCCTTTTTTTAATGGCATTTAAAAAGACTTCGCAGTTAAGTTACTTCTAAACTTTATTTTGCAGAAAGGCCACTGTTTCACTGTCACAGTCATTATTTTTCATTTTGTTAAGTGCTTTACTAACATTTCCTTGTTTTACTTTTCAGAAGTTGAAAGTACTTGAAATACATTATTATGTCTGCTTTCAAAGTGTCTAAGATTTGTGGGTGTTGTTAGTCTTTGAAATGTTTCTTTGTAAATATTTCTTATACCAGACAAGCCAGAGCCATCTGATGTGAAATTTTGTCCTAATTTATAGATACTTGCAACGCAAAGCGTATGCACAGGCGCGTTGCTGCTGACTCGTTGGAACACAATAACTCAATTACTTACTCAATGTTACAAAGTTTGACGGCAGATTTTTGTAAGGTTAACTTCAACTGCTACTTTTTTCTAATTACTGACAAGTTTTTCTTCTGTCATTCTCGTGCATAAGAAAATATTTAAAAAAATATACAAAATATTTATTTCAGTTACCATGATTCACTTATTATTACATATTCGGAGTTACCAGGTAAGTATAAGCTACTTGTGTTTGGCAAACTCCGCTATTCCGTATTATCTAAATAGGTATTCATGTTAAAGAATGTTAAGAAGAATATATATTTAATATAAATGTAGGTAGGTATGTAACATTTCAAAACATTTCAAATATTAACATTTGTTCAGAAAATCAAAATATCGGACGAATTATCAAGCCCCTCAGATACTCGGCGGATACGCCATATTCAGAAATAGACTGGATACGTTGGTACGACATGAAAGTAGCATGTGTGAGTAAGGAAGACAAAGACCACGTTCTGTGGTCCTGTCATGTCTATGATGACCTACGAGGAGTGATGATGGACGGGATTTAATACAGCAAGGAACATCCGGGACCAGTGTATTTTACCGATCTAATGTCATCGGCGGTAAACTTTACTACTTTGTGTAGGTTCGCCCGAGACGACTGGAGGAAGAGCACGTAAGGACGACAGCTAAGGTGTTTATGTAGAAATCGCTGCTCCGTGAGGGTGTAAATTAGAGACAAAGGACACAGAATTAAATAATTTATAGAGAGTTAAGAAATGCCCACGGTACGGAACAGACTCTCGGAGCAACAAGCGCCGTGCTGCATCTCTAGCGTTTCGGCTGAACAGACCACAAGGTCGACGAAGCTATGGGAGGTGGTTGTGTGAAATGCAAAAAATGATATAAAATTGACCAACCTTATGTGACGGCAGGTTGGCATTAAAAGTTATTAAATAAATAAATATTGTCGGACAAATTACACAGCGCCACCTAGCCCCAAAGTAAGCGAAGCTTGTGTTATGGATACTAGACAACTGATAAACATACGTAATTTTTTTTTTGTAAATACATACATATTATACATAGAAAATACCCAGACCAAGACAGACAGATATGTTCATGCACACAAATGTTTGTATTGTGTGGCAATCGAACCCATGAGCTTTGGTATCAACGTAGCGTAACAGCGCGTTTCACCCCTGCGCCACGGAGCTCGTCAAATTTTTGTCAAATTATTTGTTGGTATGTTCATCATTTACTTAATACCTACTGATTATTTGGCCATCATATACAGTAGAAGGAGTATGCCGAGTTCGTACATATTGTTTTGTTAGATCCAAACTAGCAAATACGAAAACAATTTCCTAAATAATGAACTTGTTCAACGGGTAACGGTGTAACTCTGGACGTTAAATATTATATAAAGCTAACAGTCACAGATTATTACTGTGATTTTTGTGTGGAATTTATTGTGATCATCATTTGTTGTCAAAGCAGGTTAGATCAAATTGCATGTAAATTTGACTTTCGCAAAATAACGGCCGAATCTATTGACTATCATCATTTGTGTTTTGTTATCTGCTTTTTCTGTGTATATTTGTATTATGTTGAGTGCTTGCTTGTCCGTCCGTGATGGCATAACCAGGTCTGGTCTGAAATCGGAGCCAAGTCTCGTACAGACCCTGAGATCACACTGACGCAATACGCTGAGATCCTAGCTGAGACCTATTTGAGACAGCGCACAGCACTATTTGTATGTGTCGTATAATAGCCTTCTACATGTATTTAATGTTAATGTGCATATTAACATTAAATACATGTAGAAGGCTATTTATTTTTTATAGTATTGTGTTTGTATCCAAACAAAGGGTTTCTTTCTATCTTAGTTTGTTTACACCGTTTGGTACTTTTTGTAAAGATATAAACATATATAGGCAGATATATATCATTGTTTGACTGGAGTTCGAGTTTCCTTTTTATTGGACGGAGCGTAGAGTTATTTAACTTTTTTTATGTAATTATTAACTTTACGAATACCGAAAGTCATAATTCAAACAATATTGTTTACTTTCAAGGTCTCACGAGTTGTTCCTACCATTTTCACAGGATGTTTGTATGTGTTACGCTTGCATGTGTATATGTAGGTAAAATAAGTAAAAAACGAAGCTCTTCCGAAGTTCACCACTGAAGCAGTTAAATTGAAATTTTTTAATTAAATTTTTGCAAACATATATCTTAGGGTAACTTAGCTTTGATTATATTTTCAGAATAACCTAACAAGTGATTTTTAATAGATTACAAAAATATGAAATTCAGGCAATTTGTAAAATGGGAAGTCCTTGAATTAACAATAAACAAATGCCTAGTAGATCATTCATTACGTGACCGTTTTTAATCAGTTTCTTTACAAGCATTGTATAAAAGAGATATTCTTTCTGAGATATAAATTCTAACAAGAAAATAAAAGCGTAGCGTATTTTCCTTGGTTCCCAATTCAATTGTGTAAGTGTATTACAGCTAAGCGTGCGAAAAAAGGAAATCGGCATACCGCGGCCAAATCGAAATCAGCTTAATTAACCGAAGAATTGACATCGACTGATATATGTATCTAACTTGGAATACATTTTAGGTGCAAGCTAATTCCACCTTACGATATTTATATATTGTTTCAAATTTAATATGTACAATTGTAGCCATTGAATTGACGTGTTTTGAGAATAAATAATAATAGACAAAAGTGAAAAATTGTTTATTTGCCATAGGGCCTTCGTCACTAGACACGTCATACGTGTCAGGTATTTAAAATAATCAAATTTTATTGTATTTTATTAATTTCTCATACTTCTTTTTTAGGGTTCCGTACCCAAAGGGTAAAACGGAACCCTATTACTGAGGCTTCGCTGTCCGTCCGTCCGTCCGTCCGTCCGTCCGTCCGTCTGTCACCAGACTGTATCTCATGAACCGTGATAGTTAGACAGTTGAAATTTTCACAGACGATGTATTGCTGTTGCCGCTATAACAACAAATACTAAAAAATAGAATAAAATAAATATTTAAGGGGGCTCCCATACAACAAACGTGATTTTATTGCCTTTTTTATAGATAATGGCACGGAACCCTTCGTGCGCGAGTCCCACTCGCACTTGGCCGATTTTTTTTAATTAACACTATTTCGAAAATGGCCATTGTGAAGAAGAAATGCCGAATGAAACTTTTCAATGTAGGTCGTTTTAAATTGATATTACAATAAATCTATGTCAGTATAACAATACAAAAATAATGATGATGTTGAGTGATAAAATAATAATAAATATATATATCATGTGCTGAATGTTTTACAGACATCTAATTTTTTTACACGACGTCGGGAGGCATACAAGCACACGACCCACCCAATATAAAGTAGTTACAGTAGCCTATTAACGCTTGTAATATATTAAGTATCACTCGCGCGTTGCCCCCTCGGCTGCTTACACAGCAACTCCTTAGGAGCTTACTGGTGACCGCACTCGAACGCAGAAACACAACAACCCTCTAGGGAGTTGTTATTTGGCTGCGGTTTTCTGTGAGGTAGAGACACTTCCCCAGACAGGCTGCTTTGATACACCCTACCTCTCTTAAAACATCCAGACCAAGTCAAACGGACATGTTCATGCATTAGATTATAGCGAATTGTTCAAAGAAATAAAAATCTTCACCGTTACCTCTCAGTATATTTTAGAAAACATAATGTACGTTCGTAAAGACATAAAGTGTGTTTTTAAAATTCAGTTATAATCTTAGAAGCAGAAATAAGTTGCGCTTAAGATAGGTAGGCTGCATCAAAGCAGTCTATCTGGAGAAGTACCTCCACCTCACAGAAAATCACAACCAAATAATCCCTAGAGGGTTGTTGTGTTCCTGCGTGTAAGTGAGGTCACCAGTAAGCTCCTAAGAAGTTGCTGTGTTAGCAGCAGAGGTGGCATCGCGCAAGTGATACTTAATGAATTGCAAGCATTCATAGACAACTCTAATCGCTTTACATCAGATGGGCCATATGCTTGCATGCCTCCCGACGTTGTATAGAAAAAGAAGTGCTTCTCCATACGGGCTGCTTATATACACACAACCTCTCTTAACT
This sequence comes from Pyralis farinalis, assembly GCA_947507595.1. Lineage (NCBI taxonomy): Eukaryota > Metazoa > Arthropoda > Insecta > Lepidoptera > Pyralidae > Pyralis > Pyralis farinalis. Next base: position 9,732,737 of record OX382261.1, on the reverse strand, counting down.
TAGCTATAGGACTGTCATTAATCGAAAACAGCAGGATCGACGGCTTAACGAGACCTCTGAACATGGAACTCGAAATGACTAAACCCGTCATTCGACAGGCTGTGGGGACACTGCTTAAGTTATATCTATTGTGATAACAAACTTGCCCAAGTAGGTAATCTTGACTCTTGTTAAATTAAACTTTTAGTTATCTTTTAAGTTTATAATAAAGTCCTAGGATAATTTGGAAAGTTGTAATACTCGTTGCTGGTATCATTTTATCAATAAATCTCGCGATTTGCCCCGGTTTCGTACGGGTAGATACATAGTAAGATGAATTAGTACGTCACAAATAAAACATGATAACAAATCCTTATTAAATTATTTAGTTGGTAAAGAAATAATATCATAATGTGACAGTAAGTATCCTTTTTCCTACCCGTGCTTCGATTGACTAACTTGGACAAAAATCGGTTATTGTGCCTTAACTATAATAGTTAGACCAATAGCCACACAGACTTTTATATGGGTAATGATGAGCACTATAAACATGTAGTACATAATTTTATGTATCATTAATCTCTCATTACCCGCGGACCGCTTTTCCGCCAAGAAATGTATGGGAAAACGTATATAACGGGGTCTCACAGGTCAATAGTTTTCGCAGCGCACGTCAAATAATGACTTTTGTAGGAAAATTTTTGATACCTTGAGTAACATTATTGCAATTTAAGGAGAGATATAGACTATATTACTCGCTAATAATGTATAGGCTGGGAGCCAGCGATCGGCAGACTTGCGGTATTTTAGCAAACTGTATATTGATGCTAGTTATAATCCACCCATACTCTTGCGGCTGTAATGTTGACGGGCATTGTCTATGAGCAATATTCCAAATATTTGATATATATATACATATATATATATATATATATATATATATATAGTTCTTTAAAATGATACCACAGCTCACTCTTGTGCGGTGGTGGTAAATTGCTGCCAACAAAATTTTATAATATTTATTAAAATTATTCACAATAATGTATGAGTACTGATTCGCTCTCGTTCCCTGTAAGAGTGAGCGAGTCAATATCGGACACTTTTATTAGTACGACAGAGAGAGCATTATATCGTCTGCCAGCATGTTGGAGCTGACCTATGCATCTGTTTCTTCGAATATATGCGTATAATCACGTTCTTGGACTTCTGGACGCGCCCAAAGGAAACATCGCCGGGGATAGTGAATCCTCATTTCACCTTCGGCAAATCAAATACCGTAAGTTTGCCGATCGTTGGCTCTTAGACCAGTAGTAGAATTTTTGGCAGAGCTGCGATAGCCAGCGGAGCCACATTACCCTCAAAATTGTCGTTAGGGGTAGACTGATGTCATCCAGCTTTAGACGGTAATAGTGAGAAACTCCAAAATCGACACACTATTAGCTAACATATTGTAGTTTTGTATCCTTTAATTTGAAATTTAAATGTTCGTTGGTGAGGAAGAACGGTTCAAAATAGTTCCAATTAAAAAACATATGGGAAAACGTATGGCCGGCCACTCTGCAGTGCAGAGTCTGCACACTTTTCTCTTTACAATATTGGTTCACTTAACATAACTGTTACTAAGGTTGATCATGTGCCCTTCATTGTTAAACGACGACATGCCCACGTCGACAGACTTGTGTGAAAGGGATATTATTATAACAAGCTACCATGTACATAGTTATTTCTTATGTTTTATCCTCACATTTTGATATAGTTATTTTTAACAAACCTTATATAAAGATTCGGTTGTTAGTTCAATCGTATTTTTATGTATGTATTATTTGAAACATCGTTAATTCTGATTTCATTTCGATCTTTTACGGAGAATAATTGGATATGTTCCATATAAATTTGGTGAAATTAGGTTATACAAAAACCCGTCTTCAGGGATCTCAACCTTCATTAATGTAATCCTATAACTATTCTATATAAGCCGATTATGTACTACCGAAGCATATAAACAAGGCATCCCACGACCGTGCTACATCGAGAGGAATTACTTTAAATATTCAATAGGTATACAACATTTAGTAAAATTTGTCGTTATTTCATTTGTTTCACTTACTAAGTAAAACAGCATTTACATATTTAAAGACAAAACTCTAAATTACAGTTTGAGTTTTTGTTTAGTGACAGTTTTTTGACAGTTGGTCTGAAAGAGAGCGTCGGTGTTAAAATAAGAAGAGGCATGCTCCGTTGGTTTGGACATGTAGAAAGAATGTAAAAGTGGAAGGATGTAGGAGCCGAGGAAGGCCAAGACTTACCTACCATGATCAAATTGGTCGTATTCTATCAGGTGTTGTCAGGAGCCCTAGAAATCGGCGAGCGTGCATGAAAAGACCAATGAATGTTAAAGAAGCGAGTGAGGTATGTAAGGATCGAGTCACGTGGCGCTCGGTTCTCTCTGCTTACCCCGTAAGGGATTTGGCGTGAAGTTATAGATAGATAAACAGTTTGAAAAAGGTCTAAGTCCTTAAAACTTGACTTGTACCATTTCTTTTGGGAGCTAGTAGATAACAGAAGTATACCTCGGTAAGGCAGTAAAAGTGTTGTTTTCACAGTTTTGACATATAATGAGGCTTGCTTTTTATATAATGAGGCTTGCTTTGCTTTCTTCTTCCCGTAACCTTTTCAGAGACTAAGGATTTGGCGAAAATACAAATTATTACATGGGGAGACTGCCGTGAGACCTCCACACGCAGAGGGAAAACCAGATTTTTCTTAGAGAAGGTCGTCGCGTCTTTCGAAATATATTACAAATATGTAAGTACTACATAAATTCGAAAACACGAATTTAGTGGTACACGCCAGGATTTGAATAGGCTGGTTTTTTATCCACTGGGCGATCACTGCTCTGTGATATATAAGACTAAACCTTTAAACATACGCTCTACGATAATAAATGTGAAAGTAATTCTGTATATTGGGGTGTAAGTGGCTCAATATTACCTTTTAGGTGCGCTTACACGGGCAACTAAAATTGCTCAATTCCGGTCAATACTCGTCGACTATGACGTCACGAGCACATCAAGCTCTTATTATGACTAGCTCGGTGGCTCAGTCGTGAATGAGGCGACTTTGACACCAACGCTCGTGGGTTTGATTCCCACAAAAGGCAAATATTTGTGTGCATGAACATTGAACATGTCTGTTTGTCTCTGGATGTTTTAAGAGAGATGGGGCGCATCAAAGCAGCCCGTCTGGAGAAGTACCTCCACCTCACAGACACAGCCGTAGCCAAATAACAACTCCCTAGAGGGTTGTTGTGTTCCTGCGTGTGAGTGAGGTCACCAGTACGCTCCCAAGAAGTTGCTGTGTAAGCAGCAGAGGAGACATCGCGCGAGTGATACTTAATATATCGCAAGCGTTAATAGGCTGCGGTACCCGCTTTACATCAGGTGGGCGGTATGCCTCCCGACGCGCGATGTAGTATAAAAAAGCAATTTAGGGCGATAACAACATGTAGCAACCTGTTGCTGAGATACGGTCACACAATACCATGCAATATGGCGCAACTTTAAAAATTAGGCAATACCTACAAGTCAATACGTTCATACACTAGCAAATCAGTTGCCAAGACTCTCTGGCCATGGACGAAGTTTTGCTCTTAGTGCTTGTAGTGCTTTTGTAATCATAAGTTTAAAACGAAAAAAAGAAAGAAAATTGACTAAAAATTTCCAAACCGATTGGATACTCAACAACTCATATTATATTATATTATTATATTATATTCCCGACATTGAGAAATGTGGAATAAATGGAGCAATTAGAAGTAATGTTCCAGAAACAATTGCCGCAATTTATTGTAATTGCCAAGATTACTCCACTTAATTGCTCCATATTGATCCATTACAGTTACTAAGCAATTATTACCAAAAAAATTGTAAAAACACCTTTGGAGCCAAAGCCAACCTCACCTGCACGTCGTGCACACTGCTTATCAACAGACGCGGCTCTATCGAATGAGAGGTAGGGCACGAAGTTAATCCCACTGGGGAAGTACCTCCACCTCACAGGAGACGGCAGCCAAATAACAACTCCCTGGAGGGTTGTTGTTTTCCTGCGAGTGAGTGAAGTCACCAGAAGATGAGGAGTTGTTGTGTTGACAGTGGGGGTGGCAACGCCTTAGCTAGCTTCTTCGGTAACCGCTTTATATCAGGCGGACCGTATGCTTGTTTATGCGTCGTGGTATAAAAAAATATATATTGACCTTATTTTGTGTGATTGCTTGTTGACCAGTTCATGTTTTGACCTCTGAACAGGCAGTAGCGATGTAGAGAAGAATTTTGGCAAATTTGTATCACTATAACGAGATACCCACGTAGGCGAAGCAGCTGACAGAGGATGTATACCTACTTGTATTTTTATTTAATAATGAAATATTTATGCCAAACTGTCAATACAAAATATATTGCAAGGTTTACTCTATAAATTTCTGTCAATAAATTATTTATATGTGCATGGAATTATTCATACAAATATAAACACGACGTTACAAAGCCAGCTTAGTTCGAAAGATTTATGCGTTTCTTTGGAGACTTGAGATGCTGGCTAATTACATATGTATGGGCTTTCGTAACATGTTCTCAAATCCTTTTCTTGTCGGTTTACGGAGTAAGGAGTCCGATAACGTGATTGTACGTGAAGGTAACACCACCAACGTATTTCTGTGCGTTTGTTATTATTTCTCTGTATTGTTTTTAGGGTTCCGTACCCAAAAGGTAAAGCAGACCCTATTACTGAGACTCCGCTGTCCGTCCGTCTGTCACCAGGCTGTATCTCATGAACCGTGATAGTTAGACAGTTGATATTTTCACAGATGATGTATTTCTGTTGCGGCTATAGCGACAAATACTAAAAAACAGAATAAAATAAATATTTAAGGGGGCTCCCATACAACAAACGTGATTTTTTTTGCTCATTTTTGCTCGATATTGATAACGGCAAGAGGTAGACGTTTAAAATATTCGCAGAATATTTAGTTATGTATTCACTTTAAAAATAAATAATTGAATTAAAATAAAACAAATATTTAAGGGGGCTCCCATACAACAAACGTGTTTTTTTTTGCCGTTTTTATAGATAATGGTACCGAACCCTTCGTGCGCGCGTCCGACTCACACTTGGCTGGTTATTTTTTCCTGGTCGTATCTTTCAAATCTGAAAAACCTGGTTGGCGAATGTCACGGTGACGAATTTCGTAGCAGGTTATTATAACGACTAACATCCACAGCGCCTGAGGATGCCTCATGGAGAGGCGAAACACGTGTCGCAGAGACGACCGGAGCAGCCAGGGCAGCAACGGTGGCGGCTGCATGCGGTTCACATTTCAGATGGTGAACACTCGCAGAGACGACCGGAGCAGCCATGGCAGCGGCGGCTTGCATCTACTAACGGTAGTGGGTGGGTGCGGGCCGGAAGCACACAAAATAGTTTAGATCAAATTGCCTGTGAATTTTTTTTCGTCATTGGTTTTATTCATTGATAATGAGCAGTGATATCTCAGTGGATAAAGAATCAGCCTGTTAAGCGACTGGTTGCCGGCTCGATCCTGGTGGAGGTGTGTATAACTAAATCCGTGTTTTCGGATGTATACACATATTTGTAGTTATCACGTGCATGGCGGCTAAGGGAAACACCATGAGGAAGCCCGCACATCCAAGAAATTTATTTTTACATTTAAAAAGACGCGTAACGCAGCCCTTAACAATCGGACGTGACGTGTATAAGGAAATGTTAGTAATATTCATCTATTTATTATGTTAATTTAGCACATTACGTCCTTAAGTTAACGTGCTACTCGTATTTCACGGCCAAATATATATTTATATTAGTATATAAGTTATTATAATCTTAATAAAATGTTAATTATCTCATGGGTCTACCTGGTATTATTTACTCGTCGTAATACCACAACGTAACCTATAACCTGCGACCCCATAAATAGTCTGGTTATGCCTCTAGCTTGAGGAGGTCTGGCGGCATTCGCTCCAAGCAAAAATCAGTATCTTCGTCAAATCTTTTAGCTTAGGTATGTAATGGCATCACGCTATAAGAAGAAAAATAACAGGTTTTGATGTGTGATACTTCTCACTACTTTGTATATTTTTTGTAAGATCAGACGTTTATATGTATATATATGTGTGTGCATAAACTAGGCATACAAGCATTGGACCTACCTAAGCGTTTGTAGGTTACCGTAACCTATTTAAGGTTACCGTAACCTGCGGCGGCGCTGGGTCGCCTCCTGCCCAATTTGGGCGGGCCCAGCGCCACGTGCAGGCGGCTGTACTCCGGCATCTGTCGGAGTATGGCCACGTACGGTGCCCCCATATGGGCGGACGCCCTCTGCGCTCTGAACAGGGCTCAGCTGCGCAGAGCGCAGCGGGTCATAGCGCAGAGGGCAATAAGGGGGTACCGTACGGTGGCTTGGACGGCCGCGACCGCCCTCGCTGGCGACCCGCCCTGGGAGTTGGTGGCGGAGGTGCTCGCCGAGGTGTACAGCTTCGTTGCTGAAAGAAGGAGTCTCGGCGAGCGCCCCACGTCGGTGGAGGTGGGGCGGTATCGCCAGCGAGGGCATGTGGAGATGACGCGGAGGTGGGGGGAGGACCTGGCGCAGCCGCGGTATGGAGTCCGCGTTGCGGATGCGCTGCGCCCGGTCCTGGAGGCGTGGATGCGCCAAAGGCGCAAACCCCTCACCTTCCGCATGGTGCAGGTGCTCACCGGGCATGGGTGCTTCAGTGAGTACTTGCACCGGGTCGCGAGGCGGGAGGAGCGGCCAGGCTGCCACGATTGTGGCGCGGCCGAGGACACTGCTCAACACACGTTGGAGCAGTGTCCCAGATGGTCTCGGCAGCGCCATGATCTGGTGTCCGCGCTAGGAAGCGCGGACCTCTCGCTCCCGAGCGTGGTCCGCTCCATGCTCGGGAGTGACAGTGCCTGGCAGGCGATGGCCTCCTTCTGTGAGACGGTCATGTCCCAGAAGGAGGCCGCGGAGCGGGACAGGGAGGATGATCCCTTGGCTGTCCCGCTCCGGAGACAGCGGACGGGAGTGCGGCGTAGGCGCTACGCGCACCTACTGCCGCCTCCCTAACCTGTGGGACTAGGGGTCAGGATGGGAACCTGGCCCCTTAATGGTCCCGCCGCCGGAGGGGCTGTCCCAATTTGCCGGGACGGCCCCTAGATAGAAGAAGTCCAGCTCCTTTTGAGGGGCTGGCCAGTCGCAGTGGTGCCCTGTTGCTGACAGATCCGGGGCACCACACCAACGCGGCTGATGGCATTTCGCGGGGTCGTTTAGTGGGTATACCGTCGGACAGCCGACGGGGAATCCCACACTACCACCGGAGGCCACCCAGGCACCGGTGGTGTGCGTAACGCATTTTTCCCCGCGTCAATAAAAAAAAAAAAAAAGGTTACCGTAACCTATGAACGCTTGTAATATATTAAGTATCTCTCGCGCGATGCTACTCCTACTGTTCACACAGCATCTACGAATACTTAGGAGCTTACTGGTAAAATCACTCATTCACAGGGACACTACAACCCCCTCTGTCTATTTGGTTACGGTTTTCTGCGTGATGACATGAATTTCCCTGTAGGGCTGCTTTGATAATCCCTACCTCTCTTAAAAACATCTAGACCAAGGCAAACAGACATTCATGCATTCTAATGTTCGCCCTGTGTGGGAATCGAACCCACAAGCCTTGATGCTAAAGCAGCATTACTTACCACTCCACCGCCGGGTTCGTATCAATACAGGTTTCGGTGTTTTAGTTTTTGTATTGATCTATTAGTCATAGGCTATTTACATTTTGTAACGTGGCAAATAAGCGTCCGTAATATCTATAAAGCTGTGCTGTATTGCTTGTTGAAAATCCAATGCGCAATTCAATCGATTCCAATCCAATCACATGCACATATGTCATTTCAGAATAAGGTGGCCTTATTGCTAAAAGCAATTCTTTTAAGATAATATTAAATAACGAACCCGAGTACAGACAGGAGCCAAGGAAGGATTTTAGAAAACTTTAATGGAGGTAACTTTGTCCGCGCGTACAAAGTTACTAGCAACCTCTGGTACTCCATTTAATTATCTCGTTTGCTCACTGTTTGTCTAATTTTAGTTTATATTTTGAACCATTTCTTGGTAGCGTTGCCTCTTAGTGATCATTTTATTTTTCCTATTTTAAAGGGGGAACCCCTTTGCTTACGCAGTATATTCTTAAGGGTTTCCGTCCAAAAATTTGCTATTCAGCTTCAGTCTTATGTCAGGTGGCTTTTATACATGTAACGTCGAGAAACAAATACCCGTACTGCCCGCCTGATAAACATCAATAGTTACCGTAGCTATCTTAGCAACTGCACATGGCTCACTGGTTACTTAATTCATAAGAACAACGAAAGAACACTTCAATATGTTGTTGTTTGTGTGTATAATAAGGTGAAAGTAGCTTCTCCAACCGGCGCCTTATCAAATATAATTACACCGTACATCTCAAGTCAGATATTCGTTTCCTGATTGGCAGGGTACACCCTGTACACGTGACGTTAGCTTCAGCTCCGAGAATCGCTTATACCTCACAACCTCGCCGCCGCCGTTTGGCTCTTCCTCATTAAGTGTAACTTTGCTTTTTTGCATAAATATAACCTGTCTTGATTTTTACAAGCTTTTATTTAACTTGCAATGTAAGTATGTATGTATGTTCCGGTGAAATCTTGCAACTCAATTTTGAAGCAGATATCTTTAACCGATTGAGCTGAAATTTTGTATACACGTTCAGTTTAGATGACAATGCATGATTAACTGTGTGACGTCATTCTAAATCCAACATGGCGGCATACCCAAGATGGCGGACCAACTATTTTTAATGCACTCCTACAATATGGGTATCAAATAAAAGGTCTTGCTATGAATAACTAGAAAAATAATGTGACGTCAGTCTTAATGCAATATGGCGGACTTCTAAAGCTTGAAAATCAATTTCGAAGCAGATATCTTCAATCGATTGAGCTGAAATTTTGTATACACGTTCAGTTTGGATGACAATGCATGATTAACTATGTGACGTCATTCTAAATCCAACATGGCGGCATACCGAAGATGGCGGACCAACTATTTTTAATGCAATCCTGCAATATGGGTATCAAATAAAAGGGCTTGCTAAGAATAACTCGAAAAATAATATGTCGTCACTCTTAATCCAATATGGCGGACTTCTAAAGCTTGAAAATCAATTTAGAAGCAGATATCTTCAATCGATTGAGCTGAAATTTTGTATACACGTTCAGTTTGGATGACAATGCATGGTTAACTGTGTGACGTCATTCTAAATCCTACATGGCGGAACACCCAAGATGGCGAATATTTTTTTTCAATTTTTCCTACAATATGAGTATCAAATGGGCTTGCTGAGAATAAGTCAAAAAATAAAGTGACGTCACTCTAAACCAATAATATGGCGGAGTAAGTTTTTAGTGCTTGCTTATAATATGGGTATCAAGTGAAAGGACCTAGTGAGAATACGAATGCGAGTTTTTCATCAACTCATCGATCAACACGATTGCTCCAATGCGTCTGGAATTTTGGTGTACTGGGGTTTTTGGAGTCGTCGATTATGATATTGAGGTCGAATTATTACCAACCCGAAACTGTGTTTCGTAAGGTACAAGTAAACTTCAAGCTGAAATAAGTGGCACATTATTCTAAACACCCAAGTCAAGGTGAGGCCGGGCCGAGGACTGAGTGGCATCAGGGTGTAATATTTTTTTTTATACCACTAAGGTGGCAATCAAGCATACGGCCTGCCTGATGTTAAACAGTCACCGTAGCCTATGGACATTTGCAACACCAGGGGCGTCACTCATGCGTTGCCGACCCTCTAAAAACCTCTTCACGCATTTCTTGTAGAACTCCATGCTGTAGTCCCTTGGAAAAACCTCGGCTGGGAGTTCATTCCACAGCTTGAGAGTTCTCGGAAGAAAATTTCTCTGGACCCGTACAGTACGCGACCATTGCGGTTCAAGCGTGTGAGGGTGAACTCCCCGCCGTACAATCGGTAGAACACACAAAGGGAGGCAAAGTCTCTCCTTAAACTTAAGGGCTCAATACCGTGTGTAAGCTTAGGATTGTCGACAATTCTCACAGCTCGTCTCTGAATCGAATCTCACGGTCCAAGCTGGTACCCAGGTGCTCCCACCCAAAGGTGACTGCAGTGCTCCAAGTGCGGTCTGACTTGAGACTTATATAATATAAGTCTTTGCCCCACACTGAAGTACTGCTTAGCCCTGTTGAGCACACCAAGTTTTTTCGATGCCAGCTTGACCTTCTCCTCCAGGTGATTTCGATATTGCATCACACATCACTAGAGATCTCGACGCCAAGCATCCTAATATTTTTGGTGACGGTAAGAGGTGTGTTCTGGAATTTAGGAACTAAATTTATTAATATTTAGAATTTAGGAGTATGATGTCGTGAACGTACCACGTCAGGGCACCGGGGCATAGTAAAATCAAATAAGTAGGTTATCTTCATAGATACGCACCGCGTTCGGATTGTATGTGTGCGCGCCCGTACCATCCCGTACGTACGCGTCGTCGCACGCACACACTGACAAAATTTATCGCTGCTAAAAGTACGCTAGTCGTGGCTACGCCGTGCTTAACACCTCACGCGCCCACATACGCACCGCGCCGCTGCGCTCCCGCTCTTAATCATTTGTACGTGTACCTACCTACTTTAAGTACAAATTCGTAAAGATGGCTAAAAAGTAAAAAGATTTTTTTTTGTATCAAATGTGTAATTTTGTTATAAAATCACAAATTTCCTACAGAAAAAAATACTTTTAATGCCTATCATTTAAGGCTACTGTAAAAATATTAAATTTCCGAATATAAAGATTATAATTTTGATAAGTGTAGTAAATGAAAAAGTAAAAATAGTTGTGTAAAAAAAATGGGTGCGTGTGCTTATGTACGCGCGTGAGAAGTAATACTTCTCTGGCATCATTATATAATAAATCCCTGGTGGGATGTTGTTGTGTTCATGCGAGTGAGTGACGTTACCACCTCACAGGCAACCGCAGCCAAATAACAATTCCCTGGACGGTTGTTGTATTCATACAAGTGAGTGACGTTACTACCTCACGGAAAACTGCAGCCAAACAACAATTCGCTGGACAGATGTTGCGTTCATGCGAGTGAGTGACGTTATTACCTCATGAAATTATGCTCAAAACTGCAGCCGAATAACAATTCCCTGAACGGTTGTTGTGTTCAGGCGAGTGAGCGACGTTACATGACGTTATATGGCTGCAGTTTTCCGTGAGGTAATAACGTCACTCACTTGCATGAACACAATAATCCTCCAGGGAATTGTAATTTGACTGCAGCTTTGAGCATATTTTTCGTGACTTAATGAGCGGTTTAGCGGGCAGCTTCAACCTGTTACTTTTGTGTTAAAGTATGTTAAAATTTCACTAATCATTTTTTCATAACGCGCCTAAAGGAGTATATAACTTCAATACAATAGTCAGCTCCTGGTCTATGTACAAAAAATAATTAAGAAAAACTTTGTATTATAGATCCCTGATGATTCATCACAGGGGAAAATTGTTTTGTATATTGATAGACTATGCATTTTTGACGATTGTATAAACTATAAGCGACATCCATACGTGTTTAGGCTATTATCCTTCCCTCGGGGATCGAGTCGGCCTACTTGTTTGATTATACTACTCGTATGACCGGGGCGAACCCTGTTGTATATTAGCTTATTAGCTCTTACCCTTCTAAACGAAGCTCACGACCATGCAACAATGATGTGTTGAATGAGATGAACAGACCAAGAAACGTGTCCAGCGATAACTAAAAAGTAAAAAATAAATTAAAAGTAAAAACCTTTTTAAAAACAAGCTTTTATTTAAATGCTCTAAAAAGAAAAAAATAAACTTTTATACTAAAACTTTTACTGTTAACTTATAACGTCATTTCACATTTGACACAATTTATATGATATAAAAGCTTGTCGCGAGATTTAAGTACTCGTATTTACTTAGTTTGAAAATTTTAATAGATAATATTATTCACATCAAATTATTTAATTTACTTGTTAATCTACACAAGTAAATCTCGCGACAAGCTTTTATATCATATAAATTGTGTCAAATGTGAAATGACGTTATAAGTTAACAGTAAAAGTTTTAGTATAAAAGTTTATTTTTTTCTTTTTAGAGCATTTAAATAAAAGCTTGTTTTTAAAAAGGTTTTTACTTTTAATTTATTATTATTTTACATTGAATTCTTTACCACATTAATTTATATGCAAACATGTCATATTCTGATTACATGGGGAAATTTGATTTTATCTACCTTAGCTTTTATAGACTCTCGGATATTTAATTAACTTAACCATAAATTCGAAACTGACTTTGTTGATATAGTAAAATTTCACAGTCGTAGCGCTATCAAAACTTTACCGAGGTCATTAATTAGGTTTGTTATGTTATGGCTAACGACTGTTTCTACTTTTGTATACTGGAATATAAAAAAAATATAATAATTATATAGTAATTTTATCAAAACCCTATGACACATTAAATATCACATTCGATTTATAATAATTGTTTTATATGCTTTATGAAACTGAAATTCTTCAATCGTACGCAAAATTCTTGACAAAAATTAATAAAATATTCACATATTATTAAATTTTACAGAAATGGAAATTTATATGACATTTTATAATATATAATAGTATTACAGCAATGAATGTGAAAGAAGCGAGTGAGGTATGTAAGGATCGAGTCGCGTGGCGCTCGGTTCTCTCTGCCTACCCCGTAAGGGATTTGGCGTGAAGTTATAGATAGATAGATAGATAATAGTATTACCTTATGCCCGCGGATTCACACGCGTAGGTTTTGGAATTTTAGTTTAGTTTCACTTTTTTTTTTTTATATAACGTCGGGAGGCTTACACGCATACGGTCCACCTGATGTAAAGCAGTTACCGTAGCCTATTAATGCTTGTAACATACATCACTAACGCGATGCCTCCTCTGCTGCTTACACAGAAAATCCTTAAGAGCTTATTCAAAGTCAAAGTCGCGTCTTTCACGACTGAGCCACCGAGCTCGTCAATCTATTTATTTTTATTTTACTTCTTATAATGAGGCGGGGCTGCCTTCGCGCGCGCCGTATTACTGGCCGGGAAGCGACGCGCTCGATTCTGTCAGAAATAAGGCATCGAGAAGAGCGATTTGTATAAAATATATAATTAATTAATTTTGAACTAAAGCCTACACTCATTCAAACCCCTTTTCACCTTCCTAAGGGTGGAATTTTTGAAAACACTGAACCATTGTTTTATTCTAATAGAGAGTATATGTACAAAGTTTTAAGTCACTAATTTCAAGAAATATTTTTACTCCATACAAACTGTCAACTCCCTTTTCGGCCCCTAAGCGTGAAATTTTGAAAATGTCTTGATTAAGAGTATATTTACAAAGTCTTAAACAGCTCACTTTAAAAAAGTTAATTTTTTAACAGTTCAACTTTTAATTCAAGAAATACTTTAAGGGGTGGAATTTTTGAAAACGTTGAAGTGTTTTTTTTTGGATTCTAATAAAGAGTATCTGTACAAAGTTTCAAGTCACTAACTCGAAAAATATTTCTGCTCCATACAAACTGTCAATCCCCTTTTCACCCCCTTAGGGGTGATTTTCAAAAAAATATTTCTTATCTCTCGTGAGCGTTAAAAGTAACCTCAATGCAAAATTTTGGCTTTCTAGGTCTGAGGGTTTGGCCTGGGCGTTAATGAGTCAGTGAATTAGTAAGGAACTCCATTTTTATTAATATAGATATAAACAAAAATAAAATACGAATAAAACTAATTTGTAATAAAAAAACAACTAATTTTACGGTAAATATATCCCTGCACATTTCTAATGCACTGTGTTTCTAACTTTTGTTTGTCTGTCTAATGAGCCCGAGAGTACATAAAGCAAACGCCAAAGATGAAAAACGTTTTAAACAATGAGAACTCAATACCATGTTAAAATACCGATAGAGTATCAAAATATGGGCAGATCGAAAGGTAGTAAGTATATAATGAATACATGAAGCTCTACTTTTCGGTTTCCGAATTTGTCGCAAACAGAGACTAGTTTGCATAATCACAATTACCCTCACTTGTATAACTAGAAATTATAATACGAGTATATAACTAGAAATATGCGCTAATTCGTTAAATCAACGCCGTAATAGTTATATCAGTGCGGTGTTAGATTTGGCTCTCATATCTATACTAATATTAGGCCCCTGTTTATGGCATTAGCGTTTTGTCAAACTGGCGTCTTTGATATCAAATACCTGGCGTTTGGTTAGGAATTCCAAATTCAAATTTATTTCTAATTTAGGCTTGTGTATTTGTGTTTCGAATTTAGTGATTCGTTTGTTATTAAGCCATTTGATTTTTCTTTGACATCGGTCTGTTTACTATGTAGAAAAATATCGCGTTATTTACCAATACGAGTTCCACCGTGGTACCAATGCTGCAGAATGTGTATGGGGAAGCTACTGTAAAAAGAAACAAGATACGTTTTGGGTTCTAACGTTTTCGTTCTGGAAATTTTGATCTACAAAACAAACACCGTAGCCTGCTGGAGATCCTAGTTGACAACGAATAATCAAAGGTGATCGTGGAAGCAGATCCATCGGAAACCACGTCAGAGTTAGCGGCAGGCTTCGGTGTGAGTGACAAAACAGTTTTAATTCCCATGAAAAAAATTGGTAAAGATAAAAAGCTAGAGAAAGCGATTCGAATGTCTCCGACACCCACCATACTCCTCAGACCTTACTCTAACAGATTACCACTTTTTTCGTAATTTCCTACTTGCAAGGAAAAAAAACGCCTTCGATGGGGCATTGCGATGGGACAGTGAATCGCCTTCAAAGATTTTATTTATCCTCGCCCACACAATTTTTTCTGCAATGGAATCAATGAACTGGCTATGAAATGACAAAAGTGTATAGATAATAATAATAATAATTGTTAATTGTTTGTTTGAACGCGCCCATGTCTAGAATTAAAAGACGGATTTGAACAAATATTTTAGAATTGGATAGCTAATTCTTAAGGAAGAATATAAGGCTATTCAACAATACCATATGATCTTTAGGAGCCGAGGAAAGAGAAAAAAAGTAAGAAAAAGTGAATCCTGCGGGATACGCTAATTTCATATATGTGCGTAATTGATATTATGTGTATATGTATACCCATAGCTGTGCGTAACTATTCAACTGCATCGGGTATAGATTTATATTTCCAGTTATTTGCTTTATATAACATATATAAAAGTAACGGGGATCAATTACTTGCGGACGGAAACGAAAAAGAAACTGAAGTATCCAACGAAAATCCCAGTACTTCCTACGTTTAAATCTATCTTAAATATTAGGCAATTGATACATCACAAGAGAATCAGGGGGCTATATTGCATATTACTTCAAAGATATTTTATGTAAATACTTAGTTAAAGAGAAGTATATTAATGAGCCTTTTGATATTTTTATGTTATTTAAATTACAATTATTATTTATTTGAAATGTTATTCGTTAGTTTAGATACAAAAAATAAAAATATAGATGGTAAGACTGGGACCGAAATTTCAAAATAAGGTCTTTTGCATTATTTTGCTTAGATAAATTGGAAGCCTGTGGACGTCATAAGGGTTATGCCATTTACATTTAAGTCACATTGTAAAATTAATTAAGAAACGTAAAATAGGTATTTAATCCTCTGTGCAAAGATATTCTTTGGTACTGAGAACATATCCGAGCAAATAGGGGTGGCCTAATTGGTGATACGAGGCGACACCTGACGCGCGACTGCTTTTACGGAACCAATTGTAATATAATTAAAAAACAAAGTATCTTGTTTGCCTTTCCGCCGATTCTGGTTCAGCAAAAGAGATCTGATCCTGTGTCTAGATAACATCTAAGTAACTTACATGTATAACCACAAAATCTCGTGAGAATCTTTACCTCCCTTTGTGTGTTATAACGCTTGGATCGAACAACTTATTGTGGGTTGTGTTCAGATTTTTTTGACATGACGTCTACATTTTCCTTTTACAATTGCAATGTTCGCCACCAACAGGAAATTCAGCCTCTCACATTGGGACCTCATTAATTGTATACTGCATGTGTATTTCCAAGGAAAATTTCGTACGCACACACTTGGGTTACAGAGTACAGTCCCTGCCTATGGGTTACTAAAAAATAAAAAAAAACGGGTTGCACTCCGGGAGTGCCGGCAGAAGTGAAAACTTGAACATTAACGTTGTGCATTTTTGATTTTTTTGGAATGGTTAGGGAATAATTTCGCACGAATTGCTTTATTTATCAGTATAAAAGTACTATCATGCATGTGGTAAAACACAATATTCATTTATTAAGCTATCATACACAAACATGACAATTTATATTACATAAAAAAATTATCACTTCAGAACTATTACAATTATTTTACATTAAAAAATCTCTCAGAAAAATCAACTTTCATCCATAATTTCAACGGCTCTTTCACCATCAGCATTATCAGCATCATCATCGCCAATCTCTAAGACTCAAACACTAACGCACACTCGCGCAAGCGTCTTGCGCCGCTTAAACCAAACACCGATGTTGATAAACTACGTTGAACGAAACGCGTAATCGTCAACAATTTTATGGCGCTTACAACGTTTTGGTCGCGAGAAAATAATGCCCTATGAACGATCTAGCGCTTCATGTTCTAATTGTTTAATTAGATGTAACTAATGTTTTAGCGCTGCAGCGAACTTAAGTTCTAATTCTCACCAAAATCTTACAGTCAGGTTCACGTGACCCTGACGCGAGTTTAGAATTTTTTACTCATTCCAAAAAGTGCACAACGCCGCTAAAAAAGTTTTCACTTCAAAAAGTAATTTAAATAATTCTTTAAAAAGCGTAAAGAAGTTTTTACATGGGGCGTGCTCGCGTTGTATGTTTTAAATCAGTGATTTTTAATCTTTTTTTTGACGAACCTTGATCACGTATCGATATTTATTTTTATGTAATGAATATTGATGTCTTCTGTTCGTTACTCACAATTCAATAATGCGAATTTCGATTTACGATTCAGTGTTTGCCTTTTGGATACACACTCTGTATAACTCTGTTTACAAGTAAAAATATTAAATAGTGTTATCATGGGCATATATCGTTCACCGTCAAATGCAAATGCACAAAAATTTATTGACTCCTTGAACTCACACTTGGAAACTGTCAAATCACCACAAAAATATGATCTATATCGATATCTGATGCCCAAAACTAACGAACCTTCCCAAGAGTATAACAATAGAAGTTTTTATCTAGATATGTTGGCAACTCACGGGATGCTAACCGATCACTTCTTTCCCACAAGATTAAATAATTGTCTAGACCACGTTATTTCAAAAATAGATAATCTGAACCTCTCTGCCTTCACTGCTATATTAAATACAACTGTGACAGACTATTGCGCCATTCTCATGAGTATTTCTAAATTCAAAATAAACTAATGTCCAAAATTCAAAATTTCGTTTAACTTATACTCGTACCTATAAAGCAATTGAAATTTTAGATGAAAATATCTCAGTAAACTCCTATTAATTGGTGATCCAAATATAGTTGCTAATGATTTAATATGGACCCTAACTGAATCATTAGAACAAAGCAAAACCATAGTCCATCTACCAAATAATAAACGAATTATATATATCCTTTGATTACTCCAAGTATTGTTCGCATTATTCAAAACAGAAATACAATGCAATCACGACTAAAATTAGACCACTATAGTGAAACATTAAAAGTAACTTATAAAAGGTACCGCAATTTCAGTAACAATCAAATTAAAAATTCAAAACGTAAATATGAAAGTGAACAACTATCTCAATCTACAAATAATCCTGAAACACTCAGGAACACAATCAAATCTATCACTTATTTAAAAACAACTAAATCGCAAAATACCGAATTACTCCATATCGGATCTTTTTCCGGAGGAATCTGTCGATGCTATCAACGACTTCTTTGCCTCAGTGGGGGAAAATCTAACAAAATCCAACCTAATTAATAATGTCTTATTATCAGTTAGTAATAAAGTATTGGAAACGCAACCTACCTCTTTTGTTCTGTTTGAAACTGATCCGCAAGAACACTAACACACTTATGAATTTTAAACCCAATAGCGCTTCTGGATGAGATAACAAGTCCCTGCAGCCTTAAAACGATCTTCTTTTTTAATACAACGGCAGAAGGCATACAACCATACGGCCTGCCTGATGTAAAGCGGTTACCGTAGCCTATCAACGATTGTAATTTACTAAGTATCAGTCGCGCGATGCCTCCTCTGCTGCTACACAGCAACTCCTTAGGAGCTTACTGTTGACCTCACTCACACGTAGGAACATAACAACCTTCTAGGTAGTTGTTATTTGGCTGCAGTTTTCTGTAAGGTGGAGGTACTTCCCCAGACGGGCTGCTTTGATGCGCTCTACATCTCTTAAAACATCCAGACCAAGACAAACAAACATGTTCATGCACACAAATGTTTGTCTTGTGTGGGAATCGAACCCACGAGTGTCGATGTCAAAGTCGCGGCATTCACGACTGAGGCACCGAGATCGTCAAAACGGATCTATCGTTACACCGGTGTACAAGAACGGGAGGATAGATGTCAACAATTATCGACCCATGTCAGTATTACCATCTATTTCTAAAATTATTGAGAAACTAGCTAATACTAGACTTCAAAATTTCGTTAATACATTTAATGTTCTCTCAGAATTCCAGTTTGGCTTTAGGTAACTTCGTTGATTTCACAGAAACTAGATATAGGCAAATAGTGTTTAACGGTTTTTCTAGTTTTAAAAAAAGAATTTGACAATGTCTCTCACCGCCTCCTTTTACAAAAACTGGAAGAAAGTGGCATTAGAGGTATCCTATTTGAACTACTTAAATTTTATCTTAGCGGCCGTCGCCAAACGGTCAAAATTGGGGATCATTTAAGCCGAGACATAGAAATTACATATGGGGTTTCCCAGGAAACCATCTTGGGCCCAACCCTTTTCCTCATTAAATTTATATAAATGAATTAACAAACATGATAATTGACAAAGGATACGTTTACTCTTACACGGACGACACTGCCTTAACATTCATCGGTGACAGCTAACCCTACAGTGTGATCTAACTAAGTTCGTGGAAGCATACTCTTTAGAGTGGTAAGGTGCTGAGTCAATAGCTAGAGTCTCTATAAACAATTTTATTTTAAGGTATGGAATCCTAAAGGAAATTATTTCGGAACAAGGGACAGAGTTTTTAACACTATAATGACCGAAATGGACTACTACTTTATTAGGATTTTAGAAACTTCAATCCACAGTATACCACCACGAAACTATAGGTTCTTTGGAAAACACCCAAAATCATCTTGTTACTTTCCTCAAAATACAGTGCGAGGACAATAAAAAAAATTGGAGCAGTTGGGTTCCGTACTGGTCTTTCTCGTTTAATACATCAGTACACACACAGACAAAATATAGCCCATATAATATAGCCCATATAATATAGCCCATAAATATTGTTCGAAAAAAAAATGTATTTTACCCAGTAACTTATGTTGCACCTTTATATAACTATGATAATTACCCCAATGAACTTAAGCACAGATTGCAAAAAGCGCAGACCGAAACAAGAAATAATTATATGATAAAAAAATGTATCCAGTTACAAGTATAAAAAAGGCGATTTAGTTTTAACCAAAATCAGTTAACAGATAAGTTAGATTGTTTGTATAACGGGCCATACGAAGTGATAGAAAAAGTATCACCATATGTACGAATATTTAAGGATAATAAAAAATATTCAGTTCATAAGAATAATAGTAAGTTGCTTTATGATGTATCTTCATTTAATTATTTATCTTGTATAACAAAAAAAGTATATTATATATTTTCTTATCAACGGGAGAGTGAAGGGATAGATTTTTGGGGGGCGTGTTTATTAAATATAGTTTCGCAAACACACTGCGTATCGATGCGTTAGCATTATTAATTAAGTTTTAACGTGCATGTGATGTATTATGT
Source organism: Pyralis farinalis (assembly GCA_947507595.1). Taxonomy (NCBI): domain Eukaryota; kingdom Metazoa; phylum Arthropoda; class Insecta; order Lepidoptera; family Pyralidae; genus Pyralis; species Pyralis farinalis. The sequence continues at coordinate 9,712,567 of OX382261.1, read as the reverse complement.
ACGTAGTATAAACATTTGTACAAATAGATACTTAGTTCTATCTATCTATAACTTCACGCCAAATCCCTTGCGGGGTAGGCAGAGAGAACCGAGCGCCACGTGACTCGATCCTTACATATCTCACTCGCTTCTTTAACATTCATTGCTCTTCTCATGCACGCTCGCCGGTTTCTAGGGCTCCTAGATACTTAGTTATTAAACCTTATTGCTTTTTGACAATACAGACAGCCATACTGGTGACAAGTCTTTCTTTTATCTCCTCCGTAAGACTCGACAAGGTAACTGTTATTAGTATGGTCTTCTGTATGTTATGTATTGTGATGGAACCTACCTCTTGAATTAGAGCCTCATTTGCTAATAGTACAACATACAGATATTGACTATGGCTTTAGCGATAATTTTGAGCCTATAATAAACTACTATAAATATAAACTAATTTTTATTTTATTAACGCACCATGTAAAAAATAAGTATTAACGGACCCCGCCAATCCAAATGGATTAAGAAATGAGATGATGCAAAGAAAACGAAGAAATATAAACTAATTTATTAATTTTCTAAATGAGGAATCTGTAAACTAATCATACAAATTTCTAGATTGTAAATATACCTAGATAGTTCGCGCATTAAAGTTAGTGGGAACGGTAACTAAATCCCAGTTCTAATTACTTTTGTTCGCAATTCTACTTTATCCTCCTACAGACATTATGGTAGGTAGTAATTAGCCTAGACGTATTGTGTACAGTACAACATAATACAGTACAGTAATTACAAAAGCAGTGATAGCTCATTGGGTAAAGAACCGACCTATTAACCCTTCTATTCTATCTTCCATTCTATATAGGCCTCACTTAATATTTATCAAAAAATCCGATACTGCGCTTTCCACATCTAGCCACATCTGGTCAGTTATTCATCCTAAAATTCATAGGCTACGGTAACTGCTTTACATCAGGTATAGAAGCACATGGACCATATGCTTGTATGCCCCCCAAACTTGTATAAAAAAATATTGACAAATGTGAACTACAGAAATAAGTACATTGAAAAAAATATTGAATATTTTAATGACCTGGCTCTTCATTTGTAAGTTGTTAATCATCCCTCTGCGTAGCGTCCCCGGTTTTCCAAGAAGCATTTCCGGATTTTATAAATAATTTTATTACGAAATTTCCAATGTGTTTCATTATCCAATAGGCGTTCGCCTATTGGATAATGAATTATTGTCCAACAGATCTTTTCATTCTAAAATTCTGTCCTTTCGTACCAAAATTTACGTATATACTTGGCAGCTGTGACTTTTGGACATTGGTATTTCCTTTAAACTATGAGACGGCTGGACTGGTAGATGCAAGAAATGTTTGATCGGTTGCCCGACCGGGCCAAAATTTTCCATCAGACCCCGACACGTAAAGGAACTGCGAGGAAGCCATCTGCAAAAATCAATTTAATGATTTATTTCATAGCGCTTCATAGTTTTCATAGCGTATTTCTATTTTGAATATGTAGACTCTGATCAAGCGTTACTAGGCAGTATAATGATTTCGGTCACTGGATGCATGCCTACCCATCGCTTCCTCAACTCTGACATCCCCAGGCCAGCTGTTTTTCTGCGGGAGTCCCGATATATGCTGCACACAAGTTTCCCTGCGGCAGTGATGTCAATCAGTTTGCACACCACGGACTGTCTTGTCCACAAAACACTCTGTCCGCTTCTCCTGTCATACTCCACTCAACGCCCGGCTCGTGTCTCGCATCTTGCTATGATTTGTTTTGATTGCATTCGCCTCTTCCCGCCTCCATCGCACTGTCATCAACTTTTAAAAATCTAATAAATAGGGGGTTGTAGAAAGTTGTAGTTGAAGCCAGGGATCTTGGTTACGACTACAACTTTGTTGCTCGAAGCAAATACTCTTGGCCAGTGGGGCCCAGACCCGCAGTCGCTTTTTAAAAAAACTAGCGCTACGCCTGAACGACGTCACTGGCGATCAAAGGTTGCCTTCTCGTATTAGCATTGCGTTTCAGCGCGGAAATGCTGCCAGTGTCGTTAGTACAATACCGCGGTGATTACACAATTTAGATTTATTTTATGTATATAACTAGTCTGACCAAAATACTGTTACATAGTACCTTTTTTTTCCAACTCTATTTATTTTGAATTTGGAACGTAAATTATGTTAAAAACTTCTTTCGATTTCCCGCCCTTTTTCATGTTTATTATCAAATTACGATATAGAATGGGGTGTTAAAGAAAATAGGACTGCAGTGATTGCCTTGCACAAAGTCATATTCAAGACATTTCAGAAATTTGGTATCAGCCGTATGTTTGTATATCGTACTATCGACAGATATACCGATACTTCCTCTGTTGAAGACCATAAAAGGTCAGGGCGACCGCGTGCCAATTAGAACTACAAAGGCTGTTTATGCTGTTAAAGCCAGAATTCACCGAAACCCCATTTGGAAAAAAACACACACAGTTCCAAAGAAACCGCCCAATTGGTCGGAAAGGTACAACATGGTCATCATCCTGCGTCTGTAATAGTTTGGTGGTGGTAATTCTTGGAGTTGAGTGAGGGTGTCTTATCAAGGAGTCACAAAGCTTCATTTTTGTGAAAAAGAGAGACCACCACCACCACTAGAGAGTAGTAGTAATCGTAGCCTATGGACACTTGCAACATCAGGGGTACCACTCATGGGTTACGAAAACTGTAAAACTTCTTCACACCTTTATTTAAGAACCACGTGCTCTAGTCTCTGAGAACAACGTCGACAGGGAGACTTTCCGCAACTTAACTGATTAAAACCTATAGTGCTTACAGCAGGCTACCAAGAATTCCCTGTCGATTGTAGAATAAGGGATTCTAAGCACTTTATTTACCACCTCTTTATTCTATAAAACTAAAATATTCTCAATCAATCGTTACAAATAGTCAATGCAATCTAAAATTATAACGCTATGAAATTAATAAACTTTTAAAAAAAGTCCTGACTTTTTTGTTCTCGATTACATACTTCCGAAGACAGAAAATGTTTTTCCGAAAATACTAAATGCTCTAATAAAAGTACTATCATGTCTTCTATGCTACAGAATAGTACCTCAGCTTTTGTATAATAAAAGGCAGGCAGGAACTCACTCTGGGCGTACGTCAAACTTAGACCGTTAGACCCTTTACAGTTCCGCTTACATGGTGCGTAACTTTTTTATGAGGGACTACGCCAACTTCGTGACTCCGGATATACGAGTATACCTATATGTGCTATAAACACTTTTACATAGAATTTTTCTTTTCTTCAACTTTATAATTATTTTGAATTTGGAACGCGTTTACTGTGTTAAAAACTTCTTTCGTTTTCCCGCCGTTTTACATATTTTTTTCGTGTTTATAATCAAATTACAATATGGAATGGGGTGTTCAAGAAAATAGGATTGCAGTGATTGCCTTGCACAAAGTTGGTATGGAGCCGTCGGTCATATGCAAGACACTTCAAAAGCTTGGTATCAGCCATATGTTATACTGTTGAAGACCATAAAAGATCGCGTTAGAACTACAAAGGGGGTTAATGTTTTTAAAGTCAGAATACGCCGAAACCCCATACCACGCCCAATTGGTCGGAAAGGTACAACGTGGTCATCATCTTGCGTCTGTAATGATTTAGTGGTGGTAATTCTTGGTATTTGGTGGGGGGTATCCTATCAAGGAGTCACAAAGTTTCATTTTTGTTAAAGAGGAGTGAAGACTTCAGCCAAAGTGTATCAAGAGACTGTCTTAGATCGTGTTGTGAAACCTCTCGGCAATACATTTTTAAAAATGTACCGCGGACTTTTCAGGACTTTGCACCTGGTCACAAGGCACGAACTACCCAAGCTTGGCTCGAAACCAACGTTCCGACCTTTATAAGAGCCGAAGACTGACCCGTGTCTAGCCAAGATCTGAACCCTACAAAATAATGGTCAGTTTTAGACGAATAGAGCTAAATTTCCCCTGGAAACAGTGCGTAAATCCATAGAATCATAGCCAAGCAGGTTAAAGATTGTTAATTAGCAAGATGCTGTACAACGTACAGGTGGAGTTGGCATTGATCCAAAAATCAATATTTACATATTTAATATAAACTAGGTACAAGGAAATACTCCCAGAGACCCTGTGATTAGACACCTAGTTTCATTGTTCATCTTTTAAGCTCCATTCAGCCCTATACCGCTTGCTTTGGCGATGATTTGAGCAGAGAGATGATGAATGCTCTCTGCTCAAATCTTCACCAAATCGTCGGTGCATCGAGTGGGGTGCCATCCTACTCTGTGTTTTCTGATTCGTGGTCGCCATTCGACCCCAGTGATGGACTTTCCACTGCCACTTGAGCTCGCCGATAGCAACGTAGAGCAACATCGGTAACTCTAGTTCTACTACGAACTTAGCCCTCTCATTCATATACTGTACAACCATGAACTTTTGTATGAGGCCCGTAGTTAGAACCATGTTTCTGTTCCGCAACTGCGATATTTTGGGCTACAAAGTCTTTCGCAGTTTTCCGAACGATGGCTATTTGTGTTGGCTTCGACGAGAGATCTCTTTACCGAAGTTAAACATGGCTATTTGGACTATTTTGTCTCAGTTAGACATACTCTTTCGACAATTTCGAGAAATAAACGGAACTCCTAACTACAACTGGAGGATAGGATAGTGGATAATCTTCGTTTTGTCCATGTTAATCTTATGTCACGACCATTGGGATATTCTGTAGAGGTCTTTGAGAACTGTATCCAAGTCCTCAAGCGATTCAGCGTGAACCTAGAAAACATTTTCTGACACAATTGTGACCAGTTTTAAAGAAACAACATCTACCAGTCTCACGTCTTCCTGTAATTGCATATGTTTCGTGATATGGTCCTGTAGTCGGATTCGGATCGATATAGTACTCTTTTCATATACACTTCTCAACACTTCGATATGTCCATGACGAAAGCAACACCGTCGGAGAGACTAAAGCGCGGCCTGGATCGAATCGAAAGCATTTTCATAATCTATAAATGCTAAGCATAGTGGCCGATAGTTCTCTTTAGTTGTCTGTATAACTTACCACTAATTGAAATTCATCAAATCTGCGTGCAGTCATTATTATTTGTTCATAATCATTTGAACCAAGTTTACAACTATTTCTACAAATTTTCCGCATCTTGAAGAATCGAGTATAATAGACTATTATAGGTACTCCAAAAATAATAAGGACCATAATTAATTTAAATTTTAAGTCGATCAAAGAAAATTACTGCTGTTTTAATTTAGTGAAAAGTGAAAAGAACTGTAGATAATACATGGAACTTAAATAAAATGGCGGATGTGATTTTTCCTTACAATTCCTGACTAGATAAATCAGCTGCAGACATATCGACAGGTATGCTCAGGGGGCGTTCCAGCGTGTAAGTAGCGATTCTATTGCATAAGAGATTATATAAAACGATTTCTGTTGTTATTTAGGCTAGACGTAATAAAGATAAGATTATAAAACAAGCCTATTATGAAAAGTTTATTGATTGAAGTGAAATAAGCGCCATTGTCAAAAATAACGATGTTAAAGCAGTTGTATATATTAGGGGACTATTATTAGCACCCATATCAATCTTTCTGGCATACGGTATGTAATTACTGTAAAGATCATTATTGGTATTACATTATATTAGTGATACAAATGGCAGTAAAATATAGGTAGATATATAGTATATCCGGTGGCGACAATAGATTGATGTTAGCATATGTTGGATAATCGACCCTTTACCTTTGACCATAGTGACAATGAAATTATTAGAACACAATGCTAAAAATTAAACAGCTTCGAGACAAATAAATAATGCATGAACTGATGGGCATCGTGGGTACAAACCAAAAAAAAGATGTAATAACAAACCTAGACGCAAACATACATACAGACCAGTATGTTACAAACCTGTGCGGATAAAATCTGTCACAACGACATTATAACGACAACAAGGACGTTGTCGATATTTTGTCAATAAAGCGAAACAGACAACAGGTACACCTCTACCGCTCAATGGGAGATGAATTTCTGGCAGGAACAATTATGTTCGCGGTACTCGTGTGGAGGTACACGAGTACCGCGAACATATTTGTTCCTGCCAGAAATTCATCAGATTAAATATCAGTTATTATAAACCTATGTTTGGAGCCCTAGGAACCGGCAAGTATGCATGAAAAGAGCTATGAATGTTGGAGAAGCGAGTAAAGTGCGTAAGGACCGCGTCTTATGGCGCTTGGTTCTCTCTGCCTACTCCACAAGGGATCAGGCGTGAAGATATACATACACACATACATGTAGGATGGGTGACTGAATGCAGAGTATTAAACCTTTGTGAACTGTTAGAGATGTTTGTGGTTTATTGTGACATTAAAAAGAATTAATAGGAATTGGTGTAGAGAGAAAGACGAAAAGACGTATAGGCTGAGAATTTTGTAAATTAATTAAAGACGTGTCGTTGTTCCGAAAATATAAGCTTTATCTCGTTATCGTTCCCTATTTTATTTAACATCATTGCTACATACATATGTCTGGAAAAATCTCGGAAGGACACACACGAAAGTTAAAACACCTTTAGGGTTAGACTAAAATGGTGTCATAATTAACAGAACAGAATAACGATGCACATTATAGTGTTGCACAGGGATGCCAAAGACCATAGAAGTTTCTGCAAGGCAATAAAGAACTTCGATCTGAAAGTTCAGAAGCTTTGCACCCGATGTATACCGCTTGATTTGATAGAAGATCTGAAACAGTTGCGTGTAGAGTGCCGTCATAAAATATTAGGAAACTATTTTGAATCGGAAAGAAAAAACCAATTGGCAGTATGAATCTTCCCTTTTTGCCATAGAAAGAAAGGTTGTAACTTTAGTAATAAAATGGTTACTTATTTTAATGGTAAATAAGGCCATCACGCAACAGTGTAATTTCAAGATCAAAGGCAGTGAATGGAGATTGGCACTTCACCACTCGCTTGCCCAGAGTCATAGAAAAAGTTAGCGATTAGCGATGTCGAAGTATTTTGTTTGTTTAGTAGTAGTTTAATATAAAGCCAACCTGATGTAATGCGGGTACCGTAGCCTATGAACGCTACCACAACAACTCCATAGGAGCTTACTGTTTGACCTCACACAGAGGAACACAACGTTCCTCAAGGGAGTTGTTATGGGACTCTGGTTTTCTGTGAGGTAGAGGTATTTTCCAGAAGGGCTTCTTTGATATACCCTACCCCTTTTAAAATCACCCAGACCAAGACAAACATACATGTTCATGCACACAAATGTTAGTCCTGTGTGGGAATCGAACACACGAGCGTTAGAGTCAAAGCCCGTCACTGACTACTGCGCCATAGAGCTTGTCAACATGTAATGTCATTCTTTTCTAAAACAACACATCTGGACATTCTGCTAAGGTAACGGCAGCGTATACAAAGGCTTAAAATTTAGAACTGTTGGCGGTTTTTTTATGTTTATTAACATTAGAGAATAACTTAGAACACAGATTTTATGAGCCCTGAATCGGCGTTAAATGTGTTCCACGGAGTCATTGAAAAGATCCCAGGTCCTATAGCTTTTTGCAATAGATCCAGCGAATGCAAAAAAATGTAACACATCTATCTAGTAGCCTATGTATCTGGTCTTATTTGTCAAAATCCACGAACTTGCAGTATGACCTAAGTATTAGGTTTGCGAGATATGAACTTTCGTTTTTGCATTTGTCTTCTCTTTGATGCTATTAATAAAATTACAATTAAATAAAATTAAAATTAAAAGTTTTGAGTGTACCAATATCATAAGTTTGGTTTAGTGATTTAGGCAAATATCAAAAATTACAGTAATACAGAACGCTAAAATGTATGCGTTCATATTTCCCTTCTAAACTCCTACTATTTTGTACAAAATATGAATTAGCCGGGTATAAAAACTGTGGACCATTAACCCTTTCAGGCGGACTTATAACTCATTTGTCAACTATCCAAGCTCTGATTAATTACATAAGTTTGAACATTATACAGCTCAATCGCTCGAACAAAGACTGCTTTCATGCTAACAAATACCGCAATAAATGCTCCAAATATCCCCTTTATAGTTGTAGTAGTAGTTAGTGGTTAGGCGCAAGTCTTTTTAACTGACTTGAAAAGAGAAGTCTTTTTTTTAAGTCACCTCAATCGTATGTTTGTGGATCTCCTTTTCCTAGCGTCAGCCCGTTTTCTAATCCATTGGAATTAGAGGAGTAGGCTTTCTAAGCTTAAGGATTTGGCGAATATTCTGACTCTGACGTGGATCGGCTGTCGTCAGGCCTCTACTACCAAAAGGGAAAACGAGAATCATACGTCTTTTGATGTATAATTTCTTGGACGTGTACGTTTCCTCACGATGTTTTCCTTCACCACGGAGAATAAACACATTATTTTTTATACTATGTTGGAAGGCATACAAGCATGCGGCCCACGTGATATAACGCTTGTAATATATTAAGTATCATCCGCGATGCCTCCTCTGTTGCTAACATAGCAACAACTATGTGCATAAGCCCGAAAACACGAACTTAGTGGTATAGGACCCACATCAGTATTCAAACCAGGGAGTAGCTTGTTAAGAAGCTGGTAGGTTATTCACTAGGATATCGCTGTGTCAAGGTTGTGGGTATGTTTTTCATACAAAGCCGGAGGGCAGAAAACCATATGCCATCAGATAAACAATTTACAACGACCTTATGTATTTTTTTTATACAACATCGGGAGACATACAAGCATGGGGCCCACTTGATGTAAAGCGGTTACCGTAACTTATTAACACTTGCAACACATTAAGTGTCACTCGCGCGATGCCACCTCTGCAACTACTTACTAGGTTACTGTTGACCTCACACACTCGAAGGAACACAACAATCCTCCAAATCCAAATCCTCGAGGAAGTTGTTATTTTGCTGCGGTTTCTGTGAGGTGGAGGTACTCACAAGACAAGCTGCTTTGATGCGCCCTGACCAACGTCTTGGTCTGGGTGTTTTTAAGATAAGTAGGGAATCGAACCCACGAGCGTTGGTGTAAAAGTAGCGTTACTAACCATTGCGCTATCGAGCTCATCAAAAATTGGTACAAATCTTCATTCGCAGAAATATAACAACCCTCCAGATTATGTCATATGATCATCAGTTTTGTTATAAACCGATTTTCAATTTTTTTTTCTGGGAATCACCTATCGCCGGATTGTCTCAAGGTTGGTAAATCCTTCAGCAAATTTAAAATTTCTGATTAATTACTCACTCACTCAGAATAATTATGTACTTACTCAGAATAATTATAAATGACATTAAGATTAACATAGTCAAAACTTGCCCTGTAAGTGATGTATGTAGCATATTTATCCCTAAAATATGTCTGTCTTATATATGTCTTATATATTATTTACTGGTTGTAGGTTTTAAATGTTAGTGATTACATGTGAGGCAACAAATAAACCATGTTCTTTCTTTCTTTTCTTTCTTTCTAAAAATCATCTTTATCTCAAATTTCTCAAATTACCTCCTTCTCCGCACGCGACGCATACTAATTCTAGTATTGAAATATACAGTTGTGGAAACTATTTATAGAATAAAACCCAATATTAATACAAGATTTAATTTAAGTCGTAACGTGATCAAACGTAGATGGACTAATCGGATGCTACGAACTTCATAACAAAAACAGAACTTTCACGTGTATAAAGTAGAAAACCAGTTAAAACTGATTTTGGTGAAATTTAGCAAATTAATATAGGACCAATCAAGAGCTAGTATCTTTTTCATATCTTAAAGAGAATCTTAAAAATCGGTTTATCATTGACGAAGATATCGTTAAGCATAGGAACCTAAAATGTTGACGGTGGCGGAGTGCTTAACAACGCTAACACCAAGATTCATGGGTTATTTTTTTTTTATATATGTCGGGAGGCATACAAGCATATGGTCCACCTGATGTAAAGCAGTTACCGTAGCCTATTAACGCTTGTAACATATATCACTCGCGCGATGCCTCCTCTGCTGCTTACACAACAACTCCTTAAGCTTACTGGTGACCTCACTCACACGCAGGAACACAACAACCCTCTAGGGAGTTGTTATTTGGCTGCGGTTTTCTGTGCGGTGGAGGTACTTCCCCAGGCGGGCTGCTTTGATGCGCCTTACCTCTCTTAAAACATCTAGACCAAGACAAACAGACATGTTCATGTACACATATGTTTGTCTTGTGTGGGAATCGAATCCACGAGCGTTGGTGTCAAAGTCGCGTCTTGCACGACTAAGCCACCGAGCTCATCAAACATACAGGACAGACATTTATATGCATAGACATGTCTGTTTTTCTAGGTCTGGATGTTTTTAGGAGAAGTAAGACGTATCTCGATTAGATCCATCTAACAGAAAATCGCAAAAACAACTCCCTGGAGAGTAGTTGTGTTCCTGAGTAAATGAGGTTGCCAGTAAACTCCTAAGGAATTGCTGTATTAGTGGTAACGCGCGAAATAGATCTTTTATTACAAACGTTCACTCAAACGTCCCGGGAACGCGAGTTTCCAGACCCAAAAATCAGACATAAAGCTTATTTGTGTTAATACATTGTTCTTATTTGACTGATGGATCATTTTGAATGGTAATGAGATCATTACTAGTTCTATTTATAAAAGTACTCTCAAGTGGCGCCATTAATTTTAAGTGTTGACGGATGAATTTCATTTTTTTTTTTTGTTGCCGAGTAGTCCAAATAATTATGGCCGACCTCCATAATTATTTGGATTATTTTGAGGTTATATTTGTTTATTTGGGATTATCGTATACGAAAATAATCGTTATTTGTCATACTTTGAGGATGCATATAAATATTATAATTTCGAAAAACTTTTATTTTTCGAGAAGTTGGGTTTTTGGCGGGTGAAAAAGGCGGTACTGTTGAGTAGATATTGTTTTTACGCTTTAGGTTCAATTATAGTAATTGGAATTAATTTAGTCAAATTCTATATATAATAACGTATTCGTAATATTTTTTATATTGATATAGCTGTAGTAATATGTAAATGACCGTCGCTTAGGCCTTATTGTGCGCCAGAATAGGATCTAAGCGACGATCGCAGACAGTGTTTTTTTTTCGAAAAAAACGCGCCCTGGTCGTTTGAGTGCATAGGTAACTACTTCACATCAAATGAGTCGTATGGAGTGGCCGACGTTGTAGAAACAAAACTACAAAATTCGAATGAAAGACCACATTCCTTTTTGAAACTATTTAAAAATTGATCTCTTTCGTCCCTTATTTCAATTCATTGAAATTAAATATACAGCATATCTAATGGAATGCTAATGGGTTTTAAGAAAGAATGAAAATAAATTATAGCAGGAACATAGTTTTTCTTAATTCATTGGATCTATTTTATTCACATTTCTTTCTATAAATATAGATATTTTTATGCCATAATTATAATTATATAAAGCAGTATATAACACATAATTGAATACATGACAATATTTATTCAGATTTCAATGCCGACATAAATTCTTTAATACAATATCATCATGGCGTCTAGTATAACTTACAATAAATAACTTTATGTTGCAATACGTATTTCTATTCTACAAACACGAATTACTAGCGTAATAGTCATAATAAATCTATTGAAATTAGAAATTTAATCACATACAAGAATTTGTATACAATCTCGGGAAGCATACCTAATGTAAAGCGGTTATGCTTGGAACACATTAATTATAATCGCGTGATGCTACCTCGTTGCTTACAAAGCAACTACTAAAGAGCTTAGTGGGACCGCACTCACTCGCAAGAACACAACAACCCTCCAGAGAGTTGTTATTTAATTGCAGTGTTCTGTGAAGTGGGGGTCCTCATACACAAGTTACGCAGCATCGACCACAACTTCCGTACTTCGGTAGGTGTGCACGTAAAGCCGTCCATAATGGCTGTTTTATACAACAGTCACTAAGGTAGCCTAAGAGAGGTGGAGCACATCAAACCTGTTATAAAAAACTGACCAGTAAGCTCAGCTCCGCCGCATATGCGGTTAGGAGAATTAGACAATTGACGGATGTGGCTACTGCGCGCTTAGTCTATTTCAGCTACTTTCATAGCATTATGTCGTATGGTATACTATTGTGGGGAAAAACGACTGACATTGAACCTATTTTTACAAGCTTTTATTTAACTTGCAATGTAAGTATGTAAGTATGTTCGGGTGAAATCTTGCAACTCAATTTTGAAGCAGATATCTTTAACCGATTGAGCTGAAATTTTGTATACACGTTCAGTTTGGATGACAATGCATGATTAACTGTGTGACGTCATTCTAAATCCAACATGGCGGCATACCCAAGATGGTGGACCAACTATTTTTAATGCACTCCTACAATATGGGTATCAAATAAAAGGGCTTGCTAAGAATAACTCGAAAAATAATGTGACGCCATGTTGGACTCCTTTTTTTTTTTTTTTTTTTTTTTTTTTTTTTTTTATGTGACGCGGGGAAAAATGCGTTACGCACACCACCGGTGCCTGGGTGGCCTCCGGTGGTAGTGTGGGACTCCCCGTCGGCTGTCCGACGGTATACCCACTAAACAACCCCGCGAAATGCCATCGGCCGCGTTGGTGTGGTGCCCCGGATCTGTCAGCAACAGGGCACCACTGCGACTGGCCAGCCCCTGGAGGGGCCGGACTTCTTCTCTCTAGGGGCCGTCCCGGCAAATTGGGACAGCCCCTCCGGCGGCGGGACCATTATGGGGCCAGGTTCCCATCCTGACCCCTAGTCCCACAGGTTAGGGAGGCGGCAGTAGGTGCGCGTAGCGCCTACGCCGCACTCCCGTCCGCCGTCTCCGGAGCGGGACAGCCAACGGATCATCCTCCCTGTCCCGCTCCGCGGCCTCCTTCTGGGACATGACCGTCTCACAGAAGGAGGCCATCGCCTGCCAGGCACTGTCGCTCCCGAGCATGTAGCGGACCACGCTCGGGAGCGAGAGGTCCGCGCTTCCTAGCGCGGACACCAGATCGTGGCGCTGCCGAGACCACCTGGGACACCGCTCCAGAGTGTGCTGAGCGGTGTCCTCGGCCGCGCCACAATCGTGGCAGCCCGGCGTCATCTCCCGCCTCGCGATCCGGTGCAGGTACTCACCGAAGCACCCATGTCCAGTGAGCACCTGCACCATGCGGAAAGTGAGGGGTTTGCGCCGGCGGCGCATCCACGCCTCCAGGACCGGGCGCAGCGCATCCGCAACGCGGACTCCGTACCGCGGCTGCGCCAGGTCCTCCCCCCACCTCCGCATCATCTCCACATGCCCTCGCTGGCGATACCGCCCCACCTCCACCGATGTGGGGCGCTCGCCGAGGCTTCTCCTTTCCGAGACAAACCCGTATACCTCGGCGAGCACCTCCGCCTCCAACTCCCAGGGCGGGTCGCCAGCTAGGGCGGTCGCGGCCGTCCAAGCCACCGTACGGTACCCCCTTATCGCCCTCTGCGCTATGACCCGCTGCGCTCTGCGCAGCTGGGCCCTGTTGCGGCTGCAGAGGGCGTCCGCCCATATTGGGGCACCGTACGTGGCCATACTCCGGCAGACGCCGGAGTACAGCCGCCTGCACGCGGCGCTGGGCCCGCCCACATTGGGCAGGAGGCGACCCAGCGCCGCCGCAGCTCTGATGACCCTCGGCCCCAACCGCTCGAAGTGGGGGCCGAAGGTCCATCTCCCGTCAAGGGTGAGGCCCAGGTACCTCATCTGGGCACTCACCCTTATTCTCCTTCCTCCTATTTGGAGGTGTGCTCCCGAGGGGGGGCCCCGCCTGCCGGTCCCGCGGAAGAGGAGGGCTTCGGTCTTCTCCAAACGGACCCGAAGCCCAAGCCTCTCTATACGGCTGACCACTAGTCCTACACCGACTTCGGCCAGCCGCGCCGCCTCCACAAAGGTCTTACCCCGGGACGTGACGAGGGTGTCATCTGCGTAACAGATGACGCCCATCCCGGGGAGGAGACGGCCCCGCAGGACCCAGTCGTATGCGAGGTCCCACAGGATGGGGCCCAGAACGGACCCCTGTGGAACCCCGCACCCGACAACCCTTCTGACCATATGGCCCCTCGCGTCCTCGTAGCACACCTCCCTGTCCTCCAGGTATGCCTTCAAGAGCCTCCCCAAGTACGGAGGCACCTCAAAATACTTGAGGGCCTCCAGGATGGTACTGTGGGGGAGGCTGTTGAAGGCATTGGCGATGTCGAGCGACACCGCCATCACCACCTCTCCCTCGCGCTCCGCATCCTCCGTCACCGACCTTAGGCGCCTTATGGCGTCGACGGTCGACCGTCTGGCCCGGAACCCGAACTGGGCATCCGAAAGGCCCGGTCCCGGGCCATCCTCCAAATGCTGAGCGAGGCGGGAGGCGACAACCCTCTCCAGGGCCTTGCCCGCCTCGTTCAGCAGAACGACCGGTCGAACCGCCGACCCCGAGTCCGGGGGCCGGTCTCCCTTCAACAGAAGGCAGAGCCGGCCCACCCTGAAGGGTCCCGGGCAGCACCCCGACCGCAAGCAGCAGTCGAGGAGCTCCCGGAACCTGTCTCCGAGGTGCACGAGAGCCAACGCTAGCACCTTCCCGTGCACCCCGTCCGGACCCGGCGCCCTCTTTTTGCCTCGGAGGCGGTCAACGACCGCCTCCATCTCCTGGTCGGTGACGGGCGGCGGAGCGCCCTCCTCCTCTCCTCTGGAGTCCGACGTCCGACGTAGGACCATCCTCGGGGGAGCGTAGCCCCGTGGGGTGTCGGGGAAGAGTTCCCCGACAACCCTCTCCAACACAGCTGGCTGGAGGGTCTCCGTCAGTGGGGCCGACTGAGCGCGGATCTTGTTCCGCGCTCCTCTGTAAGGTCGGCCCCACGGGTCCCTATCCAGACCCTCCAGCAGCTCCTGCCACGCTCCTTCCTTGGCCCTACTGATGGCCATCTGCAGGGCTCTCCTACTCTCCACGTAGACGCCGTGCAGACGGCCATCCCTTTCTTCGTCCCGGGGGCGGCGACGCCTGCTCCGGGTGTACGCTCTACGCGCCCCGTTGCAGACGTCCCGGAGGTCGGCTATCTCCGCCGACCACCAGTAGGCCGCCCGCCTTGGGGGCGGACGCCCAACACTGGGCATGGCCGCCCTGCACACCGCCGTGAAGGCGTCGCAGAGACGGCCAGCCCCTTGCTCCACCCCCAAATCCTCCACTGGCGGGAGGCCCCAGCGGCCGACAATGGCCGCCTCCTCTGCCAGTTCCCGGTCGAGCCTGGTGAGCGCCCAACGCGGGAACCGGCTCCGCCACCGGGACGAAATCGTCGGACTCCCGGGGGCTGGAGACACCTCGAACCTGATATAACGATGGTCCGAGAGTGTCTCCACCCCCGTCTCCACCCTCCATCCTTCCACTCGGCGTGCGGCGGACGCGGTGGCGAAGGACAGATCCACCACCGACCCTCCGTTCCACCGCACGCACGTGTGGACTGTCCCCCTATTCAAGAGGGACAGTCCCGCGGCCAGCGCCCACTCCTCCACCTTCCGCCCTTTGGCTTCCGTGGCCGGGTTGCCCCACGCCGTGGACTTGGCGTTGAAGTCCCCGGCCACGAAAACCTGGGGCCATGTTGGACTCCTAATCCAACATGGCGGACTTCTAAAGCTTGAAAATCAATTTCGAAGCAGATATCTTCAATCAATTGAGCTGAAATTTGGTATACACGTTCAGTTTGGATGACAATGCATGGTTATTACAAGCTTTTATTTAACTTGCAATGTAAGTATGTATGTAAGTATGTTCGGGTGAAATTTTGCAACTCAATTTTGAAGGAGATATCTTTAACCGATTGAGCTGAAATTTTATATACACGTTCTAGAAGAAGGAAAACTCCAAAATCAAACCCGGAACTGTGTTTCGTAAGGCACAAGTAAGCTTCAAGCGTAAATAAGTGGCCCAGCAAAATATAGTCACGGCACTGCAGAACGAAGAATGCTACCAATTATATTATGCTGGGCTTGCACAGTAGGTACACAAAATGCAGGGTAGTACCGTCAAGAATGCCGTTGTATACTTAGGCTCAAAGCTCTTCGCTGTTGGTCAAGCATACGTGGCCTTAAGTAGGTTAAATCATTTAATAATAATAATAATGATAGTAATAGTAATGATAGTTGAGATACTCTCGCTCGGCAGTTGGGTCAAGAACCAGTTACAGAAGGCGGTTCTTCTTGACACGGCACGCATTGTGAGGAGGTTTCTCACTCTGAAGCCCTGACCACCGGTAGCTTGGGCCTCCGCTCCGTTACCTGTGGGTACCCGTTTTTATATTTTTAAATGTATTTTATAATTATATTAGTATTTAAAAAAATGTAAAAATGAGATGCAAAATAAATAAATATAATAATAATAATAATAATAAACCCCGCAGGGCAACTTGTGGCGAGCTGTTGGTGCGTAACGACACCACGGGTACCCGAGTGCTCCAGAGAGTCGATCAGGGCCTTCGTCTCCGGCGTGTCTTCGTCGGTCGGAGTGGACAGTCAAGAAGGCCCGCAGGACTCTCAGCTCTGGCTTGCCTTCATTGGCCGTCCAGAGAGGAGTCGATAGAGTATATTGCTCTAGCAGGTGATATGCTCCAAGGGTGGAAGTGTTAAAGGGCATAACGCCGCGAGTAACTTCGGAGAAAGCGCAGCACACCTCTCGACACCCCTGAGTCACTCACATCGGTGTTGCCCCCGGCCGACTTTCTCTGGCATTTCGGGGGTCCATCTAGTGAGTGGCGAGCCACCGCCTGCCGAAGTAACATCAGATAGGATAGTTATGGCAGGTGTCCGTCTCTCTTCTGTAATAGCCCAGTACTAATAATCCCTCCAGATCTCATTTCAATAGCTTAATTATTTCCGACACATTTGCAATAGTCCCAATACCTGCCGTGATTCAAGTGCGCGGATGACCCATCGTGCTTCTGCGAGCCCGGCGTGGACCAGACAGTGCAGCACATATTGTTTCGGTGTCCCGCATTCTCCAAACAGAGGTACGATTTGGAGCAGGAGTTGGGAATGCGGGTCACCGAAAACACAGTCTCCGAAGTGGTAACGGGGAGAAGCAGGTTGAAATTTTTAAAATACTGCGTCGGTCTAGCCACGGCCGTCATAGATCGTAATAAGCAGAGCAGCTCCGCCTAGGACTAATGTTGTATACCTCGGCTATACTCTGTATAGCCGATGAGATCGCGGTGGCTAGGTGGAGCTGTGAAGCTCGCTGTCGCCCGTGGATGGACTGATGCATTATGGGGAGGGAAGTTTGGCAACAGGTATAAACGTTTCACCGGCGTTCTAAAACGGGCAAATAAGAAAATTTTTGACAATAAAACTGAAAGATGAATGGAAGAATGAATTGAGGAACGAAAGTGTGTGATGTATGAATGTGTTATTTATGTGTATAGTAGCGATTTTAAAAAAATATTTTGTATAAATAAATATATATTGTAGCAATAAGTGCCTTGCCCACGGCAGGGGTATACATTTTTTAAAAAAATAAAAAAAATAAAAAATACCTGCCGTGACCTGTTCGTGGGTATATCCTCCCATTGATATCCCTTAGAGCAGGTCACAGCTGGTACAATACATTACATCATTCTTTTCGAAGGGGCCTCTACGCGTTGGATTCATATCCCCGCGCATGCCTATTAAATGACCGGGATTAAAACCCGTGAAATAAGAGATAATAATAATAATAAAATATTTATTTCATTAGAAGGTCTTCTTATTGAAGAGCTAGACTGTTCGAAATTAACCGGCAAACGACCATGCAACAATGATGCGTTGAATGAGATGAACAGACTGAGAAACGTGTCCAGCGATAACTAAAAAGTAAAAAATAAATTAAAAGTAAAAAACCTTTTTAAAAACAAGCTTTTATTTAAATGCTCTAAAAAGAAAAAAATAAACTTTTATACAAAAACTTTTACTGTTCACTTATAACGTCATTTCACATTTGACACAATTTATATGATATAAAAGCTTGTCGCGAGATTTAAGTGCTCGTATTTACTTAGTTTGAAAATTTTAATAGATAATATTATTCCCATCAAATTATTTAATTTACTTGTTAATCTACACAAGTAAATCTCGCGACAAGCTTTTATATCATATAAATTGTGTCAAATGTGAAATGACGTTATAAGTGAACAGTAAAAGTTTTTGTATAAAAGTTTATTTTTTTCTTTTTAGAGCATTTAAATAAAAGCTTGTTTTTAAAAAGGTTTTTTACTTTTAATTTATTATATTACAAAAAAGAGTAATCCGCTCTATTAATCACATGGGCTCCAGGGAATCTCTTAGAGAACTATTTACAGAAAAGAAAGTAAAAAGAAACTGGAAAATTATTAAGATACAATATGATTTAATTTAAAGAATGTAAGACGTGTTTAAGTGCCCGTAAGGGCCTAATGACAAATAAATGATTTTAATCTTTATCTTTGTACTGGGAAAATACTTCCACATAAATTATAAATTATTTATTTTGCAAAAATATAAGTTTAAAAATAAAGGTGTTATTTCAGATAAAGTGTCCATTGTGTTCTACCTCATAGCTATCTGAATGAGTTATTACATTTATTACAGACATTCATTAAGGGAGTAGAATCATTTGTCAATTAGCCATGTATGGAACTTATTTTTGAATTGTGTGACGGATAACTCTTACAGAGTTCACTATCACTTGCAATCTTTTTGTAAATTTGTATCGCCATGTGAAAAGCACTTTTGTTGGCCATACTTAATTTCTTTCTGTGTACACATAATTTATTGGATAATCTAGTTCTTTGTTCTCTTGTCCAAACACCTTTATTGTTAGGAAAATAATCAGGATGTTGCTAAAGTATATACTAATATTTCTTTTATGTGCCTAAATGCCAGTCAGTGTCAACAATCTGAATTTCTTGAAGAGTGGTTTTGCAGGAAGTTAAATATTGTGCACCGCATAGAGCTCTAATGCACCTCTTTTGAACTAGAAACACTATTTGAATATTTGCGTAATTTCCCCAGAGCATCAAATCGTATTGCAAGGTAGAAGCAACATATTCGTGATATGCGTTTGAAAGAAAGAAAATCATTTATTTGTACACAACACAAGACTGCACAACAATATATACACAACTATTCACTATAACATCAGGCAGAAAACAACATGTTTATGACAAAAACTTAGCATAAACACAGCAAACAGCGTTGTACGATGTAATAAATTGGTCTCGTCTCAGTATCTTGTCGATCCCTGTGTAGCAGACCCGGTGCTGATTTTCAGTCCAGACCAGTCTGTTGTCGTTTAATGCAACTTCAAAGTTAACAACATTTTTGAGCCTTAGCCCGAACACAAATTTATTTAATTTATAGCATAGGTACGTCTTCGATATGTGTGTTCCAGTTGCGATCTAACTAGACAAAAAAACTATTTAGTAGAGTGTACTTTGTCAATTTTTACGTCATTATAATTTATTTTCGTTCATACAGGAGGAGCTATTGCAGTATGAATTTGCATAATTTTAATTTTGTCCAACATTCATAGTATTTTGATTCAGCCATGTCAGTAGTAATGTGCCACTACTGGTATATTCCCCCTACTGAAATATTCCCGGTAACCAGTAATAAGTAAATAAGAAATGTGACCAATAATATTCTCAGACGTGGCGAATATTGTTTGATGACATCTATTATCTGTGCTCTTCTGTAAGGAAATGTTCCCAGAAAGGTTCCATTGTTACCGGGAATATTCGTTAATTTCAAGTTTAGTATGAGATTACTTTAAGTATTTTGTTTACCATTAAAAGGAGAAACTTATCGAAACGCTTTCTAAGAACATTAAAAGAATACCCCAGTAAGTTACTATCAGAAAATGTACGCAGTAAGTTTCTCGATACCTACTCAGTAAGTTACTGAGTAAGTTTCGAGAAACTTACTGGATACTAGGAGCATGGGAAATATAGTAGGTATTTAGAAATAGAAATTTGATTTCATTTGCACCACAAGTAGTATTTTTTTTATCCTACGTCGGGAGGCATACAAGCATACGGCCCACCTAATGTAAAGCGGGTACCGTAGCCTATTAACGCTTGCAATATATTAAGTATTACTCGCACGACGCCTCCTCTGCTGCTTACACAGCAACTCCTTGGGACCTTACTGGTGACCTCACTCACACGCAGGAACACAACAACCCTCTAGGGAGTTGTTATTTGGGTGCGGTTTTCTGTGAGGTGGAGGTACTTCACTTGCTTTACTTTACTTGCTTTGATGCGCCCTACCTCTCTTAAAGTTATAGTAATTGGTCGATCATCAGTTAATTACAACATGCCATAAGAAGCGTAACAACCACGAGCAGCAACTGTATGCTTTCAAACTTCTTGAACAAATGGCTATATTTTCCAAGCCAGTTAGAAACTGAATCACAGTTAGGGTTGACACTGTTGAAGAGATTATAAAGTTTTTATTTTTATATATATGCCCTGCAATAAAATGTCGCCTTTTATTATGAACAGAGATTTTGTCCTTAGTTACTGGAACTATAATAATATATAATCATGATAATGTGCAGTACAAAACAGGATTTCTTCCGTAAACTCTAAGATCGATGTTTCGGCACACTGGTGTACCGTGGTCATTAGCTGGTGTGTCGCAGAAATATAAATACTTACACATAATTACAAACATAAATACATACATTAGAGTTATGCGAGCTTATCACCGATTACTTTAAATTTTATGATCAGATAAGCAGATTCACTATCTTTTCATATTTTATTGATTTTAATAATACATAAATAATAAACAAATAAAAAAAAATGATTTTACACAAATAGTTTATAAAATACTTACTTCTTAAATTGTGAAGTAAATTCCAAGCGGAGTATTTTTCCGAAAGACACAAACTCTAGGTTTATTAAAAAAATGGTGGAAAGAATACAAATGCAAACAAATAGGTAATAGTATGAAAACTAACACCTTCTCGGGTTCCATAGTCAACAAGGAACCCTTACAGTTTCCCATATTATATATGTAGCTCGTAAATGAATAAAAAAAACAACGTTATCAAACAGGTTATTTACCACAAAGATAAAACACGAATATGACTTACACAACATTCATAAAAAACTTAGCGACACTTTAAGCAAAAGTGCGATGACTTTCAAAAGTCATGACACATTTGGTATAAATATCCTAAAGGTGTAAATATCGCGTAGGCGTGCGTGAATTGTGTACGCACGTATTCACACTTACAGAAAACCGCAGCCAAATAACAACTCCCTAGAGGGTTGTTGTGTTCCTGCGTGTGAGTGAGGTCACCGGTGTGCTCCCAAGAAGTTTCTGTGTAAGCAGCAGAGGAGGCATCGCGCGAGTGATACTTACTATATTACAAGAGTTAATAGGCTACGGTACCCGCTTTATATCGGGTGGCCCGTAAGCATGTATGCCTCCCGATGTAGTATAAAAAAAATACTACTTGTGGTGCAAATGAAATCAAATTTCTATTTCTAAATACCTACTATATTTCCCATGCTCCTATTTGATACTTACACTTACAAGTATAAAGATTAAAACAGATCCATGACTTCGATATTTGAAACTGGCTTTTGCGTAACTTTTTATTATGTTGTGTTGTGAAAATACGAACAATTTTGCATATAACAACACTCGGTTGGGTGCGTTAGCTTTCTTTGGTGCAACACTCTCTATGTAAAAATCAACGGATAGTGTCAAAGGTGTATATTTGTCAAATATGTGCAAAAACACAGCTGTCATTAGGAAACTATTGGTTTCATATCCTGTCACTATGGCGAGTCTCTGTTGTGACCACTTTACTCGTGTTGACTGTGTCGTCGATATCCAGAATGGACAAGATAAAGTCTAAAGCGTAAAGTGTTCGTGACGTAACGCTTGTCGACCGTATTCGCAATGATGATGTTAGAAACAGAGTTTGTCTGAAAGAGAGCGTCGGTTTTAAAATAAGAAGAGGCATGTAGATAGAATGCAGGATGTAAGAATGACGAAACCGATATACAATGCAAAAGAGGAAGGATGCATACAATGTGCATAGGTGTCGAGGAAGGCCAAGACTTACCTACCATGATCAAATTCGTCGTGTTCTATCAGAAGGTGATGTCAGGACCTAGAAACCGGCGAGCGTGCATGAGAAGAGCAATGAATGTTAAAGAAGCGAGTGAGGTATGTAAGGAACACGTGGAGCTCGGTTCTGTCTGCCTACCCCGAAAGCGATTTGGTTGTAACGTCGGCGACGCACTACTGACGCAACTTGTGTTAAAAGTGCAACAGTTACTGTAACTGCCTACCATCACGGAGACCGTGTCCTTGCTACCTTAGTGATAAAGAATGGTCACTGTAGTTTCAATAATAAAATATATCTTTATACGTGGCAACCCTATCTAGCGGCGTACGTAATGGCACCCGACGTGAGTAAATAGCGTATTGATTCCATGAAAACTGGAGATGAGAGGCGAACGATGTTAGTTTAACATCGGTTGGCAATTTCCTTTTCCCATTTTTTAAATATAATGAGCATCATTCTTGCAGACTGGAACCGCAGTGATCGCGTATTGTGCGGCTTCAGAGAAATTTGCTACCGAGAACTCATAAGTTGTGAAATTAACTCCCTGCCGAGGTTTTCCCTAGGGACCACAGCATGAGGTTCTTCAAGAAAGGCGTGAAGGTTTTTACAGGATCGGGAACATACGAGCGATACTGCTGGTGTTGCAAGTCTATAGGCTATGGTAACTCTAAGGCTCTCTAAACATATTTTCCGCCTTTACTATGGCGAGTGCTCTGAAGAACTGTTTTCCATACCACCCTCTCCCTTCCGTCATAGAACCACACGTGCAGGCTTGCGATGTCATTGTTCCACTGTTGAGAACATTTCTTCGCGTACCAAAAAGTTCGGCAACTCCTATCTTTGTCGCACCATTAAAAAGTGGAACGCCTTGACTGCACATGTGTTTCTTCCTTCCTACAATATGGGATCGTTCAAACGAAGCGTGGAGAAGCATCTTGCAGATCAGTATGGCAGCGTCAACTGACAGGACACTGTGTAGTCTTTTGGCAGTTGCAGTTGCAATTTGGGCTCCTCTTTCGCTTACCATCAGGCAAAGAGGAGCCACTATGCTGAATTTATATAAAAAAAAACTGCTTACTATCAGGCAGGCCGGATGCTTGTTGCTTTCGAAACAATCATTAAGTGTACTCATCTCAAATTGGTATACCTACAGGTTTCCTTTCAATCGAAGATGATTGTATGGATGGAGTCTACCGTGCTGTTTTACATTCGTTGAACGTCGATTAGTATATTCAATTCACCGAAACACAGTTTTTTAAGGGATTTCAGTCTTACATTCCATTTATTTGGATATTACTGTGTAAATCAAAATTATTACTTGTTCACTATATCTTCTTACACAAGGTGAATCTACTATTTACGTACTTTTGTCTGCTTGAGATCGATTTCCAAGCTAAAATCGAAATTGCCTAACAAGGCTCTAGCAAAAGAGCTGGAGGGCCCAGACCTTTTAATTAGGAACAGCCCGAAAATGGAAGTAAATAAAATACCTAGTTATCGAAATTTCGTCCTACGTTTTGTTTGTAGGATTGCCGTTGTTTGAAGCTGGCATCAAAAACTATATGTGCTCTGGAATACTCGTACATGGGACACTCAGAAAGTTTTGCGAAAATAAAATGTGTTCTATAGGTAAATATTTTTTTATTAAATCTTTTCAAACTACTCTCCACCAGCCTCTATACAAAGTATCATGCATCTGAACCAGTTTTCGAAACACTATTATCAGTCCGCCGCAGATACCTTACAGTCTGCTCGAACGCTGACAGCGCATCTTCCAGCGACGAAAATTATATCCATTGGAGCTAATTTTTTATTTTCGGTAATAAAAAGAAGTCACACGGCGCTAGGTGAGGGCTGTAAGGTCAGACTCTGAAGTTTAACCGGCGTGCTGTCCAGTAAGTCCTTCATTTTGAGCGCAGTGTACGCGGGCACATTGTCGTGGTGGAGCAGTAGCCCGTGGAGTCCTGTATTTGGTCGCTTGATGTTCACAACAGAGAAAACTTCTGCCAAGCATTTGATAGTATAATACATGTAGATACATTTTTCAATGAGACACGATAATTTAAATTAGCTCGCAAAAAATGTGGAGGGAAATTTTAAAATCTATTTTATTTATAAATAACCATATTTTCAAAATAGATCATAACTGGCCGATCTCTCATATATAAAAACATTTTTTCGCAATACTCTCTGAGTTGCCTGGTACGTAGCATTATTTAATTTAGCTCCAGTAGAGACATCGGCTAAACATTCTAAGGCTATAAATGACATAAGTGCGGCCCCAGGTGGAATACTGATAGCAGATTTTGATCTTTGTGACTCGGACAAGATGAGCTCTAAGAACTGTCGCGCTATCTGAAACCTGAGTAAGTGTCTCTCTTAGGGTACAAGTTCCTGTATTCGTAATTGTTTGATACGACGTTGATGATACTCTTTTTCTATAATCACAACAGGCGTTAGTTTGCGAAAGTGAAAGTTAAATGCCACTTGATCTAAACTATTTTGTGCTTTTCTGCCACCAACTAGTTCATGGGAACAAGCGTCGGCCGACACTCACTACCATACCTGTGCATACCATCCCTGCCATGGCTATCTGGTCACCTTTACCTCGAGCGTTGTTGTCCTAATTTTTTTATACGTCTGGAGGTATACAAGCATAGGCCACCTTATATAAAGCGGTTACTATAGCCTAGAAACGCTAATAATACATTGAGTACGAGCTCGATGGCGCAGTGGTGTATTAGGCGATTTTGTCACCAACGCTCGTGGGTTCAATCCCACACGGGTCAACATTAGTGTGCATGCATATGTCTGGGTGTTTTTAAGAGAGGTAGGGCACACCAAAGCAGACCGTCTGGGGAAGTACCTTCAACTCTGCAGAAAACTGCATCCAAATAACAACACTCAGCAGCAGTAGTGTATGTATTACAAGCGTTCATAGGCTACGGTAATCGCTTTACATCAGGTGGGCTGTACACTCGTTTGCCTCTCGACGTAGTATAAAAATGAGTATATCATGCGTTGTCACTTCTACTGCTAACACAGCAACTCCTTGGGAGCTTACTGGTGACCTCACTCTCAAGCAAGAACATAACGAGGAATATTGTGTAATAGCTTTTTGCCTGCCAGGGAGTTGCTGCTGTTTTGGGTGAGGTGAAGGTATTCCCCTGAGGAGCTGCTTTGATGCACCCTACCTCTCTTAAAACTTCTGCGATTGTCCGACATTTGAAACAGGAACCATTCTGACCTGAGCGGCAGCAACGGTGTTTGATTAGCCAGCATTAGAGACAATTGAACTAAAAATAGTTTAAGAACTGTACATTACATGTACATTCTTTCAGTGTTAATTAATTGTTCTGTTAACAGATTACCTACTTCGGAGAATTAATAGGTTAGGCGAGTGCCTTAGTACGTACATTCAAACAGAGGGCAAACATCGCGAATACAAAGTGACCCCTGTATGCTAACGGAATGTCTAATTGTGTAACATTACTTGGAAGAAACGCGGGGACGGAATGTAGTAAATATTGTCAAGCAACTAGGACTCGTATGTTTTCGTCCCTTAAAACTACATTTGAAATCAAGAAATCATTTTTTTTATGTTATATACTTCTGTCGCAATTTTTACGACACCGACATCTGGAACTTAATATGGAGAACATTATTAGCGTTTTTCTTGTAAATCGGGAGCTATTTATAAATAATGTTATTTGAATACAAAGTTCAAGTTCTACAAATTGCAGCCAGCATCATTTCTGTACAACAAAAATAATATTGAAACCAAAGTCCATACAATTCTCCTTTATGAGTTACTTTTACTTTGTTACGCGAAAGAAATATAACTACTATTTTATTTGACACTGACTATGCTGTTGGCTCCTGTGTCACCGGATACCGTTACTACGTTATCGGATTGGATGGAGATTTTTTTATAGAAAAAAAATATGTATGTGTGTAACTATCATACCTGCTTATAAATTAAACTATAGCGCGAGCCAAACATCCCGGTGGCGCCATTTTGTGTCAGCAGTAGTAAATTGTACCTATTATGTTTTTTATCGCTAAGGCCTCAACAAGCATGCATCCTGCTTGATGGTAACAGTTACTTAAATTTATGAATATTTGTAATTCAAAGGCGTTCTTCGTGCGTTGTCTATCATGGAAAAACCTCTTCACGCCTTTTTGAAGAAGCTCATGAAGCTTTGGGAAAACTCGGTAGAGAGGTTTCTCTTCCTCTGTGGTAGTGGCTGTCACTGTTGTCTGTTGGTGTCAAAAAAAGTAAAATAATTTAAGAGTCCTAGAAAGAAAACTTCTTCGCGTCGCATTGTCCGCGACCATAGCAGTTTTCTATGAAATTGATGAATTGTATGTTAAGCTGTATACGAGCGGCGCGGTTGTAGAATGATGCTCTTGGCATTACATCGAATGACTTTTCGGAACAAAGCATTGTATATCTGGTAAAACACATAAAAGGATTCAAATTATTTCCGTAAGTGAAAATATATAGAGTTACTTACAACTGATTATAATATCAAGTATCTAGTTTTAAAGTCACTTACGCCTGAAGTCTAATATATTGATTTAAGTAGTAACTCAAGAACTTTAAAATACTTTTTCATGAAATTTGAAATACAGAACTACGGTGACCTTATTTAACCTGCAAAATGATAAGTATCTGCCTAGACCTGTTAGTTTCTTACGTACGTTTACACGTGAATTTTGAAATCGTGATTGATATTTTTATAACGGCCCTGTTATATTAACGAAAAATGTCTAGGTAAAACATTAATTTTGTAATTAAAATAACTATATTTTAAAGAAGCTCTCTCTGCGTACCTCGCAAGTAGAGTTATTTACGACAAAAAGATGTAAATAAATTTTCGAAAAATGATAGGTTGCTATGCGATTTTAATTAGCGATTAATAAAGCAGCGTTCTTTGTAAAAACTGTATTTTTACTTACTAAGCAATTCACCACTTTCAATGTGACCCCCATAGACAACTAGTAAATAAATATCGTTAACTACTTATATTAATATTTCTTTATTTTCTACCTGTGACTGATTATTCGCCTGTACTTTGAAAAGGCTTATAGGCACCTGGTCCATGTCAGGAGTACCACTATCGTCCATTATATGTGAAGCAGGCGTAGGTAAACGGGCGAGGAGAAATAATTGCACAATACTGTAACTACAATGATTGTCTTCTTTAATTTATGCAAATAATTACAGAAATCAGTTGGTACAATTAACTATGATACATTTATCCGAAATAAATCGACAACGTTCCGCAGAACCCGTGGTGCGCGCACCCGATGCAAAAAGGATAATGAATCCCGCGCAACGGCCACATGCGTCCAGCGCTCTGCGTTACGTCAAGCGAATCGATACTGTCATTCGCTTTCTTGTCACTCGATTTGTTTCCCATAGTCGATCAAGTTATATCGATAATCGAAAATCATAGAAGCGCCGTCACGGCCATACTGACATACGCACGTCCCTGTGCGTCTTAGGTACGCGGAGCATCAAACTTTACACCTGCAACAAAATGAGAGTCTGGTAGATACACTATTGTCGCTCCCTTGCTCGTCCATCTCTGACACCACCATTACATATCGTTTTAGAATGGCGTTACATTTCCCACCGAGCATACCAACCCTTCGCATTCATTGGCAAATACTCCTAGATGATTTGAGATGGCCCGGACATAGACTCCTGTGAGCTAGCCCCTACTTCCTCATAACGGATTGCCCGGACATAGACTCCTATGAGCTAGCCCCTACATCCTCATTTCTGATGGCCCGGACATAGACTCCTCTGAGCCAGTCCCTACATCCTCATGTCTGATGGCCCGGACATAGACTCCTCTGAGCTAGTCCCTACATCCTCATGTCTGATGGCCCGGACATAGACTCCTCTGAGCTAGTCCCTACATCCTCATGTCTGATGGCCCGGACATAGACTCCTCTGAGCTAGTCCCTACATCCTCGCCAATACGTGGCCCATTGCCCCCGTCACATTAGGTACACTACGTAGGACCAGTATAACCGGGAACGTCGGCCGCTAAGCCAGCTCCTCCAATCAACTGTCCTCCCATTTAGTCGTATATGTTTGAACGCCGGTTCTCCAGTCAAGTACTTTACTGCCACGATATCAATTCATGTACACGTATGCACACTACATCCACACTTACATACATGCATAGCGATAGAGACGTATTTCTGCTGTGCACCAATTCTTACCTATGAAATTATGGTTCGTCTAGCTCAGAAGCTGTAAGAGTTGCCGAGCTGGCGGTTATGGTATGAGAACTTGCTACAGAAAGCGTGTCACTTTCATCCCCTGATGACACTTCGTTCTCCCCTTCCCGACCCTGAGCCGCCGTCTCGGCCCCATTATTATTCAAAATGGAAGCTATGTCAACTAACCCCTCGAAGCCCCTGGGTACCGCACGTAAATTTTCATGTGAATATTTAAGGACACGGTTGGGATTGTCTATATGTTTGAGCTCGTACCTGTCGTTCTCTAATACTCGGTTAATGACATAGGGCCCTTTAAATTTTCTCTGAAGTTTTGTTTGATTGCGCTCACTGCATTTAATAAAGACGTATTCGCCTTCAGCAAATGGTTTAACTTTAGCCTTTCCCTTATTGAATCGAACTACTTCTTTTTGTGCCGCGTTTTTAATATTTTCGGAAGCTGTACTTCGAATCGAATCTAGGTCAAGCCTTGGCTCAGACTCGTTATTTGGGCATATGGCGGCAATACCTAGAGATTGGGCGGATATACCGAACATCAATTCCGTGGGGGTATATCCCGTTACTCTACAACGAGTCGTATTTAGGGCTAGCTGAACTTCAGGTAGTTCATCACGCCATGTCTTGTGGGGGTCGTTTTCAATTATCGTTAGAAGGCATTTTAAAGTTCGCATTACTCTCTCTACCTGGCCATTAGCTCTACTAGAACCAGTGGCTATAAGATGGAGTTCTATACCGTGAGTGCTGCAGAATTCCTTGAAATCGGAGCTTATATAACATCTCCCTTGATCCGACACTATACGTTTAGGGGTACCGAAAAGACACACAGCCCTTCGCAAGGCTTTTACAGCGCAAGCTGCATCGAGAGAAGGGGTGTGCTCCAACAGAACGTATTTAGTAAAGGAATCGATAATTACTGAAGCATACTCCTTCCTATCACTCTTGCCACTTAATTTTCCTGTAAGGTCTACATGAACAGTATGCCAGGGGGACGCTATTTTAGGGATCGGATGAAGGCGAACCTGTTGAGCTCCTGAGGGACCTTTCGACGCCTTGCATACGATGCAAGAGTCTACAAACATGCGCACTTGCTTAGCCATTTGTGGAAACCAATATTGTTCATATAGCTTATCGAGAGTCTTATCAGCACCTAAATGTTTAATTTCGGTATGAACATGATTTATCAGAGTCCATATAAGTGACTGTGGTACTATAGGCAACCAGCGGCTGATTTTATTGCGTTCTACTTTACGATAAAGAATTTCGTTCCTGACATCATAGGTGTTACTAACAGATTCAGGAAGCTCGTGCTCTAAGTGTTTATGAATGAGATCTTGAATAAACGCATCTCGTTTCTGTTCCACAGCTAACCAACCTTGGTGTAACTCTACAAAATGGACGACTTTATTTGATCTGTGAGTGATGTGTTTATCATCTTTAGAAGTACTCGGCATAGGATCTGGAAGTGGGTTTCTAGAAAGGAAGTCAGCATGTTCCATATTACTGCCTTGTTTATGGATAATATCAAAGTCGTAAGCTTGAAGAAAAGCCCACCAACGGTGTACTCTTGGGGTTAAGTCTGTTTTTGATTTGGAGGCTTTCAATGAGTTACAGTCCGTGTACACCGTGAAGTGTTGACCATACAAATAATGACGGAAGTTTTCAACAGCTCGGACGACTGCCAGGGTTTCAAGTTCATACGAATGATACCTAGATTCCGTGTCAGTCGTTCGGCGACTAAAATATGAAATAACGTGGGGAATGCTCTCTTTTCTTTGGATAAGAATAGCGCCGTATCCTTCAGCACTCGCGTCTGTATGTAATTCAATAGGAAGTTCACGATTATATATAGTCAGAACAGGTTCGGTTGTAAGAATTTCAACGATTTGTTTGTGAATGTTGGCATGTGTTTCGGACCACTTAATCGGGCCCTTCAATTTAGTGAGAGGGTATAATGGACCGACTATGCGAGTATAATTGGGAATAAAACGTCGGAAATAGGAAGCCAGGCCAAGAAATTGCCGCACCTGCGAAGCGGTTTTAGGCGCAGGCACATCAACTAAAGCTTGTACTTTACGAGGGTTCGGAGTTATTTCACCCGCTTTGATTACAAAACCAAGATAGTCAATTTCCTTTTTCATAAACTTACATTTGCGTATATTGAAAGAAAAACCGGCTTCCGAGAGTACCTTAAGAGTTAAATCCAGCCGCTTTAAACCTTCAGGCACATCCTTAGCGAAGCAGAGCACGTCATCCATGTACGCTAAGGCTATTTCATCTTTTAAATGGCCTAAAGCTTTATTAATGCAGCGCTGGTACACAGAAGCCGCATTTCGGAGCCCGAATGGCATTGTCAAGTACTCGTACTGACCATCTGGAGTAACGAAGGCAGTACGTGCAATGCTATCGCCCTCTGTATCTATGGGAATTTGATGATACCCTGATGCCATGTCTAACGAAGAGAATGTGTGAGCACCATTCAACCTGTCTATCTGTTCGTCAATGATGGGCAGCGGATAATGTTCGGGTTTTGTGTTAGAGTTTAGTTCTCTATAATCCACACACATCCTATCAGTGTTATCTTTCTTTTTTACAAGCAGAATGGGGCTCGCAAAAGGTGAACTACTTTCTCTGATCACACCCGCTTCGAGTAAGGAATTTATCTTTTCCTTTACAATATCTTTTTCAGCCGGAGATAGCCTGTATGGCCTTCTTTGCACTATTTTAGCAGGATCTATGGGATCAATATGTAAAATTCCGGTCTTGACTCTACGCTTAGGTATACAATGAAAAACAAACATCAATGAAAAACGGACTGTATTTTTGTAGAATATGAAATAATGCTACTTTATCATTGCCCTCCAAATCTGTGTCAATTGTTGAAATATCGAGGCCACCTAGGGTATTGTGTAATGAAGTTGTTTCTGGCTTCGAAAACTCGATATGGTCTTGGTTTATCTCTACCTTAATCCCCTGATCTAAAAGATCCCTTCCTATAATAACGGATTCAGAAATAATACCGTCAGGAACAATATGAAACAGGAGAGATACGGGAATATTACTAATAATAATAGGACTTAAAATCTGTGTCGTACACTCAACATTTGACTTCCCAATTCCCTTTAAAAGAACTATATCTTTGTGCCGAGTACCCAGAAACTTTTCAGAAAGTCGCTTAGTCACAAGCGAGCAGGCCGACCCACTGTCGAAAAGAAAAGAAACAGTCTCACCAGATGATGTTGTTAATTGGCCTGTGGTTGGTCTCCGATCGCAGAGGTGCACTTCCTTTTCTGACGTAGTCGCGTCGGTGTTGCCTTTTCGGTTTGCACAAGTCGCAGCCACATGTCCAGCTCGTCCGCAGACATAGCACAGGGTAGGTTGCATCTTCTCGACGGGTCCCCTTGTCTGGCTAGCTGGTCTTGATGTAGTTGAGATCTCTTGCCTTCGTTTTCGGCAATCCACAGCTTTATGTCCTAAGGTCCCACAATTATGACATACACTTGTAAATCGCGGTTCATTGTATCGTGGCTTCTTCATTTCTATTTCGAGATGATCGCTGCTGTCCATGCGTCTTTTTAATGTGATGCCACTTAAAATACGAAGTAATTGGGATCTGGTCGATACAGCATGCGAAGTAAGTTCACGACGTATGACGTTGTCTTTTTGGCATAGTAAAGATGTTACAAATCCGGTTATCATATCTTCCGCCATCTCTATACGCGGAATGCACTCGATCATGCTCCAGAGGCGCATGGCGGCCTCACCAGCTGTCTCTTTCGCGCCGATTTGAAACCGTAAAATATTATCAAAGTAATCTTGGGGCAGCATGGGTCTAGCGAATTTCACCAATAACATTTCTTTGATTCGCGGCCATTCAAGCTGTGACACGTCCAATTTAGTCAAGCAAGCCGCAGCTCTTCCCTTTAATGCATGTGTCAATGCCAATAACAGATCGGCCCCTTTCAGGTATTTACTATTTACAATAATTTCGGTAATTCTGCACCAACCTTCAACATCGGCGTCCATGCTATCGGGATCAAATTGAACCAATTGCGTCGTAGTCGCAGTTGCAGTTTGTTGGGGTGCAGCCAATAATCGCGTAAGAAGCATCTCCATACTTTGAAGTAGATTTGGTGGTGCGGCTGTTTGACTGTTATGCCCCTGCTCCTCTTGCAAAGGCCCTCTGGATCCCACTTCTGATATAGGCACCTGGTCCATGTCAGGAGTACCACTATCGTCCATTATATGTGAAGCAGGCGTAGGTAAACGGGCGAGGAGAAATAATTGCACAATACTGTAACTACAATGATTGTCTTCTTTAATTTATGCAAATAATTACAGAAATCAGTTGGTACAATTAACTATGATACATTTATCCGAAATAAATCGACAACGTTCCGCAGAACCCGTGGTGCGCGCACCCGATGCAAAAAGGATAATGAATCCCGCGCAACGGCCACATGCGTCCAGCGCTCTGCGTTACGTCAAGCGAATCGATACTGTCATTCGCTTTCTTGTCACTCGATTTGTTTCCCATAGTCGATCAAGTTATATCGATAATCGAAAATCATAGAAGCGCCGTCAGGCTAATAAATTGTTGTTGTGATAATAAATAAACCTGTAACAAATTGCCGTATTGAGAAATACGACCAATTAGTTTATTTATGTGACCCTTGTCATGCGTGCCGTCCCTTCATCACGCAAAGTTAACCAACAAAAGTGATGGTCTTTTATATACACCAAAACCTGTTTTCTATACTATCGTAACTTAGACGACTCTTAATGGCCCCTAACTTAACTATTTCATTGAGTTCCATAACTAAGAGCGAAACGGGAACTACTCTACTGTCTCACTGAACTCTACACTAACTCTATCACCTTGCAGTATCCGTAAGGTAAAAGTTTCTATGTGACTCGTAAACGAAATGATTTACTTTCCTGAAATCATATTGTGTAGAATATTGACACAAAGCCGAATTTTAATTGCAAATGCGACCAAAGTTTTCCTCATATGCACATATTTAAATTTACCAAGGCGAAGGTGGCTTTTGGTCAGAAGTAAATGTACATTTTATTATTTTGAAACCAAATTAAATAAATGATTAGCCGCTGAAGTTATTATTGTTAATAGCTGTTATTGTCGTGAGGTTTATATGATTGTAATTTCTGTAATCAAAGTTATTAATTTATTTTTTCTTTCGCGGCTTGAACTAATTGCGGATATTGCACCGGGGCTAAACGTATAAAGCACTTTATATAACGACAAAACATACTTATCCAGAGACCCATCAAAACCGCTTTTATTATACTTGAGAACAACGCTATATCAGAGAAACGGTCATTTTATGGTAATAAAATTATTTAACAAGAGAGAAGATACGATGTCCGGAGCCCGAGAAACGGCGAGCGTGCTTAAAAAGAGTAATTAATATTAAATAGGAGAGCGAGGTGTGTAAGGACCGCTGTGCCTATTTCTCTAATATTTAATGATAATATCCTTTCATTTATTTCATAAATTATTTGTTTAACATGCAATCTAAATGCACTTAGTTAGAGCTATAAACTGGTTAGATCCAATGACATCCTGCCGACCACTCTTCAGAAAGTTCGACCTCTTAACAGTAACCTCAATATGTTTGAAATCGGTATATTTATCAAGAAACATCCACATATTTAAGAAACTAGCTGAAAATAGCAAATACAGATCGAGAGACCCGACAAAGTTGGAAACGTCACTATGTAGAAGCGTTCTATATAAAAGAAACTGTCTACCGAACTCCATAAAGACATATCCCGCGCCGTATTAGAGAGCTACCATTGAACCGTTTCGAAAACGAATTGTGCAAATGACTAGTCATTAATCGTTTTCATTCTCTTAACAAAGTTGAGCTCCAAAGGCATAAAATTAAAGCGAATTTCTTTAAATAAATTGTGATATTCATTGTGACTTGGCTCACTATAAATTTGACATTGTTATGTTTTATTTTGACATTACTATCTACTAACATGTTAAATAATATAATGTATATTTTATTGTACTATTCTTATCGTAACTTGGCAACATTTTTCTGATCACTCATTTAATTGTAAAATAGATATAGTCCAAGATATACGCAACATACAAAGTCAAAGTCAAAATCTTTTTATTCCGTAAAAATGGCTACATTTGTTTGGAATCGTCACAGTTTTTTTCCCTACCGTGCAGTTTATGACTAGGTGAGCTCTGATAAAAATACTGCCAAAAAACTCAGGCATCCCTCTTTTGGTATCCAAACAAATTTACATAATTTAATAATTACATTATAATTGGATCGACTCAATCCCAGGCATTTTTATCATTAATATAGTCAGATACTTTATAATATGCCCTGCTACACAATTTGGCTTTAATAGTAGTTTTAAATTTGTTTATTGACAATTCTCTTATATTGCTGGGAAGTTTGTTATAACCGTAATACGTCTCCAGCACCACATATCCAGATATATTGTTTTTTCTACTGTTTGACAATCTCTCCAAGCATCCGGAACAGAACCGGTCGAGTACGAGAGGTGGAAGAGGCGCGTCAGCACCGGAGACAAATATTTGTGGTTTACTTGCTATGGTGGCCCTCTTTGATTCGTATTCGATACTAGTTTAGATGTCTTTATCGACAAGCAAGAGTTTATAAAGGATTTTCAGAAGGATTATGTATTATAGATAAACATACATTATTTACTATCGTAATTATTACAGTTCTCATAGTTCGATGATAACTAAACTGTAGTTATCTCGTTGATATTACTGACTACAAATTTCCTCTCTAAGTCGAATCGGAGAAAACAACCCTTTATGACGCCTGCTTGATTGTAAACAGGTTCCTATATAGTTCCTAGTCTATGGACACTGGCCTTATCAAGACAATCACACGAGCGTTGCCTATTCTATCAAAACCAAAGGACGTATAATCATCTTCTTAGCGTTATCCCGTTTCCTAAGCCATTAGAATTGGCGGGGTCCGTAACCTAAGCCTAAGGATTTGGCGAAGATATTGATATATACATTTAGCGACTGCCATCAAACCTACCCATATTTTCATGTTCAATGTATCTAATAGTAAGAAGAATTTAAGTTACTAAATATACAAATTCTTTATTATGAAAATGTAACAAAAATTAGCTGTCGTATATAGGCAAATTAATCAAATTGATAAAATTACTCCGTAGCATCTCGGGCATTTGTCATCATTCTTTTCATAAGGTCCATTAATTACAGATTCTTCTCACGTTCGACCGGGAGAGCACTCATCCCATTTGATTTGCCTAACCCAAAGGAGATGACTCAGCTTCAGATGCACCTACCTACTGTGGAAGTATTTATTTAATTATTATTTATTGCCTTAGATATAAAATTTTATTACAGTAAATTTATTAATTTTATTACATTATTCTTATTTCTTTTAAACCTACCAACATCATTGGTACATTGCAGTTAGGCTTCAGGTTCTGTATATTTTTTTAACTTTTATTTTTATAAGATAATTTTAATTTTTAAATAACACATTGTGTGTCGTTCGATATGTGTTGGTTCCTCTTTCACATACTAGTTAGTTAGATACTAACTATCAATGTAAAACATGATGTTTTTGTCTATATTTAAAAGATCAATTAAAATTAAGCTGTTTAATAGGAGGTGGGTGGTTGGTCAAGCATTTAGTTGCCAAGCAAGTCGCAGTAGTGCAGGATGATATTTGGAATTGAAATGGTACATAAAAAATAGTCTTATGTTTATTTGGATGAAAAATAAAATAACAAATTAGGCCAAACACGACTTATGCAAGCATGTAGGTGTTAATTTAAAATAATTTATTAGCATAAAATAGAGTAAAAAGAATATTGTATTATAGCGTAATAGGATTGTGACTTAATCACAATACTAAATATAGAATATAGTTATAACTAAATATAGAATATAGTTAATAGATTCAGGCGTTATTTTGCGAAAGTCTAATTTACATGCAATTTGATCTAACCTGCTTTGTGTGCTTCCGCCACCAACTAAATGGTGGCGGAAGCACACAAAGCAGGTTAAATCAAATTGCATTATATAGAATAGTTCGCAAATTTCAGTTACATTATAATTCAAAACATTGCATTCATTAAATATCATTGATATGGACAATGAAATTGATGTTTAAATAATAATAATAATGTTTATTGCTAGAACATTGAGTTGGGACTGCTTTTAATCGACTATTGTGGTTCCACCCACTGGAAGAATTTTACTGCCGATGCTGAGATTGTAGGACTTTGCGTAATATGTGGTTAGCTAAGGCTAACTACATTATACAAGCCAATATTATCGTTACTTTGGCCTTTGCAAAAATAGTGTGGATAATCAGTTATTCCGTCAATTCAGCTCATAAATTCCATCCGAGAATTCTTGATAAGGGTTAAGTTGACAGGTATTCTCGGACACACATTTCTGTCTATACATTTTAGAGTGAATTTTTATATGTGAAAATGGAATAACTAAACAACTTACGGATGAAATATACTTAGTTACAAACTACTCCTATACTTATTTACTTTTTTGCCTATTATAATATGTATAAAACACCCGGGCCAAGACCTGCAGACATCATTTATACGATCATACGTGTACCGTGTATGGGAATCAAACCCGCAGGGCGTGGTTGCGGTGACTGTTTATAACCAGATGGGCCAAACGTTAATAACTAGAGTATTGTAAAAAAGACTGTCAGGCGTAAGACCGCACACCCAGAAGTGAAAACAGCTCCTTAGCTTCACAAACTTGTAAACATTACATTTGGTTTGTGAAGAAATATTTTAGGAAGTAATTTTTCTTAGAAATTATTTTTATCGACGTTTAACTTAATACATTAAAAAAAAAATTCATTTATTGCGTTGTTTTATATGAAAAAGAAGAATGATTATTATCTATATAATACAAAAAGAGAGGTAGTGCGCATCAAAGCAGCTCGTCTGGGGAAGTACCTCCACCGCACAGAAAACCGCAGCCAAATGACAACTCCCTAGAGGATTGTTGTGTTCCTGCGTGTGAGTGAGGTCACTAGTAGTAGTAGTACTGGGAGGTCCCACGGAGTTGTCGGTTAAACAGCAGAGGAGACATCAAATTTATAAATACATGTCAATTTTATACTTCTTAGCGTGACGGTTACGCAAATTCAGTGTTTTTTTCGGATCTCAAACGTGCCCAACGTGCCTAAAGAAATTTTCACTTCAAAAGAAATAAGTTTTACTCGTATAAGAACAACAAATCTTTTAATTATACCTTTTGTTCGTTCAACAATAAATCGTACACATTTGACATTATCGACCTGTAGAGTTAGGATAGGAAACGATATTATCTACACACATATACATATCATAGCACAGACTAGCAGTCTTCAAACTCCATGCCACAAAAGCTTTTGTTTGTATTGTATTGAGTTGTGGCAAACTGGCACACAGCGGTCGCAATGTTTAGAGCAGTATTGTTTGTCTCGTAAACTACGCGCTTTGTAAACACAATGTAATATTGTTTATAATTTTACATTAACGAGAGGTTCTATTTGTAACGTCAATAAGGTCTTACAGGCTTTCAACTTTTAGGGTGAAACTGAGTCGTCATCATCTTTCCAAATCCTACCACACCCGAAGAGACCCTGCGTAGTATTAACCGACGACATTTTGTGTAGCAAGGGTTCGTAGGTCCTTGTTTGGTGCATACTTTATACGACGTTTAAAGCCAAACTCCACAGGTGCGGGAAAAGCTGGAAAGCGGCAGTGATCCGGGATGGGGATTTTTTGTCATTCGTGTTTGTATGGAATGTGTCACACAAAAAGCGATCGTGCCACGCCACGTTGCCCCCGCTTTTTGTGTGATTGGTTACATACAATTTTGGAAGGTAAATAGCTCAATGTTACCTTTAGAGCCATAGCCCACCACCTGCACGTGGTGCGCCCTACTTATCAACAGACGAAGCTTTGGCTAAAGTGAGGTGGGCACGACGTTAGCCCGATTGGGGAAGTACCTCCACCTCACAGAGAATTTCGTGTATTCTGTATATAATATATAAAATACAGAATACACGGAAGCCAAATTACAACTCCCTGGGGGGTGTTGTGGTTCTACCAGAAGATGAGGAGTTGCTGTGTCGACAGCAGGGGTGGCAACGCGCTAGCGACATTCTTTTTGTTGCTAGCGTTTATAATCTACGGTAACTGCTTTACGTCAGGCGGACCGTATGCTTGTTTTCTATTCGCCGTAGTATAAAGATAAATACAAACACACATGTTATAAAAATGCCTGTCCCGGATCGATGCCACTTTCCCGCTTTTCAGCCCCTGAGGCGTTCGACGTTTAGTATAAATAATCCAAATGAAAATAGAAAATGCAAACGCTACGTCGTTTTATAAATACTCTAATAAAGAGAAATTGCCACCATTTATATGTACAAAGAACTGGACAGTACATTTTCGACATTAATGACGATGCAGCCTGTGGTGCATTGCGTGCATATGTCCCATTAGGTTTTATGGTTATGTACGTAGTTTATACTATGCGAGTACGTACAGTATTAGCATGGATTTTTTTTGTATTTTGAACTAAAATCGGCTTTTATCATAAAACTGCCC
The DNA here is from genome assembly GCA_947507595.1 of Pyralis farinalis. Taxonomy (NCBI): domain Eukaryota; kingdom Metazoa; phylum Arthropoda; class Insecta; order Lepidoptera; family Pyralidae; genus Pyralis; species Pyralis farinalis. Next base: position 9,673,521 of record OX382261.1, on the reverse strand, counting down.
ATGAAGTTTTATGATAAAAGCCGATTTTAGTTTAGTAAAACTTGATGACTGGTTTTTCGCCTAACTCAGTCCGCCCGTGCGTTCTTTTAAAGACTAGGATTTTTAAAGATAATTCAATTCTCATCATTTACATCAATTGTTGACAAGCGCACTGTTATATGAGTGTACTCGTACTTTTGATTGACGAATCGGGCCAATTGATATATACTAGTGTTTCAATTAGCTCGAAGTAGCATAATAAACAAGCTGCAAACAACTCGTGGTAAACTAGCGACAAACATACGGCCTGCCTAATGGTAGACAGTTACCGTAGCCTATGGACATTTCCAACATCAGGGGTGTTTCTCTTGCGATGCCGATCCTGAAACATTGTTGTTATTTTATCGATATGCCATACATAAGTTTATTGTAATACCTATCTCATTTGAAAAATACTCATATTGGCAAGTTTCTTTCGACATTTCTTCTTCACGACTGGTCATTTACAAAATATAGATTCAAAAGGTAATGAAAAATCACACAATAATTTCCTATAAAAATCTAAGACGTACCCAAGTGCCCGCGAAGGCACAATGGCAAATAAGGTATATCATAATAAAATCCTAGTGCCGAATTTGTATATTCAATATTTTTTTTAATTTAATAGCGAGATGGTAGAATTTATTTCCATTAAAAAAGCCTATTTTTAATGGAAAGGTTGTGGAGGTCTGACGGCTGTCGCACCTCGTCAAAAACAGTATCTTCGCCAAATCTTTAGGTTTAGGTAGCGGACCCCGGCAGTCCTAAGGGAAACGGGAAATGATAGGAAGAAGAAGAAGGAAAATTTACCCCTATCATAGATCTTCATGGTAGCTCAGCTGGAAGAGCACTCGATATCGAGAGATCATGTTTTCGAATCCCGGCTAAGTGTTACAAACATCTATAGGCAATAACCGTCTAGCCTGTACTACCTTTGTGATATTAAAAACGCTTGCTTGTAACTTAGGTTTAGTGAGTATTAGGTGACTTATTATAAGTTATATTTAATTTTAGATAACTTATTACTAATTAACAGAAGTCGAGCAACTAATTAACAATTTTTTTAAAATATTTTTTAATAGTTTTAGTTTTGGTAATTTTAGTTTGTAGTTGTATTTTTAATTAGGATACTATTATTATTATATTTATATACATAAATGAATACTGTACTGAATTCGAAATTCAGAGAATGTTCTAAAAAAAATAACAAATGAGATTGTTGCGAAAGACATGCGCACCCCGATTAGAGCGCAGAAGATGCAGCATCTGCACTGTGTAGTTGTTATTTGACTGCTGCTGTCACATAACTGCACAGTTGTAGTGCGAGTGAGTGAGGTGCCAGTAAGCTTCTGAATAGCTGTGTTAGGAACCGGGATGAATATCACTTACATCGCAAACATTCGTAGGCTGCGATGACCACTTTATACCTTGTGAGCCGTGTGGTTATTAATTTGACTGCCGAAGTCCTATGGACAAAGTTATATCCACCGTGAAATGTATTATGTAACACAGCAATGTCATGAGGCATACGAGCATACTGTCTGTCTGATATAAAGTGGTTACTATACCTTATGAACACTTGCAATACGGAAAGTATCGCTCGTACGTTTCCACCCCTGCTGCCAACACAGCATCTTCTCAGAAGCTTACTGATAACCTCAGTTACTGGCAGAAACACAACAACCATCCAGGGAGGAGTTTTTTTTTTTATATACTTGGCTGTGGTTTTTTTGTGAGGTGGAATTTCTTCAATCGGGATACTTCGAAGCTCTCTTAAAACACCTCAAGACAAACAAACATACAACTGTTTGCCCACTAGCCTTGTTGTGTAGCATTGTTAACCACTCCGCCACCGGGTACATCGATACCGGTATATACATACGTTAGTACCATAGATAACAGAAACAACGGGAGATGTGACGTGGGGGCGTGGTTGGTGTCGCCGCAATATGCTCAAAACGAGAACATTGCCAAGAACAGTTCGTTAGTTGCAATCGAGTTCGATTGAGATACGTTGCTCCTTCTTTTAGCAAAATGCCAAGTTGTGCTGTTGCCTTTTTGCAAAAATAGAAGTGCAGTGGTTAACTTTAAATCAAATGAAATCACTTATCACCTATAAGTACAAATAATATTACGTTTTATAAACATAAATACAGAATTAATTTCAAAAATTCTCTGACGCCATTTCTATCAGGGCCTTACCACGATACAAATTATAAATATCAAATTTCTCATTCTTAATCATACATTGCTTTTCTACCATTACACAGTCGCCACCGCTCGTTTACCAACACGCAATGTAAAGCGAGTAATATTATTCGTTCACTGTGTGTACAGTTTCGAGATACGGCCGCTTGTTTCTGCCGCTTTATAAATATAGTAGTGCGTGCTTACTTGGGTGTTGTTTAAATAAACATCCAATGACAGCGTCTTAACAAACGTGTGTCGTTGTACTTGTGTGCGTAGAATGATATTTTTTATTTATTTAAGTGTGTGAGTGTTTTATGGTGGGGTGAAACTCGGCGACAACCGTCCCGGTATAAACTCGCGTGGTATGTCACATCTCCCATTGTTTCTGTTATCTATGGTTAGTACATTTGCTTGAAATATTCCTAAAAATTACCTGTAATAATATATCATCATCAGCTCATGTTTCCCTAATGCGGGTCTATACGGCAATTGCCACTTCAGTGATGGCTTATTAAACTAAGCCGACTACTTTAGGTTATGGCCGAATTTCCTTGTTCAAGATTTTATTCCTTAGAGATATGCTGGGACAGCTCTATCCATATTACCCGGGAATAGCAAATTACCTTTATCAAAATTTTACGTTAAACAGACTCTTCTCTTACAAGCTTATAGTCACGATAATAAGGTTACCAGTTTCATGGCCACGTAAATTGATCGTCCCAAGATATAAGAGGAATTAGAAGATAAAGGAGGAAAAAGGAGGCTATTGAAATAAGAAAACACCCCAATTTCAATAGAGAAGATGGTTGGCAAGTACCACCTGCTTGGGATCCAGTCCTAAAAATAATCAAATCCCAAACCCAAAGATCTAAAAAATGTTCGGACACTGTGAGCGATTTTTGTGTGAATCGGAACATATATAATTAATCCATCCATGTCGGTAGATGTAATAATTGAATAACTAATGTAAGACAAATACCACCTTAGTCTTCCTGCGACCACGGACGCTGCAAAGCGTTCGAAACGTCAGGTTCAACAAAATAAATAAAATACGCGATACTTCCGTTAAAAATTGTATAATTCAATGTGTAACAATCGCGAAAACCTAAGACAATACTATATAAGAGGAACTTAGAATTATATATTAAAAAAAATATTATTGTGTTAAAATAAGAAGAGACATGCTTCGTTGGTTCGGACATTTAAAAAGAATGCAGGATAAAAGAATGACGAAGCAGATATACAATGCAAAAGTGGAAGGATGTAGGAGCCGAGGAAGATCAAGACTTACCTATCATGACCAAACAGGTCGTGTTCTATCAGAAGGTGGTGTTAAGAGCCCTAGAAACCGGCGAGCGTGCACGAGAAGGGCAATGAATGTTACAGAAGCGAGTGAGAGTGTTCTCTCTGCCTACCCCGCAAGGGATTTGGTGTGTAGTTATAGATAGATAGAATTATATATAGTAAAAGATGAGTTCTAAGGTTTAATTTCCAAGCTCCAAAAACAATACTATCAGTTTTGTTTTTTTATATAACTTCAGGAAGCATTCAAGCATATGGCTCACCTGATTCAAAGCGGCGTAGCCGTAGCCTATCAACGCCTGCAATACATCGATACCTCTCTACTAACACAGCAACTCCTACTGGTGACGTCACTATGTACTTATTTATGGAAGTCTCAGCAAAAATTAGTAAAAAACGATTTTTTTCGAAAAAGCCACCTTTGGCTTTGATACAGGCCTTTAAAGCCACTGCCTGTTCCAGAGATTTAGAGTCACAAATGTCACAATATAGGCGTGCCGTTACGCGCCGGTCATGTCTTCGAAAACAGACCATAATTTGTAGTTTAAGGGGTTTAGATATGGGCTAGATGAGGGCCAGTTTTCAGCTATTATAAAGTCTGGAACGTTGGTTTCAAGCCAAGCTTGGGTAGTTCGTGCCTAGTGACCAGATGCAGAGACCGGCTGGAAAGTCCACGGTACATTTTTAAAAAGGTTGTTGCTGGCAGATTTCATAACACGATCCAAAACAGTCTCTTGTTACACTTTGGCTGAAGTGTTCACTCCTTTTTCACAAAAATGAAGTTTTGTGACTCGTCAATAAGACAAGACTTCGTTAGTACGTACACTTTGTCATTTTGTTTGTTGTAGTTTTCTTCAATCGAGAATTTTTTTTCATCAGTAAAGAGGATATTTCTGTATATTTCACCTGCGTATAGGCACAGAAGGCATTTTGATCGATCCACACTCTTCAACTGTAGGGATTGATTTAGGGCATATCCTGTATATCGACGATAAGCGCTGTGTTTTAGATCTTGCTTTACTATACGCAACAGAAGAATTTACTAGCGGGAATCTTCATTTCTCGCGATAAGATTTTTTGTTTCCTAATGGGGTTTCAGCGAATTCTGGCTGTAACAACGTTAACAACCTTTGTAGTTCTAACAGCACGCGGCCGCTTCGATCTTTTATGATCTTCAACAGAAGAAGTGTTAGTATATCTGTCGATAGTGCGATAGGTATACGAGCACACGGCTGATACCAAGCTTTTGAAGTGTCTTGAATATGGCCGACGGCTCCATATCCACTTTGTGCAAGGCAAACACTGCAATCTTATTTTCTTAAGCACCCCATTCCATATTGTAATTTGATAAACACGAAAAAAATATGTAAAACGGCGTAATCGAAAGAAGTTCTTAATATAATAAGTGTCTTCTAAATTCAAAACAATTAAAGAGTTAAATAAAAGAAAAGCTTCTTAACAGTATTTATGGCCAGACTAGTTATATGTGTAATAATTGTTTGTTTAATTTTGTATACAGCGTTGATTTTTTTTTATTATACAGAGTGGTAATTTACATGGGGTACAAAGCGAGCTACACAATATCACATTTAATAGTGATAGCGGACCCACATCAATCGATACACACCCAACTGCTAGGATACCGACCTCCCTTCAATCAAACATTTCACAGGAGCGTACTTTGCCCTACTGCAGATCGCGTAGGCAAGTATTTATAAGCCATCATTGTTTAAATGTGCCTCTGATGAGGCTTAATGATAGCAGCCGACCCGCTTAATATACTTTCTGTAGCAAAGGAAGAGTTGTTGAGAGGAAGGGTAAATAGACTCATCCAAAGACAAGCCACGAGCGATATTACATGTCGTGGGTATTCGGTAATAATTGATACGCTAGAGTAATAGCGAAATTAATAAATCCCCATTTTCGCTAAACGGTACTGACCCAATACTAAACCAGAGTGCCGTGTGCGAGTTTAACAAATATTTACTGTTGTGGATGTACTGTTTTATACCGTCTATAAATTTGTAAGCAATTCTGAGGTGCGGAAATGATCCATTAAGTATGCAGCTAAAATTTTCAACCAAATTACCGACATATGAGAAAATAGCTAACATCCGTAAATTATGTTGGTCGGCACGAGCTAGCGTAATCTCTTGTTGTGCGTCGACGAATGTCTGAGATTAATATGCCTCTTGGAACAGTCCCTAATTGGGGCAGATTGAATTTAGTCCAAGTAAATTCCTACAAGACACAAGTGCACTGCACAAAAATGTATTGTAAAGCTGCTTTTCCACCGGCGAGGTGAGGCGGTGGAAAAGCAGCTTAACTTCTCGATTATTGACTTCGGGATATATAACACTTCGAGTGATGTACGTTTCACGTGGTCACATGGATTGTACCTGTTTGGCATCCGAAATGTGATTTTGATTGTTATTTCTTACGGCATAAGAATGGTAGAAGTTCAACGTGTTAAGCTTGAAGTGCTTCCAAGAATATGATTTTGTTGGCTGATCAACATAGCAAGATGTGACGTAAATAAATAAAAAAAGCCCTTTCCGTTGCCGTTGTCCAGGCCATACAACTCACTTCATGTATTTATGTCATAAAGCTGTTTACGAGCAAGTGTAATGAAAATATTATGAAATTGGAACGTAAATAAATTATTTGGTCACCCCCCTATTGAAATACCATAACATGAAGTTCCAATATAGAAGTATTTTATTTTGCCCGGTATCACCTACAATATGTTAGTATGTACATACGTTGCGGTGAAACTTCTATGCTTCAACTTTGTAATCAACGTTGAAGTTCAACTTTCAGTGAAGTATCAAACTAGACTGTTTTTGTTCTTTGTTTTAACTATGTTGCTAATTAATATATGACGTGTAATATACATGCAATATGGACTTCAACCAGGTCCCTTGCGGGGCAGGTAGAGAGGACCGAGCGTCATAGGACGTGGTCCTTACACAGGTCACTCTTCTTTATCATTCATAGCTCCCTTCATGCACGCTCGCCAAATCCTAGGACTCTGGACGCCTTTCAATAAAACACCACCAATTTGATCGTGGTAGGTGATCTTGATCTTTCTCGGCTCTTACATCCTGTTACTTTCGCATTGCATATCTGTTTCGTTATTTTTTCATTCTGCATTCTTTGTATTTCATTTGCAACGGAGTATGCATTTTCTTACTTTCATTTAGAACAACTCTCTTTCTTAAATCATGATTGCCACCATTGCGTTCAGCAAGTGTTACGCTCTTTAAATGGATTGTTACTGTATAATTTAAACATATATTATGTTTACATCTATGAACGATTTAGGTACCTAATTGAGTTCATATATTGCTAAAACAAGATACTTACATATTTTTATTGTGAACTTGTTGCAGGGGAATTTTTAACTATGAGTTCTTATCAAAAACAAAATCATAATATCTGTGTAATTGATGGCATACTCATAATAAGATGTTTAGACAAAAACATAACACAGTTAAATTAAAACTGTAATAAGTTACGTATTGTAACTTAAAATAGAGGGCAATTTTTAACAGGTTATTGAATTCCGATAACATAACTTATCGTGTAAAATTTCTTTTTTATACATCTACTTTGGCAAACAAGCATGCGGCCCGCATCAAATGGTAAGCGATCACCACATCCTACTGACGCTCGCAACACCACGGGGACGTTACACACGCGCTGCCAATTTTGTGACCTAAGGCTGTTTCGTCCCAATACCCAGTAATTTCTCTGCATATCTCACCCTACAAGCCGGAACACAGCTATATAAATATATCTGCTCGGCGGTAGAAACAGGTGAGACAGAGGTACTCATGCAGACGACTTTTATACAAAGTCTCCCTTTGGAAAAAATGTCTTCTTCTTCTTAGCGTTATTCCGGTTCCAAATCTCTTAGGATTGGCGGGATCCGCTACCTAAGCCTCAATAGATTTGGCGAAGATACTGTGTTGATTTATCGAACAGAAATCGAGATCGTATAGAAGATGTGTACAGTATTATTTCCTACGGAATAAAAATTAAGTTAAATTCAATTAAAAATTCATCGAAGGTTCACAAGTAGATCACATATGTATACTCTCATCATTATTTGATTTATCTTTGCATGATGTTTTTCATTCCATAGTCTTTGCTTGCCCCAATGGGAAACAGGCGTAATGATATGTATGTATGTTCTATTAAATATTTTCATTTGACACCAAACTCTATTATTATATAGTTTATTTAAATAAATGTCTTTGAGGTATGTTTGAATTTGTACATTTTTTTGTTAGACAACGTCGGGAGACATACGATCAAACGGAATAACTAATGTAAAGTGGTTACCGTAGCCTATGAACGCTTTCAATACACGAAGTATTGCCCTCGCCACCGCCTCTGCTAACACTGTGACTCGAATCGACAGGAGCTTATCAATAACTTCACTCACTCGTAGGAACACTAGTCCTCCAGGGAGTTGCTATTAATATCAGCTATTGTACTATATTTGTTTGCACGTTCCGTAATATCAAACAATATGAAATTTCGTACATTTCAAATGATGCATATCCATTTTCTTCTCGTAGGATTTATATTTCGAGTCCGCGTTAAAAATGGCATGCCATTGTCCGTTCCGCGGATGTAGATACGGATTTTACCCATTACGTGTAAATGGGTTTCTCAGTTCTCAGTTAAAACCGCTATACAACACAATATGTGTATACTACGCTTAATACTCGTATGTAATTTTCACATGTATGGTCCATGCCGAGGTATTTCCCGGCGACCTCAATATAATGGGAACATGAGCTTTGGGAACACTTTGATTTTCAGTAAGTAATTAATAGATTACGGCGTTAATTTTTTCATCTATAGAAAAAGGTTAACCACACAATTTGTATTTTTTTTATACTACATCGGGAGGCATACAAGCATACGGTCCATCTGATGTAAAGCGGGTACAGTAGCTTATTAACGTACTACTATACTTGGGAGCTTACTGGTGACCTCACTCACACGCAGGAACACAACAATCCTCTAGGGAGTTGTTATTTGGCTGCGGTTTTCTGTGAGGTGGAGGTACTCCCCAGACGGACTGCTTTGATGCACCCTACCTCTCTTAAAACATCCAGACCAAGACAAACAGACATGTTCATGCACACAAATGTTTGCCTTGTTTAAGAATCGAACCCACGAGCGTTGGTGTCAAAGTCGTGTCAATCACGACTGAGCCACCGAGCTCGTATGGAAATCTTATCATTATTGTTTCCTTATTTTAAATTTCGTTCCACAGTAAATGTTAGTATCATTCATGAGTACATTTATTTCCCGTCTATACCCATATTATAGGTATTTAACGCCTCCCCATTATTTAAAAGCTTCGAGCTGATATATTCTATATTTCGGAGAAGGGCAAATGAATATACAATGTGACCCACACCTGATGCTAAAGGCTCACCGCTCATAGACTCCAATAATACCAGAGGGTCACCTATCATTTGTTAAGCTTTCAAGGGAAATATACACACATTTCTTAAAGGGCCCTGTGTCATACATATTCGGGATTCCCGATGAGGGAAGTTGATTCTATAACTTTACCGAAAATGCCTTGATAAACGTATCGTAGTGGAATGCCATTCAAAAGATGATAATAATGGAAGTTTAGGTTATGTCCAAACGCTGGTATTAAATTAATAGCTCTTCAAAATATGTACCTATAATTAGAAGAAATACTAGGTAAACTGCAAACACTGGTCACTACTGAATGCGAAGAAACAAATATAATGGTAACAATTAAGAAACCAGATCCAATGTGAGGATAACGGTTGATGACGTACTGTTGGAACAAGTGGATGAGATTGTATATATTAGATGCGCAACAGGGACGGAGGGTACACCGCTGATGTGGAAAGACGAGTGAAGTAACCAGAAAGCTCCTAACGAGTTGCTGTGTTAGCAGCAGGGGTGGAAATGTGCCTTAGCAGAGTGAGTGCTGGCAATAGTATGAATGGAGCGATGGGAAGACTTCTTGGCGATAAAAGCTTGAGCAAGAACGCACAGATTACTATACACAATGTAAAGTGGTTACCAACTTATGAAAGCGAGAGTTGGCTATGGTAGAGAGCGCGTGAAAGTAAATGCAGTCGAAATGCGAGCGTTGTACAAAATGTATGGCGTAACGCTTGTAGACCGCGATTGCAATAACGATGTAACAAAGAGAGTTGGTCTAAGAGTGGGTATCGGTGTTAAAATAAGAAGAGGCATGCTCCGTAGAACGAATGTAGGAAAAGGAATTCCGAAACAGATACATAACGCGAAAGTAGAAGGATGTAGGAACCGAGGAAGGCCAAGACGTATCTATCGTAGATACGTCTTGGCCTTCCTGGACTAAGTTGATCGTGTTTTAACAGAAGGTGATGTCAGGAGCCTGAGAAACCGGTGAGCATGAACAGAAGCGAGTAAAGTGTGCAAAGATCGAGTCAGGTGGCGCTCAGTTCTCTCTGCCTACCCCGCAAGACATTAGGCGTGAAGTTATAAATAGAACTCTACAAAGTATACACTCCCCGTGAGTACTTAGCAAAACGTTTGTTCGTGTAGGTAGCGAGTTTAAAGGATCGGAAACCACTGGATTACCAACAATTCGAGCAGATCTACGTTGCAAATGCCGCGAGCTAGCTGAGCCGCATCAACTCAGGGATGTGTAAACAGAATGAATGACCAGAAGGATGTAAGACCAGATTTGTCCTTTACATATTTGAAGACGATATTTATATCCACACAAACTGTTGTGAGATCTATAGTAGTATATAAAGCGGAAGAGTTTATTTGTTTGATTATTTGTTTATTTGAACGCATTAATCTATGAAACTACCAGTCTGATCAGAAACATTAGGATACAGGCTATTCAACGTCACGTTACTACCCTTAGAAGCCGAGGAAAAGGAAAGAAAGTAGAAAAAGCGATTCTCACGGGATATCTGGAAACACGCGGATAAAGTTGCAGGCTGTAGCTAGTATAAATATGTATTTTATAACAGTTCATATAGGGCTCTACCCTCAATGTCGTATGGAAAACAAGTATACATTGGTTAAACTATAAAGTGTTCTTCAGAAAAAGAATGTGATCTTCTCTCCGCTTAACTTGCCATACTAAAAAAAACATGCCAGGAGTTCTGTAGCACAGGCCTCGGCCTAGTTCAGACTCCTGACTCTCACAAGGATTTATTTGTTACAATCGTAAGAACTATGTAAACTTATTGTAAACCTTGTGAGCAGTAAATAAAAAGATTATTATTATTATTAAAAAAAAACATTCTTTTCACGATTTCATTAATTTACGTGGTAAACTTAATCATTTCTCTCATAAGAAACTAATAATGGTATAACGGTACGGAAATCGGTTTACTATAAGACCTGTTTAAGACCAATAGCCCATAGTCATAAAGTCCTAAGATTCATATCTGTTATTTAACTGCAGTCTTAACCAACTGTGTGCCTGGTATTCACTGCTTACCCACAGGCAGGCCGTGAGCTTGTTTGACAAGACTAGTTTTAATGCCAATTACATTGTGACATATTAATTTTGACGAGCTTGATGGCGCAGTAATTAGTAACGCTGCGTTGACATCAGAACTCATTTGATTTTTTTTGGGTTGGGTTTTGATTTGTTTTTGTTTTGATTCCCACACAGAAAAAACTTATGTGTGCATGATTACATGTTTGTCTTGTATTAGGAACTAACTGGTAACCCCACTCACTTGCAGGAATACAACAACACTTCAGGAGTTGTTATTTGGCTTCGGTTCTCAGTAAAATGGAATTACTTCACTAGTCGAGCTGCTTTGATGCGCCCTACCTCTCTTAAAAACATCCAGATCAAGACAAATAGATATGTTCATGTACACAATTGTGTGTCCTATATGAAAATCGAACACACCAGCCGTAGTGTTAAAGTAGCATTGTTAACCACTATGCCACTGAGCTCGTCAAATCAAGATTGTATTTATTTTGGCAGATTTCACTTCTCTTTTTTAATCTACCAGCATTTCTATAATGACCAGTGGCAATAGAAACTTGTCAATATAGATCCTTTTTCAAATCGTAAGCTTAATCAATCCTAATCCTTACAGACGGTATTGAGCCATTGAGATTGAGAGATTTTACCTCCCTTTGCGTGTTCTACAGATTGTATAATGAATTCTATTCTGAAGAATTATCCGATGTGATGCTTGCTGACAGCTTGTTTTTATAACACCGCACACCGCTCGCCGACGGCGGTAAGTCACACGCCAGAATGGCAATGTACGCTCACTGTGCGGTTCCAGGGAAGTTTTTTTCCCAATTCCTCTCAAGTTGTGGAATTAAGTCCCGTCGAGATTTTCCCAAGGGACTACAGCATAGGGTTCTTCAAGAAAGGCGTGAAGAGGTTTTTAGGAGGTTTTTTCGTGAGTGACACCCTTGTGTTGTAAATGTCCGTAGGCTGTGGTAGCAATTTACCATCAGTCAGTCCTTGCTTGTTTGCCACCTTAGTGTAAAAAAAATTCGTCAATTGCATAGTACGTTAAATTTATGTTAGCATAACGGTACAATAGTAACGATGTCAAGCGGTAATGTTAAATATTTTTTTGCAATTCTTTCTTGGTAACACTGAAACTCGCAAAAACAATAGCAATTAAACAGAAAAAATAAATATTTTGATAAACAGAGTAGAAAAAGCTACTTATTTATTTCCCTTTCCCCTTTTATATATTTATATATAGATATTAATGCTGAATTATGTTCCTCAGCAACTAACTTTTCAAAACTATATTTATATAGCTGTGTTCTGGTTTGAAGGGTGAGATATGGTAGAGAAATTACTGGATACTGTGACGAAACAGCCTCAGGTCACAAGATTGGCAGCGCGCGAGTAACATCGTGTTGCGAGCATCAATAGGCTGCGGTGACCGCTCACCATCTAATCCAGGCCGTATGATTGTTTGCCAATCTGGTTGTAAAAAAAAGTTAGGTATTCAACAACCCTTTTTATAATAAATACAGATATAAAATGTTCAGGAGCACAGAAGATTGCTGCCAAATGACAACCCTATGGAGGGCTGACACTTCTTGTATTGCAAGCGTTTATAGCCCATGGTAACCATTTTGCATTAGGTGATACATATATGTGATTGCCTCCCAACGATATAGAAAAGAAATGAGTGAGGAATGTAAGGGCCAAGTCAAGTAACGCTCGGTTCTCCTTCGCCTATATACACTACAAAGTGCCTTAGCTTATTAAATATATTGGTTTTCCGAACGAATTACACAACGCCATCTAGTCGGAAGCATTGGAAAATTACTTGGGTCTCTTATCTCTTAGATTTTTTTTTTGGAAACTTATAATAACTAACTTATATTAAAACTCGGAGTCCTGAACAGGGTGCGCCGGTTCTTCACGCCGGACCAACTTTGTCTTCTTTATAAGACTCAAGTTCGGGCCTGCGTGGAGTATTGCTCGCATCTCTGGGACGGCTCCGCACAGTATCTTCTCGAGGCTCTCGATAGGTTGCAGCGACGGGCTATCCGCATAATCGACGACGAAGAGGTCACAAAATACCTAGAACCTCTGCAACTTCGTAGGGACATAGGTTCCCTAAGTACATTTTACCGCCTGTACCATGGTGAGTGCTCTGAAGAACTATTTTCCCTTATCCCACCCTCTTCCTTCCGTCATAGAACCACACGTGCAGGCTTGCGATGTCATCATTCCACTGTTGAGGACATTTGTTCTCGTACTAAAAAGTTCGGCAACTCCTATCTCGGTCGAACTATTAAAAAGTGGAACGCCTTGCCTGCACATGTGTTTCCTCCTTCCTACAACATGGGATCCTTCAAACGAAGCGTGAAGAAGCACCTTGCGAGCCAGCATGGTAGCGTCAACTGACAGGACACCGTAGTCCTTTGTCAGTTGCCGCTGAAATTTGGGCTCCCCTTTTCGCTTACCAACAGGCGAAGAGGAGCCACTATGCTTAGCCAATATAAAAAATAATAATAATAATAGTGAATATTTATACTACCATGATCAAATTGATCGTGTTCTACTAGGTGATGTCAGGAGCCTTAGAAACCGGCGAGCGTGCATAAGAAGAGCAATGCATTTTAAAGAAGCGAGCGAAGTGTGTAAGGATTGAGTCACGTGCCGCTCCATTCCCTCTGCCTACCCCGCAAGGGATTTGGCGTGGGGTATAGATTTATTATACTAGAGAAGTATTAGTAAATATTTTAAGACAGCTGTTTGACACATTTTCGTTATTTTCAGTGTATCAATACAAAAGCGGACATAGGTGAGTCATTTGAATAGTAGTGTGCCATAGACAACACAAGAATAGCTTGTAGCGCAATAACCTGCTATTATAGCTGGATTGTTTGACACGTGGTAGACACAGCTTGTTTTGTTTTTGCTATGATCTGAACGGAGTTTGTTGGTGTTTGTTTTGAATACTTGACTTCACTTTGATTTGAAGATCGATGAAATTAACATACGGACTATAGATTGCATGATGAATAGAGAATGGCATGATTAGGCTCAAAAAAATTTATAGAGGATTACTGAATTAAACAGCATTTCAAATAAATAGAATATTATTAAATATTCGCATAACAGTATTATTAAATATCATAATAGTATTTTAAGAGAGGTATGGTCTAGTAAAGCAGCCTGACGGGAACGTATCTGCACCTCAGTGTAAATCGCAGCCAAATAAAGCCAGCTTCTGTGTGTTGCCATATTAGCGGCACGAATGGCAACGCGCGAGTTATATTTCCGTTCATAGGCTACGATAATCACTTTACATCAGGTTAGCCGTATGCTTGTATGTTGCTCGACATTTTTTAATAAAAAGTATCATTATTAAATAACACAAATGAATGGATCGCTTACGTATTTTGAATGAAAAGCCGATAGTTTGCCGTAATACGTAATATTACTTGTTATTTAATTATTGTGTTTTAATAATATAAAATTGACACTATTTTACATTTGTCCTATTTAATAGAAGCTGCAAATCGTTATTATTGAATACACCTTTACATTCTAAGGACTCATTCATATAAAATCAAATACCATTCTTATCTCTTTTTTCCAATCTTGATAGATGATATAGATGGTATGGAGAGCGGACTAGTACCTAAGCTTAAGGATTTGTCGAACATACTGATTTTGACATGGATCGAATGCCGTCACACCTCCACAACCCAGAGGGAAAAACCAGACCTTTCATAGGTTAGGTCACACGTCTAACGAAATATAATTTTCTTGGACGTACGGGATTCCTCACGATGTTTTTCATCACTGCCGAGCAAGTGATAATTACAAATAAAAATATGTACATAAATCCGAATTTAGTGGTACATGCCAGGATTCGAACGGGGACCACTGCTTAGTGGTAGAATAATATCAATAGTAATGAAATGCAGTTAAATATAGGCACAAGTTATAAATCTTCATTATAGCCCGTGCGACGAGCGTAGACTACCCTATGTCATCGAACACATGAACCAGACGCTATTTTTCACTATGTATAGATATAATCACTCACTCATTAAAGAATCGGTCCGTTAAGGTGCAGCCTGGAACGTGTAATCAAATTTTATACGCTTCTATCTTCCTATATCTTCACGCCAAGTACCTTGTCCCAGAGGTCAATTTGATCACATCAGGTGAGTCCTGACCGTTCTAGGTTCTTAGGAGCTCGAAAAAACGTGCAAACCACGTTTATGGATGCAAACCATTGTATATATTTTGTACGTTTGATTTTTAATATATTAATTATGGAGTACAAAAATAGAGGCTGAAAATAATTTAAAATAAATCAGTAGTGATATTCTGCCTAGCAGATTTGCTAGGTCGGCTATTTGTAGTGCTTAATTTGAAAACCCACGCTGTGGAATATATTCCTTTTGTAACCGAATGTAATAAACTAGTATTTACTAAACTAGTATCCTACCGTATGTGCATCAGGTTTTGCGGTGCTAATCAAACATATGCACCTGCCTTCTCAATTACGTTTAGACAATTCATAATACCTAGCGGTCACCCAGGTACGAATTGACTTTTATGCTTTTGCTTTTTTATGTTTTTAGTACAAAATCGTGTTTTCTGAGGAAATAAACCTATGTACATAAACTTAAAGGGAAAACATTATCTTAATACAACATTTGAATCAGATCGTTACAGGCATTTTAGAAATATACGGTTTTATACAAGAACTACTCGTAAGCGACCGGGGATTTTATAAGTTGTTTAAGATAAACCGTGCATACGGTAGAACCATATACGTACTAATCATAATGCCGAATGAAATAGCTGGTCACCTGGTTTTTTAAGAAAGACATACCTAAGCCATAACTTCTCTAGATACAAAATATAATTCAAATCGTTAGTGCCGTTTCTGAGGTACACAAAATATATTATATACAATAATTGCTCATTTAAATATTTAAGACATTGTAAACTGTAGACCTATAAGGAGTTGCTGTGTTAGCAGCAGAGGTAGCATCACGCGAGTGTTACTTAATGTATTACAAGCGTTCATAGGCTACGGTACGGCTTTACATCAGGTGGGCCGTATGATTGTATGCCTTCTGACGTTGTATAAAAAAAAATAGTTCGTATGTTCATCAACGTAGTCACCTACGCCTGCCGTATAAATTATGTATTTATTCATTCTTTGCCCACGAATTCCATACACACATGTATGAGTAGTAGGGCGATTCTACTAAAAACTGCAACTGCACTGCAGTGCGGCGTGTGTTAAAATGCGTACATTTTGACGTTTCGTTAAGCGATCTGACAGCAGCGACTTTAACGAAACGTCAAAATGTACACATTTTGACACACGCCGCGTTGTAGTGCAGTTGCAGTTTTTTAGTAGAATCGGCCTAGTGATTATATTATACCTATATCTTGTACATAAGGCCATAATATATGAGTAACACCGACGTTTCTCTAACCTTACAAAGATTTCGGCCTGTAACTCAATCAAGTGAGACAAAAGAAGGAAGTTGATAGACATCAAGCGCGGAACCTGAGACAAAAGAGCACAGCAATATTTAATAAACAACTCAAAATGATAAGTACCGTCAAATTAATGATTACCGCAGTCAAATAACAACTCCTTAAAGGTTTATTATGTTCCTGCGACTAAGTTTACTAGTAAACTTTTACGAACTTGCCGTGTTAGCAGCAGTGGTGAACAGTTATAGACTATGCTCTTTGCCAAGTAACATTATGTAAAGAATGTTCCACGTAGTACTTGACGACCTCATCTACCATACCACACAATATGCAGAAAAAGGCTGATATAGCACTGTGGATATAATAAAAATAAGAAGCTTTAGAATGAATGCAGGATGAAAGAATGACGAAACAGACATACAATGCGAAAGTGGAAGGAATTTAGAAGCCGAGGAAGACCAAGACTAACCTACCATGACCAAATAGTCGTGTTTTATCAGCTGAGCGAACTGGCGAGCGTGCATGAAACGAGCTATGAATGTAGAGAAGCGAGTGACGTAAGGACGGCGTTTTATGGCGCTCGGTTCTCTCTGTCTACCCCACAAGGGACCTGACGTAAAGACATACATACAAACAAGAAGCTTTTCTATGGTACCAACTTCAAAAACATGTAAAAAATTCTACTTCTTTTTCAAAATCATTCAATCAGCTAATCACACTTAAATTCCAATTCTTTATTTTTGAGACTAGGCCTTCGCAGACGTTTCTCATGTCAATAGTACAATAAAAGAATATGTAACACACTTGCATAAAACCTAATTTACACAATTACACATATAAATATTTATCTTCATGGCGTATGAAATTGACAATACACTTTCTTTGTGTAATACTAATTCTGTCAATTTTTGTTCACACGAGGGCCACTAAAAACATGTTGAGATAAATTTTAAATATGTTACTTGAAAAAAAGTAGCATGTAATCAGGGATTTCATTGTATATCTGCAAACTCTGATGGATGAAAGACTTGCCAACTTACCTTAATCTGTATTTAAGGATTGCCAATTTCTTTTTGTTGCCTGTATTTTAATCGTGTATATTACTAATCTTTTTAAATAAATGAAAATTCTTGTGTAAGAGCATAATGGTTTTTATACTGCGAAGCCACAGTGAGAATATAAACGAGTTTAAAAGTATCTCGAAGGGAGTTTCGATAGCCTAACTTATAAATAAAACCGACTGCACATTTTTGCAAAACATTTATATAGGAACGTCGATATTATTGGAAATACGATGATGAGCGTCTAAAGTGGGAAGTTAGCAGATGTAGCATCGCATGAGCGATAAATATATGCTAGATTTAATATGCTACGGTAACCACTTTACATCATGTGGGTCGTATACTTGTATGCCTACGACGTTAAAAAATATTTTAAAATATATAAAAAAATAAGTTAAATTATTGATATTAATGGATTCATGCAAATAACTAAAATTTTCTTATCTTTATTTGAGTGCCTAGCATGATAAACAGATTGTTCCAAAAACTATGGGGCATACAATAAATGAGGGTGATTCGACTCATTAACATTAAAAACTTTTTCTAAGAGGATGAACATCGCTTGTAATAAACATCTTATTTATTTATATGAAGTGAGAAAATGAGACTAATTAATACAATTTTCAAAGCGCTACGAAATAATGATTAAATCGTCACATTTCACTGCAAATACACTGCATAACCCCAGGCACGTAATACAAATTGATTCATATTCGGGCTGCACGGGACTGAATTGTGTTTAAATTTACGAGAATGCAAGGTTGCATCGGAATTCTAAAATCAGAATCCGAAATGAGTACTATAATGAACGATTTATGTACCTATTATCAATGTAACAACCTTTTGTACGAACTTCATTTTTACTCTAGGTATCCGTTACGATAGGTTTTTAGAAATTCTAGTTTTTGTTCGAAGAAAAACATAACGAATTGCAAACAATTTGATCCTGTAAAACTTCGATTTCCCGCCGTTCTCCATATTTTTTTAGTGTTTTATCAAATTACGATATACATGGATGGGGTGTTAAAGAAAATGGGATTGCACTGATTGCCTAGCACAAAGTGGGTATGGAGCCGTCGGTCATATTCAAGACACTTCAAAAGCTTGGTATCTGCCGTATGTTCGTATATCGTGCTATCGACAGATGTACCAACACTTCCCCTGTTGAAAACCATAAAAATCATAACGACCGCGCGCTGTAAGAACTACAGAGGCTGTTAATGCTCTTAAAGCCAGAATTCGCCGAAACCCCGTTAAGAAACAAAAAATCTTATCGCGAGAAATGAAGATTTTCGCTAGGACTCTGTCGCGTATAATAAAACAAGTCCTGAAGCTCGCCGCTTATCGTCCATATACAGGATATGTCCTAAATCAATCTCTACAGTTGAAGAGAGCGGTTCAATCAAAACGCCTTCTGTCCCAATAGGCAGGTGAAATGCATAGAAATGTCCTCTTTACTGATGAAAAAATTTTCGCGATTGAAGAGCACTGCAACAAGCAAAATGACAAAGTGTACGCAGACAGTTCTAAAGAAGCCGCCCGAGTCGTCGGAAAGGTACAACGTGGTCATCATCCTGCGCCTGTAATGGTTTGGTGAGGGGTGTTGAGGATGGCAAAGGAAAATGAGGAAAATTATTATCAATACGTATTGTTGGTACGATTTATTTGAGAGACCGTAAGTTTGACAATGATTTGATTTAAAAAAGAATAAGAACTGAGAATTTAAATTGATGGCAGAAAAGGTTTACTTACGCTGGTGGTTGCCAACAAGGGGTGTCTTATCAAAGAGTAGCAAAGCTTCAACACTTCAGCCAAAGTGTATCAAGGGAGTCTTGGATCGTATTGTAAAACCTCTTAGCAATACACTTTATAAAAATGTACCGTGGACTTTCCAGCAGGACTCTGCACCTGGTCACAAATACACAAGCCTGGCTCGAAACCAACGTGCCGGACTATATAAGAGTTGAAAACTGGCCCTCGTCTAGCCCAGATCTGAACCCCTTAGACTACAAATTATGGTCAAGTTTTAGAGAACATGGCCTGCTCGAAACGACACGCCGACATGTGTCTCTTAAGAAATCTCTGGAGCAAGCAGTAGCTAAATTTCCCATGGAAACAGTGCTTAAATCCATAGATTCATGGCCAGACAGATTAAAGGCCTGTATCAAAGCCAAAGGCGGCCATATCAATTAGAATCATTTTTTTTATTTTTTGCTGAGACTTCCATAAACATACATTTTATTAAGATTACATTAATTCATAAAAAAATAAATGCATATTCATTTGTAACAGACCTTATAGCCGGACTAAAATCGGATTTTATGAATAAGAAAAAATATGATAATAAAGTTTTCATGACTTATGATGAATACCCCATAAGTTACACGTACAACGACACCGCTCTTCATCAATCGATATACATTCACATAGGTCCATAGGTATACAATCTGCGAACAGAAAAATACACCTACCAAATAATACCTACCTACCTAGGTAGGTATTATTTGATTTGAGTGTTATCTGGAATAGCAGCTATTAGTGAATTCACGCTGAAGTGGCAATAGGTGGAACTAAGGTAAATGATTCGCATCGTGCGGTCAGTAATTTTGCTTTTCGCTCGAATCATATGAAAAATGCTTAGGAATTTTCGGATTTATATACATATTTTATTTATTGCTTGCTCGACGGCGAAGGAATCCCGCAAGTCCGAGAAATTATATTTCAAAAGACGTGCAACCTAATTTGAGAATATTGTGATTATCCCTTCCGTCCCGATTATCCCGGCCGTGAAGGTGTGACGGCAGTCGCTCCGTGTGAAAATCAGTATCTTCGCCAAATCTTAAGGCTTAGGTAGCGGACCATACCAATCCTCGGGGACTAGGAAGCGGGATAACACTAGAAAGAACGTAAGAAAAATACTCCATTAAATTTTGTAAGTATAGTAGATAAATTGCGCTCATTACAGTAAGAGCGCATGTGAAGCCGTCGGTCGGTCCCGGCTGTTGTCGATAGATGACAGTCGTTAAGCTTAAGTTAAGCGTTAAGTCAGCGGCCCTCGGGCGGCTTAAAAACACTGGCCTCCGCCAATCTGTATTTGAGCAGCGTGGCGGAGTATGCTCTAACCGCCTTTGGTTGAAGTCCCTGCAGTGGGATGAGTAAGGGTTGATGTGGAATTCTAAGAGCGACGCACTCATTACGTTTTATTCAAATGCTACCTTGCATTCTCGTGAATTTGAACACAATTCAGCCCCGTGCGGCCTGGATATGAAGCAATTTGCATTGTATTACATGTACACATGTGTCTAAGGTATCATTTGTAGTTACATGTGGTGATTTTACTCACTCATTTTGTTGCGCTTTGAGAATTGCATTAACTAATTGTTCAAGTTCAATAAAACGGTCCCATTTGAGTGCTAGATTCAATATTTTTTTTATTCCACTGGGTAACAAGCCTAAAGGTATGTTTATTACCGAGGGGCATAAAAAATGTTACGGAGCGGGTATTATCTGGGTATTGCAACCTATACCTCTTTCAGGATTCCGTTACAGCAGCCAAAAACGGGAACCATACAAACACCGCTCGTGGTATTATCTATTTTCTTTTACGACTAGCTGCAATGTCTTGAGTTGAGCAGCGTGGCGGAGTATACTATAAAATCCCTTCGATTGAAAGGAATGGGATAAGTAAAGGTTGGTGTGGTTGAAATGTAATACTTAAAAATCATCAAGGATCCTGATAGAACGAGACTCGATACTCACTTGAAAGTTTTATTTTATAAGTAGGTACGTCACAAACTCAATGGATGTTTGCGACTATCGTTCGGTTGTACCTATCTAGTAAGTACGTAATGGATACTTTTGTTCCGATTCCCGAGTAAGTAGGTAGATCTTTTATATTGAATCATCTTTTCAATACCGACTTATTTGGTATAACAATGAAAGTAGATACATGTTTCGAATCAAATTCGAGAAACCAAAGGAGAATAATGCCGATGGTTTCAAATTAAGATTAACATTAAAAATCCAATCATTATTTTTCACTACGTCTTCCAAAAACATAAACCATAATTTCTCAGGAGAATAAATTACATGAATTTAAAAATACTTTGATATACTCGTAATAGCGTAATTGATAAGTTCCCGGTCGCCATTTAAATGAAATTATTGCAAGTACTCTAAAGTAAGTACGGTACTCGACTGAATAAAGGCAGTCAATTGAAAATAATTGTAATATAATCTACCATTTTTTCCGTAAAACTTTTACATATTACGTATATTTCGATGATACTTAATTGATAACTCTTTATGTATATTTTCACTATTTACGTGTATTTGAAAGAAGAATAAGTTTGAAATTTAATTAACTAATAACAAACTCGTTTAATATACGTCAACATTATTGGGAGTCTTGTATTGTTAAAATGTAAAATTGGTAGGTTAGATGTTTCCGCTTTTGTTGTTCTATACGATACTATACCTATAGTTCGTTTCGCCGGTGTATCAGTTAACCTTAAAACGTTAACATACACGTTCGAAGTCAAAGATAAAATGTTTTACTTATTTATACCTCAAATACATTATATCGTACCGATTTTTCTTACTTTCTTTCTCTTTTCTCAGTTTCTAATGGTCACATCGTGATGTTGAATAGCCTATAACCCTCCTCAATAATTGGGTTATCAAATGCAAAAAGTTTTTTTTCATTTGATCTAACTATCACGGTTCATGAGATACAGCCTGGTGACAGACGGACAGACAGACGGACGGACGGACGGACAGCGGAGCTTCAGTAATAGGAACCCTATTTTACCCTTTGGGTACGGAACCCTAAAAATGAAGCATACTTTAAATCTAAACAAGGAGTAGGTAGTCAATAAAGGGAATAAATATTAAGCATGTGCGTGCAAAGTTATTTTTGTATTTATGTCATAGGGTGACTGTAAACTACGTATATAAAGCATATAGTGGGTGCGCATATTTTTATATTCGCAAATTATTATTCATGTGTAGATTTAATTGTGCCTGTAAAATGTTTCGCGTGGAATAAAATAAAAGAGGAAATTTCTTTATTAGACATTGGGGGGGGGGGGGGGGGGGGGGCAATGTCTAATAAAGAATTTTCATTTTGCGATGGGTGTCGCAGGGTCAAGATAAATTTAAGTTGTTTTTGTTTCAACTCGAGTTTGTATTATTTATTCAAATGAAATCGTATTTTATCATATTCATAGTTTTTGTTTTTATAGATTTAATTTTTCGAAATTAATTCTAAAATGACCATTGGCGAGTTAAGGATGAAATTAAAGATTAACGACAAAGGATTTTGATAAGGAGGAAATCAAGAATGAAAATAATAGTATACCCCATGGATGGGACTACAAACTCCTTCGTTCCCATCGACTCACGTTGAAGAATCGCAAACCATTTTCATTGTACTGCTGCGGATACTTTAACCGAAGGGGATTAGAGCATACCTACTTAACCACGCTGCTCACTTACGGAGCTTACTTAATATCAATACAATCCGCCGGCTAAGCCTGTCCTAGACATAAGTAAACTCATCCATAAAGAGGCTACAATCGGCGTAACTTCATATTCGCAACACGTTAAGTAGGTGCTTTGTTTACCATAACAAATTTCAAGTTGTATATTAAACACTTTCTGAGATAAAAGCATGTTAAAGACAGACAGACAGACAGACCAACGTGTATAATCGTATAAAGTTTTCAATATTACCGTTAACCTACGGAACCCGAAAAACTTTCGAGAACTTTTAACTAGCGCATGTGTATTTTGTAAACACCAGTTAAATTCTACAGGAACACAATACCTTCATACCAGATCAAAGGAACACCCATAACATCTCCAATCGCTATATGCACCTAGTTAACTAGTTATGTGCAGGGCGTGTTCACTGTTCCAAGCCAGTGGTTCTCCATCAGTCGCTGCGGGAGCGTCACTGCGGGTCGCTGACTGAAAGCCATCTGCCTCATTCATTTATTTATAGTTTGTAGAATTAGTAGTGCCAATGTGTAATAGTAGTGCTAAAATGGACGGGCACAAATGCAGCGCCTAGACGTTAATTCATTTTGAGAATAAGTGGCATGTGTATAAATTATAGTAAATTACGTAATTTATTAATTCGCTTTGACCTGTACAAAGCTAATTAATAAATTACGTAATGTTATATTCTTAAATACAAATTGGAAAGTGTAGAAGATGTGCGCCTATTTTTGTATTATTGAATTCAATAAGTGAATATAAAACATACAAAATTTGTATTAGGCGTTATTTAGTTGAAATAAAATTTGCCATAGTTGGGAAAAATATTTTATACTAGAAAAGTGCATTTTATTTCAAAAACGAACGAGTAATATAAATTTAGAGAGCTAGCTAGAGCTAGAGCTTTATTTTTCATTAAAAAAGCAAAATGCATATTGTAGTAGCAGACTTTTCCTACCTCGGATAGGCCTAATAATTTGACACTAAATACCGAACTTCAACAATGACAATTACGCCGGTTTATTATGCTATACAATATTTAGGAAACTTCACCAAATCCTCACCATATAATGCTTGATAAATAAAATAACCACTGTATCCTCCCTCTACAACCTACTTTAGTCCAAGCAGGCTTGCACACCCAACTTGATTCCCAGATTAAAAGTCATACAGAAAATGAACCAGTTGACATTTGGGTTATTGTATGAGACAGAATCTAATGAGATGTGATGAAGAACTAGTTGCGAGTACAAAATAAAGAATTTTAATAGATAACTTAAGTAGTATGAGACAGAATCTAATGAGATGTGATGAAGAACTAATTGCGAGTACATAATAAAGAATTTTAATAGATAACTTAAGTATTAAATACTATACTTAAATATTATATACTATACAGAAATCCTGTCATTTTTCATTCTACATCACCTACAAAATTGCTATTTTATATAGAAAAAATTTTACTTATCTATTTTATTAAAACCATATATAAAATTAACTGAAGTGAAAATTAACTGTCTGTATTACATTTTTCTGACTTAGACGCCTCACTCAACTTCCAAAGTTCTTGGGGAACCAGAATCAATGAACTCTGTAAAAGCAACTTTAAAAGCTGGTCACATCGTATTGTGTTTCAAAAGCGGGTCACATCGTATTGTGAGGAATTGTAGTTAAAATGATCCTTAAAATAAATAGGTTAGAATTTTTGTACCAAGTTGCAGTAATTGTAAGTCTAAAAAAGACTAATGAACAATGTCAGTCCAACATTGTTCATTAGTCCTACTACAGTTACAGGATTCATACTGTAATGAATGACTGAATTTCTGCACCTATTCAATAAGTTAAAGTATGCTTCATCGCGATTATGTTGTTTTTGTTTAATGACTATATGGTTCCCAGTTTTTTATTTTTCCAATGTTATGTTGCTGAAACAGTATCATTTCATCACTTGTGTAGAAGGTTGTATTGTCTTAGGTTTTTGCGATTGTTACACATTGAATCAAACAATTAACCAATGTAAGACAAATGTCACCAGTCTTCCTGCGACCACAGATGCTGCAAAGCGTTCGAAACGTCAGGTTCAATCATATATATAAAACACGCGATACTTCCATTAAAAATTGTTTAATTCAATATGTAGAAGGTTATTGATTGACTCCAATAGGCCACAAGGCTCATTGCTGAGACCAAAATAAATTTTAATTTAGTATTTTGAGCAACTCAACTAAGAATCTTCACACTGGCCAATAATTAAAATTGTCAATTTCATAGGTGATGTAGTCTTCAGTCAACAAGTTTAAGTGGCAGTGAGTTAACCACATCTGGCGATATTTGGTAGGCGTACCAAAGTGAAGGCTTTAATATGGGATGCTTAAATATCGAGAATTCACTCCATTCCCATGATAGAATCATGAACTCAAAAAAACAACCACAAATGGTCCATGATTACCTTTCAGACCTACCAATTACTCCACAGCCCTTACTCTTTCTATAGCCCTTCTCTTTTTTATTTTTCTTGTAGGTAAAGCATAAATGACGTGACTTCAAGCTGCCGAGATTAAGAATGTAAACATTAATTCAAGGGTACACAACACATTTTTATTGAGTATATTACTCTTCTTCCTCCAAAGTTTTTATTATAAATTGATAAACTAAATATGTAATAATGTTGTGTATCTTATTTAAATAGGCATAGATCATAGGATTTGTTGTCATATTATACATTCCTATTAACATTTATTTAATTGACGACTCAACCACGTAAATATGACTCAACTTGCCATATGTATAGATATGATTTCCATTCCAAATTTAAAGATAATTAGACTTAGCGACAATTAACGATTCCTGTATGCGAGAGAAATGGACAGAGAAACTTATACCTTGATTTGTAATGCAACTCAGTAAAGGCCGGAGCACCCTTTTTATCTCATCTTGTCGAACACTCTTTATGTATAAATTGAGATACATAGTACACAGAGAAACTATAATTCATAACCCAAGGACGAAATTAGTTGATTTATTGTTCACTTGCATCCCTCAGTGAATAATATCCTTGTATAATGTCACAGATAATATTAATATATAAGTGTAATTATACATTTTAATTAATCAACTAATTCAAAGTATGTTTTAGAGTATAATGAATAAATAATTAAGTGAAAGTTTGAAATAACTAAGAACATCAAAAATTTGTAAAAACTATTTTTAATTTATCAATTTATAGTTAACCTTAACTGACGATAGACTAGATTCGTATAGGCATTAATCTCTCACCAGGTAGAAGCTTTACGATGCAATCGGTACAATAGTCTGTCCCGGCATTATCAGTCCATCTCGCACCGAGGAATCCGGTTTTCTGACAACCGACACACATTGTATTTGCTTGATATACAGGAGAGGTTTCATCCAACAATCTTTGCTCTTTCGCAGCTTTGAGTAATTCTATCTTGTATTTACTAGTACCGTCCCTTTCATTCAGATTATAGATCACCGGAAGCTCGCTGCTGTCCAATTCCTCCATTTTAACAGGAACATGTAATTCAGGAAAGAATGTGGACTTCTTATAAAATATAGATCTGGTTTTGTCACATACCACACCCTTTGGGGCCCTGCCCGGTATAGGTAATCCTGCTTTTGCTAATTTTGCAAAGTATTTCTGTATCCTAGACATCACTTGAATAGGTGTCCTCGTACCGAGTTCTTGGGCTATCTTTTTGTATCGTCTAGCCTCTATAGGCTCCTCTGGATATATTTCTAATAATTCTTCTAATCTCTTTTGCTCTTCACAAGACCACAACTGATTGAATGTTTCTGATTTTCTATCAGTGAATTTTCTACCTCTAACTTTAATGCTATCCAGATCATCTTTGTTAGGCTTTGTATCAACCAGACCTTCTCCATCAATCAATGCAGGATCAATACCATATTTACTCCAATCTATACTTGGTAAATCATCAATAATTTGACGTGGTGGGAAACTAGTCCTTCCTGATTTTAAGTCTTCTACAAACACTACCGGATCTTCTAAGGCTTTATTCTGTGACTCAGCTAGATTTTCTATGTCTTTTAAGGCATTTACCTTCTGGGCTTCCAACTTGACAATATACTTTAGTAAATCAGAGTAGTCTTTGTTCCCCCGCAGAGCGAGATGGTCTGTTTCGAACGCAAATTCACCTTCTGATTCATAGTTCTCAATTTCAGCATCTGCTACCTCCATGTCTTCCATGATAACCTAAAAAGCAAATCAAATGTATAATCAAATCTGTAGCAACTACTAGAAACTGGCACTCCATCAGGATGTCCAGTGTAAAAATACCAAGCAGCCCCAAAAGGTTAAGCATAAAAATTAAAAACAAGTTGAGCAATGTACAAAATAAGAAATGTAAACCAACGTACAGGAGTTCTTCACTCGAAGGTTGGACTGGCCGGTAAGTGTTTTTAAATAACTATTAATGTATCTATTTTTGTAGTTCCATAAAGTTGAAAATTGTATTAGCAACAAAACAATATACCTATTCTAATTACACCAACTAAAATACAAAACGATTCTTTACCGAATGACAAATGTCAACCGTCACAATTGATGTGTTCTTCATCTTAGTTTAGTTATGTGGCACTGGGCCTTCCATTAGAAGACGATTTCTGCTATAAAAAAAAATCCTGTATATTTATTTTGAGTACCTACATACGAACACGCACCTATGCACGCGAGTAAATATCACAGAAGTTAAAATGCTTCAAAGACGTATTTGATTTGATGATGTTATAAATAGTACTTACTACTATCTAACAACACAATGAATACCTACTACTTCTAATTTTTCCTAAATCAAACGGTGAAACATATAGATATGCTAAAAATATTTAGCTTCGGTTAATAAACCGTATCACGGTTCTTACTATCGGCGTCGTCAAGTATAATCATCAAATTGACAATATGATAAATTGTGACTAACGCCTACTTTAGCAAAGTTTGGAAGCAGCCACGTGGCAGGCCCAATAGTTACCTCAGAATGTTAGAACTTCTCGATATACAGAATTCCTCTTAATTTGCAAATGAAAGCTATTTTCTAAAGCATTCAGTTATTGATTGAAGTGGACAGTAGCGCCCTCAGCACATGCGCCATCAGAATGTAATACTGCCGTATTTGTTTAGCGCCATCTATTTCAAATATTGCGCACTAAAAATTCAACCGATGACTGCCTGCTGTGTGCTTTCTGTTTGGTTCATTTTAATTGGAAGCTGAAAGAAAGTTGTTTGGAACAAGCGCAATTAGGTAGATGGTGCTGTAACATTCAGAGTATATTTCTATTATGATATTAGAGGGTACATAAAAACAGCAATGAATGTTAGAGAAGCAAGTGAGGTTTGTAAGGATCGAGTCATGTGGCGCTCGGTTCTCTATGCCTACCCCGCAAGGGATTTGGTGTGAAGTTTTTTTTATACCACTAAGATCGCAAAAAAGATTTGTAAACAAGCCATTCTTGAAGCACCCCCTGCTGCAGTCCCTAGGAAAGACCTCGACAGGCGAGCCCATTCCACAGCTTTAGAGCTCTCAATAAAAAAATTCTCTTGACCCGCACAGTACGTGACCACTGCTACTTCAGTGTAAAATGAGGCTGTTGGCATCATGTCGAACAACTTCTTGGAGTACCTACAGCCTATTCTACAATCGGTAGAACACGCAAAGGGAAGCAAAATCTCACCTTAAACTCAAGGACTCAATGTCATGCGTGAGTTTAGGATCACCAACGATCCTCACAGCTCGTTTTTGCCCGAGTCACAAGCTGCTGGTATCCGGGTCCCAACGCCTAAAGGTGAATATAGTACTCTATATGCGGTCTAACATGTGATTAAATAATATGTTGTCTTTGCCCCAAGCTGAAGTACTGTTTGG
The DNA here is from genome assembly GCA_947507595.1 of Pyralis farinalis. Classification (NCBI taxonomy): domain Eukaryota; kingdom Metazoa; phylum Arthropoda; class Insecta; order Lepidoptera; family Pyralidae; genus Pyralis; species Pyralis farinalis. The sequence continues at coordinate 9,644,557 of OX382261.1, read as the reverse complement.
CTCCGTTGAGCACACCGAGTTTCTTGGACGCCAGGCTGACCTTTTCTTCAAGGTGACTGCGGTACTAAACATCGGTGTAGATCTCGATACCGAGGGTTCCAAAGCTCTTGGCAAAAGTAAGTGTAGTGTTCTGGAAATAAGAAGCCACACCAAATGGGGTTTTCTTAGCAGTGAACGCGCAAACTTATGTCTTTATTGGATTGAATTGTACTAAGTTCAAACGTCCCCAGTCAGAGAGTTTGCATAAAGTACCTTCAATTTCAGACACAAGTTTAACGCGGCTTTCCTCCGCAAGGAAACGAGGGATGTTAGCAGGGCCTAAATAATAACTGTCTCTGGTCGTAAAGGCGAAACTGGTCGGTAAAAATAAATATAATTATTAAATAAAATTGTGAAGTGGAATCTGTACAAGTGCAAGTAATATCATTAACGAGATGTCTTCAGAATTCCTATAATCAACAGTATGAACATATTAGGGCTAAAGTTCGCCAATAGCTATTAAACGAAAAAAAACCGAATGGCAAACAGAGGAGAAAAAGTACTGTTTTGTCTTCGCCTCTATGTATAGAAAGTTTGTTAATAGCCACTTAACGAAAAATAAAGAAAATCGGTTTACAAAATACAAGTGAAGTATTTTGTCTTCGCTCCTTTATATATAGATAGATTATTTTTTTACAATCGGGCAGAAAGCAAGGTATTTTTTAGGTTTTCAGTACAGGTATTTTTTATTAATAATGTCTTTGAATTGTGATATTAATTGTACTATATCTATGTTGTATACTCGGCTAACACGTTTGTTCAGACATGTTGGGTCTCTTACGATTCCTGACACTTGCGAGGAAAGTATATAACTGTAGGCATAGACGTAATAAAAAAGTCAGTGGAATCTCGCTGAGAAACAACTGAAGCACCACAATGGCGGCATGTAACTATGTGTGAGTGTCAAGTGGGTTGTCAGATCGAAGAAAATTTCCCATTTCTTTAACTAAAAAGAAATAAAAATTATATGATTCGTTACTGTCTTCGAAACTCGAATTTTATGGACCGGTGATTTGTAACTTGTGTTATTTAAAATAGGTATTGATGAAAATAAATTAAACACATTAAATATAACATTACATATTCCTTTTATTATGTAGGACAAACAGATGCATACTTATTTGAAATAAACTGCACGGTATGAAATAAATTGTGACGATTCCAAACAAATGTAGCCATTTTTACGGAATAAAAAGTATTGACGTTGACTTTGAAATAAAAAAATGCCCAAACAAATACACCAATTTTAATGACCAGACGAGGCTCTGGCGAAAGAGAGGTAGGGCACGTTAGCCTGACTGGGGAAGTACCTCCACCTCACAGAAGACGGCAGCCACTCCTCACACTCCTCAAAATGCATACTGCATATAACACTGTATCTAGATGGAATCAAGCCGCTTTCTTTTCTGGGCTCTCTTATGATTTGTACCCAATCATTCTTCCATGCATCGTTTGACGATGGAAATCTAAAAAATATTAAAGATATGAATAATAGTTGTTCAGTAAAAGAATCATAGGATGTAAGTTTATATGTCTGTTTAAAAAAAATTAGGTATCTGAATTAAGAATTACAAGAGAACAAAAGAAAAATGATCTCCCACATATTTACGGTAATTTGGAAATGTGAGTTATGGCAACACCGGTCGATTTATTGTTTTCAAAAATTTATTTAAGTGAAAACGATTATTTAATCAGAAAAATTACTTGCTTACCTATGAAAAGTAATCCCTTGGCTTTTTTTAATTGTACCACTATGGTTCCGACTGCTCTTCACTACGCACGACGGCATTATTAATATTTTTCGACAAGGTTATCACGCGGCGAAGTGTGGGTGCGTAATGGCGGGCGGTAGACTTACTATGGTGTGAATGCTCGTACGTATCTGGCTGCTTTGGTACACCCTATCTCTCTTTTGCTAGAGTTGTTTGATAATTAGCAGTGTGCATTACATACAGGTGAGGTTGATTAATATTTCCGATTAATATCAAGTGACTTCGACACATCTTCTTGTTCAAAATACCTCAGTGCCTGAAGAGTAAAGTCTTCGAACAGTGTGTGTTGCCAGTGATTATATATGGGACTAAGACGTGCCCTTCACTGCGAGCCGTATAAGGTAACTCAAGGTCGTTCAGCGTGCTATGGAAAGATATGCTTAGGGTTTCTCTGCGTGATGGAATCAGAATTGAAGATCCGTAGTAGAACTTAGGTAACCGTCATATCCCAAACTATAAAAACCATGAAATTGCCTACGTATAGGGGATTCCATTACTTGGCCGTTCAAATAAGAAAATAGGAAGCAAAACGCTTAGTGAAGATAAGTACAATATCATATTTTATGACATTTGTACGTTTTCATAGTACGTAGGTACTCGTTAACCTGTAAAGCCTGTTTAGCCCACTTTACGTGTAGGGGAGGTACCACCAAAAAAAATTTTCTACAAGATTTTATTCTACCACTTTTAGATATATACATTTCATCAATGAGATATAGGTACTCTGATGGATCTTAGCGTGAACAATATTTATTTTCCAATTAAATCATAACTTGGTCTATTTATTCAGTGATTTGTTCAAAGCCTGTCACGAACACGAGAAGGGTTCGATTCCCGTTTTCAATTTGTACAACTGTTCAGAACAAACTTGTTCTAACTTGAAATCGTCTTAGTACATACACATACATAAACATTCTCTCTTACAGTCGATTTTAGCTTTATCCAATTCGCTCTAGTACTTACATTATCGTATCTTATTTAAATTGTATATATTAAAAAATAAAATAGTTTACATATTATACATAAATAGAGGTAGGGTCCTTCAAAGCAGCCCGTCTGGGAAGTACCTCCACCACACAGAAAAAAACCGCAGTCAAATAACAACTTGGAGGGTTGATATGTTCCTGCGCGTGAAGTGACCACTAATCTCCTAAGGAGTTGGCGTGTTAGCAGCAGAGGTGGCATCGCGCGAGTGATACTTATATATGTATGATATTTTTTTATTATTATTTTCTATGTGTTATATTTATGTACCTATCTGTTTTTCACTCATGTTATTAGTTCATGATATTTGTGTTAAAGAAGGTACAGATAGTTTCTCTGCCTATATATGTATTACATATTCTTATCAAGCCTATAAAGGTTGGCTGGAAGAGATCTCTTACAGAGATAAGTCCGCCTTTGTACATACTAAAGATTTGTAACTGTATATGTTATGTATAGTTGTGCAATAAAGAGATTACAACAACAACAACTTAATATATTACACGCATTCATATCCTACGGTAACCGCTTTACATCAGGTGGACTGTATGTTTGTTTTTTATGTGGGCTGAAATCCCTGTTAAATAGACAATCCACCTTATGCCTTAATGCAAGGCAAATTTAGCCTTTTGCAGAAATACGGTTGCCAATATCGACTACAGCCTTAACCAAAGTGCACCCTTGCAATATTGCTTTTACGGACAGGACCATTAACGACGTCTACCCTCACGTGCGTGCCTGCGCGTTCGGGTAGCTATCTCAGTGGTATTCGATTTTGAATTCAATAATTTTTGCACAAATATATATTGAATCTTATTAGATTGTTAATAAATGAATCGATAGTCATAACTGCCGATATATCGCGCTAAATTCGATTGTGAGTAAATCAAAATTGAATGTACCTACTATTGGTAATTATGTTTTTGTTGATTACAGTGAACAAACTTATTGTTTTCCTTTTTGTAAAATAATCAATGATTTTAAAGTCACTTTCAAAATATATGTTTTCGATATCGTGGCCACAAAACAAGTATTATTTATTTACGGCCAAAGGGAGGTAGGGCGCATAAAAGTAGGCCGTCTGGGGAAGTACTTCCTCACAGAAAACTACAATCAAATAACAACTCTCGGAAGGGTTGTTGTGTTCGAGTGATTGAGATCATCTATAAAGCTCTTAAAAAGTAAGAGCAAGCGTTCATAGGCTACAGTGGTCACTTAACAAAAATGCCTGTGTAGCAAATAGCTTAAAATATTGCTGAAAGCTAAATCTTTAAGATGAAACTAATCACAAAAGTAAACCCTCAAAATCAATTATTAAACTTGAGGGTTAGCTGAGATAACTGAATTAGTAAAAGACAGTGGTCCCGGCTTAGTTCAGTTGATAACTTTAGACAGCTCGCAGACTTGACACTGAGTTGGCACCTAGCCAGACGTTGGATTTCCTCCACAATGAGTCGTGTTCTGACCCATTTGAATTGATCATGTCACATCGTTAAATTTTTAATGTTTAATGCTATAATATATTTTTAAACAAATCGGAACAAATCGGATTACAATTTAAGCATTCATACTTCCTAGTGACACTCAGAATAACAATTATGAAAACTGGATTTCAGGACAACTTTGCTGCGGTTTTCATTGTCCTACCGGCCATTTTGCCAGAGCCTCGTTAGTGATTGGCATGAACTGTGTTTAGGTAAGGTAAAGTTTCATATGTAAAATTTACTTGTATAGCTGTTGGTCAATGTTATTTGCAGCGATGCTTGTGTCATGCATAGATCGAATTTTATGTAAATTTCGTCTTATTTTTTGTTCTCTAACACTCCGTTCTCTAACGTTGAGCCGCTTTTTTGCAAGTTTGCCTTGGTTTTATTCGCACTGTTCGAGTAGGTACACTCGACCCCACATTAAACACATTGGGCGGATTTATGGAATTTTCACGGTATTATAGACTGACCAGCCAGATTTAGTCATTTTTTGGCCCAACGGAATTAGATCATAAATTACTTATTCAAAAATCGAAATGACTCATCGTTTTTTATGTTAAAAGAGAGCGCTTTATTGTATGTAATGATTATCATGATAATTATGAAAATTAACCTAAGTTTTACCCAAAAATATCTTTTAAAAACTTGTACCGAATTGTTAGTTGTTAACTTTTTGCATTTGAAAAATACGTTTCTTATATCCTGTAAAATAAAAAAAATTCCTCTTCAAATCATTCGCGATCTAAGTCTCCATCATCATTTGAGAGAGACTAACTAGATCGACACGAGAACAAAAAAAAATCGAATAATTAATAATTAATATAATAATAATTTTAAACTTTCAAAACCTACATATCTGTGATTGACTAGTCGTCGGGCTGTTTATTGAGTATCTCTGTAACCTATCTCTCTTTCGTCAGAGCCTCGTTTGCTAGTGCATACTGCATATGCATACATATGCATACTGCATATAACACTGTATCTAGATGGAATCAAGCCGCTTTCTTTTCTGGGCTCTCTTATGATTTGTACCCAATCATTCTTCCATGCATCGTTTGACGATGGAAATCTAAAAAATATTAAAGATATGAATAATAGTTGTTCAGTAAAAGAATCATAGGATGTAAGTTTATATGTCTGTTTAAAAAAAATTAGGTATCTGAATTAAGAATTACAAGAGAACAAAAGAAAAATGATCTCCCACATATTTACGGTAATTTGGAAATGTGAGTTATGGCAACACCGGTCGATTTATTGTTTTCAAAAATTTATTTAAGTGAAAACGATTATTTAATCAGAAAAATTACTTGCTTACCTATGAAAAGTAATCCCTTGGCTTTTTTTAATTGTACCACTATGGTTCCGACTGCTCTTCACTACGCACGACGGCATTATTAATATTTTTCGACAAGGTTATCACGCGGCGAAGTGTGGGTGCGTAATGGCGGGCGGTAGACTTACTATGGTGTGAATGCTCGTACGTATCTGGCTGCTTTGGTACACCCTATCTCTCTTTTGCTAGAGTTGTTTGATAATTAGCAGTGTGCATTACATACAGGTGAGGTTGATTAATATTTCCGATTAATATCAAGTGACTTCGACACATCTTCTTGTTCAAAATACCTCAGTGCCTGAAGAGTAAAGTCTTCGAACAGTGTGTGTTGCCAGTGATTATATATGGGACTAAGACGTGCCCTTCACTGCGAGCCGTATAAGGTAACTCAAGGTCGTTCAGCGTGCTATGGAAAGATATGCTTAGGGTTTCTCTGCGTGATGGAATCAGAATTGAAGATCCGTAGTAGAACTTAGGTAACCGTCATATCCCAAACTATAAAAACCATGAAATTGCCTACGTATAGGGGATTCCATTACTTGGCCGTTCAAATAAGAAAATAGGAAGCAAAACGCTTAGTGAAGATAAGTACAATATCATATTTTATGACATTTGTACGTTTTCATAGTACGTAGGTACTCGTTAACCTGTAAAGCCTGTTTAGCCCACTTTACGTGTAGGGGAGGTACCACCAAAAAAAATTTTCTACAAGATTTTATTCTACCACTTTTAGATATACTACTCTGTGTAAAAAGTATCGGGAATATGTCAATAAAAAGACCCGCGTAAAAGAGGTCGTTCTAATTTTTTTACTGCATGTTGGTAGCACTGTACTGATTTAGCGCGCAAAATTTGAGCGGGATCTGTCATTTAATTTGTTTTAAACTACACTTTTTGTTGGTCATAGTTTTGAGTCCTCGGCGATTTTTACAATGGAAAATATTGTTGAACAAAGAGTGTGCCTTAAATTTTGTGTTTCAAATGATATTTCATGTGGTGAATCACTAAAAATGTTGCGAAATACCTACGGCGAATCGTGTATATCGAAAACAAGGGCTTATGAATGGTATAAGGCTTTTAAAGAAGGCCGAGAAGTAGTAGTAGACTTGCCTCGTTCTGGTAGACCTTCAACCGCTACGACCAGAGAAAACATCGACAGAATCAAGAAGCTAGTGCTCGAAAATCGACGTATGAGTCTGAGAGAGTTGGCTAGTGAGGTGAACATATCTTTTAAGTCCGTCCACAACATTCTCATTGACATTTTAGGCATGAAACGCGTCGCCGCTCGACTAGTTCCAAAAGAGCTCAATTTTGTTCAAAAAGCGCAGCGAAAGCATGTCGCTGAAGACATGGTTTCCCGAGCTTCTACGGATCCGACCTTTATGAAACGTATAATAACTGGCGACGAGACATGGGTTTATGAGTACGACATGCAAACAAGCCAACAGTCTTCAGAATGGCGTCTCGAAAACGAGCCGAAACCCAAAAAACCGCGGCAAAGTCGCTCCAAAATCAAGGTGATGCTGACAGTTTTTTTTGACTACCGTGGTGTGGTTCACTCCGAATTCCTTCCAGAGGGAGAAACAGTGAATAAAGAATATTATTTAGGCGTCATGAAGCGTTTGCGTGAGAGTATCCGCCGAAAACGTCCAGATTTGTGGCAACACAACTCATGGATGCTGCACCATGATAATGCACTATCACACACAGCCATTATAGTGAAAGAGTTTTTAGCGAAAAATTCAACAAAAGTTCTCGACCAAGCACCGTATTCACCTGATATGGCTCCGTCTGACTTTTTTTTATTTCCCAAGTTAAAATTACCACTTCGAGGAAAACGTTTTGAGTCGATAGAAGCCATAAAAGAAAATTCGCTGAATGAGCTAAAGGCCATACCGCAAATAGCCTATGAAAAATGTATGGAAGACTGGGTGAAGCGGTGGAGATGTTGTATTGCAAGCGATGGGGCCTACTTTGAAGGCGATAAAATAAATTTAGATGAATAATTTGTATTTTTTGTTTTATTGACAAATTCCCGATACTTAGTACACAGAATGTATACATTTCATCAATGAGATATAGGTACTCTGATGGATCTTAGCGTGAACAATATTTATTTTCCAATTAAATCATAACTTGGTCTATTTATTCAGTGATTTGTTCAAAGCCTGTCACGAACACGAGAAGGGTTCGATTCCCGTTTTCAATTTGTACAACTGTTCAGAACAAACTTGTTCTAACTTGAAATCGTCTTAGTACATACACATACATAAACATTCTCTCTTACAGTCGATTTTAGCTTTATCCAATTCGCTCTAGTACTTACATTATCGTATCTTATTTAAATTGTATATATTAAAAAATAAAATAGTTTACATATTATACATAAATAGAGGTAGGGTCCTTCAAAGCAGCCCGTCTGGGAAGTACCTCCACCACACAGAAAAAAACCGCAGTCAAATAACAACTTGGAGGGTTGATATGTTCCTGCGCGTGAAGTGACCACTAATCTCCTAAGGAGTTGGCGTGTTAGCAGCAGAGGTGGCATCGCGCGAGTGATACTTATATATGTATGATATTTTTTTATTATTATTTTCTATGTGTTATATTTATGTACCTATCTGTTTTTCACTCATGTTATTAGTTCATGATATTTGTGTTAAAGAAGGTACAGATAGTTTCTCTGCCTATATATGTATTACATATTCTTATCAAGCCTATAAAGGTTGGCTGGAAGAGATCTCTTACAGAGATAAGTCCGCCTTTGTACATACTAAAGATTTGTAACTGTATATGTTATGTATAGTTGTGCAATAAAGAGATTACAACAACAACAACTTAATATATTACACGCATTCATATCCTACGGTAACCGCTTTACATCAGGTGGACTGTATGTTTGTTTTTTATGTGGGCTGAAATCCCTGTTAAATAGACAATCCACCTTATGCCTTAATGCAAGGCAAATTTAGCCTTTTGCAGAAATACGGTTGCCAATATCGACTACAGCCTTAACCAAAGTGCACCCTTGCAATATTGCTTTTACGGACAGGACCATTAACGACGTCTACCCTCACGTGCGTGCCTGCGCGTTCGGGTAGCTATCTCAGTGGTATTCGATTTTGAATTCAATAATTTTTGCACAAATATATATTGAATCTTATTAGATTGTTAATAAATGAATCGATAGTCATAACTGCCGATATATCGCGCTAAATTCGATTGTGAGTAAATCAAAATTGAATGTACCTACTATTGGTAATTATGTTTTTGTTGATTACAGTGAACAAACTTATTGTTTTCCTTTTTGTAAAATAATCAATGATTTTAAAGTCACTTTCAAAATATATGTTTTCGATATCGTGGCCACAAAACAAGTATTATTTATTTACGGCCAAAGGGAGGTAGGGCGCATAAAAGTAGGCCGTCTGGGGAAGTACTTCCTCACAGAAAACTACAATCAAATAACAACTCTCGGAAGGGTTGTTGTGTTCGAGTGATTGAGATCATCTATAAAGCTCTTAAAAAGTAAGAGCAAGCGTTCATAGGCTACAGTGGTCACTTAACAAAAATGCCTGTGTAGCAAATAGCTTAAAATATTGCTGAAAGCTAAATCTTTAAGATGAAACTAATCACAAAAGTAAACCCTCAAAATCAATTATTAAACTTGAGGGTTAGCTGAGATAACTGAATTAGTAAAAGACAGTGGTCCCGGCTTAGTTCAGTTGATAACTTTAGACAGCTCGCAGACTTGACACTGAGTTGGCACCTAGCCAGACGTTGGATTTCCTCCACAATGAGTCGTGTTCTGACCCATTTGAATTGATCATGTCACATCGTTAAATTTTTAATGTTTAATGCTATAATATATTTTTAAACAAATCGGAACAAATCGGATTACAATTTAAGCATTCATACTTCCTAGTGACACTCAGAATAACAATTATTAAAACTGGATTTCAGGACAACTTTGCTGCGGTTTTCATTGTCCTACCGGCCATTTTGCCAGAGCCTCGTTAGTGATTGGCATGAACTGTGTTTAGGTAAGGTAAAGTTTCATATGTAAAATTTACTTGTATAGCTGTTGGTCAATGTTATTTGCAGCGATGCTTGTGTCATGCATAGATCGAATTTTATGTAAATTTCGTCTTATTTTTTGTTCTCTAACACTCCGTTCTCTAACGTTGAGCCGCTTTTTTGCAAGTTTGCCTTGGTTTTATTCGCACTGTTCGAGTAGGTACACTCGACCCCACATTAAACACATTGGGCGGGTTTATGGAATTTTCACGGTATTATAGACTGACCAGCCAGATTTAGTCATTTTTTGGCCCAACGGAATTAGATCATAAATTACTTATTCAAAAATCGAAATGACTCATCGTTTTTTATGTTAAAAGAGAGCGCTTTATTGTATGTAATAATTATCATGGTAATTATGAAAATTAACCTAAGTTTTACCCAAAAATATCTTTTAAAAACTTGTACCGAATTGTTAGTTGTTAACTTTTTGCATTTGAAAAATACGTTTCTTATATCCTGTAAAATAAAAAAAATTCCTCTTCAAATCATTCGCGATCTAAGTCTCCATCATCATTTGAGAGAGACTAACTAGATCGACACGAGAACAAAAAAAAATCGAATAATTAATAATTAATATAATAATAATTTTAAACTTTCAAAACCTACATATCTGTGATTGACTAGTCGTCGGGCTGTTTATTGAGTATCTCTGTAACCTATCTCTCTTTCGTCAGAGCCTCGTTTGCTAGTGCACATGTAGGTGATGTTGACTTTGGGTCTAAAGATGATGGGGAAATTGAGACACGCATCTCAACATTCAGAATATTATAATTACATTTCAGATGTAATGAGATTTTAGAGAGATAGGGCGCATCGAAGCACGCTGTCTGGGGAACTACCTCCACCTTACAGAAAACCACAGCCAAATAACAACTTCTTAGAGGGTGAGTGAGGTCACCAGTAAGTTCCTATGGAGTTGCTGTGTTAGCAGCAGAGGAGGCATCGTGCGAGTGATATTTAATGTGTTACAAGCGCTTATAGGCTACGGTAAAGGCTTTACATCAGGTAGGCCGTATGCTTGTATGGCTTCCGACGTTGTATAATGTATTCTGTCAATTACTTTGTATATACCGGAATGTTATTAGCTATCCGCTGCCCGCTATATTTATACGTTAAAAGTACAAACGCCACGCCAGGCCCCTTGCGGGGTAGGCAGAGAGAACCGAGCGCCACAAGACGCGGTCCTTACACACTTCACTCGCTTCTTTCACATCCATAGCTCTTTTCATGCACGCTCGCCGGTTCCTAAGGCTCCTGACATCACCTTCTGATAAAACACGACCAATTTGGTCATGGTAGGTTAGTCTTGGTCTTCCTCGGCTCCTACATCCTTCCACTTTCGCAATGTATATCTGTTTCGTCATTCTTTCATCTTGCATTCTTTCTACATGTCCGAACCAACGGAGCATGCCCTTTCAACTCTGAATGAATAACGAATATTTTTATCCGGAATGAATCCAATCTCTATCCAAACAGTATTTGTCATTTACATTTTTCTTTAAGAATAGAACCTTTGCGATATTAATGATTCTGTATTCAAATCTAATAAAAAAACTTGAAGCTTTCTTCTGGCTTTGTAATACGAGTAGTTGGCTAAAAATAGATTGAGTTTTACACGAGAGGCCCGCGAGTTCGCCTGTTTGTGTCGCCTACACATTTCAGAATACCGCAGATAAGTAACAAATTTCTATAATCTGAAAGGGTTATTGTGTTTCTGCGAATGAGTAAAGGCACCGGGAACCCAGTAGAAATTGCAGTGTTAGTAGTGGTGGCGGAAGACGTTTATACCTTTAAACATCTTCCACCTCTAATCCACTACCACGTCATATCATGCTTCTTTTCCACCCGACGTGGTAGATATAAAAAGTTTCGTCAGACAAAAACCAGCTATTACTCCAAAGTAGTGTTGGATGTGACAAATAAGACACTACTAACTCTCATTTAAAGTCAAATAACTAATACTAAAAACATATGACTGGTAAAAAAAATTCAATTATTTTGCTATGTATGTTCATCGTGATAACAATAAAAACAATAATTCATCTGCAAGATATTGGAGATGAATTATTGTTTTCGATATTTTAAACATGAAATAAAGAATCGGTCAGTTGAAGTGGCAGTGGGCGGATGACATAGCACGAAGAACTGATGGCCGTCGGGGCAGAAATGTTCTTGAATGGCGACTACAAACCGGAAAACGCCGCGTATACTCATGATCCCCTACACACGATGGACCGTTGAACTTGTGAAGATCGCAGAGAGCCGATAGATGCAAGCGGCGCAGAACCGATCCCTATGGAAGGAGAGGACTATATTCAGTAGTGAACGTCCTTCGGATGGAATGATGATCATGAATTTAACACAAGTTTTGTTAAAATACGGGGGTCATTTGAAAAGTTCTTAGCCTAACATACTTAATGAAACCACACGATTTTGAGTTTATTTTTATTTTTCAACATACTCTCCTCCGAGCTCACAACACTTTTTCCATCGACCCGGTAAGGCTTCGATACCCGTTTTAAAAAAATCTTTGTCTAACTCCTCAAAATAAGCGTCCACGGCGGCTATGACCTCTTCATTTGTAAAAAAAATGTTTACCACCTAAAAATATTTTCAGCTTTGGGAACAGATAAAAGTCGGTCGGTGCTAATTCCGGTGAATATGGGGGATGAGGTAACAATTCGAAGCCACATTGATGGATTTCTGCCATGGATTGCACAGAGGTGTGAACGCGCGCATTGTCCTGATGAAACAAGACTTTTCTTTTCAATAAACCTGGACGTTTTTCTTTGATTTCTTCTCTCAAACGACGCAACAGGTTGCAATAGTAATCGGAGTTTATTGTTTCACCCTTTTTTAAATAATCCACGAGAATTATACCCTTTGCATCCCAAAAAATGGATGCCATGACTTTGCTCGCCGATAAAACCACCTTTACCTTCTTTGGGGTGGGCGATCCTGCTCTTTTCCATTGTTTCGACTGTTTTTTTGTCTCGGGTGTATTGTGGTGAACCCAGGTTTCATCCATGGTTATAAATCTTTCAACAAATTCTATTGGGTCAGCTTCATATAACTCTAAACAGTCGCGAGAAGTTGTGAGTCGGTTGCGTTTTTGTTCAACTGAAAGCAGTCGCGGTACCCACCGCGCAGACACCTTAGAGAATCCAAGTTCAGTAGTAATTATATGATGTATTCGCTCAGATGAGATGCCTACAGTCTTAGCTATCTCCACGACAGTCAATCTTCGATCAGATAAAATTAAATCACAGATTTTTTTCTTTGTTTTGATCAGTGGAAGCAGTCGAAGGCCGGCCACTACGGGGCTCATCTTGAATGGTCTCACGACCACGTTTAAACTCTTCCACCCAGTTTTTAACAGTCGCATACGAAGGAGCGGACTCACGCAAAGTAGCAGACATGTCTTCATGTATAGCTTTTGGAGTTAAACCTTTCAAATTCAGGTATTTTATCACTGCACGATGTTCAATTTTATCCATTTTCAAAAATAGCTCTGACTTGACTTACGGTATCACGTGTAAACGAACAATGAGTTACTGTGAATAAACTAAATAGTGCATACTTGTTGCTAAATAATGTAACTACAAAATGAGGGTAGTTATAAAAAAAACCAATGACTTTAACCATGTTAGGCTAAGAACTTTTCAAATGACCCTCGTATATCCGAATTCTATAATGGTGATACATATAAAGGTGAAGATTTGAAGAGTAGTTACATTGAAAGTTATTAAAATATAAGTAACAGTACAAAGACTTGAAGTTTAAGTATTGTTTACAATATAATTTGTATTAATCTTTGTTTGGAGAAGATTTATCTAAAAAGAGTTTAGTTACGAAATGAGTGAAATGAAAATAAAATTTCTTGATGTCTTTTAAATGAAGTCAGTTTCTGACATCTTTCAAGATTTTCATTAAGGCAACGCGCGTTTTGAATAGACGTCTACTTCTATTAAGTCGGTTACACGTTTTTAATTAAAAGTTTTCTTTTACATCTTTACTACTATAACTACCATCAATATACTTTGTAGTAAGTATATAACATTACTTCGTAATAATATAGCCAATACAATTTTATATCGATACATACATTTGATATTGATGATACAGCGACCTCAGTTTTAGTTCCCTAAAATTAACACACGCATACCAATTTCGAACACATAGGGAAGAGAAGTAGAATCCTCCAGGATAAAATTTTTCTTGATACCTTGTATTTTATTCATTTTAGCAGCGTCATCTAATAGTTTTAGTGAAAATCATCTTAGTCGCTACTAGTTTAGCATTCTGTCAAAGTGTCATGACATTGTGAGTGACACGAATATTTATTATAACCAAATAATTTTAATGTTATTTGACAATATTACAATATCGTGTACTTTCAGTGCATGAATATTTGATATAAAATAAATATTTGTGCTAGATAATAATATAATTCAAGAATTGAATCAAGAAATAAATATTTCTTTAATTAGCCCAAATTAGATTTATATGCTAATTATCCACAGACTTCGCTATTTCGTACTGCAAAATATAGTTAAGAATTATGTTAACAGGAAGAATTCAATCTATGTTTATAGTTTGCGATCTAGTCCGTATAAGGTGGGCTTATATCACCGGTATTAGTAGCTCAGCAGCATGCTTGTCGGTTGTCATGTCAATGTAAGGTGCCTCAACAACTTGAGCTACGTGGGCGACATGGTATTGCTGAGTCGCAGTACGCAACGAAAAGCTTCAACTATGAAATGTAACTAGGAGGTTTGCTCACAATTCGGAGCAAGTCGAAGTCAGGCGTTCGACACCAGCAGCCTTGGAGCGATTACACGAAGAGTGTGTTTCACAGCTATCGTGTACGATAATAACATCAAATTTAGTACAAAAACTATAGTACGTAAGCTATGGAAATAAGTAACTATCTGTATACCAGAATTACCCTTGCTACGTAAAAATGTGTACTTGGTGACAAAAATGGGTGATATCTAATTGTTTTTCATTGTCGATTGGATTACGTGAATTTAATGAATCTATTAATAATTTCTACACGCTCCCCGCGAGTGTTATACTCACGTTATTACTCGCAGTTATTTGATAGGTACAGGCGGAAATATGAACACAACGCGTAGAAGCCCTTTTAAGAAGATTAATGTAGTACACTCACCGTGACCGGTTCCAGGGGATATCAACGTACCCATAAGCAGGTCTCTGCAAGTATTGGACTATTGCGAATGTATCGGCTATAGTAATGAGACCTGGAGACATTATTGGTACTGGACTGTTATAGAATCGAGATTGATGTCTGCCATAACTATCATATCTGATCGTTATTTTCGCTAAGCGGCAGCTCATCACTCACTGGATGGACTCTTGAAATGCCAGAGAAAGTCATCTGAGAGAGAGTGTGTGACTTAGGGGTGTCGAGAGATGTACTGCGCTTTTTCCGTAGTTACTCGCGGCAATTTAACGCTTCCACCTTTGAAGCATATTGTTCTATCGACTCCTCACTAGACTCTGGAGAGTTCTACAGGTCTACTTGGATACCGACTCCGATCGACGGATATGCGCCGGTAACGAAAGCCCTGATTGACTCTCTGGCGAATATTATTTGAATTGTTATTTACTTGAATATTGGTATACGTTAATAGAGCAATTCTTGTATACATATATTGATATAATTCGTGTATATTTTATTGGGCAGGGGAGCGAGGCATACAATCACTCACTCGCAGGAATACCACAACCCTCTAGGGATTGTTATTTGGCTGCGGTTTTCTACGAGGTACTTCCCCAAACGGGCTGCTTTGGTGCGCCCTACCTCTCTTAAAAATACCATGACCAAGACAAACAGACATGTTCGCACACACAATTGTTTGACCTGCGTGGAAATTGAAGTCACGAGTGTTGGTGTCTAAGTAGCTTTACTAACTAGGTACTGCGCCACCGCGCTCGTCGTCTTGGACATGGCTCTAACGATTTGAATCAAATTGTATATTCAAGTAAGATTTTGCTTTTTAAGTTTATCCGTATGTTTTTCAGTTTATGTACCTATGTAAAAAACATAAAAAACCGTGGATTGTATAAATCACTATAACCAGCGACGTATCAAAAGATAGACACGTATTACACCAACATAATTGTATTTTAAAATGGCACAATTAGTACTATATCTACGTACAGTAATTTATTATGACACTTTGCTCTAACAAAGAGACAAATGATAGGGTATACCTGTCGTTAGAAAGAGATGAATACATCTTAACACATTTATACGTATAGCCGCGACGCGAAAGCGTGGCCAACTGAATGCGAGTTGGGCAATTGCCTTACTTTCGTATTGCCATTCTAGAGCGTGTACGACGTACCTATAACTATAAAAACATCTTAGATTATAACCAGCTATTCGCCTATTACGATTATTACGTATTTTGTACCACCATATGGACTTTTTTCATGTATATAAATATAATATTCTGCGTATCGCGTAAACGGCTCGAACAATTTGTATCAAGTTTTGCATTTAGATATGGTGTTGCTTTTTAATTTTATAGCATATTATTAGCATATTAGTGTATTACATGGGAAAGGCGATTTCATACTAAATGCCAACATGTAGGTATCGATATTTTCCTTCATCGTCGAGCAAGCTATAATTACAAATATGTACGTAGGTACATGCGAAAATAGGAACTTAGTGGTAAATGCCTGTAGAAGGGACTGTAGAATAATAAATCGTTATCTCTGCTGCTCAATAATTTGGACTATTTATTAATTAAATAACATTACATAGTTATTTAATTAATTTAGTAACCATTGAGCAGTCAGAATCCGTTATATACGTTTTCCCATACATTCCGCGGTCGTATACGACCACCCGGGTTTCGAAGGGTTAATAGATAGTTATTTAAAGGTCGTCTACGAAAAGCGTGTTAAATCAGATAAGATTCTGACGAGCGTGCCTCCTTGATAGATAGCAAACAAGATTTAAAAGATCAGAAAGTAGCCCTTGAAAGAAATAATAATTGGATTCGTGGAAAAAACATTCGAAAAGTCGAAATTCAAAGTAGAAATTAACCTGATAAAAGTAGCTGATAACTATGTAGGTAGGTATTTAGCAAATGTCAGAATTTATTAAAGCTTGTTCTTTTCCAAATGAATTTTAGGCAAGTGATTGCGCAGATAATCTATTTTACGTGTAACTAAGCTGCGACCACGGGTTGATTTGAGTGATGTTTAATTTTTCTAATTATAGCAGTAACCTTATTTCCAAAATAAAAGTAGTCTACGAGTTCATAATGATGTAATGTACAAATGTCATGGAATATATTATATAAGTTCGTCGAATATTACTCGTTAACCTGTAAACCTGCTTAGCCGTGATAGTTTTACTTTAAAATTCACAATATGCACTATCTATTGCGGGGTAGGCAGAGGGAACCGAGCGCCACGTGACTCGATATATGGACTATTACCATGATTTTATTACATTTCCAAATACAATAGTTTCGCTAGCATATGAAACTTGAGTGTAACAAAAATTTTTAATAAAAAGATTTCGTAAAGGGATCACTATATCGAAAAATGACCTTCCCACACCCTCAACGTTTTTTAAAAACCTATTTAACGTTAATTCAAGATTTCTACCACTTTGCCAGCATAGTTAATATGTATATACATACCGAACTGCAGACCAATTGGTCTCCAGTTCGAATCCTGGCATGTACCACAAAATTTATGTTTTCGGATTTATGTACATATTTGTAATTATCATTTGATCGGCGGTGAAGGAAAACGTCGTGAGGAAACCACCATATCCAAGAAAGTATATTTCCAAAAAAGTGTAACCAATCCTAAGAAAGGTCTGATTTTCCCTCTGAATTGTGGAGGGCTGACGGAAGTCGCTCCATGTAAAAATCAGTATCTTCGCCAAATCTATTAGGAAACAGGATAAGGCTAAGAAACAGAGTCTAGTCTAGTCTACAGACTTGCTAGGTTTATATACCTATACAGATTACATTTATTTAATGCAAAGCGAAGACCATTGAAAGAAATATCTCCGTTCAATTTCTCCCATATAAAGTTTGTGGCTAATCAAAAATCCGCTGAATTCGGAATCCACCCAAATCGAACAAAGGATTTAATTTAGGCCATTTGTGAAAAAGGATACGTTCGTAAGCCAGACCCGAGCTACACTCAAAGAAAGCTAACAATATGAGATAAATATG
The DNA here is from genome assembly GCA_947507595.1 of Pyralis farinalis. NCBI lineage: Eukaryota > Metazoa > Arthropoda > Insecta > Lepidoptera > Pyralidae > Pyralis > Pyralis farinalis. The sequence goes on along the minus strand of OX382261.1, from coordinate 9,626,628 downwards.
TTGTCGGGTCTGATGGGATAAAATACATGAGGCGCTGTTGTCCCTTAGAATAGGGAGAAGAGAACACTTTGATGTTCGTATATCATTTCGTATAATTTACGCTTGTATGAATTGAAATTGCGTTTCTTGTTCGCAGGGTAAAATAGCAATTTTGATATGTGTACCTACTGCTAGACTCAAAGTAACCTACTAAGTTCGTAGGCACATTATTGGTTTTAATCGGTTAATTTTTAAAGCCACTGATTCATGCACTTGTGATTCTTTATCACAATTTTGACGGATTATTCTCTATGATTCAAGCGGAGGCAATCGTAACCCTAAACTTTTTTTTTACTTTACTTAATATCCACACCTTTCGATTGCAAAACGAATTGCTATGTGGTTACTGTATTATATAAAAATAAACGTGCCTCTGTAAAAGCGATTTTACTACAATTTTGAAAACCTAGGGTTTGACAAGTCTTCTTCAAGAAAAGTGTTAGGTTTTTACAGAGTAGGCAACGCGAAAGTGACACCCCTGGTGTTGCAAATGCCCATAGGCTACGGTAATCAGGCAGGCCATATGCTAGTTTTCCATATTAGTGGTATAAAAATGACGGTAAAGATGTGCGTGGAAAACTATATAAATTGAATAACACAATTATTTATACCATTCAGTTTTTACGTCAAACAGACTTCGGGTGTGAATGAGGAATTTTTGTCTTCGACGTAGAGGTGGAAAGGTTATGGGATGGATTATGGAAAAATGTCTTATCCATATAATTATCATTATATAAAATTAACTGGACCTAACCAAAAGCACCCAAAAGCGAAGAACATGCATGAAGAGGTTGATGAGTGTGGAAGAAGCGAGAGAGGTATGTTTGGATCGGTACATCTGCCTACCGCAATGGGAGACAGGCGTGATGATATGTATGTATGTACGAATATGTATGTGTGTATATTATCAACTTATCCATTTAGGCTAAGTACGCAAATTACAATTGGTTATTTTACAGCTATTATGTATTGACTATCTGTGATCCACGGTATGAATTACTCACAATAAACAACATTAACATTCTATTGACAATACAATGCTATCGTTCATTACATCCTAATCCTAATCATATAATCCTACTAATATTATAAATGCGAAAGTTTGTATGTATGGATGGATGTTTGTTGCTCTTTCACACTTAAACGGCTGAACGGATTTGAATGAAATATGGCACGTAGATAGATTATGATCTGGATTAACACATAGGCTACGTTATTTCACTCCACGCGGGCGGAGCCGCGGGCAGCAGCTAGTAATATTATAAATGTGAATGTCCATTTGTTTGTTAGCTTTCACGCGAAAACTACTCAACCGATCATCATGAAACTTTGTACACATATTCTTGGAGGTATCAGATGTAACATAGGATACTATTTATTAAAAAAAATGCGAGTGAAGCCGCGGGCAAAAGCTAGTAATATTATAAATGTAAATGTCCATTTGTTAGTTAGCTTTCACGCGAAAACTACTCAACTCATCATCATGAAACTTTGTACACATATTCTTGGAGGTATCAGAAGTAACATACTTATTAATAAAAAAAAATGCGAGCGAAGCCGCGGGTAAAAGCTAGTATTGAATAATTATGCGCTTCTGATGCCTATTACAACGTGATTCGAAAGTGTTTAAGTTCAATTTTACTGCTTTTTGAGTTTACTATTGCACTGATATAATGTATGTGTCGCAGATACAAATCAATATACTACTTAACTGCGCACCAAGGCACAAAGATATTGCGCTTTAGCCTCTAAACAGCGATTCGAGTCTACTGCCCAATGGTAATAGTTATTTGTTATACAAGAGTGCAAAGTAGCTTTTTAACCGCATGCTCAATTTTTATGACCGAGCAAGCGAAGGATTCTAAGTAGTTTTCCGTGAGGTAGTAACGTCACTCACTCGTATGAACACAACAACCCTCCAGGGAATTGTTATTTGGCTGCAGTTTTCTATGAGGCAGTAACGTCATTCACTCGCATGAACACAACAACCCTCCAGGGAGTTGTTATATGACTGCAGTTTTCCGTGAGGTAATAACGTCACTCACTCGCATGAACACAACATCCCTCCAGGGAATTGTTATATGACTGCAGTTTTCCGTGAGGTAATAACGTCACTCACTCGCATGAACACACAAGTTGTAGGATAAATTCGACACAATGGAGGTAGAAGTAAATAGGTTTTAATGATGTTTAGAATTCACAAACTTAGTGCACACGATGTTCTAAATTCAATTTACTTTATCCTCTAGCGGATAAAAACGGCTTTTGCACTCAGATATCGAAGAGCAAAAATACTCTTTCCGAGATGGGGGGATGAAAAATATTTTAAACAATAAGCCGAGCGCGACGTTGATCGGCGAACTAGCTAGTAACAGCAGCGCGTTCTACTTTACCCCACGGTCGGTGGCGGCAAATTGAGTTACTGCGTGATACCGGTCTCATTGGTTCTCCATAAGTTACTACCTTTATGATTGTAGAGAGTATCATAAATATTAAGGCTATTAAATTATACATATTCTTGAATATTCGTATGTAAAATAATAATTTTGACGAGCTCGGTGGCTCAGTCGTGAAAGACGCGACTTTGACACCAACGCTCGTGGGATCGATTCCCACTCAAGGCAAACATTTGTGTGCATGAACACGTCTGTTTGTCTTGGTCTGGATGTTTTTAGAGAGGTAGGGCGCATCAAAGCATAAGTCTGGGGAAGTACCTCCACCTCACAGAAAACAGCAGCCTAATAACAACTCCCTAGAGGGTCTGTTGTATTCCTGCGTGTGAGTGAGGTAACCAGTAAGCTCCCAAGGAGTTGCTGTGTAAGTATTTATGGAAATAAGTAGCAGAGTTTATGGAAATAGAAATAGAAAATATTTTATTCCAACGTCACACATTTTACAGAAAACGTGCACTAAAACAAGAAAATAAAATAAAAAAGAGAAAAAGAAAATTAACATTTTAAACATAATAATTACATTTGTAGGTATTGTGAAGTCAGAACTTGGCTTACACTCAGGGTCTAATGCCAGGATCTCAATGATCCCAGCCCTGGTTTTCAGTGTGGCCAAGAGTTACAGCACAGACGTCACAGAAGAAAAAAAACGATACTAATTTACAATACATTTTTAATACAATACGATAAGAACCATTCGCAGCATTCATTCAAAAAAGGTTAAATAATAATAAGTAGCAGAGGAGGAATCGCGCGAGTGATACTTATTATTTTACAAGCGTTAATAGGCTACGGTACCCGCTTTACATCATGTGGGTCATATGCTTGTATGTTTCCCTACGTAGTATAAAAAAAAATTAAACAAATACCTAGGACTAAGAAAAATTTTAATTAGCAATTTAACCTATAACGGTTCGCAAAGAATTGCAGGGCGTGGCAGCGCCGCCCCATGTAGCACCAAATTCTTTATTTTATCTCATCTGTTACATAGCCTCTTGTGATTGAAGGCTATTCGCGGGCTCTCTCTTGAATTATTTAATATTAGCGGTGGCTCTTCAGCAATAAATAAATAATAAATAAATCTTTGTTCAGTAACTTAAACTATTTACATTCGTCGTAGCAATAGCAAAGAAAATTTTACTACGATCACTTCCTCAGGGGGACGTGGAGTACTGGCGTATCAATATCATGAGAGCGTGTGTCACTTGACATATGCTCCAGTTTCCGTGCTTCGCAAGTTTTGGGCTACGCACCATCGGCAGAGAAGTCAGGTGGCGAAAGTATTTCTCAAGCTTTTACTCCTGCTCAAAGTCTGCATCTGCAGGTGTAGTAATCAAAGCTATTAAGACAGAGACACTACTTGAAATATATCTCATAGTTATAACCCAGTTATGCAGCATAATACAAAACATAAGAACACATTGCATCACCAAGGAAAGTGTTCCGGCCCTTCATCATTGCCGACAGCAATTACATTCTACTAATATTATAAATGCGAAAGTTTGTATGTATGGATGGATGCTTGTTGCTCTTTCACGCTTAAATGGCTGAACGGATTTGAATGAAATTTGGCACGTAGATAGATTATGATCTGGATTAACACATAGGCTGCGTTATTTGACTCCACGCGGGCGGAGCTGCGGGCAGCAACTAGTTCTTTCATAAATTTGTTTCGATGAAATTCGCAAATTGACAGTGGGCGTACACGAACAAATTAATATGAACATTGGCAAACGTTTTTCAGCGTTGCGACAGTGAAATCATAAAACAGTGTAAAATCACATTACGCAGGCCACATTATTTTTTTATACATCGTTAAGCGGCATCCAATCATACCGCCCACCTAATGTAAAACGGTTACTGTAGCCTATGGAAACTTGCAATACATTAAGCATCACTCATACGTTGCCACCTCTGCTGCAAAAACAGCAACTCTTTAGTAGCTTACTGATTTCACTTACACGCAGGAACACAACAACTCGCCAGGGAGTGATTTTTGGCTGCGGCTTTCAGTGAGGTGGAGGTACTTCCCCAGATGGACTTCTAAAATCGTATCAAACTAAAGGATACATTTTTGAAGAGGTATAAAGAAATGTATCTTTGCCTGAATTTCAAAAAATGTATTTAGGCCTCCTAAAACGGTCCTAAACAATTAATTCTTTAGGTGCATTCTCCTTCGTAGACGTAAAATTAGCGCGAAGAAACCGCGTGCACAGTTAGTATAGTAATATACATTTTAATATGTTTCCTGTTCCTGTTGGTATTCTCATCAGGTCATAAACATCCTTTCATCTATAGGTACCCGCAGCAAACAGTTTCCAAATCCTTCCATTATATACATTATTCCATTGTGTGGATACTACAATTACTATGTATGTAATGCCACAGTTCACTACACTTGGCAAGACCTATTTAATTAAAGCTTATTTCATGAAATGTTATATAGTTTGGCTATATCACCATATTTACTGTATTGGAAAATGAAAAATCGAAAAATTCGAATGAAAAAAATCGATAAATTCGACGGTATATGTTCAAGGAATTAATAAAACGGGAAAAATTCAATATGCACACAACACCTTATATGCGATGTTTGGTAAATTTATAGTTAGTCATATGTCTGTATTTGAATATACGCAAATGTACGTAATATCTACGAATTGCAAGTTTTTGGAAGGATTGCAAGGATACTGAACGATTTCAACCTATTAATATCTCCGTAAGAGCTTTCGTATTCCATTGCAATCAGTTATAGTAAATTTTTAAGAGAGGTAGGGCGCATCAAACCTGCTCGCTGGGAAAGTACATCCACCTCCCAGAAAACCGCAGCAAAATAACAACTCCCTAGAGGGTTGTTGTGTTCCTGTGTGTGAGTGAGGTCACCAGTAAGCTCCTTCCTAAAGAGTTGCTGTGTAAGCAGCAGGGGAGGCATCGTGCGAGTGATACTCAATATATTACACGCGTTAATAGGCTACGGTAACTGCTTTACATCAGGTGGACGTATGCTTACACGACTCCCGACGTTGTATAAAAAAAGCTCCATAGCGGAGTGGCTAACAATGCTACTAACGGTCACCAGTTCGATTTTCACACATGACAAACATTTGTGCATGAACATATTTGTTTCTCCGGGTCTAGGCGCTTTAAGAGATAGGGTGCATCAATGCATGCGAGTAAGCGAGGTTACCAATAAGCGTCTAAGGAGTTGCGGTGTTAGCAGCAGGGGTGGCAACGCATAGTAGGCAGAAAGAACCGAGCGTCACATGACTCGGTCCTTATTACACACTTCACTCGCTTCTTTAACATAGCTCTTTTTATGCCAGCACGCCGGTTTCTAGGGCTCTTGAAATCACCTTTTGTAAATCATGATCTTTTTGAATTTGAGCATTTAACAAAAATATTCTACACAAATATGGTTTGAAATCCATTGACATAACAAAATCCAGTGCCAACTTCATATATACGAGTGCAATCGAAAGACCAGTGAATCGGATAACAACGAGGCCCGCCTCGTGTCCGTAGTTTCGAAGTAAACACGTGAGTCAGTGTCTATTTTAGAAACAGTGCGTCTGGTCTGTACATTAGAACAAACTTGAACAATAGTACTTCAATACTTATAGTTACTTATAGCTTCCATTCGTCATTATTATAAATGCGTTCATGCAGTTGAATAAATTAACCTAACTTTGTACCTGATCTTTTTTTTATATACTACGTCGAGAGGCTGACACTTTATCCACTACACTATCACTACTCTAACTACTTACTATAAGAGACAGCAAGAGAGGTAGGGCGCATCAAAGCAGCCGGTCTGGGGAAGTACCTCCACCTCTCAGAAAAACGCAGCCAAATAACAGCTCTCTAGAGGGTTATTGTGTTCCTGCGTGTGAGTGAGGGCACCAGTAAGCTCCCAAGGAGTTGCTGTGTAAGCAACAGAGGAGGTATCGCGCGAGTGATACTTAATATATCGCAAGCGTTAATAGGTATCCGCTTTACATCAGGTGGGCCGTATGCTTGTATGCCTCCCGACGTAGTATAAAAAAGAATATGTCCTGACCTACCTGACCTAAGCTGGCTTTCCCTCTTGGTTGTGGAGGTCTGACCGCAGTCACTGTCCCTTCGGAGTCCCTAGGTCCCTGAGGAGGGCCAATGCCTTAGATTGACGAGGACAGTGGTGTAATTGGTAGCTAGGACCTACCTAACTTATCTTCTTAGCGTTATCCCGTTTCCTAAGTCATTCGTTTTAGCAGGATCCGCTACCTAAGCCTAAGGAATTAGCGAAGATACAGATTTGTATATGGAGCGACTCCCGTCAGATCTCACAACCCAGAGGGAAAACCAGATCTTTCTTTTCGGTTACATTACACGTTTTTCTAAATATAATATCTTGGACGTGCGATGCTTTCCTTCACCGCCGAGCAAGGGATTACAAATATGTACATAAATCTGGAAACACAAATTTAGTGGTACATTCCAGGAACTGAACCGGGGACCAGTTGACCTACAGGCCAGTGGTTTATTCACTGGGCTATCGTACCTACCATATAGGTGTTAATTCTTGGAATAGCCTAAATATTTTTACATAATATAACGCGGGTGATATGTCCTAGTCTTCACAGGCTCTATAGACTATGTAATTGCTTATGTTTAGGAGGACTATACGTTTGTTTGCTGACGTTAGCAGTATAAAAATATGTACTTTTAAAGTTACAAATGTACAAACACAATTGAAAAATAGACTAAATAAGTAAAATGGATTAAAAGTCTTGGCAAGTACAGGCTGCAAACATATAAAGAGATATAAAGAGTACATTGACTTGACCTGTTTTTGGCAATCAGCTCCATGGCCTCTGCAATATTTCTTACTTACTCTCTTTGAATTGATACATGCATGCTCCGTTAGTTCAGACATGTAGAAACCCGACTGGCGAAGTACCTACTACTCAGAAAAAAACCGCAGTCAAATCACAACTCCCTGGAGGTTGTGTTCCTGCGAGTTCGCTAGGTCCCAGTAAGCTCCTCAGGAGTTGCTGTATTAGTAGCAGAGGTGGCATCGCGCGAGTGATACTTAATGTATTGTAAATGTTAATAGGCTACGGTAACCGCTTTACATCAGGTCGGCCGTATGCTTGTTTGCGTGTATAAAAAAAAGTACCTTCTGATAAATCACGATCAAGATCACGATATAGTGAAACGATATTTTCATAAGACAAAAGTGATAGTACTGAATATTGATGGAAGCTACTCGTAGCTATCTTGAAATCGGTGAAATGGCACGTATTTCATTTTCAACAGTTCGTATAAAACACTGCAATTTCTTGTATGTTTACTTATTTTTAAAGTTTAATTCCTACTTTATATTTAAGTATATGTATCATAATTTTAGCATACAGTATATGGTTTACACTATACGTCAATTATATGTAAAATGTATTACAACATGTTAAAGACTTTTACAACACATCATATGAGGATCGATCATGCTGGTACTCTAATAATAAGTGTTCACGCCCGTAGACTACTTATGTTGTAATTTAAATTTAAGAATTATTTTATAAAAGTGCCATTAAAATATTTTTTTAAGTATATTTAATTGACAATGTTTTGAACAACCTCTGCAACTTCGTAGGGACATAGGCTCCCTAAGTACATTTTACCGCCTGTACCATGGTGAGTGCTCTGAAGAACTATTTTCCCTCATCCCACCCTCTCCCTTCCGTCATAGAACCACACGTGCAGGCTTCCGATGTCATCATTCCACTGTTGAGGACATTTGTTCTCGTACTAAAAAGTTCGGCAACTCCTATCTCTGTCGAACTATTAAAAAGTGGAACGCCTTGCCTGCACATGTGTTTCCTCCTTCCTACAACATGGGATCCTTCAAACGAAGCGTGAAGAAGCACCTTGCGGGCCAGCATAGTAGCGTCAACTGACAGGACACCGTAGTCCTTTGTCAGTTGCCGCTGCAATTTGGGCTCCCCTTTTCGCTTACCAACAGGCAAAGAGGAGCCACTATGCTGAGCCAATATAAAAAATAATAATAATAATAATAATAAAAAGAACACTAATTATACGTTCACTAATTACAATTTGATTTTAACAAGTTTTAATTTTATTTCTCCTTGTATATTTGTCTTCACAAAAAATATTGAGTCACTCACTCATACACTCATAATGGAAATGAGTTTAGATCTACCTTAAAAGAACACAGATTTGTTGAAAAGAATTTGTTGCACTGTTTTGTGGATATTAGCAGCATACTTAAAAAAAGAAAATGCACGATGAACATAGAACGTACTCATCATCAGTAGATTCTTTTTTAATCTCATATTTCACTTGTACACACTAAAAAGAATTGAACGTGTTATTTCCATTTAAATTAATACTATAAATATGATTATAGTAGTAAATTAAATTTATGAATTTATTTGCAACAGTAATTCAATCAAAACGTAGGAAGATTTATTATTTTATTTACATTGTAACACCTATTTTCTGCCTATCTTTTAGTTTAATTGATAGGCGTTGAGGCATAAACCGTGGTAGAGTTGGTCGTAAGTTCTGAACATATATTGCAGTACCAGTCACGTCAGTGTACCTATTACTATTAACTTGTTCATAAACCTCTGAAAGTTTGGTTGTAACTCGGCAGAACTATGCGCATATGCGCCGTAGTAGGGGTTGGATGTCATAAGTCTTAGTCGTTGTTGGTCGCACCGATTCAGTCCCGTAGGGTCTGCCGAGCGCGATGCGACTCGACGCTTCTAGGCCGCGCCCCGTACTGTGCGTTACGAGAATATAAACTTCACATTACTTACAATATCACTGATTTAAAATTACTGTGTTAATTATCATACTCTTTACCTATACTACGTCAGGACAGTCGGTGATTTGTCAACAGATCTACGTTCGTGATGTAACCAGTTTGCCCCCATTTACTAATGCGATTGTTTCTCAGTGTAAATCAAACGTATCGTCGATTAAGTCCGAAACGTGACAGTCTACAAGTGATTAACTTTGCGACTGCACGTTAACTGAAACAAAGGAAACTTTAATAGTTTAAAATTCTGTGCCAGCATAAGATATGCAAAAGAAACTCTAGGAAAAAAATAACTTTGTGCAAGTAATTTTAGTTTTGGTGATAAAACTGGTGTAGAAGTGACGTTAAAATGCTATAAGAGAAAGTTGTTAGGAAAATGTAGCCGCGATAGAAGGAATTACAGTTTAAGTAAATAAAGTATGAATTCTTTACTTTCCTGCAAAAAATTATAAAAAATTAGTTCGCTGCAGGGAGTTAGATAGACCAAAACTGTGAAGCGGATGGTAGGCGATGGTTCCGCGATGCTGTGCTTGGAGTCATTGATGGCCAGGTGGCGAGAGCGCGGAGAACGCGCTGATAGGGACGGAGAGAGGCGCGCGCGCTCGCGCAGTCTCTGCTCCTCAGGGGCCGATGGTAGCCTACTCCAACTGCTGCATAGGAGGGCAAGCAGCGCTATGTAAGTTAAACATCATCAATTAATAAAAATAGTCATTAAAATCTAGGTAACTATTCTAACCTAAACATTAAACAAATACAAAGCGAAGTTGACTGGAAGAAATTAAGGGTGAGTTCCAAGTAAACATCAACATTAATGAAAACGTTGGCCGTTTGTCGATAGTATTCGTGTTCACACTATGCTCACATCTTACTATATTATTCTCATTTATTTGATATTTTCAAATAAATTTCAAAGAAATCATTATATTTACTGACTCTATACAATTATAAAGAATTTTTTTTCTTGGAACTTTTATTTTTTACATTGAACTACGACTCTCTAGAAAGCTAGGCTTTCATGCCAGTTTGTTTGTAAATAAACAATAGAAGAATATTCGAAAAATATGAGTTCAGGTCGCCCGGAAAACGTTTATACGCATGATGTAAAGCGGTGACCGTAGCTGTAAACATTTGTGATACATCACTCGCGCGATGCCCTGCTCCTAACCCAGCAGCTTCTTAGGAGCTTACTGGTGGACCTCACACAGGTGCACAACAACCCGGCTGGGAGTTGTTATTTAGCTGCGGTTTTCGGTAAGGCGGAGGTACTTCCCCAGATGGGTTGCTTTGGTGCGTCGTACCTCTCTTTAAATGTTGGAGTTTTCATTACAATGCAACTAGGTACTTAACATTTTTTCGAAAAAAAAAAATATGCTTCCTAAGCGCTACGTATTTAGTTATACAACTTAAACTTCCGTGTCTAATAAACCCTTGGATTATGGCAACATTCCGTCGTATACATTATGACAAAGTAGCACCAATTCTGACAGTATAAATGTGGTAATATCGACTAAGTAGGGCCTCCTTTCTTTTATACCACTAAGGTGGTAAACAATCGTACGGCCTGCCTGTAGGTAAGTTAGTTACAGTTGCTTATGGACATTTACAACACTATGGGTGTCGTCACTCTTACGTTGCCGATCCTAAAATTCTTCACCATTATCTGATATACTCTAGTACTTTATGATACTTTAGTTTCATCTATGGATAAATGAATTTAGCAGACCATGATAACATTCATTTCATCACAGTTACAGCTAAAATAACTACTAGTACGTAAGTACTAGTACGAGTCAGATAAAGGTGATCAGACAGTATATGATTTATCATAGAACCACACGTGCAGGCTTGCGATGTCATCGTTCCACTGTTGAGAACATTTCTTCGTGTACCAAAAAGTTCGACAACTCCTATCTTTGTCGTATCATTAAAAAGTGGAACGCCTTGCCTGCGTGTTCCCTGTGTTCCCTTCTTCCTACGAGTACAATGTGGGATCCTTCAACCGAAGCATCCTGCGGGTCAGCATGGCAGCGTCAACTGACTGGATAGTAGACTGAGTAGTCTTTTGTCAGTTGCAATTGCGATTTGGCCTCCTCTTTCGCTTACCATCAAGCCACTATGCTATGAACTACTATAAAAAAAACCTTCTTAGCGTTATCCCGTGTCCTAATCCGCCTAATTCACCGCTAATAGTTATGGCAGGCGTCCGTCCCTCTTCTGTAATAATCCAGTACCAATAATCCCTCCAGACCTCATTACTATAGACTAATAATTTCCTACAGGTCACGGCAGGTATTGCAATTTTGCCAAAATTACCAATGGGCAATAGTCCCAATACCTGCCGTGACCTGCTCTATCGATAATGATATGGTTCTATTGATATTTTTAGGAGCGGGTCTCGGTGGCTGTACATAACATGAATCTTCTCAAAAGGGCCTCTACGCGTTGGATCCATATCCCCGCGCACGCCTATTAAATGACCGGGATAATACCCGTGAGAATAATACAACATAATAACTATAACTAGTGATAATTACAAATATGTATATAAATCCGAAAAAAAAAAACAATTTAGTGGTACATGCTAGGATTCGAACTAGGGACTAGACGTCAATAAGCCGGTTCTTTATCCACTGAGTTATCATTACTCAAATTTGATATATATTCAATAAATGTGAACTATATATTCAAAATAGAAATAAAAACGTACTCGTACGTACGCCTCTTCGGAGTTGGTAAAAGTGAAACCTCTCATCAAATCTTTGATTTTGGGGAAAATACAGAAATCACAGGGTGCTAGGACGGGGCTATGCGCAGGACGGGTAACGAGTTGTACTTTTTCGGAAGTTAAAAATGACTTTGTTTTGTTGGCCGTGTGTGAAGAAGCGTTGTCATGATGTAGGAGAATGCGGCTTTTTGGTCGTCTTTCGCGAACTTTTTCTAACACCCTGGGTAAACAAATGGTAGAATACCACTCGGCATTAACACTCTTTTGATCTTCTAGTGGAATTGTGCAGATGGGACCCGTAGCTGAGAAAAAAAACGCGATCATTTTTTTACCAACGTTTCTCGCCTGCCTCACTTTTGTTGGCCTGTTCTCATTTTCAAACACCCATTCACAAGATTGCTGTTTTTTTTCGGGTTCAAAACAATAAATCCATGTTTCGTCTCCTGTGACAATGTCATAAACAGCATTAGAATGTCCGTGGTCGTGCTTCAGTAGCATCTGTGAACACCATTCCACGCAAGCCCAATTTGCTTTGTTCTGCTCCGCTGTCAGTTCATGAGGGATCCAACGATAACAAAGTTTCCGAACTTTCAATTCTTCGTGTAAAATTTTCTGAATTTGGCTCATACCAATCCCCAATAGTTCTCGAATTGTCTCATAGGTAATCCGCGGGTTTTCTTCAATTAGTCGCTTAACAGTAGCCACATTATTTACGTTGACGGCAGTTGAAGGCCGCCCTTCACGAAATTCGTCATATAAAGAAACTCGACCTCTCTCAAATTCAGCAAACCATCGCCTCACGGTGCTCTAAGAAGGTGCTTCTCTCCCAAAAGCAATTTAAAGACGAGCAGCACAGTCTTGCGGAGAAAGAGAACTTTTAAATACATAAAAAATCATCGCTCTAAAATCTTTTCGACTCAATTCCATTTTCGTTGCGTAAGTAGAACTTTGATGTGTGATAAAAAACAATTGATAAATGATTTCCCGCCAATTGTTCTTTTTTATTACTAAGTAGGTTGCAACGTTTTAAAAAAATATAACATTCGAAATTCAAATAGTTCCGATTAGCTAGAAGTGCAAAACTTTTAGTGTGCCCCATGTATTAGTATAGATAAGGTAAAAAAACTCATTAAATAGTATATATTTATGTTAAAATATATTTTTCCATGCCCCAAGAGTGTGGTCTAATATTAATTTTTGTAAATAAATAAACGGCGTTAATTGACATTAATAAATAATAAACATTTCATTTGCATATTTTCACGCCAGGCCCCTTGCGAGGTAGGCAGAGAGAACCGAGCGCCATTAAACACGGTCCTTATATTTACATTATATTTTATTTCATTTCAGTTTCTGATAAAACATGACCAATTTTGTTGCGGTAGGTGAATCTCGATCTTCCTCCTAGATCTTTCCACATTTGCATTGTATATCTGTTTCGTCATTGGTTCATCCTGCATTCTTTCTACATGCCCGAACCCGAACGAAGCGCGGCTTTTATTGTATCAACAAAATAATATTAATTTACGTCACAAATACAAAAAAGTGTTTATTATGTTTTAATATTTGGCTTGATGGGAAAAAATAGGATCTTTAGAGTCTGGCCTGGATCACGCTTGTGATGACAGCGTTAGCAGAGTTTTGTACGTTGCAGGCTTTTTGGAAGCTTTCTCCTCTTCACGCTGCCCAAACTGGGCTATAGGCACGACACGCGAAAACCAGACCCTTCATTTCAGATGCTTTTTTCTAAACCTTTTAATAATACAAAAGTGACCAACATGGTGCTGCCCAATGATAAACAGTATAGCCTTTCAATGGTTACAATACCAGGAGGCCAATACAAATTTTTTGATTGGTGTTGGTTGGTGTTTTAAAAAAAAACCCAAAAAATGTGTTCTTTATTTAATATATTGAGAAATGACGAATTTAATTATTTAAGGTAATAAATATATAAAATACTGAGGCACTTGCTTTTTATTATATAGTAATACTATATAATTAAATAGCAAGTGCCTATATAAGTGCCTAATAAATAAACTATAAACATAACAAATAATAAATACATAGAGAAACATGCAAAATTGCAAATAAATACACTATTAATTAATAACTAAAATAAAAATATAATTGGTCCTAGACCAGTGTGTTTGTTTTCTATTGTTTTCTATTTATCAGAAGTAGGTATGTATTTAAAACTTGTTGAGAATGCGCAAGCTTGCATTGCCAGAGGAACACCTGGCTCGTCAATTATATAACAATTCAATTTTTTTTTTTTTATTCGTCGGCCATTTTGACCATGCTGCTTAAGAGAAAGGAACGGTGTTCCTGAACATTCCTATTCTACTTTTTTATGTTGAATCCAAATCTGAAATCAAAATTCAAATATTCGAAAAAAAGCGACAGACATACACACAGACAAACGCACAGACATACATATAGATTTCATATAGTTAGGGTGTTCGTGAAAAAATGTATTTACGTATGTTTATCAGTTGTCTAGTAACCACAACACAAGCTACGCTTACTTTGGGGCTAGATGGCGCTGTGTAATTTGTCCGATAACACTTATTTATATATCAAATATAGTATGGAAATTAAATATTTTTCCACGCATGTATGTTGTAGAGAGTCATATGGAACGCGTGAGCATTGGTCATTAGACAAATGGGTTTGTTCACATCGCTTTCGGCTCGGCCTGCAATTCGTCCTCGACGGCAAAGTTCAACTTAGCTCACAGAAAACACCATGTACCTATTACAAAGGATGAGAAATAATGATCTAACCATTGAACTATTGCTTATACATCAAAGGAGTATACGTTCATTGTTTACGTGTGAGTCAGGCGCGCGTATTATAGTTTTGGATGCCTTTTTTCTATTTCAGTTCTTATAATACAACAATATGTGAAAACATATGGGTTTATGCTGTGGTATCGAACAAGCTGGTTTGGTACGAAAAAATGGTTTAATATTGACAACTGTTACAGTTCTCGATTTTTTAAAGGTATAAAATAAAGTAGAAATATCATTTTTAAATACTTAAAGAACTTTATTGATGGCGTAGTAGTATTTATTTAATATAATAGTTTTGTAATAAATTGAAGGAATTAATTAAGATTTAAGTTAAAAAAATATTCTTAAGTTCCCATTTTCCCTTATAGCTTGTGATTTAAGCTTAAGATAAACTTCAGTCTACCTAGTTTGAACCGCAACCTGTAAGTGAAAATGTAATTGTATCTTATATTATGCAGTATTTTATATTCACACCAATTCCGTAAGAGCGAAGACCGAACATCACATGATTAGGTTATTACTTATTACATTCCTCAGATGCTACGTATGTTCTTCAGTTCCTAAGGCTCCTAATATCAACCCCTGATCAGATACTATTAATTTGGCCATGATAGCCGAGTCTTCAGCTCCTACATTCTTCCCCTTTTGACTTTCTATATCAGTATAAAAACAATATTAGATGAAAATTAAGAATTGGTATAAAACCCAAAAATACGAAGTCAATTTGCTTTGTTCCCACCCCAACTTTCTGACTTAAGAGCTCATGTCGGTCTTGGTGAACTAGGTACTATTTGTTTTGATCCAATGTACATATTTATTCTAAACACTAAGATTATCCCTCACATATGGTAGCAAATACAATTCTAATTGGTCATATCAACACTTGATTTTCCACGCGTTACTTTTAATGCGTACAGGACTGTAAACACAAGAGACAGCCCTGGTGTTGGAAATGTCTATAGGCTACGGTAACTGCTTACCACCAGGCAGGTCGTACGCTTGTTTATCACGTTAGTGGCATAAAAAATCTTGCCATATACACCCGACCAGCAAGAATAATAAAAAAATAGACCGAGTTTATTTGTGTTTACAGTTAACAACTTTATTATGCAATTAATAAGTAAACTCTAAATTAACTGAGAGATGAACCACAATTCCCCACACTACAAACCCAGTTGCGGTTGGCCTCGGCTACCACAGCGCACAGCCTAAACCTTATCATGAAATTCGCCCGTCCTAAAAGGTAATATTATCTTTGTCCCAAGAGGTGCAATACGGACAAAACGATAAATAATTTATAAAGACAATGTCCGAACAAGATCGTTTAAATTGGCAAACTTTTTCTGCAGCAGAATCTACATTTATCTCGAAGTAGATCTAAGATTAATTTTAGATTTATCAAATAGGAACTCAACACTTCATTAATCATGCAAAGACAAGGACTGCAGCGTCTCTTTACAGAGAACCTTATTCATATCGATAGCTGGCGTACGGATTACCCTTCCCTCTGCCGAAGTGGGTTTAGAAGACGGGTGTTTTCAAGTTGTCAGATATCTACCAATTTTGCTGCCAGTTTTCAGAAACAGCTGTGGTCAATTTAACGTGTTCTTCGAAGCACAGATTATAATTGGATTGTGTAAAACGGGAGGAGTTGCAGAACGAAAACTGAACAACCTATACTGATTTTATAACTGCCAGATATCAGCTTAACGTATCCTTTCGTAGGCTATAAATAATAATAATATAAGACAGAATTAAGCTTAAATAAACCAACTTAAACTCAAGGGCGAGTCGAACTCGCGTATAATGAGTTCCATACGTAACTTGGACTTGGACTACGCGCGCACTGTAAACTATTTTGGCATTTTTTTTTTATATTACGTCGGGAGGTATACAAGTAAACGGCGGCCTAATATAAAGCGGTTACTGTATCACATGAACGCGAGCAGTACAGTAACTATTGTGTATTGCTGTCTCTACTGCTAACACAGCTACTCTTTAGGGTCTTACTTCTAACATCACTCACTCGCAAGGAGAACACCCATGGATGGTTATTGTACCGTATTTATTTTTACCGAAAAAGTTCTTAGCGGGATTCAGATGTTATCTTTTACTAAAGGCGTAAGTTGAGGCTTTTTTAATCACAGGGTTCGACGTACGTACGTAGAATACAGTATGAACGAAGCAGGCATATGATCAATTAGAATTATATTTACGAGTACTGCTATTTGTTAGGCCTAATCTCAGTGTTTAATATATAATTAAAATTACTTTATTTAACATCAACGTCAACAAAAATGTAACAAACATCCATACATCCTGACAAAGTTTAACATTTCTATATTGTAGAAAATTTGATCTACACAACTTGTTCCGCTACCAATTAGTTTATGCGAACAAGGCGCGCTGTGGAGAGAAGAAACGATCAAAGAAGATACAAGGCATCAACGAAGGGCGGGCAATAACAAAGACGATCCACATTGCATCGTTTTTTTTCCAACCTAAAATTTATTACATTATATCCAAATGGGCAATTATTATTTTGGCGTACCGAAGAGAGGTACTCACACTTTCTTGAATCAAGTATGTTTGATTAATTTGTAGGTAAATTGCCCCCAATATCATGGTATTGGCAGTCTATCAGCCATATGACGAATATGCGTAGTGACTTGCAACATGCTGTCCTAGTTTTTTGTTAGTGCAAATTAGGTCATTCCGGAGGGGAGATTGGCAATAAGATGCAACGAGCCGAAGTTCCCCGATACCTAAACTATAAGAATAAGATGTGACTACGTGAGAGTTTTATATAATGCTTTTATTTGTATATTTTGCCTCCTAATAGCCTTGTTTATTTTTACGGTTTGGGTATTGGGAGCCGTTTGTACGTGATAACTTCAGTTTAACGTAAATATTATTTTAGCACCGATCACAGGAGCTAAAAGCTGTCTGTTTGCTAACTAAATATTCTCTCGAAATTACTGCAGGTATTATAAATTACAGGTTATTACTGCAATTTGTAATATTATTCTGGCTGAATTGAAAGGAAGAACAATAAAAGAACTTTCTCCATTGCCACTTTATGATTGCATGTACACAATTTTCCAGAAGCTACAAGATTTTTTTTCACCGGTATGTAATAATTATGAATAAGTTTAAGATTGGAATGGAAACTGTAAGTCTACCCAGAATTATTTTCTTACTTTCAAAAATATTTCAAAATTTTAATGTATAAAATTATATATTCATTCAGTTATTTATTTATTATTTGGGAGTTTAAAGAATTATGAATTATAATACATAACTTTGTACAAAATGCATTTTAAATAAATTGTATTGGTGTTACATTTTTTTTTTAATTTGTAGTGTAAATACTTTAACGTGTAAAATACGCGACTATAATTCCCATATCGACAATGCTCTACATAACAAATTCCCTAACCAGGAATTGTTATTTTTAAGGTTATTTATTAAGATATAATAAAATAAAAATACAGCGTGCGTATACATATTAGAACGTTCTAAGCTTTTATTATTTTGGTACAGAACCCATTTAAAAAAAATCTCTGTCCGTGTACGCCTCATGCAACTTATGAATCCAGTGTACTAAAGGATATAAAAAAATGAATTACATGGTTTCTCCTTTGCTTTAGTAAATTTTTCGTTGTTACTATTTATTGGGTGTTATATTTTACCTGCATATTAAAGAGAATTCTCGTGCAAGCAAAAATGATACAAAAAATATATCTTAAGAGAAGAATTATGATCAGGAAAAACTATGAAAATTACTGACTATTATGACTAAATATAATATGAAATTCTCGGAATAACAAAATATTTATCAAGATCATAGCAAAATTACTTTCAAATTTTGGACAGTTCTGAGTATAGGTACATAAAAAACTGCCCAACATGTATTGAAATAACAAAAAATGTTTTAAAGTGAATGAGCTCATCATTACGGATTACCTATTGAAACGCATACCATTTTTCGCCATAAACTGACAATGCATAATTTTAATGGCCATTACAGTCATTTGCCATAAGTCTTTATTGCATAACTTCATAACGCATAGCATGAAATGGCCGAAATCTGTAAGGCATAATCATAGAAATACACAATTTCAAGAAGCATATGTAACTAAATGCATAATTTTTGTTAGCCATATATATTCAGAAGACATAATATTCAAAGAGCATACTTTTAATAAACATAACAGATAAAATACTTAAACTCTTAAGGAATAACACAAATGTATGCTTTTTTAATTATAGTAAATAATACCATAATTTAAAAAGCATACATTTGCAACAGATAATTATTATTATTATAGCTTCACGCCAAATCCCCTGCGGGGTAGGCAGAGAGAGTCGAGCGCCAAGTGACTCGATCCTTACATATGTCACTCGCTTCTTTAACATTCATTGCTCTTCTCATGCACGCTCGCCGGTTTCTAGGGCTCCTGACTTCACCTTCTGAAGAACACGACCAATTTGGTCATGGTAGGTATGTCTTGGCCTTCCTCGGCTCCTACATCCTTCCACTTTTGCATTGTATATCTGCTTCGCCATTCTTTCATCGTGCATTCTTTCTACATGTCCAAACCAACGGAGTATGCATCTTCTTATTTTAACACCGACGCTCTCTTTCAGACCAACTCTGTTTCTATCATCATCATCATCTTACGCCACAAATTTTGTGCAACGAAATTCATTTAGTTGCCAATTTGTCAATTCTCGCATTTCGACCGCGTTTATCCTACTTTCATATTCTCTCTGCCATACCCAGCTCTCGTTATGGTTAGCGTTGAGACCAGCGCTGCATTGTGTATAGCGAGCACATAACAGCTAAATTATAATTTTAAGGCTAAATTATTATATATATAAAGATATTTCTGGGTGTGTAATCTAAAGGTAACCTAACTAACCTACTGTCAGCAGTGAAGGTTAATTGAATATCTTTTCCTGGCGTTGTAACTTATAATGTGGTAATTTACTACCCCTCTATTCTATACCCAACGCGATTAAAGGCAAGTTGACGGTTTAGACTTAGAAATACTTCCATATATTAAAATAATGTATGCATCACAGTAATAATAAAAAAATATGGATATTTACAGTTATGCTATATAAAACCATGACTTTAGTGAGTTATGTTAAATAAAATTATGAATATGGATATATATTCATAATAAAATTATGCGTTTTAAAGTACGCTTTATAAAATTTATGGTTTTAATTATTATGTCTTTCAACAATTCTGCGTTACTTTGTTTATGCATTATCAAAAAATTGCTAAAAGCTATTATGCTTTTTGATTTGTATGCCGTATGATATACGTCAATTGAAATTATGACAATAAACATTATGCGTATCAAAGTGTCACCATCATTATGCTCTTCCGTTTAGTATGCCATACGACTTACTTCTAAAACAAATGTGTGTATGTAAACTCATTTTTTTTTATATTTTTAACGCCTACGCTACCTAATTTACAACGCATTCGTTGTGATAAAATTATATTGGAATATGTGGAGTCAATCATGTTACGTAACTGTGTCAACATAACATAATTGATGTTTTTATGTCAAATACTTATTGTGATAAATGTTTGTGACAGACTAACGGAAAGTAACGTAAGTGAACTTACAAATATTCCGTATTAACCTTTAGATGTATAATAATAAAATAAGCATTTTTTTATACAACCTCGAGAGACATACAGGCATGCGGCCCACCTGTAGTTACCGTAGCCTGTGAATGCTTACCATACATGAAGTATCGCCACCCCTGCTGCTAACACAGCAACTTCTTAGGTTTACTGATAGTCACACTCGCTCGCATTAACATTACAACGTTCCAGAGAGTTGTTATTTTAGTGTGGTTATCTGTGAGGTTTGATGCGCTCTGTCTCTCTTAAATGATATATATTTCTTCAAATTTGAATAAAAATGAACTTCTTAAGAATTAAATTTTCATTTAGTGCCAATTTAAAATAATTATGTAATATACTTTAAAAATAAACCGAAACTATTTTGACACAATAAAAATATCTCATCTTTGTCTAGCTCAAATGCTACTGAAATAATATTTCTGAATTCGTAAGTTCCTAAAGCATTACTTTCGGCTGTCACATTTAATTTATGAGAAATGACATTGCCACTATGTTCACAGGTCACCTGAACCCTACACACAACCAAATTATGAATCGCTTTAAGTAGTCACACCCTAAAAATAGAATAAATGGAGAAGTGAACTTGAAGCAATTTTACTCGTAGTTGTTAGTAATGTCATAGATACTTTATGGAGAGATAAATGTTATTTGCGAAATACAGATTGTAATAATAGCATAAAATTCGAAGTAGAAGATTTTTAGAGTAAATAAATAATGAAGCTACAAGAAACAAAATACACATTAGTAACAACATTTATATAAAACGAGTCAAATCAATTTCATTCTAAGAGTGATAGGACCCAGCAAAGGTCCTATTGATCTAAATCTTTACATCATGTAGGCCGAATGCTTCTATGCCTTCCGACATAGTATAAAAAACCCGTAACTATACTCACAAGATCACGACATGACCAGCGACTGTCAATTTGGCTATGACCACGATCGTTTCACTGGTAGTGTTTTAATGTATCTTACACACCATCTGGCACCGAGGTATTGTATCCAAGTAGCTATTTTAAGATCGGCAACAGTTATTATAACCAGAAATTAGCAAACTTTCCTTTAAAAATAAAATATTGCTTTGAATTGTTGATGATTTCTTCACATTCATACAGGCAGACGGGTGAAAACCAAACGATCCTTCAGGAATTCCTTTTTAACTATGGGTACAACACCCTTAAAACTTTTAAGTTCGCGTAAAAAACGTCAAAATTGCGAAAATATTTAAATATAGACTGAATCCCTTGCCACTTATATAAAAAAAACCTATTAATTAAAAGAAATTATAATAAGTATAAATATAAATGAGTAGGATGTTGACTAATTCAATATTGTCATCAGCTCATTTTAAAAGTAATCTGTGTAATCGCTATATACTTAATGTATATGCTAATTTCTGATAGACGACAATGAGTATACAAATGGTATGCGCGACGATATTGACTTGAAATGATTTAAATTCATTGTTTGTAAAGTAAAAAAATGTAGAGGTATAGCTAAAGCTGTGATCGGACCATACGTACGGTTGCACCGTACAGTTCCTGTCGCCCAATTCGACGTATGAAAAATTGAGGGATTTAAAGTAGTTAAAACAGTGTTTTAGTGTAATTCATCAGATCATGTTTATTCTGAGCCTGACTAGGCAGTCTGTAAGTTCCGTCTCGGCTTAATCTAGAGTTAATTGTCAAAGACACTAATTAAAATGCTAAGGGAAGCGTGGCGCCATGAAACTTCGCATGAAACACTCAAAGTAGCTTCCTCGTCGTATTAGCTTCCACAGTTTTTTTTTTGGATTCACATAATTCAGGGAAACGTTAATTGTAATATATACAAGGAAACCGTTAGTTTAAACGACGTAGTTGAAAAAAGTTTTAGGCATGTTTGTTTCTTTTTCCTGCAAAATTTATCTTACTACGAGTATTAGCCTTTTTTAAACGACTACCGAGGGTTCTCAATTTTGACTGTAGTATTTTGATAAAGAGATTTAAAAAGCTCATTTTGTCTGGAAACATGTGGCGCTCGATGTTCAAGTTATAAATTCATTGATGTCTACTTTTAGTACATATTGTCTTTTGCATTTATTAAATAACGAGGATTCTTGCTCATCCATTCGAAGGCACACGAAATAAAAGCCCTGATAGATTGGTTAGGTACTTGTATTGATCGTGCAGAGCTCGACACGGCGCTCCGCAGGCTTACTAGTTGATGGAGCCGGGGTTTTCTTTCCGTTCGCAGCAGCAGCATGCGCACGCGGGCATCTCGACGCGTAGTGCCCAGTGCCTCGACAGTTGTAGCAGGTGATCGTGTACGACGTCATCGTCTTCTGGGTCATTAAAGGCTTGCTAGGTTCTCTTCTTTTGGTTTGCTAAAGGAGTGGATGAGCGCAGAAGCAGCAGTTTCTGAAGTGTCGTAGCGAGCGGTGAAAGCTCCTTGAAAGTCACTTCATTTCATTCCCGGAAATGACACCTGAGACAGCCATGCTGACGCCTGTCCCTTTAAAGCTTTGCTCAAAGCTATCATAAGTGCTGCTCCAGATAGTGGCTTATCTTCCATACACATGTCTGTTGTATATAGCCAAGCACGTGCATCCATATTTTTATTGTCGGGATCAAATTCTGGTAATCGTACCTCGCTGGTTTTTGATCCTTGCATAGCTTGGATTAAAGCGAGGAAATTCTGATTTTGTTGTTCTAACAACATTTTCCACTTATCCTCGTCGCTGTCCATCTTCGGGGTAGGTGGGGCATGTCCCAATTCTGATAACGAGGATTCTTGCTCATCCATTCGAAGGCACACGAAATAAAAGCCCTGATAGATTGGTTAGGTACTTGTATTGATCCTCCGAAACACGTTTTACAACAATATGCAACTAATAATGTGATGCAAATCGATTAAAGATGACCTTAAGTTATTTGGAGCTAAAAGAGGTGTTTTCGGTACGGCGCGGAATCGAAAAGTGTCCCCTGCCAGTCGCCCCCACCTTCGTCACCACCCTTTTAGCATGAAGAATGTAACCCCACTGAGCGGCTCCAAACAACCTCAGAACAGCGCCGCCTATGCTAGTTTCTGGAACTAGCTAATAGATGGCGTTCCTTTAATAAAATTACTACAGCGCCATAATTGATGATCTTAAGACTTAATTTTCATGATGCGACGACAAATAAATATTTGCCAAAAAGCGTAGGGAAAGGTTTCCTTAGACTTTTTGACAACTTGTTTTTTGGCATAATCAGGCATATATCTCTCCTGATATAAAGAAGTTATCGTAGCCTATGAACGCTTACGTGTTGTAATCGCCTAGAGCAAAAGAAAGAGATAGTACTAATGAAAACTTTGTATTGACTTTATTGCCATATAGAACACTACTACTCGATCTTGTAGCACCCTTGTCATTTCCTCCTCCTCAAGAATACAGTGCTTAATATTTTTTAAAAACAAAAAAGAATATTGCTTATCAATCCACACGCGACACCTTGATCTTGCCCTAACTAAGCTGGGATGGATCGCTTAAATCTCTCCGATACACGTGTTCAATATTAACTACATGTATTTTGTGTTGTTTTGTTTTTAAGATCAAGATTACAAAATATATTGTTTGAACCTCAAATTCGAATTAAAGTATAGTTGATCTAAATAAACTATATAGTATAGTTGATCTAAATAAACTAATTATTGTCAGCATTTTGTTGAATATTTCTGAATTTATGCATAATATACATATTTTGTCTTCCGCTGTAAGAAGTTTTAAGTTGGAGATGAAAGAAAATCTATTGCTTTTCCAGTTTTAAAAGTCTCTACTGTTACTCTACTGTTACAGGTAAGTGAGAATAAAGATTTCCTGATTGCACCATAAATTACATTCACTATCATAGAGTTTCGGACGCATCTGCGCATCTTTATTTTAATTTCAGTCAAAGTAGTATAATCAGTTTATTTATTAAAATATTTTCCAATACATAGTACCGCACCTTAAAAGCTTCGCAGGGCTTATCTAAGTGTTGATTGGTCATTTATATAGTGTTCAAATTTTTTTTTATAAAAATGTTTTACGTTTGGCCTACACATCTTTAATTTATGATGTTGATTCATTTAGGTAACATGGAACGAGATAGTGTTAGTATCATATTACGTATTGACAAATTTGAGCTGAAATCTGACTTTAATAATCTTATATTAGGTATTGTGCCTTAATTTTATTTCTAATTAAACTGGTTGTTTTCATTTACAATGTCACAAGGAGTTTGACAGCCTTACAGTACTTAAAACTTTCCGTGTCATTATGTTTATATATTAAAAAATTAAAAAACAGTTATATTTGGGAACACAACTACACATTTAACTCAATGCTAAAATATTATAAATAGGCCTCCACTCAGTATATGTCATTACACGAAGTCCCATGACAACTTTGGTATTTTGTGGACACCATTTCTATATGCTTCTGTCATATACCTGCCGACCGACGACACCGAGCAAACAAAAGAAAAACAAACACGAGATTATAAATTTACCTTTTAACATGAAAATGACAATTATTTTTAAAATTGTTTACTGAAGATTATATACATCGATAACACATGTATTGTACGTCCTGCCATAGATGATCACCGAGTCCACCAGTGCCATGTACAAAAGTCTTAGCGTTTTATAAGGTAAACGTAAAAAATATACAATGCAAAAATGGAAGGATGTAGGAGCAGAGGAACGCTAAGACTTACCTGCCACGACGAAATTTATCGTGTTTTATCAGAGAGTGATGTCAGGAGCCCTAGAAACCCTATATTATTTGTCTATAGTGTTACTGAATGTCAAAAATAATTATGATAATGTCATAATCATAGTTTGTCTAATAGATATTTGTAATTTATATATTATTTATTCAAACCTAAAAATTCAATGAATTATGGTCGAATTTCGGCTATTAGGCCACCACTGTAAGTACCCGCCACCACTAGTAAGAATTACTATGTGCCAGTACTTCTTTTCCATCACCGCTGAGTAAGTGACATCTATAAATGCGTGTACATAAATCGGAAAACACTAATTTAGTGGTGTATGCCCGCACCAGGATAGGAAACAGGATCAGTTGATTAATAGTCGGATTCTTTATTCACTAAGCTATCACTCAATGACGAGCTCGGTGGTGCAGTGGTGAAACGCGCTGTTACGCTACTTTGACACTAACGCTCGTGGGTTCGATTCCCACACAATACAAACATTTGTGTGCATGAACATGTCTGTTTGTCTTGGTCTGGATATTTTCTATGTATGATAAGCATCTATTTACAAAAAAAATATATATTTACGTATGTTTATCAGTCGTCTAGCACCCATAATACAAGCTTCGCTTACTTTGGGGCTAGATGGCGCTGTGTAGTTTGTCTGACAATATTTATTTTATTTATTATTTATTTTATCACTGCTCTGCATATAAGCTTGTTTATGTCTAGGTGATCGGTCCAGTGCTGCTTGCATCCATTGGATGATCCCTGCGATCTTCACAAGATCAACAAGATATACAACCAATGTATACATACAGTAGTTGAACAACCCCAGATGACCCCAAATCCGAAAAACAACGTCTTGTTATTGCAACTGTGTATTTTCGAGAAAATAAGTGTGACACTCATTCACGACCTGACCAAGACCCCTGACATTAATTTATTTTAGGGTCACGTCGCTGTGTTTGATTGCAAACATTGTAAAGGTACTTTCCGATCTGCTTGATTTGATCAAATCTATATAATACAATGCAGTGATAGTCCAGTGGATTAAATAACGATCTCTGGTTCCAATTACGGCATAGGCATGTACCACTTAATTCATGTTTTGTGATTTATGTACATATTTGTAATTATCACTTGTTCAGTCGTGACGGATAACATCGTGAAGAGACGTCCAAGAAAGACTTGTGGCCTCATCTAGGAAAGATCTGATTTTTCCTCTGAGTTATCAGACAGCAGTCGCTCTATGTTAAATGACGATTCACAAAGAACGTTTTCAAAGTAAATTTTGGTACATAGTTTGGCTAGATGATGACAATAGAAAGGCAGACCTTACTGGTCTATCCACGCAGCTTATCGGCCTACATCAATCGAAACAGATCGAGCAAGTCTGAAAGTACCTTAAGAGAAGAGAAACATTTGTATTAGTTGCTTACTCGGTTAGCTAAACAACTTAAAGTAGACTTTGACTTCCGACACAAAATTAGTTCAATTTCCGTTTCCGTGGTACTTCACGCCAGTCGCAGGCTTGAAATTCCCTTAGACCTTCTTCCTTCCCATTAAATATTTCTCAATCCAGCAGTATTAGGGCGTTCAACCAGTTCAACTCGTATCGTTCGGGAGCTGTATATTAGCTTTCCTTGCTTTCTGATCTTTTGCCGTTAGTTTCACGTGAACGAGCGACTAGTCTTCGCGGATTTTATATTACAGTCTATTAAATCTTACAAATATATTTGATGGATCACTCTCTCGGGTTTATGACATACGTAACATTTTTTTAGGACATGCGGCAAGCCCTATCAAATGTTGTGTACCTAATAAACCTAATACCTGCCGAACGAGACCACTGTGGGGGTATTCGGAAAGCCATATTCGAAACGGACTCGAAAAATTTTCACTCATATTCCATACATTTCGACAGATAACTTTACAATTCTTGTTGAATATCCCCACTGCTATCCATTTCTGATCTAAAGATTTGATCGAATCGATATTATACGTACCAATAACTTCATACATTTTGTAGAATGTATCATGTACCCATGTTAATGAATATTATATCCGCTATATTAATTCTAAGACTCGCAAACAGAATCTCAGTCTGTGTTTACATAATACTCATAGTAGGGTATTAATGAATTTGTATTAATATTTTATTGATACGACTTAACGTAACGTGTTGTAACGTGGTTACTGATGTCTATGTCCGCTTGCAACACATTATCACTCGCGCAATGCCACCTGTGCTGGTAATACAGCAATTATATTTGGCATAGATGCCTAAAATTCTGTCCTCCACTTATATTAGTATTAATTTCTCAAAAAATTAAGGAACCATAGACAATGCCCAAAACTTTTTAAATGACTTCATGAAGGTGGAGTTTCTATTTTACACATGTTCCTGCTAACGGCAAACGATTCAATTTGGATAACTTGAACTATGCTCTGTTATCGTAGACTTTCATCCTACAAAAATTTAGTTACTTGAACACTATCAATAATTATAGGTATAACATTATTTATAAAGAAAACTTCCGAGAACCACTTTCCTTTATTCTTTATGATTCGATTTTGATATTTCTTTCATAAGTGTCCTTGGATGTTGCCTGATTAATAGGAAATTTGGTGTAGATTTAATGGAGATTTGCCATCAAGTGATAACGACATGGAAGAGCCAGAGAAGGTGAAGTAGTAATGTGAACCGTCATTAAACTTAATGAGCTCGAATAACTTATTTATTCTTTTCTCTACGCCAAGTGTCTTGTCGCGAACCGAACAATAAAGTTAATAAGAACGAATTGAAAGCTACATTGATATCAGATTCATCTCAAACCACTTCTGGATTAGAAACAAGACTTTTTTTCGATTTTCTATAATGAGAAATATAAAATGAATTATATCTTTGAAAAAAAAAATACATGAACTAAAATAATAAAAATAAGAAGAGAAGAAGAAGATGCCTCTCTAAAAATGTTTTATCTATATATAAATATATAATAAATATATAAAAATAAATGAATGTTTGTCTGTATGTCCTCTATGGACTCAAAAACGGCTGGGCAGATTTTGATGAAATTTTCAGTGAATCTTCAGGTTAACCCAGCAGGTGATCATGTGAAGTTTGGTAGCGATCATATCACCCGTGCGGAGCCGGGGCGGCTAACTTTTTTTTTTTTATATAAACTGACAACTACGGTAAGGACCTAATAGTATAGATTAAGCTTACGAACTGGATCGGATAAAACAAAAACCGATTTGCTGATCGCATTTACTTCGTTTGGGGATTAGGAAAGTCCCTGAATGAATCAGTTAGATGGCCGGCGAAACGTTATGTGACACTTGCGCTTAGTATTTTTAAATTCTCAATCGGGTGGCAAATAAGTGTACTGCGACCCTGACATGATTCTACTGCCTATATGGATATAGATGCTTACAACAATACAAACATTGCCATTAAAGAGCGTGCTAACATTTTCCTGATGCCCTTACCCACTCGCAGGAATACAACGACATACCAAAATATTGTTATTTGGCTGCGGTTAGACAGCTTAATTCACCAGGCGGGCTGTTTATGTGCCTACCTACCTATAAGGGATGTGCCGCAGCCTATCGATACTTACACTTAACAGTTTGAGATGAATTTGATTTCAAAGTAGCTTTTCAATTCGTCCGTGCCGACTTTCTTCTACGGTTCGATACTAGACTCTTCGCGTGAAGGTATAGATAAAAAATCGCTCAAGTGCGAGTCGGACTCGCGCACGAAGGGTTCCGTACCATTATCTATAAAAATCGGCCAAGTGCGAGTCGGACTCGCGCACGAAGGGTTCCGTACCATTACCTATAAAAACAGCAAAAAAATCACGTTTGTTGTATGGGAGCCCTCTTAAATATTTATTTTATTCTATTTTTTAGTATTTGTTGTTATAGCGGCAATAGAAATACATCATCTGTAAAAATTTCAACTGTCTAGCTATCACGGTTCATGAGATACAGCCTGGTGACAGACGGACGGACGGACGGACGGACGGACGGACGGACGGACAGCGGAGCCTCAGCAATAGGGTTCCGTTTTACCCTTTGGGTACGGAACCCTAAAAACAGCAAAAATAATCACGTTTGTTGTATGGGAGCCCCCTTTAATATTTATTTTATTCTATTTTTTAGTATTTGTTGTTATAGCGGCAACAGAAATACATCATCTGTGAAAATTTCAATTGTCTAACTATCACGGTTCATGAGATACAGCCTGGTGACAGACGGACGGACGGACGGACGGACGGACAGCGGAGCCTCAGTAATAGGGTTCCGTTTTACCCTTTGGGTACGGAACCCTAAAAAGTAAATCGAGTTCATTAAATGTAACGCTTATTCACATCACTGATTCACCTTCTCTGGCTCTTCCATATCGGTTTCACTTGACATCCAAACTCCATTAAAACTACACCAAATTTACTATCAATCAGGCATCCTTTAAGGACACTTATGAAAGAAGAATCACTACCGAATCATAAAGAATAAAGAAAGAGTTCTGTTGTTTCTGTTCTTTACAGTTTTGTTTATAAATAAAGATAGACCATTATTACATCTTTTATAAGATGACAATCTGCGTTAACAGAACATAGTTTGAGTTATTGAAATTCATGTCAAACTCTGTATATTCGTCATGTCCTTAGTTTTGTAGGAAACCCCACCAATCCTAATGGATTAGGAAATGAGATAATACTGGGAAGAATTAGAAGTTTGTGTTATCCAAATTTAAATTGTTTGCCAAGATGTCATGAATATATAGGTATATAAAAAATACAAATATTAGTGATCCAACTTTATGATTACTTCTAAAAAGACGTTGTCTATGTTTGTCACAATTTTTTGACAAATGCATATTAGTATAAGTTGAGGGCAGAATATTATGCATCGCCAAACTTCACATTTCAATAGTTTCTACGATAAATATCTGTGAAAAGTTGACATCACACGTGAATAATCTTGCATAATGTGACATTCTCGACGAAGTATCTACCTAACGCAATTTAGCTAGAGAAACGCAAAATACTATAAATAATAACTGGATAAATTTCACTTATTGATTTTATTTTCGGTCAGGAATGTCCTACATATTTCGCGTCCACCGAACGTAATTAAGCGGATTCTAGAACGTTCGAACCATTCAATTCTGTCCGGATGCGCTAAGCCTATTCGTTCAAAAGATTTCACTTTGATACCTGTAGTCCTGTATTCAACATCGCTTTTGACAAAAATGGACGTTTCCAATTACGTGTCATGTGCAGTTTTAACTTCTCTTGAATCTGTGACAAGCTTGTCAACGGTCCAGTGCCCCCGGAGCTATAGACTCGGTACCAAGAGAATGAAAATGAAAGAATGTACCGACCAAAATGTTAATTATAAATTTCGAAGCAAATTACCAATTTCCGAAGCACTAATTTAAAATGGTTGAAATTTATCGACTACATACAAAGTAGACCTCCGCTACATACAATTACGACTTATTTCTGTCTAACAACGGGAATCGTTATTTTTAATAACATCTTTGCAGGCTACAGAAGTTATTAAAAAAATAAATTATTTGTCCCCAAGAGCTTCGTCCTTACTCGTACAATTATTCTTTAAGAATATACAGATATTACAAATAGTGTGTGTCTGTCACTGTATGTATGTCATTTAAATAATCTTAATATTTAAAATACAAAAAATGTTTCTAACTATGTCCGTTATAGACTTTAAAACTATTCATCATTCATTGTGATGAAACTTCTGGGTTACATTCAACACATTACCGAGAAGGTTGGGAGATAAAAAAGGGAACTATAAAAACGTCCTGCGAAGCGGCGCCGAGCACAGCTACATAATTATAACAAAATAAATGTGAAAGTTTTCACAGTCACCCCCCAATGTCTCGGAGATAAAAAATTGCCTAATTTTTTAATTGATGTGGGTGGAATACAGACTTTAGTTTTAGAAATTATTAATAACTTCACATCAACTGCTTGATTACCAACCGAAGTAAAATAAAACTTGATGTAAAACAAACGAAAACCCACTAATCCACATAAAAAATGAAGCGGCTAAAATTCTACATTGTTACGCTTTAGTTTAGCTTATCTACAAACGGTAATAGGGTTGCTTTATGAAGTAACTCGTGTAGCTGGTATATGAAATGCTGCTTTTAAAATAAAGGCCAAAAAATAGCAAAATTTAATAAAGTTTGAGCAATATAGGCTTATATTAACAATAGGGGCTTATAACAACGTAACGTGGTGGTTATAACGGTATACCTAGATTTATTTGTAAGTAGCTTACCATTATCTTTACATTTAAAACCGGTGATATATTCTATGTGGTACAACAAAACGGTTAACTAACTAGGCTGTAGAGAAATAGAGGTTTTTCTAGAGATTTTCCTTTAAAGAGCGTGAAAAAGTTAGTATTACGCAATTGCTATTAATGTTCCAAACATGCAAAAGTGAACTTTCCAATAAGCAGGCTCTGTGTTAGCTGTATACTAAGTAAAGTAAGTAGAAAAAATAAGTGAGAAAATAGAAACAGAAAATTTAAGAAAAATTTTCCTTAATAAATATGATATTTGAATCCTATAAATAATATTGCTGTATTCTCTTTACAATACTATTATTACTACGTAATAGGGGTTAAAGTATGAAATTGCCGTTTGACAGTAATAGATACTTTGAATTGACATTAAACCTTCATGGTGTGAGATTTTGTAGTGAAAATTTTTTCACATGATACCTATGAGGTTATTCTTCTAAAAATGTGCAACATTTCATTTTCGAATTTCAATTCTTTTTTTATTAAGCTTAGACGGGAATATACTCCGAAATTTTTGCGTTTGTTGAGAAGATTTCTAATGAACGCACTGTGCGTTTTTGGTTTAAGTGCTTTCGTAATGGAAATTTGGACTTGAAGAACGAACCACGTGGAAGACCGCCTTTTTTTTATAACATCACGCCAAATCCCTTACGGGGTAGGCAGAGAGAATCGAGCGCCACGTGACTCGATCCTTACATACCTCACTCGCTTCTTTAAGATTCATTGCTCTTTTCATGCACATGGTTTCTAGGGCTCCTGACATCACCTTCTGATAGAACACGACCAATTTGATCATAGTAGGTAAGTCTTGGCCTTCCTCGGCTCCTACATCCTTCCAATTTGCATTGTATATCTGCTTCGTCATTCTTTCATCCTGCATTCTTTCTACATGTCCGAACCAACGGAGCATGCCTCTTCTTATTTTAACACCGACGCTTTCTTTCAGACCAACTCTGCTTCTAACCTCATCATTGCGAATACGGTCTACAAGCGTTACACCACAAATTTTGCGCAACGCTCGCATTTCAACCGCGTTTATCCTACTTTCATGCTCTCTCTGCCATACCCAGCTCTCGCTTCCATAAGTAATCGTTGGGACCAGCACTGCCAGCTGCGCCTTCTGGCTTAGGTTTTTACTGCCAAGAAGTTTTTCCAACGCTCCATTCATACTATTCCCAGCACTCACTCGCATTTCCACATCTGCGTTGTACCGTCCATCCCTGCTGAGCAATCCTTGTAGGTGGACTGCACAGCACGGAGCAGTGAGCCGTCAATCCCATATCTCGGCAATATGCACCACATTTCCTTTCACACAACCCTATCAAATGACTTCTTAAGGTCCACAAAACCACAGAAAACCTTCTGGTCTGGGGTCAGATGCTTCTCTACGATATTGCGGAGCGAGAAAACTTGATCCGTACATCCCCTTCCATTTCGGAATCCTCCCTGTACCTCCCACAGCATTTCATCAGATTTCACCCTCATTCTCCTTTCAATTATCTTTCCATATACTTGTGCTGCTAAGCTGATGAAACTGAAGACCGCCAGTAGAATAACACTGAATTGAAGATGGTGGAAGCCGATCCGGGTCAAACTACTCAGGAATTAGCGGCATGGTTTAACGTTACCTTACCTACAATATTGACTCATTTGTATCAAAACAATAAAATAAAAATATATGAAAAATGGGTGCCTCATGATTTGACTGATCTGCAATGATTTGAAAGAAATGTGTGTTGACATTTGTGTTTCCTTGTTAAATCGGTACAGAAATGAAGGAATATTGGATTGAATTGTGACATGTGACAAAAAGTGGATTTTTTACGATAACCGTAAGCGAAAAATGCAATGCAGCCATTGCATTTTGCATTGCACCCCAGGTCAAACGCCACAATAGTGCCCTATAGCAAAGCATACCAAAAAAAAGGTATGGTAACTATTTGGTGGTCTGTTCATAGCGTTATTCACTATAGCTTTCTCATGTCTGGTCAAGCAATAAAGAAAGACCTCACACTGCACGAGAAACCGTTGTAACTCTACAGCTGCTGTGCTGACGAGCTTAAATGCCGTTAGTAAAAAAAATGAAAACAGAAAAAAAAGTGAGAAACATGCAAGCTCATGTATTATGTTTTCCACATATTTTAAACAAAGACTGTGGTCGACACAAAAACTCTGCGACGGATTAACGCGCCCTTTGATACGCGGTAATTTTTTTTAATTAATTCTTCCCATCACTTTGGGAAAGGCAAAGGCAGAACCATGCAGCTATCGCGTTAATTTAGTTTTCACAGATTCCGATTCCTTACAAATTACATTTTTTTTTGTTCTCTTTATCCCCGAGGGGAAACGAAACGGGATCTATCCCATGCAGCCAAGTTTTCAGTTCAGAACCATTTTTAAATCTTAATTCTTGATGTTCCAGCTTCAGGACCTGTGCTGAGAAAATACTTGGGACCGGTACCCAGATCTAAGCCGGCAGTTTAAATACCACCCCTAAAAGATAGTGATTTTTACAAGATTTTCTTCAGGAACTTATGACGTCTTCCAAAAAGTGCATAAACATGTTATATTTGATTTTTTCGTTACTGTATAATTTCACTAGCACTACAAAATATTATCATAATTTTCATATAAAACTAATTTTATACTGAATTGTAAAGAATTCAAGTATAACAACAATGTCACTCGTGAAAAGCGCGGGAAGAAGTCCTATGCGGGATAAGTAAACACATAGAATAATATACAGATTATGATCGACCTTGCTTAACTTCGTTTAAACTGGCATGTTCACCAACGTGACCGGGCTTCTCAACCTCATTGTAACACAGTAATATTTTTTACGGAAGGTGTACGAGTATACAGCCGACCTAATGTAAAGTACAGTAGCCGAGGAAGGCCATGAGTCAACAACCAAATTGGTCGTGTTGTATTAGAAGGTGTTGTCAGGAGCTCTAGGAATAGTTGGCGAACGTGCGTGAAAAGAGCTTTGAATGTTGAAGGAACTAACGAAGTGTGTAAGGATGCCTATTATGGCGCTCGGTTCTATCTGCCTTCCCTACAAGGGAGCTGGTGTCAAAGGTGTGGTTTATTTCAGCTACTTTCATAGTATTATGTCATATGGAATTCTTCTCTGGGGTAACTCCGCGGACATTAACACCATCTTTTTATTGCAAAAGAGAGCCATAAGAGCTATCTACAAACTTGGTCCCCGGGAGAGCCTTAGAGAAAAATTCAAAGAAATAAATATTTTAACAGTCGCATCGCAATATATCTATGAAAATCTTTTGTATGTCCATAAAAACATAGACTCATTTTGTAAAAAGAGTGATACTCATAGCATAAATACTAGATATAAGCATAATCTTGTCTTACATGCAAGCCGTCTCCACAAAATAAGTAATTCTTTTATGGGGCAATGTATACGGTTCTATAACAAACTTCCCAGCAATATAAGAGAATTGTCAATTAACAAATTTAAAACTACTATTAAAGCCAAATTGTGTAGCAGGGCATATTATAAAGTATCTGACTATATTAATGATAAAAATGCCTGGGAATGAGTCGATCCAATTATAATGTAATTAATAAAATATGTAAATTTGTTTGGATACCAAAAGAGGGATGCCTGAGTTTTTTGGCAGTATTTTTATCAGTGCTCACCTAGTCATAAACTGCACGGTAGGGAAAAAAATTGTGACGATTCCAAACAAATGTAGCCATTTTTACGGAATAAAAAGATTTTGACTTTGACTTTGACTTTGACTTAAAATGTACATCGATACATTCATTGTGTTCGAATTTCGACCATTGAGATGAATACTAGTATACATAAATACATTTTCAGAAAATAAGGATGCAAGAAGGGTGTTCAGCAGCTGTAACTAATGATCATCAGAGACGCAATAAACGGCCCTTTCGTCTACGTATGACGTAAATAAATTAGACACGAACATTGGACTCATTATAATAAAAGGCTTATTTACAAGCCCATTTTGCTGGAAGTAACGACACTAAATAATTAAAAGCCCGACACAAAAAAATGTTTTAGAACGACACTTAATTAAGTAGCAACTTTGAGTCGTGACAATAAAATAAAATTACATATCGAACCCACTCTGTTTGCCAACATTTCTAAATCGTTAGTATATTCAAAAGTACACACTCCGCAATTTCTCAGAGAATATACGGGTATTAAAAAATACATTCAACAACTAAACAAGTTATATAAGTTAAACAAGTCCTAACTATACGATAGGCTTACTGTTCATCTATACAACGATACCATATTATTATATTGTTGTCAAAACAATTGGGAGTTGGTTGAATTCGGTTCTTAGGATTCCATTACATAGATACAACTTTTAAACTGGTTAAATGGTGCCACATTATTTATTGAGCTATGGAATTGTCTCTCAATTGTTATAATGTTATAATTGCCAAATATCGTGATGATAGAACAAGTAGAACGGTGACCTATAAAATCGTATTAAGTACATGATTAATTCACTCGCTATACATAAGTTCTGGTATTCTTTTGTCTTATCACTTTAAAATAGGCCGGTTCTTTACCCACTGGGCTATGGGCTGCGCTCATATACTAGTAAATATATTCAGTGTAACTCGAAAACGGCTCTAACGATTTAGATCAAATTTATTGTAAATAAGGTTTTTTTTAAAATTTTATGAATGTAGGTGGTTTTCTTGACAAGACGTGATTTTATACAAAAATCTTAAGAAACAATACTCAGGTATTAAAAACTTAACTTTGCAAGGAATCCTTATAATAAAGAATATAGCTCGTTTGTGATAGTTTTCCAATCGATTGAAATTAGAAGATGTAACCTACAATCACATATTCGTATGAACGTAAATATGTACCAGATCTACCGTCGGATATGTTTTTTATTTCCTAATTTCATTCACAGTAAACTTTCTCCTAACGTTATCCCGTTTCCTAATCCAACCATTAGAATTGACGGGGAGGAGTAAGACAAAAACCAGACCTTTCGTAGTTTAAGTCGTACGTCTTTCGAAATATAATTTCTTACACGCGTGGGCTACCTCACTATATTTTCCTTCGCCGCCGAGCAAGTGATAGTTATAAATACCTACATACATGCGTACACCAGGATTCGAATCAGGGACCAGTGTATTAATCGGTTAATGATAATTGCATTTTTTTATCAAGATTTGATGAAGTTTTAAGAGCAAACTAAAAATATTAAATCTTATCATGACACTGAGTGAGTGAGTGAATGTGAGCACCGAGCACCACAAGATTCGGTTCTTACACACCTCACTTGCGTCTTTAGTTTTCAGAGGCATAATGTAATTTTACCGGTTTATGCAACAAGAACAGCAAGGCTCCTGAAATAAACTTCTTATAAAACTGACCAACCAATTATTAAAGAAAAACTTAAAAAATATTTGGGATTCCGACTTCATTGAAATTGATGCCTGCAAAGTGTAGTAATCACGATGCCATGTCAACAGCTTCCAATTTAATATAACAATGGTTCGATGCT
This sequence comes from Pyralis farinalis, assembly GCA_947507595.1. Lineage (NCBI taxonomy): Eukaryota > Metazoa > Arthropoda > Insecta > Lepidoptera > Pyralidae > Pyralis > Pyralis farinalis. The sequence goes on along the minus strand of OX382261.1, from coordinate 9,589,537 downwards.
CCGTACTATAGAATCCCATTTTGTTTTACTGAAAATAAGCAATTGTGCTCACGCATTGTCACCCCAACTCCTAAAGTAGTAACTCAATGGCATCTATAATTTACCTTTCACCATTTCGTTTGATAACACACCGTAGCACGTAAAACAAACATAATTTTGGTAGTGGAGTCTGTTTTATATCTGAATAGTATCTCGATTCCTGCCATAAGGAAAATGGTAGAAACGGATAGACAGTTCAAAGTTATGTCTCTACAAAATTAGATTTTAATTGAAATATTTATTTTTATGATGGTTATAACAATAAATGGTTTTTGTACTATAAAAAAAAATGTGCTATTTTTTGACAAATTATTTTCAAGGTGTGTGAAACATATATACTAAAATGCTACTGGTGTGGCTTGACATCATAAGGGATGACATGCTAGCTAATGGTTACACGATAAGGGACACCGAAGACCGCGTGTAGTAGAAAATTAAAGGTTGCAAAGCGGACCTCGGGCTTTTGGACAGATTGAGAGGTAATGATTAACAGATGATGATGACTGCTGATCCAATTAAGTCGAAAATCTATTCAGGAGTAAGTTCCGCTAAAACCTATGTACTATATTGAAAAGTCAGTACAAACTATTCAAATAAGTGCGCGCGCGCACCCATCCTCTCAAAACAGTGTGGAACAATTATTAAGATTTCGTGAACCAAAGTAGAACTACCAGTTTGATGCGGTTTGATACAGTTGTAGCATTTATATATTTTATATTGAGATGCGGGCGTTCCACAAAATTTGTGCTGTAATGTTTGTAGACAGAGTTCACAATGAAGATGTAAGAAAAAGAGTATCAGTGTTAAGATAAGAAAGGACATGCTTTGTCGGACATGTAAACAAAATGCAAGAGGAGAGTATAACGGAATTGATATACAAATCGAAAGTAGAAGGATGTAGGAGGATCAAAGGAGAAATATCAAGACTCACTGACCACTATCAAATTGATAATGTATTATTATCATGTAAACCTCCAAGCGTACGTAAAAATACCGAGTTATGTGGCGCTCGATGTACCTTGCACAGGTAACCCTGCAAGGAAATTTGAGGGAAGTTATGGATAGATATGTTATATCATCCGTTACAGTTCAAGGTTTTGTATTATTCGTAACTGAGGTAGGGCACAATTACGGCAAGAGTGGGAAGTCATTAGAACTCCTGATTAGGTATTGTATTGTCTAAATAAAGTTGTAGCTTATCGTATATATAGTGTGTTGTAGGGTAAATTTTCTTGTTTGTTTGGTAAGTCGACAAAATTGCTACGTTATCTAAATTTTTGAACCTGCGAACTCAAAAAATATTTAACGTTATCATAAAATGCAAATGTCTATTTGTAATGCAAATTGACATTGAAGGCATTCGTTTTAGGAGAAAAAACATTGGGCAGTAATAAGCATCGTAGCAATCTCGTAGCGGTGTAGCCGGTAGCACCGTAGCTCGTCTACGGCATCGTTACGAGGGTTACTTATTGTGTAGCCCTCATTTTAATAATACATTAACCTAAGCGATGTGAAGTTCAACACCTTAGAATTTGTTAAACTTCTAATTGAAATGAAAGGACGAGTAAAATCACTATTAGAAAGTAAACTAATCAAGTTTTAGATTGTAGATGATAGATTAGTGGCGGAAGCACACCAGACAAATAACGATTTAAGGGCTGAGACTGACTGATGACTCCAGGTCATTGGTTCATGTTTTCAAAAATAACGCTTGTATATATCCCTGCGAGTTAGTAAGATCGGCAGAAAGTTCATGAGGACCTACCGCATTAAATATGCGGCGTCGCGTCGCAGCAATACCTAGTGTACTTATTTTCCCACCAATATGATACGGAAAAATGGACCCTACGTTCATATGCTACGGTATTCACTTTATCAGGTGGGCCTAATGCTTGAAATCCGCCCGACCTTGAATATTAAAAAAACAAAAACGCCCTACGTAGAAAATATTTCAAGTTACTGATTCTGCAATAGCATGACTATGCTTTTCTGAACTCTCCTTCCGTTACTCTTTGGTAAGATTGTGAAAAAATCGCGCATCAATTCCTAACGAAATTACTGAAATACTGAAACTATGGCTTGATTTTATTAGGAAAGCAGATGAGAAACATTTTTATTTGCTTTGCTCGATATTACATAGAGTTATGAATATATATTGGTATTAACAGTTTATTATTAATAGCTATTTTTCCGTTGCATACAACAACAAAATTTATCGGTATAAAAAATGTGCCTCCTATTCTCACAGTAATATCATAAGTAAATTACTGCACAGTTACAGTTTCATATCATACATTATCTATTTCATTGTATTTTCATCAGCTTTTCATCTAAATACGTCAAACTCGGAATCAATAAATATAGTATAATATGGGCAACGTCGTAATTTTTAGTAAACTTTCTTTGTATTCTTATAATTAATTGCCTAAAATTATTGCAAAGGTTTCGTTTCCACACATGTCATGTCTCCGACTAAACCGCACCTAATTATAACAATTTTATCAAAATAATATTTTGCTAAAGTAATGTATGTACTCGTACTAATTTTAAATTAGGTGTGGTTGCATTCATGCCTAAATATAATTATAGAACATATTATTATTTTGACGATGTTATAAAAACATTTTTAGGATTTACATATTCGTGTTGAGAATTTTGCAAATTCTCAATGTCGTAGAATTGTAAGATTTTATTTATCACTAAAGTTTTTCTGCAACTTTGTTCGCGCATATCATGGTATCCCATGGAAACTATCGGTATCAATTCTGAGTTTTTTTATCCATTTATGTCCATTCCATTCTCCCTGAGAAATTTCCATGCGAAATCACTGTGTCACTCTGATAGTTCTATAGGTAATTACGAGTTATAATAGCTTTCATCAATAAGCCTAAAGCTATTTTTAATAGATATTCTTCTGTTTCTCTGTACATACAGGTATATAAATGTTACATTTTTAAACAAATTCTTTTTCCTATTATTCTGCTATTATACCTAATATTTGAGCCGGCGTATCTATATGTATATATACAAGAAGTATTTGTTTAAAATAATAAGCAAATGAGCAAAAAGAGAGAGCTTCCCTATGTTAGCGCATAAGATAGACCGAACATACTGCGGGTCTGAATACGGAAAAATCATAATGTCGAATAACGGGCATTAGTGTAACACTCGAGCAAAACCCTATTTAATTTTACATTTAATACAAAATTTGATCCGAGTCATTAGATTCATTTACGAGATACACGAAATACATTTATATATATACAAGAATAGCTCGTTTAAATATATAAGATGATTCAGAATAATTACATGTAGGACACGAGGTAGGCAGAGGGGACAGAGAGGCACATGAAAATTAATAAATTAGAATTAATGTTAATTATTATATACATAAATAAATAAATAATAAATAAATAAATATTGTCGAACAAATTACACAGCGCCACCTAGCCCCAAAGTAAGCGAAGCTTGTGTTATGGGTACTAGACAACTGATAAACATACGTAAATACATTTTTTTTTATTGTAAATACATACTTATTATACATAGAAAATACCCAGACCAATACAAACAGACATGTTCATGCACACAAATGTTTGCACTGTGTGGGAATCGAACCCACGAGCGTTGGTGTCAAAGTAGCGTAACAGCGCGTTCCACCACTGAGCCACCGAGCTCGTCATATAATTATTAAATGAGGGCAATTATGTATTATGCATTATTTTAGTCACACTGAAACATATTTTATTGACGATAAAATGTGACCTGTATTCGAGGTAACGCGGCATTTACAAAGAAACACACTTGCAATATGTTTTAATCAACCCTTCGTTTCTCGCATTTCAAAGTAGATAAGTAAACACCGGCGTATATTTCTCGTTGATATAATTAATATGTTAATGTTCCAAGGCACAAACGGGAAAACGTATCTTTTCAAATCTTAGATTCATCATCACTGAAGAGTTCTTTGAAAGAAAATGCGAGCGTAGATTTATTTGGAATAAACAGAGTGTGACTGACGGAAATGCTTTTATACTCCGACTTTACACAAATTCCCGGTATTTCCCATGAAAAACTTTGAAACGGAAAAATATCTTTTATGATTTGCTCATTTATAACATAAATTGTCCAAAAGGAGGAACGATCGATTTAAATGGAGTTTTTCCATTGATATCCTATCCGCCATGTGTATTAATTGCACAATGATGGCAATAGCCATGGCGTAGAATTGATGATTAACTTCGCTTAATGTAATAATTAGAAATGAACTCAGAAAGAGTACCATTTAAACGTAATAAAAACACAATTTGTATCTTCTTCTATCTGTGTTTTTGTACATTAACCCCCATACATTATATCCCTGGGGTAATATCTAGTGATTGAGTTATTTAACGAGAAGCCCACAAATAAATATGTCAATTTTGAAGTACTCCAGTGGGACCTCGATGCATGTGAATAGAACTCAGCGTCACTCGTGCACGGTGCGGCACGAACATTAAAGAACTGGCAGCCGCTTTCGATCTCGTGGGGTTCGGTGTTTTAGGTTTTGTTTGTATATAACATCGTTATTTTTAATCATATTGCTCGTACATATAAAACTAGCAAAACCGACAGACGTTGCCCAGCTCGAAAATCAAAAAAACAATCTAAGCACCCGATGGCAGCATCACCTAGTGGGTCCAATAGTGAATCTAATTCATTTCTGGTCCGAAGTCCGACTTAAACATACACAACAAATTTCATTAAAATTCACCCAACCAATTAGGAGTTCAGTCATACAGATAAGAAAATGTATATATATATATACGTACAAATAAGTATAAATAATGTCAAGCTATTTCAATATTTACAAACCCACTGTAACTTTAATATATGTTTATATTGTGTATTTCTTTTAACGTTGATGGAATAAGTAGGAACCGTTGCTCTACTTGCACACGTAATGCGTACCAGAAGCTGGAATAAGCAAAGATACAGACGCTACATGCGCGGATGGTTAGCATTATATATAGAAGATATGTAACATATGAGGAATAAGAAATTTATTTAGCTTCTGTACATTTTTGTTCTCCCAGTATTAATTCTAACGCTGATATTTTTTCAAACTATCATGAATAAAAGAAAGAAATTTGACGAGCTCTATGCGCAGTGGTTAGTAACGCTACTTGACACCAACGCTCGTGGCTTCTATTCCCACGCAGGACAAACATTTATGTGCAAGGACATGTCTGTTTATCTTGCTCTGGTTGTTTTTAAGAGAGCTGGAGTGCATCAAAGCAGCCCGTCAGGAGTAGTAGTAGAAATAGCTCTCAAGTAGAGAAAAAAGTAATAAAGTAAATAAAAGTAAATAATAGCTGTTCACGCAGAACACCGAGATGCGCGCGAACTAAAGTGCGGGGTATTTTACGCGGGGGGCGGGGTAGTTTTAGGAACATAAGAGTTTGAGCCTCTTATTTATTTATATAGTAGTTTAGTTGCGAGTAGAGATATTGACATGGGCTACGTTAGACGCATACATATGGATCAAATAGCTGATGTGCTGAAAGAGCGCCGAATCAAACGCACCCGAAAACGAAGAGCATGCGTGAAAAGTGTTGAAGAGGCGACAGAGGTATGTTTGGATCGGTGCACCTTGCGTTCTGTAGTCTCCGCACTCCCCAATGGGAGACAGGCGTGATCACGTGTATGTATGTTTACATATTATACATAACCTGATATATATATATATATATATATCAAAACTCATCATTTACTAGGAACTTAAATGTAAATCAAAAGCAAGCATTACGATCTTCATAATCAAATTACTGGATTTTCCCCTTCATACATATTACAGCACTATCTTATCAAAGAGCTAATGAAATTTCGATATTTGAGTGGCGTGAATACCTAATCTTTATTGGTTTTCATTAAACTCAAATGGTACTTGAAACTATAACCCTATGTATTTATTAATATATTTGGCCTCATTTTTATTCATTCTATCTATTTCTATCTATGTTTACGCCAAGTCCCTTGCAGTGTATGTAGAGAGGCCTGACCGCCACATAACTCTGTCACGTCTCAATTCTTTAACATTCATAGCTCTTAACATACACGATCGCTGGTTCTTTAGGTTGATGGAAGTATTAGAAGCGCTATGGAGGTTACAGGAACTTTTAGCATTATCCCGTTTTTCTAATCCATTATGACTGCCAAAGCCATCTACCTAAGCCTAAGGATTTCGCGTAGTTACTGCTTTTAACATAGAGGGACTGCTATCGTGCCTCCACAACCTCCTAGGGCTCCTGATATCATTATTTGATATAGCACGACCAATTTGGTCGTAATAGGTGAGTCATGGCGTTCCTCGGCAACTACATCCATAAAATCAGTAGAAAGTTAATGAGGAGATGCTGGAGTAACAAAGGGATTGCAAAATGCGAGCATGAACCGCACTAAACAACAAAAATCCTAAGTAAAAATATTTAATTAACTGGAATTATTCTTTTCTTGTAAAATGAACATCAATATCTAACTGTAGAGATCCTTCAAACAGGGTGTGAAGATGTTTTTACAAGGTCGTGTGAACAATGCCCTTGGTATTGTAAGTGTACGTTATCATAGCCTTCTTACCATGAGATAGGCTGTAAGTAAATAAACTATATGTGATCAAAAGGCTAAGCTTAGAAATAAAAACAAAGGTATTATGAGAGAGAAATTGTCCCAAAGCCTCGTAATACCTTCTTTGTCACTTCACCCTCCAACCTTGGCTTACAGTGATATAACAATGTAATCGTATTGATGTAATATATATATTATATAGTGATATATACACGTTGACCATGGATACACAACAAAATTTCATAATGAAAAAAAGATTATACGTTGGATATAAACTTTTCTATCATCGGGGGTAAACAAGCATATGGCCCACCCGACGTAAACCCACAAAGAAATAGTATTTGGTTGCTGTCTCTTTTAAGGTGGAGGTCCTTCGCCTGTCGAGCTGCTTTCATGCTCTCTACCTCTCCTTTACCAAAGCCCTGTAGAGTACACTAGAACCAAGTGATTTGATTCCTGATTGATTGATTGGCAAGGCTTCGAATCTAAAGACGATAACGAGTCACTTATACCGATACTTATTTACTCTTACGCACTCTTACTTAAAGTATACACGTATTATGCTTATTTTCTTTTCATACACATATCTTTTGTATTGTGCGAGAATATTTTTTTTTATTGAACGTCAAGCGTACGACTCACCGACCTGAAGTAAAGCGGTTACGGAAGCGCTTGTAATACAAAGTATCATTCGTGAGATGCCACCTCTGCTGCTAATACAGCAACTCTTTAGGCGCTTACTGGTGATCTCATTCACACGCAGGAACACAACAACCCACTAAGAGAGGTCGAGAGAGAGAGGGCGATTTTTTGTGAAGTGGAGGTACTTCACCTGACGGTCTGCTTTGATGCGCGCTACCTCTCTTAAAAAAATATTAGCAGAGACTTCAAAGTATAAAATAGTGGAAAAATCTTATCTGAATTTTTATTTCATTTACATTTCCTCATTTAACATGATACGGATTTTGTCGTAAATGTTCTTTGAAAGTAAATCATGTATTTTGCCTGACACGGCAATTAATTGGTATAAATTGTTTGAAGGTGTAAAATATGAATCCTCGACTCGAAAATGTATAATGTCTCATGAAGCGGTGGATAAACAATAGTTGTCGCTCCCAGAATGTCCCAAGGGCATATTTACCTACCTTTATCCTTACACCTTAACCAATTATAATAAGGTTGTAATCTTCAAAATAACTCATAGAAGGTGATGATACCTACACCAGAATCAAATCACGCCTCGCTGAACCGTTTTCTGAATACAAAACGTGAAGCGACAACACCAGAACTTTCCGAAGCTCAAGTCACTTCGAGCGAAAAAGTAAGTAACCATATTCAATGAAAATATTTTTCAGAAATATATCAAACGAGAAGAAAAATAAATTACGTTTTATTGTGCTTTCTGTGCTCTTGCTATGTGAGTTTACTTAATCTATGTGCACATATAAATAGGCAAGGACAAAACATTTCAGTGCATTTTTCTCGTGTATTTGGCAACCGATTTTGTTTTCTTTCTTTATTTCACAGCTGTTGACAAGGTTTAGTATTATCAATAAACATGGAAATAGTAGAAAAAAATACTTATACGTTTTCCTCAAATATGTTATAATTATTATTAAATTTCGACCAATGGGGCGGACACTATTAAAATATGAATAGACCTCAAAGGCAGTGTATCGGTAACATCTGCGAATGGCAGATAGAAGAGGATCGGCCACGTATGGGACGGTTTATTCAATCCTCATGAGGGGTCGAATGGGACGTTCACATACAACCCCTAATGGTATTTGAATATGGAAGATGACTACGGGACGACAAAGCGTTCTGTAGATGGACCAATAACCTCAAAAAAGTGGGCGAAATCGAATGGATTCTGAAAGCGGAGGGCAGCATATGATTGAATGTAGTGCAGATAGTTGTTCGTGTGGATATGTTGAACAAGAGATTAGTAATGATGACTTTGACACCAAGGGAATGAGACATGCATTTGAACATCTGTCTGTTTGTCTTTACTGTGTAGTTTTGTAATATCCATGCCAAGGTAAAGATAAAGTTTATAGTAATGCGGGGTAAATAGGGGCAAAACTCAACTTTATAACGAGTGTGTGGGTACTTTTTTGAGATGTAGTGCTAAACAAGAATTTCAGTTTCAGAATTGTACTTGAGTCTTTGTTACAAATATAAAATAATGGCATAAGCATTTACAATTATGCAGAAAATGCTAAAATATATGCAATTCCTATTCACTCACAATTTGGAGTCAATACGGATGGGATAAAGGTCAAAAGGAAAATTTCTTAGGCCTGTCAATAATGCAATTGGTACCTACATATTCTATTTCACGTATTACCTACCTACTCTATCAATTCCCCGTAATATTTATTTAATTACTTCTCTGGTCACTAGGCTGCACTAGCAGTGCAATCAATTATTTGTCTAATGGTTCCTACCTTTATTATATGTATATTAATATTATTTATTTTGTTTAATATTCATAGGTATTTATATGGTATGATAATATTTTTTATATTATGTAGGTATATAATGAACCAGAACAATAACACACACTAGTATTTGAACGGTTACAAACATACCTCTATGAAACTATTTATATTATATAGAAACCTCGTAACGATGTATTCTAGTCGCGGGTATTATTTGAAAATAATTTTAACCCTCTTTAATACATTGATTAGGAGTTTGTTCTTATTGTATGAAGTAAAAAAAAAATAAGTTCAGATTTTTTTCAGTACCTATGTGATGGATCTCTATGTATTTGGATGAAAAATGTCCTAAATAAGTATTGCCAATCCTACATAGCCCTAGTACCTATTCACATCTACATCGTATCTATTCAACTGTTTTCATCCCCACTAACTCCTCGTTCATTGCTATTCATATATGAGACGTCCCCATTCACTCCCAAAGCAATGAAAATTTTGTGTTTCGAATTCATTAAAAATCATTGTCATCAATATAACGCAAGACTTGCCTTTTATGCGTATATTTATGTACTCAAATACTTAACTAATGCATTTAAGACAAAATCACTTTATAAAACTAGAAATCCTTAAAAATAGAACGATATATTCTTCCCGTGAAAAACCGACGTTGTAAGGAGTAAAAATAATAATAATTGCTGAGAATTGGCCACTCATTTTTGATGTTGAAAACAGTATCTGGTTTTGTCCCTATTCACCTTTGGATCCGTATTTGCTCCAAATTACGGAACAAATAGTTACTAACCAGTAGTAGTACAAGTTTTGATTAATTTGAGGCAAGATAGCCAAGTGTAATTTGTCTACAAATACCCTGTTACTTTAAACCAGCAATTCTTGTATTTAAATAAACATATTTCAAACAAATAGATTTGGATAAAATTTTATATTTAAATAAGGTTTTGCTTATTAGGATTAGATTACCTATAAAGGTGTTTTTCCTGACAAAAATGGAATTTTACTGAATCAAACACAAAAAGTCGAGCGACGCTCAGTTGCCCAGATAGATTATTTATTTATGCGGGCTGATAATGACGACAAAAGTATTTTCTTTAAAAATCGTAATTTTCGTACATTAATTTTATTAAACCACGAATACCGCCTTGTAATAAAACTTGTGGATTTTAATAACTTTCATTTTATAACCTTTCTAACTAGAAGTTACATCCAGAACCTTCGTCCGAAAGTTGTGAAGATTAATCACCGCAATCCATTTTGACGTCGTAGTAACCGCGTCGGCCTCGAAGCAGGCCTTGAAAAATTTCATGCAATGTATATGTGTCTACTTTTAAACCCGAAACTGTAATATGAAATGGGATGATGGACACTAACTACTTACTGACAGCAGGTTATACTCTTGTTTGCTACCTTAATATTTTAAAACAGTGAGAATAAATGTGAAACCACAAACTCTCGAAATGAGACCTTTGTCTATGACACTCTTCTTCTCCTTCTTCATAGCGTTATCCTTTTTTCTAATTCATTAGTATTGGTGGGGTGGATACCCTGTGTACAATGCTTACGTAGAAATAATGACTAAGTACATGAAGTTCTCCCTTCTTTCGTATGGGACGTGGTTGAGAACGAACATGTGGTAATCTAGTGAATTCAGACTATTTTTCCCACTTCTACTTCCCTTCTTTTCTTTTCCTCCCTGCTACTTTTTTCCCTTACCACTTATAGGGAAGAGCAGAAAGTGGTGAAAAAATAAAAGATAGGGAAAATAACAAAATAGAAAGAAAAAAGCTGGTACAGATTTTGCTAATAGACTGACAAATAAAAAAAATCCGAAAGACACTCGTATATTCAAATTACATACTTCTTGTTTCATTAGATTGATTTAAAACTTGTTCAAAATTTTCTCTACCATTGTATTAACTGTTTTTTACCTGTTTTCCATGTTCTATTACCATTTGGACCATCGCTGTTCGAATTCGCTCCGGCACCTGCCATTTTCCATCTCCTTATTGTGTACATAAATATAAAGTATATATTTTTGTGTAAAAAAATATTAGATAAGAAAACGACACTGAAATTATTCAAATGGAGGTATAAAGATGGAGGTTTCTAAACATATCTTTATGTAATATTTATAAAAATCAGAGGGCTTATCCTCAGCGGGCCACAACACTCGTGTAACGTTGTTAACTTCAATTCTGTCAGCTAGTTTTATACGTTCATTGAAAATGACAAGCAATCGTACAATAGAAAAACGAAATATGTAAAAAAAATCCTGTCTGGTGACGTCACTATATAATTGACAACCTGTAGTCGTAAATGTTTACAAGCGGAGTTCACATTATTCTTATATATACGTATATAGGTATATGTAATAAGTATATATTTATATGTTATAATGTAAACTCTGTAAATAAATCCGAAGAAAACCTAATTTACGTGTGAATGAGGGTATGTGTGTGTTCGTTATCTTTTCAAGACTAAATTACCTAACATCGTATTTAAATTTTAGACAGATCCTGAACCGGCAGATGGATACGAGCAAATATTTTACGTTTATTATCCCAGGGATCCCAGGAGTATCAATTAGTAGTTGATTACGAGATCTCCTGACATCTCACCTTGATGTTAGGAACCCAGGAGTGTACATGATAAGAGCTATGAATGTTAAAGAAGCGAGTGGTGTGTATAAGGACCTCGTTTTATGGCGCTCGGTTCTATCTGCCTACCCCGCAAGGGACCTGGCGATAAAATATGCATACACAGATACATACGATTACATACGGGATCTCCCCGGGCGAACGGCAGGCAGACGCTAGTATCTGTAATAGAATGATTCTCTAATATTATACATAAGTAGGTGAATTAGTATAGCCGAAATAGAAACCGAAATGGACCGGTCCTATTCTTAGTCTCGCAGTTTATGTGATACACCCTAAATTCTCACAAAGTACCTCGCAATTCTTAAGGGCCACCGCCAACATCCACGTAAACTTCTTTGCATACGCTCTTACTTATAGCTAATGTAAAGCGGTTACCGCAGCTGCTACGGTAACCGCTTTACATCAGGCGGTTAGTGTGCTTGTTTGACTCACGACAATTACTAATATATGTATTGCCGTGAGTCACTTAGATTTGCAGCTTTTTAATGAAAAAGGACGTTAGTAAATGAGGTCTCCAGTCTCTACAGTAGTCTAAATAGTTGACCGATCACTGACCTTAAATTTAAATTCATTGTTCTAGGCGTACGGCCTAATTATTGTAGATAATGACCTAGATTATTTTCCTTGTTTCATTAAAAAGCACTAATCTAATTTACCTACAAAAGGTAAGCACGCAATACACCTCATTACGATCAAATTATTACAAGTTTGAAAAAACTTCGCGATGAATTAAAAACGTAAGAAAAGAAATATGTAAAACAGTGGACTAGGTCCACTAAATGGTTGTCATCACATAAGAGAGTATGTCCGTGGTGGCAATTCGACGCCGCCGCCATTTCCCGTCAAAGTGACAAATATGGCTGACCTAGTTCCCAGTTCGACAATCCTGTGACAAGCGGACTTGGACAAACCATAGCGCTACTGCTCATAATAAAATGTGCATACAGTTTTGACGTGAATTTGTTGGCTCATACAACGTGCAGGCTGGACGTTGATGACTCTAAAGATGACGGTAAATCCCACAGCTGTACTGTAAAATTATACTTTTACTACTATACTGCTTGTATTTAATGAAAGTGTCCAATGAGAATTCATTTTGGCCATCTACTTTGAACCCACGCGAAGAGATCAAAGAGTTGAAAATTAAAACATTATGACAAAATGCCCACTAAAATGATATAGTCAGCACTTCAATTTAGGTATGTTTTTTAATATGTAAATATGATAAACAACTAAAAACAATGTTTGACAACTTAAACTAGATATTTTTTTTTGTTTTTTTTATCCCCGAGGGGAAAGGCAAAGGGATCTAGCCCATACAGCCAAGTCATCAGTTTAGAACCATTTGAAAATCTTAATCCTATGTTTCAGCTTCAGGAACTGTGCTGAAAAAATACTTGGGAAGGGTACCTCGACCCAATCAACCCAGTTTAAATACTACCCGTAAAACGATAGGAATTTTACAAGGTTTTCTTGATGAACTTCTTCACGACTTCCAAAAAGTGCATAAACATGTTATATTTGAGTTTTTTCATTACTGTATAATTGCACTAGCACTCATGTTACAAAATACTATCGAAATTGTCACATAAAACTAATTTTACACTGAATTGTAAAAATTTCAAGTATAACAACAACGTCATTCGTCAAAAGCGCGGGAAGAAATCCCCTTAAAGATTAATATAAATGTCGGTTTTGTAGACATACACACATCAAAAGTGTCTAGGGATCAAGCATTTTTATGCGGATTTCTTGAGATTGAGATGTGGCTTTGTAATAAATTTATGATTTTATAAATTTGTATGAGACCGGATACAAGACGTATACGACACTGGAGAACCCCTGGACGCCAACAGCGATTAAAATCCTGCCAGGAAGTCCATCCTTATAGTGGTGGAACCATCATGGTATGGGCGGGTATTTGGATCGGCGGAAGAACTGAGTTGATTTGGACCAGAGGCAACCTCAACGCTCAAATTTATGCTGAGACGATTGTATCAGACGTCATCGTTCCTCTACAAGTGCAAATCGGTCCCTTATTTCAGTTAATGCATGATAATGCACGACCGCACACCGCAAGAGTTGTAAGACAGACTCTCGCCGCAGCTAACATCAATGTCATGCCCTGGCCTGCTCAGTCGCCAGACTTGAACCCGATTGAGCATGCATGGGATATGCTACAGAGAAGAGCTCTGCCGAATATGGAGGGTATCCAGTCGCAAGAAGACCTTTTTTTGTTGTTGCAACGAACATGGGCGGCCATTCCACAGCGTGATTTGGATGAACTCATTTTGAGTATGCCAAACCGATGTTCTTGTGTTGTTAGTGTTCGCGGTAGAAACACGGATTATTAATTGTTTAAGTTACCCAATAAAATTTTAAAGAAAACTGTTATTTCAGTCTTTTTTTCGAACTTTAATGTTAGTGGTTCAAATGTCAAAAATCCCTTTATTATGAAAATGGCAAATTTCTTTATTAATGCAAAGGTGACTTGGTTTATCGTTACTATAGACAAACGAAAACACTTTATTTAATGAATCCTTAAAGAAAATTTTAATTAATATCAATCAGGAGAAAAGTTATTGCAAAAATATATGTTGATCCCTAGACACTTTTGATGTGTGTAGTTACACGACCATTATTACTAAATATGTCATGTGTCTAATTTAGATAGGTATACCTAGATCCTACAAATGTCTATGGGTATGCAAAACTGAACAATATTTAATTTATTTAAATTATAATCTACAAAAGGTCTAATATATTGTTTTTTTAATTGTTTGTTACTTGTTATAAACAATATATATTAGAGTAGATATTATAGCCTTATTTTGTCGTAATTTAGTTTTTAACTTTTTGTTTATAATTGTGGCTTAGATTATGCGATACATGTTTTAATAAGACTATAATTTGCACATTACTTCATCTCTCCCTAGCAACCTTTTTAGAAAGCCGGTCCTACGTATGACTTGAGGCTATCTTACATTGTCTATTTTTGGCATTTATGTATGAAGACACATATATATTTTAACAGTGTACTCATTAAGACATCTCATTAGATATCAAACATGACATATTATATACTAGCAGAAGCCCGCGGCTTAGCACGCATGAGATTTGGGCTTTTAGTAGCCTATTTATAAGTAGACATGAAATTGTTTCTGTTTAAAAAAAAAAACAAAGTTCAGGGTCGTAGATGCAACCATAGAGCGATTAATTTTCGTACAGCGCCATCTATTGACCTTTACAGGATTACACAGCGTATATGAAACACATAAAAAATGCGTAGTTATTTTATGTTACAAAAAATACGTATTCTATGAAAATAATAAAAATAAAATTGCAAAGTCCCCCGATGGGGAAGATATTTCCCCCTAATTTTAACAGTTTTTCATTTTTTACGTAGGAACCCTAAACATTTACGGTATAAAAAGTACCCTATATTCTGCTCTGAACAGTCCTCTACCTACCAGTGAAAGTCCCGTTAAAATTGGTTCAGCCATTTCGAAGATTAGCCCGGACAAACGAACAGACAGACAGACAAAACGTTAAAAATGCGTATTTAGGCTTTGGTAACGTGAAAATAATAATATGAGCTTAAGATAAAGGCTTTATCTTGAAATCACAGACAGACACTTCAATTTTATTTATATGTATAGATGATGTTTATTTTTTTTCAGTATTTTATGTTCATGCCTCCTTTTAGCTTCGCCGTAGTAAGGCAATATAAATTCTAATACAAAACTATTTTGAAACTAAATAATAGTTTTGTATTGAATTACCTATGTAATTTTAACAAGTTATTCAAAACCACGTCGTCATGTATCACACATGTAATTTTAGAATGTCCTTTCTAAATAGATGCCTAAGCTCCAGGAATTTCAAAGTTCCTAAACCCACCTGATTATGCTGTTTGTTGATATGTCATTCACCCAGACAGTTTATTCTTTCACAATTAAGGATAATACCCAGGATTTCTAAATATATTATTAGGTTAATACAACAATGATGGACGGGTCCACGGCGGCGGTTACTGGGCCGTGCCGTGACCCGGATTTGACGACATTTCATAAACGAACCCTTCTCCTCCGATGTCGCCGCTGATTAATTAAAGAAACATGTACAATGACCGACAATATACAATTGACTTTGTTTCTAATTCATTAATGATATATTACGTTTTCTTACATCAATTTTCGTCCCAAATATGGAATGATATAATGCCGAATTTATTATATCCGAAGCATTTATTGTTAGTAGATAGCCACGTGGAATACGCGCCTAGTAGGTTAATAAGCAACAGGCAAATGCCTCCGATTCTAACGCAGGAACTCTTTTAAAACTAAGATATAGTAATAAAACACTCTAGGGCGATGTTATTTAGTCATCATTAACCTTTTGACGCGGATTCATACTTTATCATAGCTTTTATTTTTATCTATAGGCAAAATCAAAATGGATAACTAAAAGAAGATTTGACTGTACTTCGTCCTTTTTCTTAATTATCCCCACGCCCTCTCCAGGATTTTTTCTCGAAGTCAGAGCGGGCATTATTGGCGGGTGACGCCGCCGACAGCTGTGGCGGCCCGAGCGCCGCGCAATCAAATTCATAAATTTGTGCTAAACCATTCACAAAGACAGCGGGGCACTAACGCGCGCACACGCCTACGTCGTACCATCGTTGTCCCGCTCTTCCCTGTCTCCCGGCTGCTCGCTTTGCTGCGTACTACTTTTTCCCCAATACTATTACAGTTTAGGGATGTATGTATATAGTTCACCATTTGTTTACAACCATTGTTGTACAACAATTCTATTCTTATAAATTGAAAAGATCTAATTTAATATTTTTAATAATCGATCTATACTTTATCGTATGGTTTGCTAATGATATAATATAACCATTATCTCTATCTACACACTAAAAACGATAGCTTACAGCAATGTATCCATAGCATGCATACATGCAAGTATAAAACTATTTAGTCCACTAATGAAATTCCTAGTACAATAACCCCTTAACATGCTAACCCCTTCAGCTGTCACACGCAATCTGCCGTTAAAAGAACACTGCATAAAATTATACACCCCTTGTAAATTTTTAATAGTCGCTTTTAATGCAGACAATGAAGTACAAAAGGAAGTACAAAGAGGAAGATCTACTTTTTAATATCGATAATTTGTTCAAAACGTTAAGATAAAAATTATCGATATAAGCGCAATGATTCATTCACTCCTACAGAGAATAACATATTTGTTTATGCCGATTGATTTATGCTAATGATCTTGTTTTATGCGATACTATTTCTTGTTAGGGACATATACAGTATCGTTTTTTTTCTCATTAACTTTCTTCTATCCTAAGGTAATCTGGAAAAGACCGATTGATGACCGCTTATGTACCTTTTGGATTTATTTTTCTTATATATTATCTTTCTTGTCCTAAATACACATTCTAAACTACGTTACATTGTCATATTGACATAAAAGTATTTTTTGTACACTGTCAAGAGGTCAGCATTTATAAACTACTATAACCACATTATATAAGGTGGGCACCTTATATAATGTGGTTATAGTAGTTTATAAATGCTCATAATACAAGGCGTATCTTATTGTCATCACTATCACCCCACTGCTACTTATTCACAGGAAAACAACAACCTACCTAAAAATTGTTATTTGTCTGCTGTTTTCTGTCTGTATTTCGCTGGCTTAGGTAGGTATGCCCTAACTATCTTTTAATACTTAGACCAAGATAAATAAACATATTCATACAAACAAATGTTGTTCATGTGTGGAAATCGAACTCGCGAACCTTGGTGTCAAAAAGCATTGCTCCCTTCATTTTCGCTAGAGCCCCGTTTGTTAGTAAACAAGTAGTAGCGGCCAGCGGGTACAGGTGAGGTTTGGCGTTGACCCTAAAGATTATATTGATTCAGTTGCATACTTAAAGTCTTCCTATTAAATAAATAAAACAGTCATGGATACAAAATAATTATGTTAATATTATAAAAGACTTAAAATTATAATGAAGTCATATTTTCATCAATAAATACGACCAGACCTCGACAGATTTCAATAAAGAAAAATTCTAAATGAGTTAAGAATTGGCACAGGTATTGCGTAATAACCACCAAAGTCGTATAAGAACAACGAGCTCTTACCTTGTAAGAAGATAATAAATTAAAAGTAAAAAACTTTTTAAAAACAAGCTTTTAGTTAAATGCTCTAAAAAGAATACAAAAGTCCGCCATATTTGATTAAGAGTGACGTCACATTATTTTTCGAGTTATTCTTAGCAAGCCCTTTTAATTGATACCCATATTGTAAAAGTGCATTAAAAATAATTCGTCCACCATCTTGTGTTGCCGCCATGTTGGATTTCGAATGACGTCACACAGTTAATCATGCATTGTCATCCAAACTGAACGTGTATACAAAATTTCAGCTCAATCGGTTAAAGATATCTGCTTCAAAATTGAGTTGCAAGATTTCACCCGAACATACTTACATACTTACATTGCAAGTTAAATAAAAGCTTGTAAAATGATTGAATCTACCGCTATACGGTGGCTATCGCCGTGATTGTGGCTCCTAAAAAGGCGATTCTAAAAAGCTGAATGGCGTGTTGGCGTCGCTAACACGTCAATTCGTGAATAAAAAAACTCAAGTTTATTACTCGACGTGATGTGTATAGCTTTCCCTTCGTTGACGAAATATATTCAAACTAAAGAATGCAACAGAAAAATAACAGAAAGCATTTTTATTAATTTAATTTTATTGGTTAGTACCAAAACACTCAATAACTTTGAATTGTGTAAATTATAAATTTGACTTGTTGTTTCTGGCTGGCTGGTTGTATAAATTTGTCTGCAATCGTTATATTCCACCCTTGCTTATTTACTATTCTCTCATATATTTAAGGACTGGAAAATTCCCCTAGAAAGTTAAGCCCACCTTTGTTAGTAAAGCTTTTTTGACACTAAGGTTCATGGGTTTGATTCCCACACATGAGAAACATATGTGTGCTGAACATATCGTTTGTCTTTGTCTAGGTATTTAAGGAGAGGAAGTGCACGTATGAGCTATCTGTCTGGGGAAATACCTCCATCTCACGGAAAACCGCAGTCAAATAACAACTCCCTGGAGGGAGTTTGTTGTTGTTGTTGTGTTCCTGCGAGTAAGTGAGGTTATCAGTAAGCCCCTATAATATAAGAGCGTCTCCTGTGTTAGCAACAGAGGTGGCATCGCGCGAGCGATACCTAATATGTTTCAAGCGTTCATAAGCTGCGGCACTTATGCGTGTATGCCTCCCGATGTAGTATAAATCTTTGTGAAATCTTGTTATTTGTAGAATAAAGATATTACATGTTATTCTTCTGCACCTCTTAAGCCTACATATCTCAAAAAAGTTAGACTAAAATTTCCAAATAACTATAGAAAAAGGGTAACTATCAAGATTACATAATACAAAAACAGTGGAAATCTCAACAAGATTTTTTTTTAAATCTATTTATAATTGACATCTTATCAAATACATACAAAAAACAACGAACCTCTTATTTTTGTCTATATGAAAAAGAATACAATACGAGGATATGATACAAAGAACAAAAATTAAGAATTCTAGAAATAAGTGTGTTTATTACCATAATAGATAAACCTACAATAATGGACAAAAAGATATTTTGAGTTTAATTAACCGCGATTTCATACGAAAATAAACAATTGTCGAGAATAAAGTTTACTTATGGTAGATAGTTGTTTTAATGCCCCTGTAAATACTACATAATAATTAAAAAACGCTTGAACCACAGACATTAAACCATTTTTATGGTTGTGGCATGTTTCAATATTAATGCCTGCACAGAGCATGCTGAATGTTGCAAATAATATTTGCTGTAATTATATCAGTTGCCAATTACATTTATCTACCTATACCGATTCGATGTCGCAAGCGATATTTGCATCACTATTTCACCTAACAAAGGGAGAGAGGCGACTGTTCATTTGAACGCTAAGCTCCAAATCCTTTCCAATTAATGAATGAACGAACGAAAACCCAATTCAATTTTATTTCAGACGTGTAACAAGCCTTTAGGTAAGGTTGAAGTAGCGCAGCTGTAGGACCAAAATCATAAATGTAACATTGTAAATGAAGATAAGATTGTGAAATTATACCTCTCGTGGAAGAGCGACTGCACAGTGTTAGATCTTCGTCGTTCGATGATCCCGTGAATGTAACATAGGACGAGTGCTTTTCGTGGTAGTTTCAAGTACGCTGCCATTCACTACTGAAATAATGTTCCACCGCCCCATGAGATCTGAGTTCAACATATAATAAGCATTTAAAACATGTCCTGCTAGTGCAACAAAACTTATCCACAGACGATCATACGCGCCGACACACACACACACACACACTACACATATTATTAGCATCACACTTCTTATGGGACTGTAGATCGTAAGAATGTAAAATAAATTGCATACACACATATCATCATGGCTGTCTTCCATTGGGGTAGGCAGAGACTACGGAACGCTAGGTGCACGTAAGCGAAAAGAGAAAAATTGCAGCGGCAATTTTGATATAAATTCAATTACTTGTCTATCATATCCAAGTTTTCTTCTTCTTAGCGTTATTCCGTTTCGTAATCCATTTGGCCGAATCCCCCTACCTATACCTGACCTAAGGATTCGGCGAAAATACTGATTTTTACATGGAGCGACTGCCCTTAGACCTCCACAACCCAGAGGGAAAACCAGACCTTTCTTAGGTGAGCTCACACGTCTTTCGAAATATAATATCTTGGATTGCGATGTTTTCCTTCACCGCCGAGCAAGTGATAATTATTAATATGTAGCTAAATCCGAAAACATTAATTTTGTGGTACATGCCAGGATTCGAAACGAGGACCAGTTGGTCAATAGACCGATTCTTTATCCACTGGGCTAACACTGCTCATTCTATTCGAACTAAGTATGTGTGATGATATTGGTATGGTGTGGGTACATATCGATAATATCATCAAATACTAGCAATCTTAATTACAAAAAAAATGTAATGAAAAGTCGGTATAAAAGAATCTAAAGAAGCTAACTGACTCATATATAAACGACAGCCCAACCGCTAATCCAGGAACTTGAAAAGGAGGCTTCTCGGAGTGTAAAGCTTCCGCTAATAACTCTAACCACCGGGCGACGATTACATATCGTCTATATTTCAGTGTGTCACCGTTTCACAGGTAGGCCACTGAACCTATTTTGATGAATAATATTAATGTACGGGTAAAGGTAGATCGATGCATCTTTTGTCGTAACAATATTGGTTTGAATGATTTTGTATGTGTAACCTGTTGTATGTACTTTATACCGTGACAAAAATAATAATATTACCAGGTTTTCACATGAAGATCAGGTACATATATATTAATGTTACTATTTCATCCAATAAATTATATAGTTGACCATAAAAGCGTAGACAGCTAAGTGCTAATAATTCTAGGTATTCGCTCGGCACTTACAAATGTGACTCACGTAACGGGAGCGATTTAGCCGCGTGATCTGCCCGCCTCAACTCACTAATGCCCCGCAGATTATGTGATTTAATTTTCAATTTATTTTATTTTCGAGATATATTCTATATATTGTGTTTTCAAAAGAAGCCAATATCGTCCAATTATTTACAACTTACAGTAGTTTACATACTTTTAGCCATACGAGACCAAAATCTAAATAGATTTACGAAAAGTGTTATTTTTTTTTCATATTACGTCAGGTCACATCTCTGTTAAACAAATATTTGATTTTAAATACAAACAAGTGAACGTTCGTACATATGCAAATGTATACGGTTATCTATTGTAAATAACGTTTTCAGTAGATTACTTATATTGTCGCATTGGCCAGCGAACTTAAAATATTTAAGTTGGTTGATTGGTACCATATTTTTTATATCCAATACAAAACGCATGCTTGATCGCTTAATGACGTGAAAAGTCTAAATTAGTAAAATAGAAATACATGCATGGACGTGGTCCGAAATTTGATGCCATTATTTCTTTTACTAGCTTCGGCTCATAATCTGTCTTAACTAGGACTCTCATTTTATCGAGCAATTAATTTGAGGACCAGTAGGAATAAAGTTATTTATTTAGGAATAAGTATTATTATTTTTACTAATTAGAACATTCTTATGTACTATCACGATTAAATAATTGACGTGATAATATATAAAAAATCTACTAGTTTTGCTCCACGGGGCTCACCTGATGATAGCAGTTACTGCATTAACATCGTCTAATGAACTTTTGTTTCTGCTTGCTTGTTTTTGACTTAACCACGTGAAGCTTGGTTTTTCAATCTTTTCGCAGCAACCCATTGTTGTATAATTTGGTTTCAATATTATTTTTGTTGTGCAAAAATAAGACAGGCTATCATCTGTTGAACTTCAACTATTCATTCGAACAAAAGTAACATTATGGATAGCTTTGGATCATAGAGAAAAACGTTAGTGAAGCTCTTCATTGCAGGTTATTTTTCTGACAGTAAATACCCTACATTTTCGGTTGAATTATGTGACTAAATAAGCGGTAGCAGAGTTGAATAGTCTAAATTGGCACAGCATATACGGAGCTACCAGTCGACATTAATGTAACATCTTCAACAATCATCGTCATATTTCAGTCATATTATTGGATGTTATCGTCATATTTCAATTTGAGGTATTACGTAAAAAAATGATATAAAATCCTTAAAACACCGGCGAAACGAACTACAGATACAGAACAGAACAACAGGGGAAACATAATTTTTTTTTTACATCTATCCAAGATTTCCATCAAAGTGAAGTTAAAGAAGCGAGTACGGTGTGTAAGGACCGAGTCACATGGCACTCGGTTACCTCTCCCTATACCGCAAGTAATTTGGCGTGAAGCTGTAGATAAATAAATAGATAGATATCATTTATTGTCCAGTGAAATTATGGCTTAATCTTTGAGTGACGTAATGAAAAATATTAATTAAATTTTTAATGTTAATCTCAATTGTGCAAAACTTATAACCATGAAAGGGCATTCTCCTGTCATGAACTTTCATTGAATAGTTTTTGTGTAATGCTGGGAGAAATTAAAAAAACACCGGCCAAATCTATAAAAACTTGTTGTATGGGAGCTCCCCTTAAATATTTGTTTTATTTTACTTTAAATATTTATTTTTAAAGTGAACATATAACTATTTTTTAGTATTTGTTGTTATAGCGGCAACAGAAATACATCATCTGTGAAAATTTCAACTGTCTAACTATCACGGTTCATGAGATACAGCCTGGTGACACACGGACCTTTACCCTTTGGGTACGGAACCCCAATTAGTAAATTCCTACGAGTACTACATTACAGTCATCTTATTGAGATTATTATTTTTACCACATATACCACTATTGGCCTGCCTGACAGAAAGCATTATTATTATCTCTAAGTCTTTCTGGCAAAACAACATTTGTCAGGGATGAATCTCGACTCGACGATGAAATGCGATGCCTAGAGAGGTAGGTAAGAAACGTAAATTGCAAATTGAGATACAGAATGCTTGATGCACTAGTTCAATTTGCACTTCACTATTTTTATTACGATCTAGGCGTGCCCGCAACTTCATTCACGCGGCGTGTTGGAATATCGTTTTCTTCATTATAAGTGCCCTAAAACCATCCGAAGCGCTGTTAAGCTTATCAAACTATATGATTATAGTGTTTCTATTTTCTTAATGTCCCGCGGTAATCATCAAATTTCGAGTTGCAGCAAAGATGGCATCGCTCATCGAATGATTTATGTATTGCAAGCGTTCGTAACCGTTTAACATGATGTTATCGCTTGTACTACTCTGTGTAAAAAGTATCGGGAATATGTCAATAAAAAGACCCGCGTAAAAGAGGTCGTTCTAATTTTTTTACTGCATGTTGGTAGCACTGTACTGATTTAGCGCGCAAAATTTGAGCGGGATCTGTCATTTAATTTGTTTTAAACTACACTTTTTGTTGGTCATAGTTTTGAGTCCTCGGCGATTTTTACAATGGAAAATATTGTTGAACAAAGAGTGTGCCTTAAATTTTGTGTTTCAAATGATATTTCATGTGGTGAATCACTAAAAATGTTGCGAAATACCTACGGCGAATCGTGTATATCGAAAACAAGGGCTTATGAATGGTATAAGGCTTTTAAAGAAGGCCGAGAAGTAGTAGTAGACTTGCCTCGTTCTGGTAGACCTTCAACCGCTACGACCAGAGAAAACATCGACAGAATCAAGAAGCTAGTGCTCGAAAATCGACGTATGAGTCTGAGAGAGTTGGCTAGTGAGGTGAACATATCTTTTAAGTCCGTCCACAACATTCTCATTGACATTTTAGGCATGAAACGCGTCGCCGCTCGACTAGTTCCAAAAGAGCTCAATTTTGTTCAAAAAGCGCAGCGAAAGCATGTCGCTGAAGACATGGTTTCCCGAGCTTCTACGGATCCGACCTTTATGAAACGTATAATAACTGGCGACGAGACATGGGTTTATGAGTACGACATGCAAACAAGCCAACAGTCTTCAGAATGGCGTCTCGAAAACGAGCCGAAACCCAAAAAACCGCGGCAAAGTCGCTCCAAAATCAAGGTGATGCTGACAGTTTTTTTTGACTACCGTGGTGTGGTTCACTCCGAATTCCTTCCAGAGGGAGAAACAGTGAATAAAGAATATTATTTAGGCGTCATGAAGCGTTTGCGTGAGAGTATCCGCCGAAAACGTCCAGATTTGTGGCAACACAACTCATGGATGCTGCACCATGATAATGCACCATCACACACAGCCATTATAGTGAAAGAGTTTTTAGCGAAAAATTCAACAAAAGTTCTCGACCAAGCACCGTATTCACCTGATATGGCTCCGTCTGACTTTTTTTTATTTCCCAAGTTAAAATTACCACTTCGAGGAAAACGTTTTGAGTCGATAGAAGCCATAAAAGAAAATTCGCTGAATGAGCTAAAGGCCATACCGCAAATAGCCTATGAAAAATGTATGGAAGACTGGGTGAAGCGGTGGAGATGTTGTATTGCAAGCGATGGGGCCTACTTTGAAGGCGATAAAATAAATTTAGATGAATAATTTGTATTTTTTGTTTTATTGACAAATTCCCGATACTTAGTACACAGAATGTATGTCTCCCGACGTTTTAAAAATAAAAATTCCAAACAAACAACTTTCATAAATCCCACAACAGTCGAGATATGAATTTAGTCGGAGAGCATTAAAAAATAAAATATATGCTGTAGACAATGAAGTTATCCCTAATAGAACCATGACCCCTGTCCACGCACAGGATATGTTACAATAGAGTAATTGGGAGCAAAGACCTAAAATTCGTATCACTGCTCCAACTCACGAACGTGAGACCAACCCAACTAAAACTGTAACTTGTTTGATTTGAACATGGCATAAGTAACACATTCAGTGAACGCAAAAGCTCATCTTTATATATGAAAGGTAACACGAAAATTACGTGTCAACCTTCAGACTAAAAATCATTAGTTATAAATGAAATGACGAAAATTAGGGTTTAGTCTTGATATACATATTTTTTATTCAACAAAATTAGGGTATGACTCTTACCCGCCTTTTGTTAACAAATAGATACGAGTATGATATGACTAAAAATTCGATAACGCGTAGTAAATTTATGACGGAAAGTGCATATAATTGTGTAAACAGTTTTCGCAGAATGGCTGCTAAAAATTGTATTTGCTAACCATTACATAATCTTAAACTTTCACGGTTTGTTCATATTACTATTGTAGGTACGGGATTTACTAAATTTGTTTATATTTATTCCCGATATTTCGACGACTTCACAGACGCCATGGTCACGCGATGACTATCATGGTGTCATCCCGTGACCATTGCGTCTGCAACGTCGCCGAAATATTGGGGAAATATGAGAACAAATCGCGGTAAGTCCCGTAACTACAATAGTAATAACTGCTGACCTTTATCTTCAGAACTAAAGCCAGCCTCAATTGCACATGATGCAGCCTGCCGATTAGCATTCGAGATATATAGGCATAAAAGGCATAAAGATATTTAATGTGGGGTAGCCGTACTCGGAAATTTCCCAAATACATCTCATTTTAACATATAAGATTACTACGAAGAATCATCATCCGAGCATTAATCCCGGTCGCGCTTTCGCTTCGGAGCCCAGGGTTCGCTAAGATGCCAGAAATGATGTGCTATAATATTAACAGCGATGGTAGCAACGCTGATGCCAGCCGCTTGGATGTACAGTTTGTTTTGGAAGTGTCTCTAGGTCATGATATAAAATGGATTGACAAATTTGGTTACCAGTATTCTCCATCCTTTTGCTCCATAAAGATAATCTTCCCATACTTTAATTCTCAAAATATTGCTGAAAATTAATATTATTAAGCTAAACATTTTTAATGCTGTGCAAAATGTTGTATCTACCTTAAATCCGACTCTAATCAAATTTTACATAAATTCTTACAGTTGTATTCCTGCTGGCAAATGATAATGAAGCACCTAAGATGTTGGAATAGCAACCTAGTAAAATAGTGACAACCGTGTAAGCGTTACACTTCTTTTATTATAACCACTTCACAACAGACAGCTCGTATCGTTTGTCTCCCAACATAATTTAGTAACAATTGTAATATTAGTTTCCAAAAATTACATTGTAAAATGTTTTTAACAATATTTATACAGTACGTACATTATAATTCTTTAACAACATTAATTTACGGGCAGGGTTGACAATAAAACCTTAGTATATCTACTGTAATGTAACCAGGGTCGGGGATAACCCCTTTCAATAAATTGCCAATGGGAGCTGACTTGACACATAAAATAAGGTGCTTGATAAATTGAATGTATAACGTTTCTACTTTTATTGACATTGGTAGCTATTGTTACCGGGATTTTTATATCGGCGCAAATTAGTTATTACGAAGATTCAGGCCAATTTTTATTTAGACTATCTAAGAACTAATTTATGAATTTGTAAATCACGGTGTAGTATTAGGCAAATAAATAATGATACGTTTTATAAACTACTTTCTATAACCAGCCTGTTAGTTAATTCATTATACTATAGTCCCTAGCATTACATTGTAGGCTGTAACTTGCATTAAATTCGGCTGGGTTATACGAGTCAAAAGAATATGTATAAATATTGTCGGACAAATTACACAGCGCCACCTAGCCCCAAAGTAAGCGAAGCTTGTGTTATACCCATAACACAAGCTTCGCTTACTTTGGGGCTAGGTGACAACTGACTAGACAACTGATAAACATACGTAAATACATTTCTTTTTGTAAATACATACTTATTATACATAGAAAATACCCAGATCAATACAAACAGACATGTTCATGCACACAAATGTTTGTACTGTGTGGGAATCCAACCCACGAGCGTTGATGTCAAAGTAGCGTAACAGCGCGTTTCACCACTGCGCCACCGAGCTCGTCACGAAAAGAATGTCTACTAAGCATTGTATTTTTAAAATATTAAGATAAATTAAGATAGTTGCAATACCAGTATTACTGAACCCTCTTGGGTATTGAAGATGTGATTCGTAAAAAATATGAAGTGTTTATATTCCGTGTTTATATCCTTGTTGCTTAAGGAACATATTATTCCCAGTATAATTATTCTCAGGGTTTCAATTTCAGCGAGAGATGTATTAATTGAAGTCTATAATTAATGAATTTATAGATATATTGGAAATTCTATGTACATAATATCTGGCCCTCATCTGTATACCTCAACCTTAACTACGCATTGGCGTAATGAACTATATTCATCTGAGGTATGGTATGGAGGTGATGTATTGACATATTACTCATAATATGTGAAACTTGCATTACATTTGGTTAGTTTTACCAACAATTTATTTTTAGTGTCATATTCTTATGCTCCCGTCAAAACAGGGCTGTCATGTACAAAGTCGAGGCGGAGACAAAAGTTGAATTAATCTCGGAGACGCTCGCTGTCGTCATAGAGATGTTTGTGACAGCTTCATCAACTTATTTTCTACCATTACTCATATAAAAAACAAGCGACTCTTATATTCCTACGTAACTTTCTGTCGCGTAATATTATTAAAAATTATATACATATTTTTTTATACAACGTCATCGGGAGGAATTCAAGCATACGTTCCACCTGATCTAAAATGGTTACCGTATCCTATAAATGCTTGTAACATGTTAAGTATCATTCGCGCGATGCTACCTCTGCTGCTAACATCATAGAAGCTCATGATGTTAATCCTTGTCTAAGTGATTTCATAAGGAATTATACGAGTAGTAGAGTTATGTTCTATTTGTAAATAACTATATTTCTTTTTTTCTACCCATGCGAAGCCGGGGTGGGTATCTAGTTGTTGTATATAGCAGAAAAATCCTGAATGTAAACTAAATTCATTTATACAAAATACGCTGTTAGCCTGCCACCTACCGATAACTGTTGTCAATAACATTTTCTCAAGGGAATCCCTCTAACGAATAACAAATCTTCTGAATCGGAAAAAAACTGGAAGTCTTTTTATTATTCTGTGATGAGGATAAAAGCTGTCGAGATAGCCTTACCTCGTCAATTGTGTTCATTCGTGACGCTGGTATAATATTAGCTATCAGTACTCAATGCCTACATACAATAATATATACAGTATGGTACTCCCCCGCATCTTCCCCCGCCGCAGTTTTTTGTACTTACTATTGAGTGGCAAGTAAGCATACAGTCTATCTGGTTTGATACAGTCATTCTCTACCCCTTCACTACGGTGTTCAATCATGACCTCATTCACTCGCAGGCACAGAATAACCTCCTAGGCGGTGTTATTTGGCTGCGGTCTTAAGGACGGTCGGATGCGGTTCTAGGGTTGCTTCCCTATTCGGTCACAAAAAACTACAAAAGAGAACCGGTTTCCATACAAACTGGGGCCTGGCGTTATAGAGCTGGAAAATTGATCATTAATTCGAGCATCTAAAAGGACCCCCTGAGACGAATTTCTAGCGTTATGGCCATATTAGAAAAGTAATGGCATGGTAACATTTAAAAAGTATTCATTTTCAAGGTTTTATAAGGTTGGTTGCCCATTAATGAGGCTGCAGTCTGCACAGGGCCGCTGCAGTTCAAACAACACAGAACGTAGCACTCGGAGACACCTTTATCATATCAGAGTAGCGTGTCCACGAATTAACTCTAATAGCCAATGAATAAACCTTATACGATTAGACTAGCGACTAGCCTCGGCTTCGCACAGGTACAATATCAGCTCCTAAACCTTCCTTATGAATCACTCCATCCGTTGGTGAAATCGTATAAAAATCTGTTCAGTAGTTCTTGCGTTTACCGCGTTCAGACAGGCAGACAGAGAGACGCGGCGAGGGACTTTATATGTAGTGATAAGAAACCTATTTGCTAAATGAGTGGAAGTAATGTGAAGGCTTTCGTTGCAATGTATTGGTTATTATTGGTAGTTTGGTAGGTAAAAAAAAATATGAATCATTTTATTCCTCTTCGTCAGTCATAAATAGAATATATATGTATATATATATATATATATATATATATATATATATATATATACAAATACACACATCAAAAGTGTCTAGGGATCAACATATATTTTTGCAATAACTTTTCTCCTGATTGATATTAATTAAAATTTTCTTCCGCCATGTTCCTTGTTCCGCCCATGTTCGTTGCAACAACAAAAAAAGGTCTTCTTGCGACTGGATACCCTCCATATTCGGCAGAGCTCTTCTCTGTAGCATATCCCATGCATGCTCAATCGGGTTCAAGTCTGGCGACTGAGCAGGCCAGGGCATGACATTGATGTTAGCTGCGGCGAGAGTCTGTCTTACAACTCTTGCGGTGTGCGGTCGTGCATTATCATGCATTAACTGAAATAAGGGACCGATTTGCACTTGTAGAGGAACGATGACGTCTGATACAATCGTCTCAGCATAAATTTGAGCGTTGAGGTTGCCTCTGATCCAAATCAACTCAGTTCTTCCGCCGATCCAAATACCCGCCCATACCATGATGGTTCCACCACTATAAGGATGGACTTCCTGGCAGGATTTTAATCGCTGTTGGCGTCCAGGGGTTCTCCAGTGTCGTATACGTCTTGTATCCGGTCTCATACCAAAACGAGACTCATCAGAAAAGCACACGAAACGCCATTGTTCTTCTGCCCAATTTCTGTGTTCAAGAGCCCATTGATATCGAATCCTACGATTGTGCATTGCTATAGGTGGTACCCTTAGCGGTCTTCGGGAATGAAGGTTCACTTCATGCAAGCGGTTTCTGACTGTTTGGTCGCTAATTAAGTTCCCTGAAGAGTGATGAAGCGTCACGGCTAACATCATGGCGGTTATTGTTGGAGCTCTTCGAGTTGTGATTTGAATGTATCGGTCTTGTCTCCGTGTGGTGCAGCGATACCGTCCTCCATGGCGCTCAGCCACGGTACCAGTGCTTCGGTAACGTGTCCAAAGTCGACTGATAACACTCTGACTTGTATTCAGAGCTAAAGCCACAGTACGTTGCCGGGAACCAGCTTCTATCATTCCCACGTGTTGTTAGTGTTCGCGGTAGAAACATGGATTATTAATTGTTTAAGTTACCTAATAAAATTTTAAAGAAAACTGTTATTTCAGTCTTTTTTTCGAACTTTAATGTTAGTGGTTCAAATGTCAAAAATCCCTTTATTATGAAAATGGCAAATTTCTTTATTAATGCAAAGGTGACTTGGTTTATCGTTACTGTAGACAAACGAAAACACTTTATTTGATGAATCCTTAAATAAAATTTTAATTAATATCAATCAGTAGAAAAGTTATTGCAAAAATATATGTTGATCCCTAGACACTTTTGATGTGTGTATATATATATATAGTATTGTCTTAGGTTTTTGCGATTGTTACACATTGAATTAAACAATTTTTAACGGAAGTATCGCGTGTTTTATTTATTTTGTTGAACCTGACGTTTCGACCACGGACGCTGCAAGGCGTAATACGAGTAGCAGCAGCATAGCAGATATTTGTAATTCACGCTCAGGTCTTCAAATAAGGCAAAGAACAAGTTATCCGGTGTTTGTAGAAAGAGCAGTCAGGGTTGCAGTGTTCGGCGTCTAAGTTTAAGGCAAAGGTCAGTCAAGAAGGAATTACTTTCGGAGTCCGGTAAGATTATAATAAAATCGATCATTCATTTTTTTTTAACGTAATGACAGAACTTTTGCGAAGGTTGTACACGTACACGTTGTAGTCGTACACGTTGAGTGAAAAACAGGGCCCTTTTAGTACATATTTCATTCATGTAACGTCAGGCCCACAATCAGCTTCTCCTTTGCCTTACATCTAATTTCTTGTGAATATTTATGTTACATGAGAGGTTATAGCAATCATATGGTAATGGCGCTTTGTTAGCATTAGCTACTTTTCAGCATTTTATCAAATGCTATGAACGTTACCGCTGTTTGGTTAAAAGCCAAAATCCACAGGGGTAGGAATAAATCCCGTCCTGGATCGCTGCTGCTTTCCCGCTTTTCACGCCCCTGTGGTTTTTGGATTTAAAATATTACATTGAACTGTAATCTATAGTTTATGAAACGACAACAATTTCCTTCTGCTAAGTGTCGGTGCCGCTTGTGGAGGGAAGATTTTTGATATTTAACACGTATCTACATAATAAAAATATTTTCTTTTTACAATAAAATTTGAAATCACTTCAGCACTTTCATAAACATACTTTTTCAAAATACCATCTAGATAGTCACTGACGATGTACGATCTGTTACGTATGAATTTATTGTATAAAAGTTTGCAGAAGAACAGATGTTATTTGCTATTTTATTTGTCAAGCAACAAAGCTGTATTTGCGTCTATTTTTCAAGTACCAAATACTTGAAAAATAGAGCTAGCGTGTTAAAAATCAAAAATCTTCCCTCCACAAGTAGCACCGGCACTACCGGTAGCAGAAGGGAATTGTTGTCGATTGATAAACTATAGATTACAGTTCATGAGATATGACTGTCATCAGTCGCGTCAGTGCGGTCATTCTCGTCTCAACGCGTCCGACTCGCCTCACCCCCCGAGCTAGCGAGTCCAAAAAACTACTACATGCAATATATCCCCTGTTTCATGGATAGCGTCTATCTCTATCTCTGTCTTTCATATAATACTGGTCCCGTTAGTCTCCACAAACAAACTCATTTCAACAAAGAAAATATTTTTTCCCCAGAGATAATTTTCGGCGTCTATTTTTTTATATCTCCCTTTAATACAGGTCTCTTTCGCTTCCACAAATGAACTCCTTTCAAAGAACTAAGTTTTTGCTCCCAGAAATAATTTATGTGAAGCCCTTAGGTAAATTTCCCATAAACATGTTTTTTTTTAGTGCGGTTTCACATTAACATTTTAACTTTACCTTATCTAAAATTACTCATGAACTTTGAGAAATATTATACATTTATATTTTAGAATTCCTTTCAACATGTTAAGATCGAGAACGATCTTACTCTTATGAATTTTCAGGAACACCGTTCCTATATGAAATCTATATGTTTGTCTGTGTGTGCGTGTGTCAGTCGTTTTTTTTCGAATATTCGAATTTTGATTTCAGATTCCTGAACTCACTCGTCTCTCCACATCAGCGGTATACCTTTCATTACTGCTAAAAGCCCTTCCGAGATACACAATCTCATCCACTTGCTCCAACATTACATCATCAACTATAATCCTAGTGTTCGTTCTGGTTGTCTCTCTTCCAAATGCCATTATCTTGGGTTACTTCACATTCAATTGTAAGCCTTTTGTCGTACTATCATCTTTCGTTGTTTTAACAGTGTTTACAGTTTGGACGGTGATTCTGCTATTAATACCGCGTCGTCTGCATAAAGCAGGCAGTTGAACACTGAGTCACCCATTCGCATTCCCACATTCATATTTCTTATTCTCTGAATTGTAGATATCTATGATTGTAGGAATCGTTATTCTAGAGGTAACAAATAGTTTAATGTGTTTGTACTACTTTATGTAAACAAAACCGTGAATGTCGCCAAAATTAAGTATAGCTACAACTCGACAGAGGACTGTTTGTTACCTGCGTTGTTTACTAAAACCACCGAGCCATTATATTTCACTGATGCAAGCTATGAAATACAGTAACAAAATAAGCTCGTATAGCGTATGCGTTAATATAACTTCAAAAAGAAACAAGAAAGTGAAGTCAACTAACTGTTGCAGAATTGTCAAAGAAAGAAATCGTTTGAAATGTCGATTTTATACGGCAAGGGTCGTCAAAGTATTCCGTTTATGTCTGTATTTTATATTTGTACTAACAAACAACTTTGTTTGACTGCCGTACACGTAGTTTATGCAGCCGACTACTTTTTGACGGGCTCGGTGGCGCAGTCGTGAATAATGCAACATTGACACCAACGCTCGTGGATTCGGTTCCCACGCAAGACAAACATTTGTGTGCATGAACATGTCTTTTTGTCTTGGTCTGGATGTTTTAAGAGAGGTAGAACGTATCAAAGCAAAGTTGGGAAAGTACCTCCTCCTCACAGAAAACTGCAGCTAAATAACAACTCCTAAGGAGTTGTTGTGTTAGCAGCAGAGGAGGCATTGCGTTAGTGATACTTAATGTACTCGTATTACAAGCGTTCATATGCTACAGTTACCGCTTTACATCATGTGGACTGTATGCTTGTATGCCTTCTGACAGTGTATAAAAATAGGTATGGGTCGTCAAGGAAAGTACTTCCACTTTATAGAAGGTTCCAGCCAAATAACGTTAGATCTTTTGAGTGATGACTTTTGCGAGATCACGAGGAAGCGCTTAAAGAGGTGCTGCGTTAGTACTAGCAAACAATACTCCCTATTCAAAGTCTACGATAACGAAATCACATTAGCCGGGCCTTAAAAATAAAGAAATAATAAATATGGAAAAGTATTTTTTAATTACTTATTTATTCGGTAAAGTTGCGTTGATAGCTATGAGCGGGTGATAAATTTCGAACTAATAAAGAACTATCAATCTGAACGCAATCATTATCAGTGACAGAGTAACCATAGTTGTACCCTTTAAACTGTATTTTGTTTATTAAGCCTTCACAATTCAGCAGCTACAGAACCTTGGAACATTGCCCTACGCCATGAACCTAGGGGAAGAGCCTATTTGTAAAACGCTACGTTTCCAGCAAAACATACGATAATAAGGCGATGAAGTTGACATTAAAATAAAAAAAAGGCTAGGCTAGCAAATGAGATCAGCTGCTAGTTAGCCATTGTTTATTGATAACTACAATTTTTAGAAAATGCTGTTGACGAAGCCACCTTTTAAGCAAAAATGTGTTTATATTTGGAGAACTTTTTACGTAACTTTACGTCTTCCGACTGCACTCACTCTAGAAGTCATGTTGAGAATATCCAGGAGACGACTGCCTCACAACTCACGTCAACTTGTATCGCGTAACATTGCATGAGCAAACGACCTTGAGAATTTAATATTGTGTAATAAACAGTAATGTGCCAAACGCTAGGCTGGATTGTTTACTCATTTTCACTCCCAACCACTTGACCCAACGTACGGACAATTGTCTTACGGTATTTGATCCCAGCGAGTTTTGAATAGAGTGATGAGGACACTGAGCAAACTGAGCAATAATACGCTCTCACTCGCTTTATATTTATTATAAATGAAGAAAATAGCTCACTTATTATTAAATTATTATTAAATAAAATGTATCCTTTTGTGTTGCTCTATCTATGTAGTTTCAAGAAATTATAAATATTCACGTGATCACGCAAAGGAGTTGGCATGAAGTTATAGATATATAGATAGATCACTAACTACAATAAACGTAAATGTGTAAGGCTTTGGCTTCTTAAAAACAACTCGTTGTGTTTTAATTTTATATACAAACACCTATATCAGCAGGTTTATATCGCAAGGTCAAATGCTAAACGTAAATCTGACTATGTAACATATATGACGCATACACAATAATATCGATTGTCCGAGTGCCGTAGTTCTTTCAAAGATTTTGCTAATTGTTTGTAAAAGATGTAGAACATTTTACTGCTACACTTTAAAAAACAATCTTTATATGTGAAAAGATTACATTTATAATCACAGTTAAATGCGGTACATATTTCACTAATCTGAGATTTAATCAGAGTCGGAAACAAGAATATGAATCTGCGTGACAATGACAAGAGACCAACTGCGTTTCAAATTAAAGTTTCTCTCGTGATAACCTGTTTGTACAGAGATGCATAACTAGGGCAATAGGATTTGTTGCTATCGTTCTTATTTCAAATGAGCATTCAATTGAAATTTATTTGAAATGGGTCTCTGGGGTGGTTTTCTATTATACTTGTCTATTACTAAAAACACTATATTTAAATTATGTAACCCAGGTAGATAGAAGGTAGTAAGTGCACTTAATTAACATGCGGCAAAAGTGAGCCATGCCGCATAACTACATAATGACATCGCGCTTTTTGACTAGCACCGACCGATTGTAATTAATTCTAGTTTGCTTGATGATCGCATGTTTTCCAACCCTAATCATATTTCATAGGTTATGTTACCGCCAAATTGCGTGTTATACCGTTTAAAAGACGGATCAGTAGTGTTGGGTCTTGCTCTGTATTAAGATTTTCATTAAAACGCATTGACAACGAACTCAAAGATAACAAAAGCTAATATCATATGTAAAGTTTGCAATCAGATTAAATTATTTATTTTATAATAAAAATAAGGCAGTAATAGCCCAGTGGATAAAGAACCGGCCTATTGACCAACTGGTCCCGTATTTATTGGTCGTATTTAGGAAAAAAAATGTATCATCACCAATCTTTAGGCTTAGGTAGCAAACTCCGCCAATTCAGATGGATCAGAAAACGGCATACCTAACACTAAGAAGAAGATATTAAGATATTTCAATGACAAACGAAAAAAACATAACACTGAATTTTACGAGTAGTTAAATAACTATTCGAATGCTTGATGGATTCGAATAGGTACAACATACAACTGCACTGTTTATATAAAACAAACCGTTTGATGTTTTGATAGCGTGCATACGTTTAATAAAACGTTGTATATATTACAATAAATACATATAATATCAATACGAATAGACTTACTATATATCGTAAGTCATAACAAATGCATGTCCCGCGACGAGCCTATGACACCCAGAGGTACATGTCCTCGGAGTTATAAGTAAAACCTTATTGCCTTTTTAAAAATAATATTTAAGCAGATATATACCTACACAAATGAGTATAGTATATATATATATATATATGAGTATATGAGTATAGTATATACTCGTATATAGATATATATTACACAAATGAGTATAGTATTTTTTTGGTAATTATTGCAAACTTACAATAAATCTGATTATGAATGAAAACTGATCACACCGCTAAATAATTAGGTTGATTCTTAAGACAGTGTTGATTTTCGACGTTAGCCTTCTTCTTATTAGAGTTATCCCGCTACATAATCCATTAGGATCGGCGCGGTTCTCTCCCTAAGCCTAAGGATAAGGCGAAAATACAAATTTTTATATGACACGACTGCTGTCCGACTTCCATGATCTAGAGGGAGAACCAGATTTTTCTCTTCAGACCCGAAAGTCAAAGAAATTATCTTATCTATAAGATAATTTCTTTGACTTTCGGGTTTCTTCACGATGTTTTCCTTCACTAATATTATAAATGTGAACGTACATATGTTTGGATGTTTAGATGTTTGAATGTCTGTTATCACGTCTCAACGGCTGAACCGATTTGGATGACATTTGGTAGGTAGATAGAGGAGGTACTATGTATGCATGTGGTACACATAGGTTACTTTTTATCCCGGTGTTATGTTTCCGTGGGATCGTTTGGATGTTTAGATGTTTGAATCCAACTAAATAAGGACTTTTATTTCGCTTTTACGTCTCTGCGGTTTTCATCTACTTACTACTCCTCCAACACTATCCCACAGGAACACATCACCGGGATAAAAAGGGTACTTTTTATACCGGTGTTGTGTTCCTGTGGGATGGCCCCTTTGCGAAGACTCTGTTTTACCCAGAGATTCCCCGCTGTTATACGTGGAATGCTTCAAGAAAGGAGTGGAAGTGCCATGTCCTTGTACATGACTCCTTCGTAGACTAGGTGCAGGGGCTGGCGATGCACTTGTACGCATAAATACAGTGCATGTAAATAATTTCGAATGCTACTGCTTGCGTATGCTTGCTCAACCAAGTGCGAAGCCCGATCAGTTTTAACGTCACAAATCAAAAATATAAATTACGCTTTATTACTAACGACGAAGGATACACTTTGCTTGGATAATTTATTAAAATCGTTTGTGAAGTTGCTCATGACCAAAACGATAACTAGGTAGTCAGTGATCTTAGACGAATTGCACATATAGTAAAAGTATGAAATGATATTGTAAATGATTTGGCCGTTGTCTGATACTGCAATGCCACATTATTGCACCATCTTTTTAATATATAATATATTACTCACATTTCATTGTAAGAAAGCAATAGAATCACGTTGCCCTTGAACACCACAATTGTCACGTAATATAACACAAATCACAGAACAAATGAACACCATTTCTTTTGGCATTCCAAGAACTTGTATCGAACGTATTCGCGTGACAGCCAACAGACGGGCGCGAAATAGGGGTGGAAAACTACAGATTTCGTTATGATTGGTATCGGTTATCTTCGTCGGGTATCTAAATAGACCTAACGACTAGGGCAGGGTGATGTAAACTTCATTTTGCTTGTGATATGTTTTGCGATGCTAAATTTTAAAAATGATATTTTGGTTAACATGCATGGCCGGTGACATGATGGCCCTGTGGTCTGGGATGATTCGTATAGATATTGGCAATCCTTCGGCTTAGTCTCCAGACTGAATTTAAATGGTCGAGAATGGACCAAACGAGAGACAGCTACGATGATGTAGGTACTTGATTATGAATATAATAGACTGAACGAAGCGGGTTAAGTTAATTGTAACGTATGTGTGGAATAAACTCTCCATATGCCAAATATTTTATTCCGTCATAAGGATATTCACGTGAAGACGAAATAAACAAGTGTGATCTATTTGATTTTGACAGACAATCGATTTCTAAATAATATTCCCTCATGTATGAAAGTATAATATAAATTATACTTTCATAATAGCAAACTGTTTGTAAAGTGGTAAAGAAGTCTCGACGGTGTTTGTTAGCATCCAGAATGGATAAGACAACTGTCTGGTTCCTGTGTAATTTATGCTGATGGTATTATTGTTAATGATGTTTGGAACAAGTGGATGTCACTGCATATCATGGAGAAGGTAGAGAGCTGACGTGAAGACATTAATGAATTCAGGAAAACTGGCGAGTATTCATGAGAAAAGCTTTGAATGTGAAAGAAGTGAATGAGATGTATAAGGTTCAGTTGGCGCTACATTCTGTCTACCTACCCCACAAAGGACTTGGCATAAAGTATATACGGTAGGTAAACCTAACCAGATTCCTACTATTCTAAAAATTTATGTTTTTAGTCAGTTTAACTTTTAGCTCTCCCAGCTCCTCAACTCAATAATTTGTTCCTTACACCGCCTTCTCCATTTTTCTTCCTCTTTGCTCTTCTTCCTTCTCCTTTATCGCTATCTTGATCTCCCACTACCTAACTCTTCTCGTTTTATCTATTTCTCCTCCCTACCAAATTTAGCATTGAGGAACAAGATGGGATGGTTGAAAAGTATATTCCATAATATCAAGGTATTTTGCAAGCATGTGGCCCGAATTAGATGATAAATGGTCACCGCAGCCTATTGAAGCTCGCAACTCCACGGGGATGTTACATGCACGCTGCCAATCTTGTGACGTAAGGCTGTTTCGCCACAGTACCCAGTAATTTCTCTGCCATATCTCACCCTTCAAACCGAAACACAGCTATATAAATATAGCTGCTTAGCGGTAGAAATAGGTGAGACAGAGATACCCATGCAGACGGCTTTTGTACAAAGTCTCCCTCTGGTGAAGGTGTCAAATTTCGTATATTTTCTATCACTACTTCATTTCTTCCAATTAACTTCTACTACTCGTATATCTATGTCTAAGTGTTTTATAATTATTTATGGTTTGAACTTTTTTGAAAAAGAAGTAGGGCACATAAAACAGCTGTGTGCTAATTTACTTTCCGACGTTTGTTTTTTTATACAACGTCACTAACCCTTCAAACATATGGTCCACTTTTTATGTAAATGCCACCTCTGCTGCTACCACAGCAAAACCTTAGAAGTTTTTTGGTGACCTCACTCACTTGCATGAGTATTTTTTTTTTATATTAGTTCAGCATAGTGGCTCCTCTTTGCCTGGTAAGCGAAAGAGGAGCCAAAGTATAACAACCCTCCAGGGAATTGTTATTTCGCTGCGGTTTTCTGTGGGGTCAGCCGGATTTATATGACGCGCTTCACCTCATTTGAATCTCCCAGACCAAGACAAATAGACATGTTCATGCACACAAATATTGTTCCTAATGGAATCGATTTGAGTTGATGTCAAAGTAGCGTTACTTAATCACTGCGCCACCGCGCTCGTTAAAACGACGTCGTATAATTAATACGTTACAAGCTCCCAGTTTAGACCTGATTAATATGTTTCTATACTAACTCTACCAAGCGAATGGGTATCTTTTTGTCCCCTCAGGAATCGAATATGAAGAAACCTTACCATCATAGTGCTAAGGTACTTAAGGAGTATTTCTTCCAAATTATGCCTAAGCGATACCCATTTTCATAATGTGTATACTTTATGAACCTGTGTCGACTTTTATAACTTCTCTTTTTTTGCCATGAATATAACAATTTGTATTTCTATCGTCAAACTACACAAATCTTCAACCCCTATATTACCCTCTTAACAAAATTTCCAAAAAATACAAAATACAGTAAGCTTTTATTTCTAACAGTAAACAGGTTTGATAAACCATAAATCCTTGCTAAGGAGTATCGCTACATGCCTGGAATGCTACGCGAGGCTATTGAAATAAGAAAACACCCCAATTTCGAACGTATATAATTAATCCATCCATGTCGGTAGATATAATAATTGAATAACCAATGTAAGACAAATGTCACCTTAGTCTTCCTGCGACCACGGGCGCTGCAAAGCATTCGAAACGTCAGGTTCAACAAAATAAATAAAACACGCGATGAAAATTGTTTAATTCAATGTATAGCAATCGCGAAAACCTAAGACAATACAATATATTGTAATTTTTATTTCGCTTTCTTTAAAATATTCGAAATTTAACAAAACCTGCTTTATATCCCCTAAATTAAAAAATGAGTTTATAAGTTTAAACTTTTAATTCCAACAACAAGCATATGACAATTAATTTCCTATTTAATCTTCTGTAAATATAAAGGCCAAGTTTCGAGGTAAAACATAAGTTTCATACCCTGTTCAAACGAGACAGAGCGTGCTCCTAAAATTTAACTTCGCGAAAGGTTACATCGGTTTAATTTTGACAGAAAAGTTAGTTTGATGTCGGTTGGCGTACACGAGTTTTAATTGACTTCAGTATTCCTGCCGAAACAAGTCTGCAAATTGCATATGGTTTGTTATCTATGGAAAAATATTGTGTAACGTTTATCTGTACAAACCTTTAGCTTACTCTTTTATATATGATAAACAATGTTCCCCAACCGAAAAGAAATGGAATGCGTCTTGCATGTTTAAAAAAGAAGCAAGCAAAGTCTTGACCATCAAATAGATAGTTTGAAAAGGTGTTTTAATTAAAGTAAGTGCCGGTGATTCTTCCAATACTGAATAAGATGTGCATGTGTAAAAATTACTTGTTTATTGTGTTTCTTTTTCTCTCATTGTGTAGGAGAAGGGTGTAAAAAGGGTTGTCTGTCTGTTCATATACATTTTTTATGTTAGTAACATCTAAATGTTTTCTAATATTTTTATTAATAATACAACTTTTAGGCTTTTATTTATTGTGTGTAAGATTTTGTATGTGTGTATATTTTCGTTGAAGATAAATTATGTTCTTTAAATTTAAATGACCAACATGTTCGGCCTCAGCCAATCCTCAGTTGAGCAGTGTAGCGGAGTATACTCTAAGCACTTTCTGATAAAGGGTCGGCCCATTACAGAAAGGGTGTGTGCCGGTGGTATTACTATGGCTATTCTCTGACAAAATAGGTTGTAACCTAGGCCCACTAATGTGTAACTATGTAAAAAGCAATATTACGAGTTATTGTATGCCGAATGCAATCTACAGCCAAATAATTAAAAAAAAGTTGAATACAGTCTACCATTGTTCTATTAATGGGAAATAGTTTAGGAATCCAAAAAAAAGATATTACTAATGTATTAGATAAATTGTATGAGTTAAAGTTTAATAAAATATTATTATACGCACTTCTATATGTTAGTTGTCAGTCACCAAAAATAAATACAACATATACAATATTAACAATCTATATCATTTGACACGTTGTCATAATGACAAATTTATATTTTTTGACTAATAAATTTATCAGTCATTTTTATTTGACTAAAAATATATTATATCTTTCAATGAAATGCAGGTGTAAGATAGCTACTTTAGTGGCCTATAATAATAACAGCATAAACAGTTTACAATATAAACTAAAAAGGAATTGTATAATTTTGACTGCATATTTTAACTGCTCAAAAAGACTAAAGGAAAGCAAAACCTAAATTTTGTACACAAAAATATTTACGGCGTTCCTGGCTGCGAACAAATTGTATTATTATTTTTAGAAAAACATGATATTGGTATTTTATGTTCAACTGAACACTGGTTATACATACGTGAAATGTTATTTGAAATTGATAATTATAAAATAGTTAGTTGTTTTAATAGAGGCTCTTGGATTAGAGGCCGTTCAATGATTATTACAAAAAAATGCCACAAATCCAAAAAACGTAAGCACATTGTTCAGCACTCAATAGTGCATTCAATAGAGATGTCATGTGCTGAATTAGATAATTACATAATTGTTTGAGTATATAGGCCTCTTAGCCGTGACTTTACACAATTTGAGCTGGTAATGGAGGATACTTTAAGAAAAGTTTTCATAGGTAAAAAAAGACATTATAGTCTGTGGTAATTTTAATGTAGACATTCTAGTAAATACACAGGTAACCATTATATTTTGAAATTTATTTAAATAATTTCATTTACAAAATGTTTTCCTCGAACCTACACGTATAATCTGCGACTTGTCTAGGTAATATCTTTTGTAATTGTAAGCCTATCAATAAATGGCAACTTGCCTTCAGATCATTGCGGTCAGTTGGTAGTATATCAATGTTCGAAAAACACACATTTAAAAAGTCATCTCTTATATAAATAAACCACCGACCACAAACAAACTTATTAAGTAAAACTTATGTGTTGGGGGACAGGTTGCCTTTATTGAATTACTCTGTAGACAATCCTGACTTGCTCTACACAAATTTGTTTCATGTTATATCCAGTGAATAACAAAAAAAACATTCAAAAAAAAAAGATTAATGCCCTAAATAAATTTAAGTTTACTGATTGGGCAACTACATGTATATTAATAAGTAGAAACAAAATGTTTGAATTATATGGAGAAAAATCTTATAGATATCACTATATACACTCACATATATTTATTGTAACATAATTAATGATTTGAAAAAAGACCTATGTTGGCAAGTTTCTTTTGGTATTACTTTTTCGCTAATGGTCATTTTCGACTACTACTATAACTTCACACCAAGTCCCTTACGGGGTAGGCAGGGGACAAGGGGGCCACGCGACTCGATCCTTACATGCCTCACTCGCTTCTTTAACATTCATTGCTCTTTTCATGCACGCTCGCCGGCTTCTAGGGCTCCTGATATCACCTTCTGATAGAACACGACCAATTTGGTCATGGTAGGTAAGTCTTGGCCTTCCTCGGCTCCTACATCCTTCCACTTTTGCATTGTATATCTGCTTCGTCATTCTTTCATCTTGCATTCTTTCTACATGTCCGAACCAACGGAGCATGCCTCTTCTTACTTTAACACCGACGCTCTCTTTCAGACCAACTCTCTTTCTAACATCATCATTGCGAATACGGTCTACAAGCCTTACGCCACAAATTTTGCGCAGCGCTAGCATTTCGACAGCGTTTAACGACCGCATTTTCAAATGTGGGTAAATTAAAAAAAAGAGAGGTCAAAGCTATGAAATAAAATATAATATGGTTTGATTTGAAGAATGTAATACGTGTCTAAGTGCCCGTGAGGACCTAATGGCAAATAAATTATTTTTATATTTTACTTATTTTTTATTATAACAACCAATAATAGTTAAAATACAGTTAAAATTAAAATTGGTGCCCATAGAAAGCTACACATATGTCATAGCGTTATTTTGTCAGAAACAGTCTATAACTCTACCTTACAAGACTACAGCAAAATATCCAATTATTTATCGGTGATTCTTCATTGGTCTAGCGAGTAAATGATACCAAGAGGAAGCTTATAATTAGCTATGCATTAAAAACTGAGGTGGTTATATAACGATACTTTTGTGTTGTGGCATACCATATTTTTAATTCAGCCGATGTTGTATAAAAACCTTATTCAAAACAAGAAATATACCGACATCAATACCGACGATATTTTTGTACAAATGGTAAATTATTCGTTGAACCGATTCGTGTTACTTTGCCCCAAGCATTCCATTTCACATAAATTTAAAATATACAAAAATTCAGACCCGTTGGCGGTGCTGTCTGATAATATGATAACAATAACATATTATTTATTATAATATTACAACCATTTTGACGAGCTCGGCGCGCAGTGGTTAATAACGCAACTTTGACACCAACGCTCCCAACGCTTCACACAAGACAAACATTTGCGCGCATGAACATGTCTGTTGGTTTGGGTCTTATTAGTAATTAGTATTAGTTATAAAGTATAAACAACATTTTTTAGTATCGATATCTGTTGCAACATACAAGTAGAAAAGAAATCTAAAAATGTTGTTTCGACTTTAGTAGTGATAAAGTAGAAACAATATTTTAGTATCGATATCCGTTGAAACATATATAAGTAGATAAGCATACAAAAAAATGTTGTTTTGACTTTATTAGGGAGAAAAAAGAAACAACATTTTTTTACATACAAGTAGATAAGAATACTAAAAAATGTAGTTTCGACTTTAGTAGTGAAGTAGAAACAACATTTTTCAGTATTCTTTTTAACCGAAGTTTAAATCAATGAAATCTGAAATAATTACATTTGATATTGGTTACATAATTTGAATAAATTATTTAAAATGTGTCACCATGCAAACATTTGATCCATCCAAAGGAGGGAGGGGGAATGGTATGTTAGATTTCCTAAATTTTTTATCTGAAATCTTAAAAATACATTTATAATATAGTCATAGAGATATAATGTACTACGTACCTACATAATAACAATAACTCGAAGAGTAATAAAGGTTAATATAATATTACAGGAAAGACAGAATGATATTTACTATACTGATACTGAAGTGTTTAAAGTTAATGAACATTAAGTATTAATAAAAGAAAGAGAGCTCGATGACGTCGTTGCGCGTGTCATAATTTCAACCAATGTGCCGGCATTCAATTAAATAGCTA
Organism: Pyralis farinalis; assembly: GCA_947507595.1. NCBI lineage: Eukaryota > Metazoa > Arthropoda > Insecta > Lepidoptera > Pyralidae > Pyralis > Pyralis farinalis. The sequence continues at coordinate 9,545,007 of OX382261.1, read as the reverse complement.
CAGGACACCTAGCCAATTTCAATAATTACCTAGGTGTCCTGTTTATTTCACGATGTAATATTGATATTTTATTATTAAAATCAATTGCAAAACTAGTTGAAACCAAATTCCGATTTACGTTAATAGAACACTGTTTGAATTACTCAAACCTATTGAGCTCCTCTCGAAATATATCATACCTACCATACATTTAGCAAATAACTTAATAATAAGTTAAATAAACATCAGTTTAGCGTAAAGATATTAAGTGAGATATTATATTTGTTTGGGGAGCTACTAACGCTGCAAACTGAATTTGAATCACCCGGCTGCTTTTATGTCAGCCATCGTCGCTACGCCTGACAACTTCCAACATAAAAAACGACGTGATCAATTTGGTCACAGCAGGTGAGTCTTGTCACTCCTGGGCTCCTATATTCTATCTTCTTTCGAATATTTGTTTCGTAATTCGTTCCTACTGCTTTTTCTATGTATTTGAACTGACGGAGGCAGCGTGATTCATATTATTTTAAATCCAATACTCCCTTTCGAACCATCTCTGTCTCGTATATCATTATTTCGATGAACTCGGTGGCTCAGTCGTGAGTGACGCGACTTTGACACCAACACTCGTGGGTTCGATTCCCCCACAAGGCAAACATTTGTGTGCATGAACATGTCTGTTTGTCTTGGTCTGGCGCATCAAAGCAGCCCGTCTGGGGAAGTACCTCTACCTCACAGAAAACCGCAGCCAAATAACAACTCCCTAGAGGGTTGCTGTGTTCATGCGTGTAAGTGAGGTCACCAGTGAGCTCCCAAGGAGTTACTGTGTAAGCAGCAGAGGAGGCATCGCGAGAGTGATACTTAATTTATCGCAAGCGTTAATAGGCTAAGGTACCCGCTTTACATCAGGTGGGCCGTTTGCTTGTATACCTCCCGACGCAGTATAAAAAAATAAATTATATTTATATATGTATTATAATTATATATATATATACGTATTATAATTTTATTATTATATTATTTTATTATATTATTATTGGGTATTTTCTATGTATGATAAGTATGTATTTACAAAAAAAAAATGTATTTACGTATGTTTATCAGTTGTCTAGTACCCATAACACAAGCTTCGCTTACTTTGGGGCTAGATGGCGCTGTGTAATTTGTCCGACAATATTATGTACCAGGTTCACCCGCATATATTCTGTTATCGCGATAACATGTAACATAAAATTCTTAGTCTTCTTTTTTACCGAATCTCATTACGCTTATTTTAATTACAAATTACAAAACAGCGAAAGGCAATTTCCAATTTACGCCAGTATTAGTGTGGAGTGGGAATAGAAATTTATGCCGTTCTAAATAAAGGTTCTACGTGTACTATCTTTCGGGTCGAGGACACGTCAATCAGTCCCGGCTGTTGTCGCAAGCCGACAGGCGTTAAGCCAGCCTAGTGGCCTTCGTGTAATCTGAAAACATTTGCGCCCTCAAACTATGCAGGGTGGAAACGTTAAGTGTGTCCAGCTCATTATTTCTTTAACTACCGTTTTCTTAAATTTATCTATATATATATAACTTCACGCCAAATCCCTTGCGGGGTAGGCAGAGAGAAACGAGCGCCACGTGACTCGATCCTTACATATCTCACTCGCTTCTTTAACATTCATTGCTCTTCTCATGCACGCTCGCCGGTTTCTAGGGCTCCTGACATCACCTTCTGATAGAACACGACCAATTTGGTCATGGTAGGTAAGTCTTGGCCTTCCCCGGCTCCTACATCCTTCCACTTTTGCATTGTATATCTGCTTCGTCATTCTTTCATCTTGCATTCTTTCTACATGTCCGAACCATCGGAGCATGCCTCTTCTTATTTTAACACCGACGCTCTCTTTCAGACCAACTCTGTTTCTAACATCATCAAAAATTTAATCAAACGGAAACAATCTACATGTGTGTCAAATTACTAGAGTAATCAGCGTATTTTAAGTATAGACTGTAAATGTTTTCAATATGAACTTTTGTGGGATAATAAACCTAACCGATTAATATCAGTATTTACAATGCAACAATTGTTTATGTTATAAAGGTCCATTATTAAAAATAGACATTCAAAAATAATTAGTATAGCAATTACGCATGTATAATATTTTTTTGCGGTTTTCCTCATTCATTTGCGCATGTACTTTGACGTAAAAGGAGTAACATAATTAGTTTTTACCTAAAATTATTATTTATTAAAACAAATATCAATTATTATTTATTACAACAATTATTTAGTTATATTGTTTAGTATTGCATTTTAGGATTTCATACATATCCCTGAGTAGTTCGATGTTATTGTCCCTCATTCTAATCGAAAACATTGGTCATGCAACGTTGAACGCAGCTCGTCTGTGAATGGGCTTGTCGTTTTCCAGTTTCTCCATGCTTTGAATAGCGCATTACGTGGTCGGACCTGGTTATTGTCAAAAGATGACAGTCATTAATTAGCCTCCGACAATCTGCAGTTGATCAGCGTGGCGGAGTATGCTTGTATTACTGTAGTGGGATGAGTAAGGGTTAGGATGAGTGAGGTTTAAGTACGTAAGTGGGAGATAGGTACCCAAGATACATATCCTGATGGTGGGCTTTTTACATCCCAGGTCCGTCCATCTTTCCCAGGTCTATATATTCTTTTACTATATTACAATATAAAATCCAAGTGTATTCATTTTTTTATACAATTTCAGGATGCATACAAATATACGGCCCAACAAAGGTCTCCGAATTAGTGGTGGGCAAAACACAAACAAAATTTTTAAAATACTGCGTCAGTTTGTTGTCATGGTTATGTCTATGGTTGTCATTGACCGTAACAAGCAGAGCAGCTTAACCTAGGACTAATGCTGTATACGTCGGCTATACTCTGTATAGCCGATGGGATCGCGGAGGCTAGGTGGAGCTGTGAAGCTCACTGTCGCCTGTGTCTGGACTGACGCAGTATAGGGAGGGAAATTTGGAAACAGTTATAATCGTTTTACCGGCGTTCTAAAATGGGCCAAATCAAATTTTTTTAGAAAATATAACTGAAAGATGATGAATGAAAGATGAATTGTGGAATGAAAGAGAATGTGATGTATGAATGTGTTTATTTATATGTGAAATGTGACAAATTACAAACTGTACACAAATGTGAATATAATAAAATAGCCTTGCCCACGGCAGGGGTGCTAGAATTAAAATAAAAAAATATACGGCCCACCTGATGTAAAGCGTTACCGTACCCTATGAACTCTTGCAATATATTAAGTATCACTCACGCGACGATGCCACCTCTGCTGCTAACACAGCAACTCCTTAGGAGCTTACTTGTTATCTCACTCACACGCAAGAACACAACAACCCTCTAGGTTAGTTATTATTACTTTACTTTACAACAACGGGTTGCACTCCGGGAGTGCCGGCAGAAGTGAAAACTTGAACATTAACGTTGTACATTTTTGAATATTTTGGAATCATAAAAGTAGGAAAGCGCGCCTTAGGAATAGAACTACAATAACGAGCGAACCCGTCTTACCACCTACACACTAAAAAATTAGTGTGTAGGTAGTATGCGTCATCAGTCAGTTCCCGTCGTTCCCGAACGCAGTGTGCTTCAGAGATTGTTTACGTTATTTAAATTTTTACCTTAGCAATGCCGAATTGTGCTATAAAGCCTTGCAAAAATTATTCTCCTAACACGAAATTGAAATCCTGTGGTGTTTCTTTTCACATGTAAGTAAAATAAATACATTTTTTTGTAATATTTCTTAAATGTCAAAAACGCCATTTAAGTTGCCGGACTGTTTATCGATAGTGATGTACATATACAAATATTTACCAATATCGATAATATATATATATATATATATATGACTATTTATAATTAAGATAGCATAAGTTTGTTTTTGTATATTTAATAAATATAATATAATATATTTATTATTATTATTACAATTTATTATATAATATATAATATAATAAATTGTTTTTCTATTCTATTCAATATTTATATAGGTACTGATGTGTTGCAGGTTTCCCAAAGACTTAATATTTAAAAAGAAATGGATAGATGCCGTTCGAAAAGAGGGATGGTTTCCTAGTCCTCGAACCACAATCTGTTCAGAGCATTTTGCGGAAACATGCTTTGATTTAAATAAGAAAAGACGATGTTTATTGCCGAATTCAATACCGACTTTAAAGTTGTTTCACCCAAAATTGTTTCATATTATATCCAGTGAATACCAGAAAATATTCAAAAGTAAACAGATTAATGCCACAAAAAAATTAAAGTTTAATGACTGGGCAACTACAGGTATATTAATAAGTAGAAACAAAATGTTTGAATTATATGGAGAAAAACCTTATAGATTTGACCCAGACTTTGTTAAATATGTTAAAAATTATTCCAAAATATTTAAAAACGTTTGCAAAGTTGCAAAATCTATGTATATTAAAAATAAAATTAAACAGTCTACAAATAAAATAAAGGCAGTATGGGATATTGTTAAAAAAGAAACAGATAAAGATAAACCACGGTATAATGAGTATTCTATTAAACATAATAATCAAACTGTAACAGTTGCGAAACAAGTAGCAAATCTATTTGATGACTACTTTCTTAATATCCCTTACAGTACCACTGACTCCCTTAACTCATCTCCACATGCTGCGGATGAGTTATTAAAGGAGAATGTACAACAAAGTGTGGAGCTGTTTAAATTTACACATATTCAGTCAAGCGACATTATTAAAACTTTTAAACAATTAAACACTAAAAACTCAGAGGATCATTGGGGAATGTCTATAAAAGTATTTTATTATATTATTGAGTCAATAGCTCCACATTTGGCACTTATTTTTAATCAATGTATAGATATGGGTGTATTCCCAGACTTGATGAAATTTAGTAAATTGATTCCATTATTCAAGTCCGGTGAAAAAAGTGAACTAGGGAATTATAGATCCATATCTATTTTGCCAGTATTGAGTAAAGTATTTGAAAGGATAATGCTTGACCAATTGCAACTCTATTTTAAGACCAATGAAATTTTTCATAATTCACAATACGGATTTACAGCAGGTAAATGATGTATGATGTATATTACTACAGATGCAGGAGTAGCATTGGTCAAGCATGTTCTTAGCGCATGAGAGAGATCCCAGGACGCTATTGGGGTATTCTGTGATCTCTCCAAAGCTTTTGATTGTATCGACCATCGGACATTATTGCTTAAGCTGTGCCATTATGGAGTTAGAGGTAAAGCCTATAATTTGATTGCAACTTATTTAAGTAACAGAATATAGACTGTTGATATAAATGGGGTCAAATCTAAAGGCAGCAATGTTAATATTGGGGTGCCCCAGGGCTCTATATTGGGCCCCTTTTTATTTTTAGTATATGTGAATGATCTGCCCTACATGGTGCAGAAAATGGCGGATATACTACCATTTGCTGATGATACTTCTTTGATTTTTAATGTTACTCGCCGGTGCGAAAATATTGACAATGTAAATAGTGTTCTATCTGCCATTCTAAATTGGTTCACGTGTAATAATCTTTTATTAAATTCAACCAAAACCAAATGTATAAAATTTAGTCTACCAAATGTGCCTTCTGCCAATACAGAAGTTTTAATTAACAATAATATACTAGAATTTATTAATGATACTGTATTTCTTGGAATTACAATAGACTCCAAATTGCAGTGGGGCCCCCACATAAAAAAACTGACCAGTAAGCTCAGCTCCGCCGCATATGCGGTTAGGAGAATTAGACAATTGACGGATGTGGCTACTGCGCGCTTAGTCTATTTCAGCTACTTTCATAGCATTATGTCGTATGGTATACTGTTGTGGGGAAAAGCGGCTGACATTGAAACTGTTTTTATATTACAAAAGAGAGCCATCCGCTCTATTTATAACATGGGCGCCAGGGAATCTCTTAGAGAACTATTTAAAGAAATAAATATCCTCACGGTTACCTCTCAGTATATTTATGAGAATATAATATATGCTCGTAAAAATATAGTCATTTTCTAAATTTAGTGAAAATCTTAGAAGTAAGAATAGATTGCGCATGCCTGTACATCGACTTGCTAAGACTAGTAGATCTTTCATTATAAATTGTATTCGATTCTGTAATAAATTACCTGAAACAGTTCTGTCCTTGCCTGAGAATATGTTCAAAAGGTACATCAAAAATACTCTGTGCAAGAAGGGTTATTATAGAACCGATGAATATCTAACTGATAAAGATGTTTGGAAATGATTCAGCACATGTATTAATATATCTTTAATTGTATCACTTGATTTCATTATATGTACACTCACATATATTTATTGTAATATATTTTAACGATGTAAAAAAAAAGACCCATATTGGCAAGTTTCTTTTGGCATTTCTTCTTCGCCAATGGTCATTTCCGAAATGCTGGTAGATTAAAAAAGAGATTAAAAGTAGCAAAAAAAAAAATTATTAAGTTACAATTATGATTTAATTTAAAGAATGTAAGACGTGTATAAGTGCCTGTAAGGGTCTAATGGCAAATAAATGATTTTTATCTTTTTATCTTTTATCTAACTTTTTGTTTATCATACTCGTATGTACCTTAAATAAATATTAATATGTACCTAAATACTGTTTTGTTTTTATTGTACCTATTAAATTAGCTATTGTAAATTAAATTTGTTATTAAATAATATTGTTCGTCCAAAATAGAACAAAATCATCGGTATAGCTATGATTGTGTTGCGCAGCACTGACTCTGACGTTCAACGCAGTCGCGCACGTTGTCCCTACCCCGTCCCTCAGACCGACACCCGCGCACGTGGCACGCTCGGTTCGCATACATAAACTGTCATATTCCAATTCTATACTCCGCGCCCCGCCGCCTCCTACTTCTATGTTTGGAATGGTTAGGGAAAAATTTCGCACCAATTGCTTTATTTATCAGTATAAAAGTACTATCATGTATGTGGTAAAATACAATATTCATTTATTGCGCTATCGTACACTAACATGACAATTTATATTACATTAAAAATTTAACACTTCAGAACTTATTATTATTATTTATTTATCATTCTACTCACGGGTAATCCCGGTCATTTGATAGGCTTGCGCAGGGATAAAGATCCAACGCGTAGAGGCCCCTTAGAAAAGATTGTATGTAATGTTGTACACCTGCCGTGATCCGCTCCAAGGGATATCAATGGGGCAATATACCAATGAACAGGCCACGGCAGGTATTGGGACTATTGGAAATATGTCGGGAAAAAGTGGGTTATTAAAGTGAGATTTGGAGGTATTATTAGAACCGGGCTATTGCAGAAGAGGGACGGACACCTGCCATAACTATCATATCTGACTGTTACTTTTGACAGGCGGTGGCTCGCCACTCACTAGATGGACCCCCGAAATGCCAGAGATAGTCGGCCGGGGGCAACACCGGTGTGAGTGATTCAGGGGTGTTGAGAGGTGTGCTGCGCTTTCTCCGAAGTTACTCGCGGCGTTATGCCCTTTAACACTTCCACCCCTGGAGAATATCACCTGCTAGAGCAATATACTCTATCGACTCCTCTCTGGACGGCCAATGAAGGCAAGCCAGAGCTGAGAGTCCTGCGTGTCTTCTTGACTTTTCACTCTGACCGACGAAGACACGACGGAGACGAAGGCCCTGATCGACTCTCTGGAGCAGTCGGGTACCCGTGGTGTCGTTACGCACCAACAGCTCGCCACAATCTGCCCTGCGGGGTTATTACTATTATTATTATTACAATTATTTTACATTAAAAAGTTTATCTCACTGAAAAATCTACTTTCATCCATAATTTCAACGACTCTTTCACCATCATCATTACCAGCATCATCATCGCCAATCTCCAAAACTCAAACACACACGCACACTCGCGCAAGCGCCCTGCGCCGCTTAAACCAAACAGCGATGTTGATAAACTACGTTGAACGAAACGAGTAAGCGCCATGAATTTCATAACGCTTACAAAGTTTTGGTCGCGAGAAAATAATGCCCTATGAACGATCTAGCGCTTCTTGTTTCAATTGTTAATTAGAGGTAACTAATGTTTTAGCGCTGCAGCGAACTTAAGGCCTAAATCGCACCAAAATCTTACGGTCAGAGTCACGTGTCCTGACGCGAGTTTAGCATGTTTTACTCATCCCAAAAAGTGCACAACACTGCTAAAGAAGTTTTCACTTCAAAAAGAAAAAAGGTTATGGATTGTGGTTAGTTAATATGATGCACTTTGTCTCGCATCAAACTAATCTGTGAAAGTACAACTTCATAAGAATCTGTATTTTAATAATTACATTATTATGTCCGTGCTGCTGTGCTGTCTAAACTATTTGTGTGTTTCCGCCGCCAGCAAAATATTGTGACTTCCGCAAAATAACACCTGAATCTATTAACTAATTAACTATACTTACAAATTCATCAAAGGACGAGTACATTCAAGCGTAATATTTAATTAAATATAGTACGGCTAAATTTAATATAGTATATGTGATATAGTAAGCCTCGCCTAAGTAAGCAGCCGCGGTACTGCGCTCGTGAATCGTTCGATCCATTGCACTCACTGGGTTTTTTATAACTGGGTTTTTATTACTCCCATATCCAAATAAACGAAACCCCTTTATATTCTCGTCTCGCTGGATATAGAGGGAGCCTTCGACAACGCCTGGTGGCCGGCAATCAAACTACGACTGGCTGAGGAAAATTGTCCTCTGGGCTTGAGGAGAGTGATCGACAGCTATCTCAGCGATAGGACGGTCAGAGTTAGGTACGCCGGGGGGGAAACCTTGCGGTCCACCACAAAAGGGTGCGTCCAAGGGTCCATAGGAGGACCGATTTTGTGGAACCTCCTATTGGATCCTCTTCTGCAGCAACTCGACCTTGCGGGGGTGCACTGTCAGGCCTTCGCCGATGACGTCGTGCTGATGTTCGACGGCAACACTGCGCTGGATATAGAGAGACAGGCCAATGCCGCTCTCGAGCATGTGAGGGCGTGGGGTGTCAAAAACCGGTTGAAGTTTGCGCCGCATAAGACCAGCGCTATGCTGGTCACGCGCAAACTTAGGTATGACACTCCGCGGCTTACCATGGGCGGGATAGACATTGGCATGTCTCGGCAGATCAAACTGCTGGGGTTGACGATTGACGCGGGTCTGACGTTCAACGCGCACGTGGCTACTGTCTGTAAAAGGGCAGTGGCCATATACGGGCGCCTTGCGCGTACGGCCCGCGTCAGTTGGGGTCTCAACCCTGAAGTAGTGAAGATCATATATTCAGCCGTAGTGGAACCTACGATATTGTACGCTGCCGCCGCATGGGCTCCAGCGGTCAATAAGCTGGGTATCCAGAAACAGCTCAACAGCGTACAGCGGGGCTTCGCGCAGAAGATCTGCAGAGCCTACCGCACGGTCTCCCTGAACTCCGCACTGCTGCTGGCTGGGGTGCTGCCTCTTGACCTCAGAGTGCGCGAGGTCGCCTCTTTGTACGAGGCCAAGAGGGGGCTACCCCATCCGCTGCTCGGGGACAGGGAGATCGAGCGGATGGCCTCGAAGATCGAGGCCCCGCATCCCGCGGAGCTAGATAGCTTGGAGTTCGGCAGCCTGGTGGACGAGGAACAATGCAGGGCACACTCCAACTTTGCCCTGCGAATGTTTACGGACGGCAGCAAGATTGGGGGCCGGGTTGGCGCCGCTGTATCCATATGGAACGGCGACGCCGAAACCAAGGCCCTCAAGCTTGCTTTGTCGTCCTACTGTACCGTCTACCAGGCGGAACTCCTGGCTATCTGCACGGCGGCCGAGTACGCTTTGAGCTGCGATGGACCCAGTATTGGCATCTTCAGCGACTCCATGGCGGCGCTCCAGGCGGTGGCGAACGTCGAGTCCCCCCATCCCCTGGCGGTGCAAACACGGGACGCTCTTAAACTGTGCAAAAGCCAGGGTAAGAGCGTCTCGCTGTTCTGGATCAAAGCACACGCGGGGCTGGAGGGGAACGAACGTGCCGATGAACTCGCCAGGAGCGCCGCACTGGGGTTGCGGAGGCGGCCAGACTACGACCGCTGCCCTGTCTCATTCGTCAAAGGTATGATCCGTAAGGGGACCATTGACGAATGGGACAGGAGATACAAATCGGGAACAACAGCTTCGACGACGAAGCTGTTCTTCCCGAGTGCGGCGGAGGCGTACGGTATCGTGGGCAAAATAGTGCCGTCGAGCATCACCACGCAGGTCCTCTCGGGGCATGGTGGGTTCTCCGCGTACTTGCACAGGTTCAAGTGCGCGGATGACCCGTCCTGCTTCTGCGAGCCCGGCGTGGACCAGACAGTGCAGCACATATTGTTTCGGTGTCCCGCATTCTCCAAACAGAGGTACGATTTGGAGCAGGAGTTGGGAATGCGGGCCACCGAAGAAACGGTCTCCGAAATAGTGGTAGGTAAAACTCGGGCAAAATTTTTAAAATACTGCGTCAGTCTAGCCACGGCTGTCATAGATCGTAATAAGCTGAGCAGCTCCACCTAGGACTAATGCTGTATACCTCGGCTATATTTTGTATAGCCGATGGGATCGCGGTGGCTAGGTGGAGCTGTGAAGCTCGCTGTCGCCCGTGTCTGGACTGACGCAGTATGGGGAGGGAAGTTGGAAACATATTAAGATATTTCACCGGCGTTCTAAAACGGGCAAATCAAAAAATTTATTTTGGAAATTAAACTGAAAGATGATGAATGTAAGAATGATTGTGGAATATGAAAGCGAGTGTGATGTATGAATGTGTTTATTTATATTGTACCGTGACTTTTATTTTTAAAATGTTAACAAAACTATTTATACTGTGCAAAAAGTGCCTTGCCCACGGCAGGGGTGTAAGATTATAAAAAGAAAAAAAAAAAAAAAAAAAAAACCCCTTTATATTAATCTATATTCCACGTTGATGTATGAGAGCTACTTATATATCGAGTTAATGTATGATTCAAAATTGTCTCTACTTACACCTGCTGGCGGGTTCTAGCTTTTACATGTCGCGGTCATATATTCAACACACTCGTTAATGGAGGTTGCCCAAAATCGAGCCACTTTTGCATCTTACACCGTACACATGCAAAGTTTAGATTTCTTTAAGACAGGTTGAGTGCATCAAAGCAGCCCCCGTCTAGGGAAGTACCTACATCTCACAGAAAATCCACAGCTAAATAACAACTCTTTGGAAAGTTGTTGTGTTCCTGCATGTGAGTGAGGTCACCAGTAAGCGCCTAAGAAGTTACTGTGTTAGCATAGCACAAGTTATACTTAATGTATTACATCAAGTGGGCCGTATGCTAAATACGTAGGCTGCGGCCGGAGGATGCAAAAAAAATCAATTTTTAAAATATATTTAATTAATTAAAATTATAATCTAATATACGTGACAATTGCTCGATGTAAGAAACAAAAGTGAACTTAAAATTAAGTCGATGCGATCTCGAAGACGCGGTATCTTGGGTGGTCTCGCTGCACCTGCATCGTTGCCGACATCGCGCGGTTTCCACGAAGCGCGGCATTTACGTAAACGCTGACCGGCGATACTCGTGGAGTTCCGATACGTAACACCTCCCCCCGTAGCTCAGCAACTATTCGACAAGCTTGTTTGAAATAGTTGCTGCGATGTTTCGATGGTCTACTCTTATCTCGCTGGGATCGACAGGTCTTGACTCAGGTCCGGCATACATGAGATGAGGTTCACGTTTCTTAACTTCAATAGCGTCATTCGCATTTCGTGTGTACTGCATGCGAAGCCGACGATTAGCTATGAAGGCTATAAGTACTACGGTTGCACCCAATAGTATCACATAAATGGGAATCGTAGTATGATATAAAGACGATTCAATAGCACTACTCAATTGCACTGGAGCCTGAATTGATATTTTGGTATTCGCAGCGTGCAGATTCTCTAGATTAATAGAGTCTAGAATGATGGATGGATGTTTCTGGAGCCTCGATTCGTTATACGAAGGCATCTCCATGATTTTTATAACGTGACCTTTTATATGTTCATTTGTATTAACTATGGTAAATTCTGGCGTTTTCATATAACAGTTGAATGGTATGATAGCAAGGAAACTTCCTTGTAGAGTTGTATATTGTTCTTGACCGCAAGATGTCTTGATTTTAGTAGGTGTGGGAAAGCACATAGTGTAGTGCTTATCATCAAGTTGCTCGAGAGCTTCCCTTTTCATAATGACTGAAGTGAGTTTGCAGGATTGATGGAGTTCTTGTTTAATTATTAGATGTTGAATACAATCTGGCTCATCTCGGATTCTGTAGTTAGAGGTGGCTTGGCAGAGGAACAATGAGTTAACCTTCGGACATTCTGTCTCTATGTACGCATAATCTTTTCCAGAAATTGCTATATAAGGTAAGGTTGGTATGAGGATTTTATGATTTTTGTTAGGTATAATGGATAATTTATACAGGTCGTAAGGGGAAGGATAGGCAATCGGTACCTTAATTACTACTATAATACGTTGATTCGTATGGAAGTAACCTAATTTAATTATGTCGTAGAAGTCTCTATACTCTACGTCTATGATTTCGTCTTTTGAATATAAGTTTCTTATTTTACTAAGTATATTACTAACTTCATCTATACTAATTACCGAATGAGGAGTGCTCGATGCACGAATAAAAGCTAAAGTAGATTCTAACTTAACTAACTCCGTAGATAGATCCTCTACGTTATCTCCTAATATTAGGAAGAATTGTGCCAGATGGGCATACTTAACTAAGTCCGTTTCTCTTTCTGTGTCGCTTTCCATAATTGAGTTTAAAACCGCATTTATCTTATTTTGATTCTTTACAATATTATCTAAGGTTTTAGAGTTATAAGAGCTCCACTCTTTATTAAGAGTTATGTGTTTATTCAGTTCCGATTCTAACTTAAACTCATTATTCTGTAGGGTTTTAATAGCGTTATCGTATTTAATTGCATCGGTGTAATCTAAGTTTCCGGAAACACTTTTAATAATGGAACCGAGTCCGTCAACGAGGCCTCTCTTTTTACGGTTTGGTTCGAAAGTACGGAGTTGATCTGATATCTTATTTAACTTACTATTAAGGTGCTCGATATGAGGTTCATATAGAGACAACGTTTTATTATTTAGTTGGGGCCTTGAATGTACTAACTGTGACTTAACGGCTTCGATTTGGTTACGAATATTATCAAGGTTTATATAACTAAGGAAGGAATGGTAGTGAGCTATAAGTTTACTGGGTCCTAGTTTGAATGGAAGTAGTCCTGGTCCGTCGTCTAAAGAATCAATCGTTACTTCTTGTCCGTGAGTCAGTCGGAGCAGTGTCGTTAGTAGAATTATCCTGAAACAAGGTGGGATTTTTAGGGCTTCGTTTCAGACGTGACTTAGCAACGGGGCCGCGTTTCTTTTTCGTATAGATATGGATAGGTAGATCGGCGAGAACCGTATCTTGAGTATATCTTGGGGCCAGTTTTTGTCTGGTAGCTAATGGGTTCCGTACAAATACTTGATCGTTAGGGGTGTAGTCCTTTTCAGGTTCGCGGTCTTTATTTCTGTTTTCAGTGAGTACTGTCCTGTCGTGCAATGAAGATTCATTTATTAAGGCGTATACTTGAGTCATTCGTTTTTTATGGTCTAGTGAATATTGTTGTAAGAGGTGTTGTTGTAGGTCTATGTCTATCGGATCGCGAGGATCGAAGTGCCCTGTAATTAAGTCCAATGGTCTACATTTGGTGAAACTATGGATCGAACTGTTATAAGCTAAGACAGCATATGGCATGAGATTGATTACAGGTTCGTTGCGCTTTTCAAGCTTCAGTATCCTAAGATGTTCTAAGATAGTGGAGTGAAAACGTTCGACAATGCCGTTATCGTTGGGAGAATGCGCAAGAGTCTTGTGATGTTGAATTTTATGGACTCTTGTGAATTCAGCAAACAGTTGGTTAGAGAATTCGGGACCTTGGTCGGTAACTATAGTAAGGGGTAGACCATGGTGTGTCGAAAATTTAAGAAGAGCGTGAACTACGCTTAACGCGGTACCATCTCTGAGATAATACGCTTGAGCGTATTTGGAGAAAGCGTCGACTAATGTTAAATATTTCTCAGTCTCAGCCGTGAAGAGATCTAGGTGAACTATTTCAAAAGGCTTTGTAGGAGGTGGAACAATCGAAAATCTCTGTTTAATAGGATTTCGGTCGTATTTAGCCTGACCGCAGATATTACACTCGTTAATGTACTTAGTGATATGTTCTCTCATCTTAGGCCAATAGTACCTAGAGGATAAGGCTAGAAAGCATTCATTAATACCCCGGTGGTTTGTCTTACCCTCGTGATATTTCTGTATGATTTCTTGTTGTTTCAGGTACTCCTTGACATTGTCAAGTTCTACCTTTGTTAGCACTAAATTCATGGCAGAGCTTTTAAATTTATCTTGGATAATAGGAATGATCTGATACATAGCCAAAGGTGGATGAATTATAATACCTGTTTTAACCTTAGGATTTACGTATTCTTTGATTGCGCTAACTATATCTTCCTCGAGATTAGACTCCGATATTTGTATGGTCGTTCTAGTGTGAGTCTCAAAGGGTTTAGTCACTGTCGGTCTTTTTTTTATGTCACCTACAATCACGAAACATACCTGGCGATTAAACTTATTAAGCGGATCGTCAGATATGGGTATTTCCAAAATAGGATGTTCATCGCTTGTATGAATAGTAGCGGTACTAGAACTGCCTACAGATGGTGGCTTTTCTGAATGGTTGACCGCTACAGAACTTGTATCTTCATGGTTTATTTCGATACGGGATAGTGCGTCAGCATTAACATTTTGCTTGCCCTGCTTATAAACTGTAGTGAAATTATACTCGCTAAGTTTTAGCCTCCAGCGAGTTAGCCTTGAGTTTGGCTCCTTAAGGCTCATGACCCACTGTAACGGCTTATGGTCCGTAACTACAGTGAATTTTCTGCCGAAGAGGTATGGCCGGAAGTACTTAGTAGCCCATACTATGGCTAAGAGCTCTTTTTCGATCGTGCTGTAATTAATTTCACTAGAGTTCAAAGTCCTAGATGCAAAAGCTATCGGTTTGTCGCTGCCTATAGTACCTTGCGAGAGGACAGCGCCTATAGCGTAGTTAGAAGCGTCCGTTGTCAAAATAAAGTCCTTGTCAAAGTTCGGATATTGTAAGATAGGGTCGTTTGTCAGTAAGGTCTTACATGTCTCAAAACAGTTAACATAACTAACGTCGTTATATGTTATTTTAGATCCCTTCTTTAAACATTGCGTCATGGGTTTAGTTATACGAGCAAAATCGGGGATGAATTTACGATAATACCCCAGCAGTCCCAAAAAACGTTTTATTTCGGTAGCTGTTTTGGGCAAGGGAAATTTTTCAATAGCAGCGATCTTATCGGGATTGGGTTTTATGCCATCCTTACTTATTATATGGCCTAAATACGCTGTTTCTAACTTTAAAAATTCTGACTTGTTCATTTGAATTTTGAAGTTTGAGTCACGTAGTCTCTTAAACACCTTTTCTAAATTTACGATATGCTCTTGTAAGGAAACGCTGAATACGATGATGTCATCTAAGTATACTAAGCACACTACGTTCTGGAGATCTCTGAGAACGTTGTCCATCACTCGTTGGAATGTAGACGGTGCGTTCTTCAGCCCCATGGGCATGCGCAAAAATTCAAAATGCCCATGCTCCACATTGAAAGCTGTTTTTTGTATATCGTTAGGGTTCATTTGTATTTGATGAAATCCAGTAGCTAAATCGAGTGTAGTAAAATAATTACAGTTACCTAACTTGTCGAGGACATCGGTTATGTTGGGAATAGGGTATTTGTCATCTATTGTCTTTTCATTTACTTTTCTGAAATCAACTACAATGCGCCATTTGGGTTGTCCCGACGCATCAACCTTCTTTGGAACTACCCAGATGGGGGAGCTCCAAGCCGATTGAGAAGGGCGAATAATACCTTGATCTAACATAGTAGAAATTTGCTTTTGAACTTCATGCCTGTGGATAAACGGGTATCGATACGTTTTAGTATATACCGGCATTTCATCAGTCGTTCGAATGCTGTGTTTAATCTGGTTTGTGAAAGTTAGTGGTTCGCCTTCAATATAAAAGACATCAGCATATTGAGCACAGAGTGATTCTAAATTGGCTCGTTCCTCAGGATTTAAGTGATCCGTACGTAACTGGGATAGTACTTGGCTTACGCGGTTTAATGGTTGTTCGATGCTGGTGCATTCAGCATTAAATAATTCTGCACTAACTGGCCTGTCCATAGAGAATACTATGTCATGTCTTGTTGGATTAATAACTTCGACAATGCCACGATTATCTTTGACTGTTGTTATACAGTCGCGTATCTGGCAGTTTGATATTACCTGTTCAGATATCAAAGCATGACCGTCATGTAAATTAACTGGGACTCGAATTAGCCTAGATGTATTGGCTGGTATTATGTCCTCATACAGATTACAGTTACGAGAGTCGTACATTAACAAAGGGGTTTTGGAACATCGAGTAACTAAGACTTTATTTTTCAAATCGATGCTAGATTCTAGTTGCTCCAGTAAGTCGTAACCTATCAGTCCGTCGAAATACTCGTGAAATTTATATATGAATAAGGTAATGTCTTTCTTTTCATTAAATTCCGAAAAGCATGGTATGGTTATGGAATAATCATTACGGGTGGTAGCATGAATATTAGTGACTTCAAAAGGATCGTAATTACATGGTATGTTAGGGAAAAATTTATCTACAGCATCGGGGCTAATAAAAGATTGGTTGGCACCAGTATCAATAAGTAATTTTAAAGGTGGATTTAAGATTTGTACATAGGGTAATTGTCGTTGTGTCTGTAAGTTAATCTCTATTTTGGTTTGTCTAATTTTGGAGTGGTCGGAAAATCCTCATTTTCAGAAGTAAGAGCCTCCTCCTGAGCTTCCTCTACCGTAACGGGAACATACTCTGGTTGGTACGATGGCTGTTCGTATATCATACCATATGCAAGGTCTGAACAGTTATAATCTTGTTGGTAAGTATCACCGTAATAGTCGTAGTAGGGGTCGTATGGGTTTTGGTCATACATCTCGTTAAAATTTAATTCCCTAGTCTTAAAATAATTTGAGGGTGGTGGATTTCCAAATTTAGTCCAATCGTGAGGTGTGCGTACCGGGAGAGTCTTGGCTACGTAGTGACTAACACCACTCATTGGTTGGGGTCTAGAGTTCGCGTTATTGGATTGAAATTGTGGGTTAGTTTGTGGCATCCTAAAAATGCTACTTTGGGGCCTATAGCCAGGTGGGTGAGCCGCAAATATTTGTTGAGTACGACCACAACTAACATTATGAGGTATTTGGGGTTTCCAAAGCGGTATCTGTCTTTGTGGCTGTGTAAAGAACGGTCTGAATGGGCCTGGCATGTTATGTGGTGATGACAACATATTGAATGGCTTAGGTTGCCCAAAATTAAAAGGTTTAGGGGATGGTACAGAGCTGTAAGAGAATTTAGGTTGATTAAATGAAGACGTGGACAACGACTTCCTGTCAGGAAGGCGATCATTCCGCTGCTGCAGGTAAAGAGTGTTCATCTCCTCGTGCACAAATTCTAAAGCCTGTTCAATAGTATCAGGCCGCATGCACCGAATACGAGAACCTAGTGGATCACGCAAACCACGCAAGTATGATTGCAAAGTTAATTTTCTGTATAGGCTACGCTTAGCCTCTACAGTACTTGGTACGGTTTCATGCAGGCTGATATACGTCATAATTATACTAAATAAATTCTGGCACTGTTCGTAAAATTCCTGCGGGGTACCTGAACCCTGGGTAAGAAGGGATAAATCATTATAAAGCGAGGTCTCGTCACGCTGATCGGCGAAGTTGTTAATAAGTGTATTACGAATCGCTTCCCAGGTTTCCGGGATGCCGTTAGAGTTTATAGTGCGACCTGCAGGACCTGTTATTTTATTCAGTATGCCGTTAATAAGAGAAAGATTA
The DNA here is from genome assembly GCA_947507595.1 of Pyralis farinalis. Classification (NCBI taxonomy): domain Eukaryota; kingdom Metazoa; phylum Arthropoda; class Insecta; order Lepidoptera; family Pyralidae; genus Pyralis; species Pyralis farinalis. The sequence goes on along the minus strand of OX382261.1, from coordinate 9,526,955 downwards.
CTAAGTTCATGGCCCGGTGTATTTTTCACATATTGCTTCACTAATTGATCACACAAATTTACGAATCGCGTTAATATATTAGAATTACCATCGAACTCGGGCACTAACCGGAGCGCCTTATAAATCTGATCTATAAGTGCATCAGCCATCTTTTTAGATGGGGCTACAATCTCCTCCTCAATTATATCTAAATTTCTATTTGTATCTAACTTATGAATTACACCTACGCTAGGGGTTCGCGATTGCCTGGGATGGAAAATCTTGAATGACTTAAAGGAACACTTAAAAAAGAAAAGGAAGCAACTCTAGATAGATCTAGGTACTTACATAAGCATATTTGATCTCTCTGCTGTATCGATTTCTGGATACTCCTCTGGACCGTAGCACTCGTAGGTTACAAATAGCTGCCCGCCGTGATCTATTCACTGACTCTATTTTACAGCTATCCTACCGACTGCGCCAAATACGTAGGCTGCGGCCGGAGGATGCAAAAAAAATCAATTTTTAAAATATATTTAATTAATTAAAATTATAATCTAATATACGTGACAATTGCTCGATGTAAGAAACAAAAGTGAACTTAAAATTAAGTCGATGCGATCTCGAAGACGCGGTATCTTGGGTGGTCTCGCTGCACCTGCATCGTTGCCGACATCGCGCGGTTTCCACGAAGCGCGGCATTTACGTAAACGCTGACCGGCGATACTCGTGGAGTTCCGATACGTAACATGCTTGTATGCCCCCCGACGTTGTATAAATATATTTTTTTTATTGATGCAACATTGGAGAGTTTTATTCAATGGTGTGAATCATATCAAAGTGCGCCTATATTTAAGAATGCTATTATATAAATATTCTCTCTTGGCCTCATTGCAAGTGCGATTTTGACCTATGCAGATATGTATGTACAGTTATATTTATTGGCAACTGCTTTACTGGTTTCCCTTTTGTCCAGAAACTTACGGAGGGATTCCATATACCTATTAGAGGAAATAGATATGAAAAGTGCCCTTTGTTGAGGAATAAATCATCAATCAATAATAAATCTCCTTTGTACTAATATATATCACTAATATATAAAGAAAGAGTTTCTTCGTCTGATTGTTTGTTTGAATGCGCTAATCTGTGAAACTACCAAGTAGTTTTGAAAAAACATTTTGCATTTGATGACCAAATTCTTGAGATTATAGGCTTTTCAACATCATGTTATGATCTTTAGAAACCGAAAAAAGATAAAGAAAGTAAGAAAAAGCGGTTATAGCAGGATACGCACGGGCGAAGTCGCGGACTGCAGCTAGTTAGAGAATAAAGAAGCAAAAACGTAGTAGGTTTTTACAATTTTCATATATAGTAGTATGCTATGTTCCAATTCAAAATGTACTAATCTCGTCTACAACACTTATCGCTGTTCTCAGAACAAAAACTAAAAAATCTGTGCATTATCCCCTTTTTATTCAGCAATAATACATAAATATGACTAATGTAGATTTATCCGACCAAAATAATTGTTCACTACAAACAACCAATGAAAAAGTAATAAAAGCCTCTGATTTCCATTGCATTGACATGTCTGCACAAGATGCTTGGTTGTCAGACATAATGGCGGAAATATCGATTAACTAAACTTTCGATGTTGCACTGCAAATTCAACTATTGCATACTTAATCATATGGTACAAAATCATCTAAACTTTGTTTAACAGTTTGGATTAAGTCGATAACAAGATAGTAAGGTAATCCTTTAGTAAACAAATCAGTTTCAACACTAAAGGGATTCTTCCCTTACAACTGTCATTGTCACGGTTGAATCTAGAATATCTATCAAGAATAAATATCCTTAACACTATTTCCACGAATACGAACTCCATTAGCTGTATACCGCAAACCCACATTTACCTCGGATGAGAAATACTGGGATAATCTGTGTACACATTTTCACAGCCGAAAATTTCACGTCCAAAATTACCGCAATATGCAGTGATTATCCACTCGGAGTCGTCTCCATAATCCCTTTATCGTGCGAGTACATACACCGGTGATTTTAAACAACTTACTCATAGTTCTATCGCGTCAGAGCATCCTTAATATAGTGAGACTCTACCTATCCTATATACATATATAAGTATTATCATATATCAAAATAGTTAAAAAAAATAAGGTAGCCGTCACGGGACGCCCGGCAGATATGAAACATCGTATGTGAATATTCAAATTTTTAATAAATATAAATCAAAAACCAAAAAGAATATGGAGTAAAATAATGTAAAAGAGTTTTGTTAATAAAATCAATATATTTTTCTTTTTACATTAATTTTTAATAATAATTGCAATATATATTCATTAAAAAAAAACGATTTTTCCTAGAAGTGTCAACTTAGGTAGATAAGAATTTTTGCCTTACATATAGATTCCATATAACTCTTTCTTAGGAGGGTTGCACTTGTGCCCTGTTGCTGACAGATCCGGGGCACCACACCAACGCGGCCGATGGCATTTCGCGGGGTTGTTTAGTGGGTATACCGTCGGACAGCCGACGGGGAGTCCCACACTACCACCGGAGGCCACCCAGGCACCGGTGGTGTGCGTAACGCATTTTTCCCCGCGTCACAAAAAAAAAAAAAAAAAGGAGGGTTGCACTTTTTGGGTTCTTGCGAGTTAGTGATGTCATCAGGAAACTCCGCCGTCAACACCCGTAACGCTGTCCGTTACTGGTGTTGGCAGCGGGGATGGCGACGTACGTGCGATATTTTACGTAGCAAGTATCTATACGCTACCGTAACTGCTCCACTTGAGGCGGGCTTTATTGTTGTTGGCAACTGACGTAACGATGTTCATTTTTAATTCTTTTAGCTTCCAATTTATGATAGAAAGATATATATAAAAATAATTTCGTAGTATTTAAAAATATTGTAATTTTATATTTAAGAACTTCATTATTTTTAATTTAACTTACGTGGATGGAATGTGTAGGTATTACATGTTCATTTAAGAATATTTTGCTTTACTTCACTTAAAAGCAAGTACTTTCAAAATGTTTTTATCAGATCCAAGAGTAGCTAGTTGAATAGTAATTTAAACGACCTCTAAGCTCAGTCCATTTATCCATTAAAAATAGTTTCTTGCTAAACCTGAAACATTAGATGGGCGATATGTTAATTGTGGTAAATTAAGTCAAGTATTGGCAACCCCGTATGTTATAAACCCACTATTTATAGATGACACTTGATTATAATGCTGACAAAGTAGTATTTATAAATTCGCTATTTAATTGATTAATACCAAAAGTGATGTTTATTTATGTGTTAATGTAATCGAGATTGCATATAATTGACTATAAACATGACATTAAAATTAATAATCGAGTGAATAAATAGAACACACATTAGATTGTAAGAATCAAGCGACTTACCGGTGATAGGTTGTGTTGGATTGTTTTCGTTCCCTATGGCTTTTACAAACAATTATGTACACGGCAATTCACCATAACTACGTATTCAATGCACCTTTTGACATAATCTCTGAATCTAAACGAAAGAAATATACATGTCTTACCAGTCACTTTTATCAACAAAATTCCGTGTCAACAAAAACTTTTGGTGGCAGATACCAGAACCATATACACATATAAAGACAAAAATGTCATGCTCTGTCGTGCTCACACATACTTGTTTCACGATAATGCCATCTCTCTTCACGAGGGTATTATTCACATTTCTAACCTCAAATGAACAAATAAAATAGTGACGTACTAAAATGAAATGGTATATTAACAAATGTTGTATTACCCACAATTCATATATAATAAATGACACTTAAATATCATAAATTCATAACTCATTTAGAATTAGGTATAACCGAATTGTTTTTTTTATATACATATGGCAATAGTGTGGCTACTTTATGCCAGTGTCAGTCTTCAGTTTTAGAACCATTTGAAAATCTTAATTCTATGCTCCAGCTTCAGGAACTGTGCTAAAAAAATACTTGGGAAGGGTACCTAGACCCAATCAACCCACTTTAAATATCACCCGTAAAACGATAGAGGTTACAAGGTTTTCTTAATTAACTTTTTCACGTCTTCCAAAAAGTACATAAACGTGTTATATTTGAGTTTTTTCATCACTGTATAATTTCACTAGCACTTATGTCACAAAATACTATAGAAATTGTTGCATAAAACTAATTTTGTACTGAATTGTAAAACTTTCAAGTATAACAACAATATCACTAGTGAAAAGCGCGGGAAGAAGTCCTAAAGTGAATTGTTGATATTATTTTTACAATATTTATAGTCATAAGTGTTTTAATGGCGACCAATTTGGATATGAGTAATAAAAATGACGATAATTTCCTTTTTTATGTGATAATGTTTTCCAGGGTACAAAAGCGCTTCAGTTATGTACTCATTTGTAATAAATAATTTAAGAATTGTACGCACTATTTCATGGATAATCAGGAGTTCAAAAGCCGCAAAGTTAATCAATCTCCTTTGACGCAAGACGACAGGAGAGACTTCCGTTATGCCAACTTCCGTCACGGGATACGATTCGATTTTATTGCCAAGGCGCGCCAATAACGCAACGTAACTCTTGTAGACTATATTCGCCATGATGCTGTTAGAAACAGAATTGGTCTAAAAGAGAGTGTCGGTGATAAAACAAAAAATCGGCCAAGTGCGAGTCGGACTCGAGCACGAAGGGTTCCGAACCATTATATCTAAAAACGGCAAAAAAAAACATGTTTGTTGTACCCCTTAAATATTTATTTTATTCTATTTTTTAGTATTTGCTGTTATAGCGGCAACAGAAATACATCATCTGTGAAAATTTCAACTGTCTAACTATCACGGTTCATGAGATACAGCCTGGTGACAGACGGACGGACGGACGGCGGAGCCTCAGTAATAGGGTTCCGTTTTACCCTTTGGGTACGGAACCCTAAAAAGGCATGCTCCGTTGGCTCGGACATGTAGAAAGAATGCAGGAAGAAACAATTACGAAACAGATATACAACGCGAAAATAAAAGGATGTAGGAGCCGAGTAAGAACAACATTTGCCTACCATGACCAAATTCATTGTGTTTTATCATAAGGTGATGTCAGGAGCCTTAGAAACCGGCAAGCGTGCATAAGAAGAGCAATAAATGTTAAAGAAGCGAGTGAGGTTTGTAAGGATCGAGTCACGTGGCGCTTGGTTCTCCCTGCCTACCCTGCAAGGGATTGGCGTGAAGTTATAAATATGAAAATAGTTAAAGGGAAATAAGCAAAGTCAATATGAGGAATAATGGTAACAAATAAACAATTAGTTGTCATTATTACTCGTATTTATTAGGTACAAATAAGAATTAAAAAAAAAACTTTTTTTAGAAAACAATGCTGGTCAAGGTTATGTTACATGCCGAGGTTGTCTTGTTTCTTGACTATATTAATAATTTTGTTAGTAAAGGATTTTTGATTTGATTATTTTTCTTCATCCTTATTCAAATCTGACACAATTCGAGCGTAGTCCTATGTAAGTCAGGCCTAAATAAAACCCAAAGTAATCCAAACTGGACCCCAACTTGACTCCAGCTCAAGTGCAAGTTGGATTCGTGGTGTACTTTCCGTCAACTGTATTACTAAAGCTATTTTCTGAAGTAAATTCTTCCCAAATAAATTTATCTTGGTTTTTAATTATTTATAATGCTTGTATTTGTGATATACATGAGAATTATTTTTGTACCTCTTAGTACGGTACCATAAACGTTACAAACTATTCCTAATAAGTATGCCTATAAGAGATAAACGGTACTTTTTTTTTGTATGTATGTTGCACAATAAGTATTTACAGTTTTTTTTATACAACGTCTTAAAGGTATTTAAGCATACGGCCCACCTGATGTAAAGCGGTTAATGTAGCCTATGAACGCTTGTAATACATTAAGTATCACTAGCGCGATGCCTCCTCTGCTGCTAACACAGCCACTCCTTAGGAGTTTACTGGAGACCTCACTCACACACAGGAACACAACAACCCTCTTAGGGAATTGTTATTAGACTGCGGTTATCTGTGAGGTGGAGTGTTTCAGTGACTGTGGTTATTAGGAAAAGCTTTTCCCGTTACGACATTCAAATAATTTAGTAATTAGCGTTTCACAGAGACTGTTATCATTACTTTTCAATATGTTATACTGACACTCGCACTATGCCTAATTTATACGACAACTAGTCAATCCATGAATACGTTGTTAAAGTTACTTTTGGCTTAGAATTCTTGGAAAGATAGAAACCTTATCATCGCTTTATGATTAATATATGTTTTTTCAGCCATCGAAAGTAAAGAGCGCTATTTCGGTGTTCCGCCGACGCTGTTAGCTGTGTGGTTGACATTTATTACCAGGGCATGTCCCACTTTATACATGCAACATGTAAATTCTCGCCACCATGTCCCATGAATGTTTAATTCTGATTGTGAATATCGCACTGTTACTCTGCCCGCATATTGTTAATTCGATCGAAGCTAGCATATCCGAAAATGAGCTGAAATATTGTAGTAAACGAAACATTATGATTGCTACCAAACTCACAATGTAAAATTTACATTGTAATAGCCAATGTAAATTTTACATTGTGAGTTTGGCAGCAATTGATAGTAGATGAAGCAATCTTCTTCCACACTTACCAACTTATTTATGCATGCATGCATGTGTGAGACTGTCAGTATATATATGTTCTCGCTGATTCGTGCACACATATAGATCAAATTGGCGATGTGCTGAAAAAGGGCTAACTCGAAAGCACCTAAAACCGAAGAGCATGCATGAAGAGGTTGTACCTGTTGTAAAATATTAATTTTATATTATTTGTGCTGCCGAGTCAGTCGTACATTTTTTATTGTGGATGTTACGGAGTATTGTTATATGACTATATTTTCGAACTGCAAAGTATTAATATATGTTCACATTTTTCGTGTCACTTCAAATCGTCTTATCTTAGATCTATTGAAGTACGAGTATAAACCACTAAAAGAGAACATAATTCTTAATAAAACATTAATAATATCCTTTTCGCGAAAAACAAAGTGCTCCATAGACAATCGACGAAATATACAAGTATTGGCAATTCAATTTTCACATGACATGCATGAAACACAAATTACCAAACATGTTATTCAAGGTGATTCAAGGTCTGTTGAATAGGTATGTTACTCGTATGGAAGATAAGCATGAAAATGTATATGTAATACCTGAGTTACTTATGGTACATAACGTTTTTTATTTAATATCACATCATCGTGAAAACATTGCACGTGAATAATAACTACGTAAAGACATTTATTCAATTTCGTACGTCGTAAAAAATGTTAGCAAAATCAAACCAGTCACGGAATTCTATACCTATTAGTGAAAGAAAAAAGTAGTCATGGGCGCGACGGCGACATGCGACTTGCTTATGAGAATTCATAGACCCGACGTCTATATTGATCGCATATAAGGCCTTTCGGTAACCGGTATATGAAAAAAAACATATAAAAAGATATGGTAACTTAAAATTGAAATTACATTTATTTTTTATCTTTATTCTAATAAAAAATACAATGATTTATTTAATCAATGATACGTTTTTGTCTCTGTGCATGATGATATTTTTCAAGCACGAAAATATACTTTGTGAATCGTCTGTCGTAGCTCGTGAGCGTATTGTTCGCTGTCTTCTTCTTCCTTTTTAATCCTTTTTAAGATTGGCAGGGTCCACTACCTAAACCTATGGATGTGGCGAAGAGATCTTTACATGCAACGACTGACGTCGGACCTTCACATCCCAGAGGGAAAATCAGACGTTTCTTAGGTTAAGTCACATGTCTTTCGAAAATAATTTCTTGGACGTGCGGGTTTTCTCACGATGTTTTCCTTCACCGCCAAGCAAACCATAATTACAAATTGTATTTGTCGTTGTCGTTGGGTGTACTTGTCGCTAATAATATTATAATTTCAAGTACTTTTTATGTGAATATATGTAATAAATATTTACGCGTATAGAAATTAAATGGATCGAATAAACAGAGTTATAGGTAATGTAGTTCAGAATATTACGTAGTCTATTCCTATGTAACAGAAAGGGATCTTACCAACAGACATTCACATAATTTCTCAACGACCTTTTGTTCTCAGAATTTCTAGGACACTGATCTTAATGGGTACCGCCCATACAATGTTGTTAACCTGACCCATACAATTTAAATCACCACATTAAATTATAATATTGAAGGTTATTATTTCGGTAATGAAATATAGGCTCTGCTGTTGTCTATTGTTTGAAACCTGCGAACAAGATTTACGAGTAATTTTCAGCAAACGCTTAATTACTTTGGAACAGAAAACAGTTTTATGACATTTATGTTATGCTAAATTAACTTCGTTATTGACTTTCATTGAGTGAAATTTTAATTAAAAATTTCAAGTAATTGTGAACCACACTTCTTAAAAAACTGCACCTGTCAGATAAATTAAATTTTCTTATTAAGGAAAGAAAAATAAAAACCTTGTTTCTTTAAAAATAAAGAAATGTTCTTTCGTATTTTTGAAAACAAACAGTTTATTTAGTGATTACGAGGCGACCTCTCGTGACGAAACCGATACGATCTACGTAATTATATTCTCCTATAAACAATAATTACTGTTCACTGGGCACTCTAATAAATTAATCTCATTATGTATTGTTTGTTCTTTATTAATATAATAACAATATGACGTACCTATCGCACAACTACAGCAATGAATAAATCATTAGCTAAATAAAATGCCTAAGGTAAAGCCAAAAGTTCTAGGTCGTGAAACAAAACTTTGAAGAAGTTTTGTTTCACGACCTAGTACTTTTGGCCTTCATCTTCATCCTTGAATTTTCAAGATATGTTTTTTTCATATTTACTTCTTGAATTTCATAATCACGCATTGAAATTTAAGGCGGCGAAAGCAAATACGATTTGATGAGTATGTTATGTGGATAAGATCACAGGGGTATCTCTGTGAAAAGAAAAGTTACTGGTGGGCTCCTTCGGTATGGTTGTATCGATATCAGAGGTGTGCAAACGATTTTCCTTGTATAGCAAGCTTTCATAAGCTACACGTCAGGCAGGCCGCATAGTAGTTTAATAATTGTTTCTCATCTGAGTAGAATTCGCACTCCGAAATTCATACCAGCTATGAGTCCAGGTTTATTAACTTAAAGATTTTTATATGATTAACAAACAAAGAAAGTAAGGAAATAAGTTTTGTGCCGACATGTATTAAAGCACATTGGACAGCTTAATATTTTAAGTTCGGTAACCAAAGGGTACCAGCGGGACTCTATTACTAATGCTCCACTGTCTATCTGTCCGTCCCGTACGTCACAGAACTATCTTATGAACTGTAAAAGGCATACACTTGAAATTTTCACAGGGTATGGCCACTTCGTATACGAGTCGGATTCGCACTTGGCCGGTTTTTAACTGATTGCTGAGTTCGCAGTAAAATGTTAATAATACAAATAAGTCAAGAACTAGACAACATATGTATGTTAAAATTAATCTATCTATCTATAACTTCACGCCAAATCCCTTACGGGGTAGGCAGAGAGAACCGAGCGCCATGCGACTCGATCCTTACATACCTCACTCGCTTCTTTCACATTCATTGCTCTTTTCATGCACGCTCGCCGGTTTCTAGGGCTCCTGACATCACCTTCTGATAGAACACGACCAATTTGATCATGATAGGTAAGTCTTGGCATTCCTCGGCTCCTACATCCTTCCACTTTTGCATTGTATATCTGCTTCGTCATTCTTTCATCCTGCATTCTTTCTAAATGTCCGAACCAACGGAGCATGCCTCTTCTTATTTTAACACCGACGCTCTCTTTCAGACCAACTCTGCTTCTAACCTAATCATTGCGGATACGGTCTGCAAGCGTTACACTACAGATTTTGCGCAACGCTCGCAAATTAAAATAAATGTCTATGAATTATTAAGTCCTATTATATTTAAATGTTCACTTGTTGACTATTCTCTGATGTGAAAGACATTATTTTTGAAAAATGAATATCGGTATATACGAAGGTCAGCATTTTACAAACTACATTTTTAAGGTGAGTTGGAGACTTCATACAACCCCTGGGACGCGGAAACGTTGACAAGGCAGCTCGTTGAACATAAACTTTTAAACATTTTACGTTCATTGCAACAATAAATGTCTGAGCTACCCTAAGGAAATTGTTGAATTTTCTCTTGAAAACTCATTAACTTTTCCCGTTTATTAAGCCTTTAAAAACGATTATAACCGGGCAATAATAGCCTTTACAAGTTATAACGTTTTGAATAAAAAATTGTTATGAAGAGGATAAAAGGAAAGTCTATTAAATCTATTAAGGATCGTTGTTCGCATCTCCCACTGATTTCTACATCACCTAACGTATGTTAGTATAATAGGACAGAGACGAGCTCGGTGGCGCAAATGTGAATGATGCGACTTTGACACTAACGCTCGTGGGTTCGATTCCCACACAGGACAATTTGTGTGCATGATCATTTTTGTTTATCTTGGTTGGGTGTTTTTTTTAGAGAGGTAGGGCGCATCGAGGCAGACAGTCTGGGGAAGTACCTCCACCTTACGGAAAACCGCAGCCAAATAACAACTCCCTATAGGGTAGGGTATGTTCTTGCGTATAAGTGAGGTCACCAGTAAGCTCCTAAGGAGGAGCAGAGGAGGCATTGCGCAAGTGATACTTAATGTATTGCGAGCGTTCATAGGCTATGGTGACCGCTTTACATCAGATGGGCGGTATTCTTGTACGCCTTCCGACGTTGTATTAAATAAATTGGGGACGCCAGACCCAGGACGCCATTGGGGTCTTCTGTGATCTCTCCAAAGCTTTTGATTGTGTCGACCACCGGACATTATTGCTCAAGCTGTGCCATTATGGAGTTAGAGGTATGTATGTATGTATGTATGTATGTATATCTTCACGCCAAGTCCCTTGCGGGGTAGGCAGAGAGAACCGAGCGCCATAAGACACGGTCCTTGCATACTTCACTCGCTTCTGTGACATTCATAGCTCTTTTCATGCACGCTCGCCGGTTCCTGGGGCTTCTGACATCACCTTCTGATAAAACACGACCAATTTGGTCATGGTAGGTTAGTCTCGGCCTTCCTCGGCTCCTACATCCTTCCACTTTTGCATTGTATATCTGTTTCGTCATTCTTTCGTCCCGCATTCTTTCTACATGTCCGAACCAACGGAGCATGCCCTTTCTTATCTTAACACCGACACTCTCTTTTAGACCAACTCATTCTCTCACGTCTTCATTACGAACGCGGTCAGCAAGCGTTATGCCACAAATTTTGCGCAATGCTCGCATCTCGACCGCATTTATTCTACTTTCATGCTCTCTCTGCCATACCCAGCTCTCACTTCCATAAGTTAGCGTTGGAATTAGCACCGCGTTGTGTACAGCGAGTTAGAGGTAAAGCCTATAATTTGATTGCAACTTATTTAAGTAACAGAATACAGACTGTTGATATAAATGGGGTCAAATCTAAAGGTAGCAATGTTAATATTGGGGTGCCCCAGGGCTCTATATTGGGCCCCTTTTTATTTTTAGTATATGTGAATGATCTGCCCTACATGGTGCAGAAAATGGCGGATATACTACTGTTTGCTGATGATACTTCTTTGATTTTTAATGTTACTCGCCGGTGCGAAAATATTGACAATGTAAATAGTGTTCTATCTGCCATTCTAAATTGGTTCACATGTAATAATCTTTTATTAAATTCAACCAAAACCAAATGTATAAAATTTAGTCTACCAAATGTGCCTTCTGCCAATACAGAAGTTTTCATTAACAATAATATACTAGAATTTATTAATGATACTGTATTTCTTGGAATTACAATAGACTCCAAATTGCAGTGGGGCCCCCACATAAAAAAACTGACCAGTAAGCTCAGCTCCGCCGCATATGCGGTTAGGAGAATTAGACAATTGACGGATGTGGCTACTGCGCGCTTAGTCTATTTCAGCTACTTTCATAGCATTATGTCGTATGGTATACTGTTGTGGGGAAAAGCGGCTGACATTGAAACTGTTTTTATATTACAAAAGAGAGCCATCCGCTCTATTTATAACATGGGCGCCAGGGAATCTCTTAGAGAACTATTTAAAGAAATAAATATCCTCACGGTTACCTCTCAGTATATTTATGAGAATATAATGTATGCTCGTAAAAATATAGAGTCATTTTCTAAATTTAGTGAAAATCTTAGAAGTAAGAATAGATTGCGTATGCCTGTACATCGACTTGCTAAGACTAGTAGATCTTTTATTGTAAATTGTATTCGATTCTATAATAAATTACCTGAAACAGTTCTGTCCTTGCCTGAGAATATGTTCAAAAGGTACATCAAAAATACTCTGTGCAGGAAGGGTTATTATAGAATCGATGAATATCTAACTGATAGAGATGCTTGGAAATGATTCAGCACATGTATTAATATATCTTTAATTGTACCACTTGATTTCACTATATGTACACTCACATATATTTATTGTAAAAGTCAGCCCGTCTGGGGAAGTACTTCCACCTCACAGAAAATCGCAGCCAAATAACAATCCTGGAGGGCTTCTGTGTTCCTGAAAGTTTCTGAGAGTGATTTTTCAGGTATTGCAAGCGTTTATAGGTTACGGAGTCTACTTTACATCTGGTGGTATGCTTGCATGCCTTCTGAATTTGCATAGAAAACAGTACGGTAAGCAGTTAGCAATTTTTATTGGCATACTTCAATAAGTTCTTGAGTTATTGAAACCCACAGCAAATATAAAGCCAGTCTTACATCGTTCCTATCCACTCACTCATACATAACTCCCCTATCCATTTCCGTGAGAAAATTGCACACATTTTCCTCAACGCCTTACCTGTTACTCTTAAATAACATAAGAAAAATCACAACCCTCGTGGGAAATGGGTAGATATTTAATGCGAAGATATCGGCATACATGTTACAGGATCGGCAATCCACGAGTGTTGCCCCTGATGGTATAAGTATTTGTAGGCTACGGTAGTTGCTTACCGTCAGGTAGAGCCACGGAACCTTTAAAAGCTAAAAAAATAATTATAGCTTTTCGAAGTGTTAAAGTTAAAACTTTGACGTGTTAACCCCAATCAAATTATTCGGGTCGCTTGAGCTTTTCTACATTTTTTAGGGTTCCGTACCCAAAGGGTAAAACGGAACCCTATTACTGAGACTCCGCTGTCCGTCCGTCTGTCACCAGGCTGTATCTCATGAACCGTGATAGTTAGACAGTTGAAATTTTCACAGACGATGTATTTCTGTTGCCGCTATAACAACAAATACTAAAAAACAGAATAAAATAAATATTTAAGGGGGCTTCCATACAACAAACGTGATTTTTTTGCCGTTTTTAGGGTTCCGTACTCAAAGGGTAAAACGGAATCCTATTACTGAGACTTCGTTGTCCGTACGTCTGTCACCAGGCAGATGATGTATTTCTGTTGCCGCTATAACAACAAATACTAAAAAATAGAATAAAATAAATAAAATAAATATTTAATGGGGTTCCCATACAACAAACGTGATATTTTTGCTCATTTTTGCTTGATATTGATAACGGCAACAGGTAGACGCTTGAAATATTCACAGAATATTTAGTTATATATTCACTTTAAGAATAAATAATTAAATTAAAATAAAACGAATATTTAAGGGGGGCTCCCATACAACAAACGTGATTTTTTTTGCTGTTTTTATAGATAATAGTACGAAACCCTTCGTGCGCGAGTCCGACTCGCACTTGGCCGATTTTTATAGATAGTGGTACGGAACCCTTCGTGCGCGAGACCGACTCGCACTTGGCCGATTTTTATAATTAATGGTACGGAACCCTTCGTGCGCGAGTCCGACTTGCACTTGCCCGGTTTTTTTATACTACGTCGGGAGACATACAAGCATGCGGCTTACCTGATGCAAAGCGGGTACCGTAGCCTATTAACGCTTGCGATATATTAAGTATCAGCCGCGCGATGCCTCCTCTGTGCTTACACAGCAACTCCTTGGGAGCTTACTGGAGACCTCGCTCACGCGCAGGAACACAACAACCCTCTAGGGATTTATTATTTGGTTGCGGTTTTCAGCGAGGTGGAAGTACATTCCCCAGATTTGATGCGCCCTACGTCTCTTATAACATTCAGACCAAGACAAGCAGTCATGTTCGTCATCACGCTTGTGTCCCATTGGAGTAGGTACGCAGATACTATAGAACGCCACGTGCATCGATCCAAACCTCTCTCGCTTCTTCAGCAATCATCAGCCTGTTCATGCATGCTCTTCGATTTTGGGTGCTTTTAATTTGAACACATCGCCAATTTGATCTATATGTGTGCATCTAGGGCGGCCCCTACCAAAATCTCCATTCACTCTTGCCTGAACACTTCTTTCGTAACTCTCTTGTTCATTCATTCTTTCTAAATGACCAAACCATCATAGCATATCCTTTTCAATTTTTCTCACTACACCATCTTTCATTCCACATAGTTGTCGTATCGTACTATTTTCAGGAACACTGTTCCTATATGAAATCTACATGTTTGTCTGTGTGTTTGTCTGTCGCTTTTTTTCGAATATTCGAATTTTGACTTCAGATTCGGATTCAGCATAAAAAAGTAGAATAGGAATGTTCAGGAACACCGTTTCTATCTCTTAAAGAACATAGTCAAAATGGCCGACAAATAAGAAATAAAAAAAATTGAATTGTTATATAATTGACGAGCCAGGTGTTCCTCTGGCAATGCAAGCTTGCGCATTCTCAACTGGTTTACTCTATTCTTGTTCTTGACCGTACTTTCCATTCGAGAGCTTTCTCTAACACTCTTTTAAAAATTATCGTGCTATCCAGACCGTTCTAGTGCCTATTTTGAAACAAAGTTGCATTAAACCATCCCTTTATAATCAACGTATGGTATTTGGTCCAGTGACGGAGAAAAAAAAATGAATCGAATCTCTTTGACAAGGCTGATCCAATTGGGACCTTTCTACCTCAATTGATTTAACCCTTCCTGCTATACAATGTTTTAGTGATGAGACTCGAGTGATTTTTTTTCACTCGAGTCACTCGGTACTGGTAACTTTCTCACTCGAATGCCACTCGAGTGAAGATAAAACTCGAGTGATTTTTATTGACTCGAGTCACTCGGAATATAAAACTCGAGTGACCAAAATTTAAAAACGATTTTTTAATTTTACATAGTAAATGTGTTGTTAATTCATTTTCGCATTAATGTAAAAGCTACTCAAAAAAATCTAAACAAAATGTAAAAAAATAGAATTTTCCTTCAAACTAAACCTGTCATATATAATCAAGAAATCTCTTATATCAACTATCAGTCAAATTGAAATATTATAATTTAATAACGGTTTTTTGTTCTAAACAAAAACCCGTTATTAAATTATAATATTTCAATTTTTGTCAAAAAATGACCACGCAATTGCTTTTTTTACACGTTTACTCATTTTCACCACTTACTAATAACACACAGTCATAATTAACCAAAACATTAAACAGTAACAACTCACACAAACAGATTTCTACGTAATTAGAGAACCTACAGCGGGTAAACTTGTCACAACTTGAATTTCTCACTCGGCTCGGTATAAACCACTCGAGTAGTACGAGTCACTCAAAACTCGAGTTGTCAAAAATTTAACTCGAGTGCGAGTAATATAAAAACTACTCGAGTCACTCGAGTGAAAAGCAACTCGAATTCCATCACTACAATGTTTGCGTTTTTCCATGAGTATCATGTATTTAGTATGTGAGTGTCAAAATATTATATTACCTTATATTTAATAATGTAGTATACTGGCTGCACACCCGCGGCTTTATTAGCGCATATTACGGTATCACGTGGTAATCGCTTTTTCTTGCTTTCTTTTTTTCTCGGCTATTGAGGGTCGTAACGTGACGTTGAAAAACCTATAGCCTTCCTCCTGAATGTGGCTATCAAATGCAAAAATATTTTTTTCAAAGCCGACTGAAAGCCGACCGAGTTTCCTACTGGTAGAGATGAGCGCGTTCAAACAAACAAACTCTACCACTTTGTATATTCGTATAGATAAGTACAACTATGTTTACCCTACATTCATAACTACAATTACTACACTACAAACTTCATTATAATCCATGAATTATTTTCAAATAAAACTTTGCTATAGACAAATATTTTACTTTAAATCCCAGTTTTGGTCTATGTATATGTATGTATGTATATATTCACGCCAAGTCCCTTGCGGGGTAGGCAGAGAGAACCGAGCGCCATAAGACGTGGTCCTTGCATACTTCACTCGCTTCTGTGACATTCATAGCTCTTTTCATGCACGCTCGCCGGTTCCTGGGGCTTCTGACATCACCTTCTGATAAAACACGACCAATTTAGCCATGGTAGGTTAGTCTCGGCCTTTAGTTTTGGTCTACGTCATTAATATGGTCCTAGTCCTAATTTAATTACGAACTAAAGCTTCGTCCCATTGATCGAAGTTCGATCATAATTATTACCTATAGAAAATTAAAAGATAATCGATATACAAAGGAGCAAAGGGTACTTACATGTTTTGTCTTTGCGTATTTATATATATGTCGCAGAGGTAGCAACACCATATTGAGAAACCTTCTTCCGAAATCAATCGCCGTGTCGCTAGTTAATAATAACGGATCAAAATGTCAAGTCGGCGCTTGGGTGGAATCGACATCGTTGGGATGGCAACACCGGTTGTATTTGTTTTGGTTTGGTGAAGATGAGATACCGTCATTGGAAACGGCATTACGAATCGAGCAATGGAGCTAATCGCACGTGTCGCGTCCACCGCATTTTGAATCCGTTGTAATCTACGATCTAAGCATAACTTTTATTAAAAGTATTGTGGTAATTGGCTGAATAAATATTGAGAAGATTAACTACGCTAGTATTTCGCTTTATTCGCCATGAACAACGAGCCACCTGACGACCATTACATCCACGTTCTGACATATAGATATTGTTTGTACAAACAGCGCCTTGTTAGTTTTGTTATAAGTATAGGTAACAATTACCAAGCATACATTTAATAAAGCTAGCTTTAGGTGTAGTGACGTTAAAATTTATAAACTTAATTTACATATAATTTATATAAATTTAATTTATATATAAAATCACAATACTTAGTTGGTCTGAAAGAGAGTTTCGATGTTAAAATAAGAATAGTTTAAGGAATCCAAGAAGTTCAAACAACGTTTTAAATAATAACACTTTATTCCTCCTTATCCACAATCGGTCTCCACAATGTTTCACTTTCAAGCGCTAACGCGCGTCTCACCCGATTCCCATGCGCTACCGAGTACCACGTGCCGGAAGCGCTTATTACATTAGTTCATAATTATTGTATAATCAATGTAAACTTCCAAAAATAATTATAAATTAATTTTACAATATTAGACACATTTTAAACTACAGAATTAAAATAATACTCGATGTTTTCTACACCGGAAACAACACCCGTCTTTTGCGCCACCGTGTGACCGGCAGCGGAAAAGACGCATATTCATTAAACCAATTTTATAACTTTATTAAATATCTTTGTAATTAATATTAATTTGTTTATTATTTATTTATTATCTACATTATCTTAATACAATATCTAATAATCAATTATATTTAATAGAGAAATTGTCTCATAGTATACCCAACTAATAAACTAACCCTAACAGCTCGGCCTTCCTGTATAACGCGAGTCCCTTCGCGAATAAAATATAGTGCAAATGTAATAATAATAACTTATATTAAGTAATAGAATAATTACATTTATTTAGTATTTCACACAAAAAGAACAAAGAATGTAAGGAATCTAATACATATCAAAATAAACGAACTCAGATAAATGGACACAAATTGAACTATCACTGTAGCATCTCCTCTTCTATACAGATAAATAAAATTGGAGTGTCTGTTTGTAATATTAAAATAACCGCTTTTTACTAAATGCATAAAAATAAAAGATAAAAATAAAAACCATTTATTTGCCAATAGGCCACTACGGGCACTTAGACACGTCTGACATTCTTTAAATTAAATCATATTGTATTTTAATAATTTTCCATAGTTTTTTTTTTTACTTTTCTCTTTTCTAACCTACCAACATTTCGAAAATGACCATTGGCGAAGAAGAAATGCCAAAAGAAACTTGCCAATATGGGTTTTTTTTTTCCATCGTTAATATATATTACAATAAATATATGTGAGTGTACATATAGTGAAATTAAATGGTACCTTTAAAGATATATTAATACATGTGCTGAATCATTTCCAAACATCCCTATCAGTTAGATATTCATCGATTCTATAATACCCCTTCTTGCACAGAGTACCTTTTGAATATATTGTCAGGCCAGGACAGAACTGTTTCAGGTAATTCATTATAGAATCGTATACAATTTACAATAAAATATCTACTAGTCTTAGCAAGCCGATGTACCGGCATACGCAATCTATTTCTGCTTCTAAGATTTTCACTAAATTTTGAGAATGACTATATTTTTACGAGCATACATTATGTTCTCATAAATATAATGAGAGGTAACCGTGAGGGTATTTATTTATTTAAATAGTTCTCTAAGTGATTCCCTGGCGCCCATGTTATAAATCAATGAAAGTAGCTGAAATAGACTAAGCGCACAGTAGCCACATTCGTCAATTGTCTAATTCTCCTAACTGCATATGCGGCAGAGCTGAGCTTACTGGTTAGTTTTTTTTTTATGTGGAGGTCCCACTGCAATTTGGAGTTTATTGTTATTCCAAGAAATACAGTATCATTAATAAATTCTGGTACATTATTGTCAATGAGAACTTATGTATTGGCTGAAGGCACATTTGGTAGACTAAATTTTATACATTTGGTTTTAGTTGAATTTAATAAAAGATTATTACATGTGAACTAGTTCAGAATGGCAGACAGAACACTATTTACATTGTCAATATTTTCGCACCGGCGAGGAATATTAAAAATTAGGAAGTATCGTCAGCAAACTCTAGTATATCCGCCATTTTCTGTACCATGTAGGGCAGATCATTCACATAATATACTAAAAATAAAAATTACCCCAATATTAACATTGCTGCCTTTAGATTTGGCCCCATTTATGTCAACAGTCTGTATTCTGTTATTTTATAGTTAAGTAACTTGCAATCAAATTATAGGCTTTATCTCTAACTCCATAATGGCACAGCTTGAGCAATAATGTCCGATGGTCGACACAATCAAAAGCTTTGAAGAGATCATAGAAGACCCCAATAGCATCCTGGGATCTCTCCCATGCGCTAAGAACATGCTTGATTAATGCTATCCCCGCATCTCTAGTGGATTTACCTGTATTGTGACTTACGAAAAATTTCATTGATCTTAAAATAGAGTTGCAATTGCTCAAGCATTAACCTTTCAAATACTTTACTCAATACTGGCAAAATAGATATTGGTCTACAATTCCCCAGTTCACTTTCCTTCACCAGACCTAAATAATGGAATTAATTTACTAAATTTCATCAAGTCTGGGAATACACCCATATCTATACACCGATTAAAAATAAGTGCCAAGTGTAGAGCTATTGACTCAATAATACAATAAAATACTTTTATGGACATCCCCCAATGATCCTCTGAGTTTTTAATGTTTAATTGTTTAAATGTTTCAATAATTTCGCTCGACTGAATATGTATAAATTTAAAAGCTCCACCCGTGGTTGTACATTCTTCTTTAATAACTCGACCGCACCATGTGGAGATGAGTTAAGGGAGTCACTGGTACTGTAAGGGATATTAATGAAGCAGTCATCAAACAGACCCGGCACTTGCTCAGCAACTGTTACAGTTTGACCGTTATGTTCAATAGAACACTCATCATCCCGTGGTTTATCTTCACCCGCGTCCTTTCTCGACAATATCCCACACCGCCCCCATTTTATTTGTCGAATGCTCAACCCCGTTATTAATATACATAGATTTTGCAATCATTTTTAAATATTTTGGAATAATTTCCAACATATTTAACAAAGTCCGGGTCAAATCCACAAGGCCTCTCTCCATACAATTCAAAACATTTGTTTCCACATATTAATATACCTGTAGTTACCCAGTCATTAAACCCAAATTCATCTGTGGCATCAATCTGTTTACTCTTATATATATATATATAATATATTCACTAGATATAACATGAAACAACTCTGTGCACAACAAGTCAGGACCGTCCACCGAGCAATCGAATGAAGGCAACCTGTCGCCCAATACCTTGTTGTACCCAATAAGCTTGTTGGTGGTCAGTGGTCTATACAATACATGTCCCCTCAAACCTATGTTCTTCGAACACTGATATACCACCAACTGACCGCAACGATCTGAAGGCAAGTCGCCAATCATTGATTTATTGATATGCTAACAATTACAAAAGATATTATCTAGACAAGTTGCAGATGTGGCCGTTATACGTGTAGGTTCCAGGAAGACATTTTGTAAATTAAATGACGTAAACAAATTTAAAAATCTAAAGGTTATCTGTGCATTCACCAAAATGTCTACATCAAAACCACCACAGACTATAATGTCTTTCCTACCTATAAAAACTCTCCTCAGTGTATCCTCCATTACCTGCCCAAACTGTGCAAAGTCGCCGCCAGGAGGTCTGTATACACAATCAATCAGGTAATTGACTAATTCAGCACATGCTTACGTTCTTTAGCTTTATGGCAGTTCCTTGTCATAATCATTGAACCGACTCCAATCGAAGACCCTCCATCAAAGCAACTAACCATTCCATAATTATTAATCCCAAACAACATTTCACCCCTGTTCAACCAATGTTCAGTTAAACATAAAACATCAATATATCAATACATTTTCCAAAATCAATTGCACCACTTGTTCACGGCCAGAAAAGCCTTGGACACTTTGGTGTACAAAATTCAGGTTTTGTCTTCCTTTTGTCTTTCCATGCAGTCCAAATCTGCAGTCAAATCCGTACAGTACCTTGTAGTTTACATTGTAAACCGCTTATGCCATCAACATTATAGGCCACTAAAGTGGCTATCCCATTCCTACATTTCCTTGAAAGATATCTTATATTCTTTGTCAAATAAAAATCACTAGCAAAAATTATTAGTGTCAAAAAATATAAATTTTTCACTGTGACAACATGTCAAATGAAACAAATCGTCAATATTGTATGTGTTAGTATTCATTTTTGGCGACTGGCAACCAACACACGGAAGTGCGCATAATAATATCCCATCAACCCCCAACTGGTACAACGCATCCAATGCATTAACAATATCCATTTTTTGGATTTCCGTACCACTCCCTACCAACAGAACAATGGCAGCACTGTCATCCACTCGTGCATTCACAATTCTTTTCAACAATCCGGCTGTAGGCCGCATTCGGCATACAATAATTAATAATATTGCCTTTTACATAGTTACTCATTAATGGGTCTAGGTTAGTCTATTTTATCAGAAAATACAGTGGTTTTACTCTTAGAAACTAAACTGCTCTCACAAGTACCTGATCCATGACCATAGTCAAAGTCAAAGTCAAAGTCAAAATCTTCTTATTCCGTAAAAATGGCTACATTTGTTTGGAATCGTCACATTTTTTTTTCCTACCGTGCAGTTTATGACTAGGTGAGCACTGATAAAAATACTGCCAAAAAACTCGGGCATCCCTCTTTTGGTCTCATATAGATAGATGTATACACGGTACATATACCAAAATGAATATTTTTACAATTTTTATCTGTCTGTTTGTTCGGCTAATCTCTGAAATGGCTGGACCGATTTTGATGGGACTTTCACTGGCAGATATCTGATGTAATAAGGGGTAACTTAGGCTACTTTCATTTTAAACGTTTTTTTTTTTAATATAAATAAATAATATTCCACGCGAAGTCGCGGGCACAGCTAATTTAAGAATGAGTATTGAACATAGGACAACCTCAAAATTAAGAATAAGGATCATCATATACAAACGTAAATATTTTTAAATTCTAATTTCATTTTATACATAGTATTGCTTAAGTAAATTAATTAATATTGTAGAAACTTTCTTATTCTATTAACTTATTTATCTATCTCCTTACTCCCGAGGTACTTATTATTATTTCATTCATTTACTTCATTATCGACATGCTCACAAGTGGTATTTGTATCATCTAAATTAATTCCTTCATCACATTTATCGCTATCAACATTTCTATAAAATTTGGCTTTTCTAAAAGAGTCGCTAGTCTCTCTAGTTTTGATAACTTTTATTTACCTGGTGAAGTATTTAAACGTAAGCGCAGCCTACGCCTATTCAGCCGTCCTTAACGCCGTTCAGAATCCTTCTCTACAGTCAAGAATCAGACTATGAGATTCATGGATGTCCTGGTAATACCCTTGACCTCAGGCATCGTTCGTCCTTAACCCTTGACCTCGGGCATCGTTTATCCCTGACCCTTGACCTCGGGTACATTATATTCCTAACGCTTGACCTCGGGTATTTTCTATTCCTGACCCTTGATCTCGTGCACTTACCATTCCTAACCCTTGACCTTGGGCACTTTCCATTCCTAACCCTTAACCTCGGGCACTTTCCATTCCTTACCCTTAACCTCGGGTACTTTCCATTCCTAACCCTTAACCTCGGGCACTTTCCATTCCTAACCCTTTACCTCGGGCATTTTCCATTCCTTACCCTTAACCTCGGGTACTTTCCATTCCTAACCCTTAACCTCGGGCACTTTCCATTCCTTACCCTTAACCTCGGGTACTTTCCATTCCTAACCCTTAACCTCGGGTACTTTCCATTTCTAACCCTTAACCTCGGGCACTTTCCACCATAGAATCTTGTCGTCGGGCATTATTCTCATCCATGTTCCTGAAACTTAGACGAACACAGCTTAGAATTACAGCTACAGAGGAACCTTTAACAAGTTTGATAAGTGCAAATTGGCGTTTACAACAAGCTCAAGAAATATTTTCAGTCCCAATTAACACCAGTATTTTTTTTTAATGTCAATCAGCTTATCGTACAAACTGGTACTACTAGCTCCAAATTAACACTATATAACTTAGAAACATACATAAATAATATGGATATATATATTTTTTTGTTATAAACTTAATAACCATCCATGACTCGGAGCTTACCTTTAAATGAAAACCACATGCTCTTACCGTGGTTCGAACCCCGGCCTGACGATTCAATAGCCCAGATCGAAAGAGAATTTAATATACTTAATTGATAAAAAAAACGAAATACTGTTATCTTTGGTTGGGTGTTCAAAGAAAAGAAGAGAGAAGAAATGAAAAAAAATATTGGCATCGTTGCCTTTAAGTAAAAAGTTGGAAATATAACTCCCACACAAATCATATCTTCTTATATTAAGAAGACTACACATACACATCTACTTAAAACAGGTCTTCTCATTTCTTAAGATAATTATCATTATCAACTAAATATATAATTCTAGCGACTTCTTAGTGTTAATAAATGATACAGCTAGATACAATAAGTATCAATAATGGTCACAGTCCTTTTGATTTAATTACCTCTCAATTCATTTTCAAAAAGAAATGAAGAATATTTTTTTTCTTAAATCTATAACGTTACGAATATAAGCAATGTGCAGTAAAACTACACTTCAATCATTTTTCTCAAAATTTTTCTCTTTTTCTAAGCCGAAAAAGAAAAATTTACTTACGTTTTGCAGGCGTGAAGGGAAGTTTTATTTATCCCTTTCGTAATCCAACTTCTGAACTTTAAGGGATCCAAGAAGTTCAAACAACGTTTTAAATAATAACACTTTATTCCTCCTTATCCACAATCGGTCTCCACAATGTTTCACTTTCAAGCGCTAACGCGCGTCTCACCCGATTCCCATGCGCTACCGAGTACCACGTGCCGGAAGCGCTTATTACATTAGTTCATAATTATTGTATAATCAATGTAAACTTCCAAAAATAATTATAAATTAATTTTACAATATTAGACACATTTTAAACTACAGAATTAAAATAATACTCGATGTTTTCTACACCGGAAACAACACCCGTCTTTTGCGCCACCGTGTGACCGGCAGCGGAAAAGACGCATATTCATTAAACCAATTTTATAACTTTATTAAATATCTTTGTAATTAATATTAATTTGTTTATTATTTATTTATTATCTACATTATCTTAATACAATATCTAATAATCAATTATATTTAATAGAGAAATTGTCTCATAGTATACCCAACTAATAAACTAACCCTAACAATAGGCATGCTCCTTTGGTTCGGACCTGTAACAAGAATACAGGAGAAAAGAATTATGAAACAAATATACAACGTCAAAGTAGAAGGATGCAGGAGCCGAGTAAGGCCAAGACTTACCATGAATAAATTGATTGTGTTTATCAGAAGGTGATGTCAGGAACCTTGGAAACCGGTGAGCGTGCATGAGAAGAGCAATGAATACTAAAGAAGCGAGTGAGGTGTGTAAAGATCGAATCATGTGGTATTTGGTTCTCGCCTACCCCACAAGGGATTGGGTGTTAAGTTAGAAACAGATCATTGCATTCTTATTGAGAGATGCTTTGTATTTACAGCTATGAAATATTTACTCGGTTATTTATATAATCAGAGTAATTTGTATATGCGTCGATGCACTATAGTACGTTGACGCTATTTATGCCTATACGAGATTGTTGGCACAGTGGTTAGTAACTCTACTTTGAGACCGACGCTTGTAAATTCGATACACACACAAGACAAACATTTGTGACATGAGCATGTCTGTTTGTCTGGATGCTTTTAAGGGAGGTAGTCCGTATCCAAGCGGCCCGTTCGTGGAAGTACCTCCACCTCGCAGAAAACCGCAACCAAATAATAATCCTGCAGGGTTGTTGGGTTTCTACGTATCAGTAAAGTCCTAAGGAGCTGCTGTGTTAACAACAGAGGTGGCATCGCGCGATTGATACCTAATGTATTGCCAGCATGCAATTGTGTCGTGTGTTAATGCTTCAGAGAATTGTATAAAAAAAAAACTGAAACTTTTAAGGTGTTATCCAAAGTAGGCAACGAAGCATTGCAATATCTCTAGTCTAAAGTGAAACTAACTCACGTAATATGAGAGTTTCATTGATTTTTTTTTTTTTTGCGCGTGCCTTCGCTCTCTAAGCTGTAGCGCCCATGTACGGTGAACATCTAAACATGAGTACGTAAACCTGTGTGGTGATTTAACCCCAAAGCCGATAAGCTTTTGGTATGGTATTGCTTTGAATATCGTTTTATTATAGTAATAAGAACCTCACTAGGTATGCTCAACAAAGTTATGTAAAGATTCACTGTATGAAAAATCAAATTTTATATGTACATTAAATATTATGCCAATTTATTATATTAAAGTAGACCGCGCAGGTCTTATTGTCTAATTTACGTATTGAAATACAAAATAGTTAAAACATCCTCCCATTGGTCAGTGCGCTCGAATCGCTGAGATTTTTAGGCGCTAAATCACAACGTTTTTCTTAACGCAGGGTGCCTTCATACGCAATTAAGTGGTTTACCTCAAAATCACAAACTGTACTGTAGGTACAGTTCTAATGTTTTAAGATACCTAAATTAGCCATATTCAATATTTGTTACATTTATTTCATATTCTTATATCTATGTTGTATTAGAAGAAGGTGATATCATGAGCCTTAAGAAGCGTGCATGAAAATAACTATGAATATCAAATAAGACGCAGTTCTCTACACTCTGTCTACCCCGCAAGAGATTCTGCCGACGTAGATAATAATTTTAATAATAATAAGTGTCAAACATCAGTGATATAGAATGCACTATTAGTTTAATTAGTGATTAAATATTGCAAAGGCTGCGCTCGCATGTAGTATGGCTATTTACAAAAGATTCTTTAACAAAAATAGCTCTTACTTATCAGAGATAATGTAGTTTCCTAGTTGTAAAATCATTTTCAGAATCAGTAGTTCCAGATATCACACCTACATTTTTTTTATACCACTAAGGTGGCCAAACAAGCATACGGTCTGCCTGATGGTAAACAGCAACCGTAGCCTATGGATATTTGCAACACCAGGGGTGACACTCATGCGTTGCCGACCCTATACCCCAAATAATAGTAGTGTATCGCGCCAACACAAGAACGTGTTATTCGTACTTTGATAAGCGTGATAAAATATAAGAAGCTAGACTTCGTATATAGATAAGACTTGTCCAATTTAAGACATCTAAGTAGTATGTAAGTTAAGAAATCAGTTGTTAATATAAGTCGTAAACAGTTATTTTTTCAGTAATTCATAGTGGTTCCCCAGAGATTAATAATAATTATAAAAATGTAATCTTTATATTTATACATTTGTTACTCGAAAGTGAGGCAATCAATTATGCAGGAAACTTCAAACCAGTCAGTGGGCGTAACATAGTGTACACAAATAAATAAACGCCTCTTTTTTTCACTGGAACAATGCCAAGGGTCCACTTCTTATTTAGCACCACCATATAACGTAACGATCAATAACACTAACAGTAACGATGAACACGTATGGTTTATTTTACTGTACTCGACCGAGAAAATAATAATGCTCCAAAGCATCCCAACAGTTCACATTATAAACGTATGCTACTAGTTTTGCCCGCGACTTCGTCCGCGTTCGTCCTCTTTTTACACCCTTTAGGGATGATTTCAGGTATAAAAACTATTTTATATCCTTCCCCACAACTCATACTATCTCCATACCAAATTTCAACTAAATCGATTCAGCGGTTATTGATTCCCCATACAAATTTCCACCTTATAGGACGATTTCTGAGATAAAAACTACCATATCACTCAAGCATAATGTAGGATTCTAATGGTGAAAAAAATTTTGAAATCGGTCCAGTATTTACAAATACATATCTTTCCTCTTTATAATATTAGTGTAGAAATGTCGGCTAGAAGTGTTTCTTTCTCGTACGGTATAGTGTTCTTTTATTAATGTGATATAAAGACTCAAGGAGGAAAGTATATTCTGTGTTAAAATTACATCATAGCCGTTTATTAAGTTAAACTGGTTTATTTAAATTAGGTACTGCACATAAAACCACAAAATAATAACGACTCAAATCTAGGTCTCTTAAAGAATCTCGTGTCTAAAGAAAATCCATGCATAGCAGTGCCGTGCCACGTTTTTATTTTAGTTTGAAAAAGCTGCAGATTATTACTTAATCCATTTGTAGCGACAGAAAACACACCATGACAACCAAATTGAGAAAAATTCGTTCATTGTTATTTATCTTGTATAATTTCAAACCACGATTGCCAGATTCGTGTCATCTATATATATAAAAATGAATGTTTGTCTGTATGTCCTCTACAGACTCGAAAACGGCTGGATCGATTTTGATGAAATGTTCAGAGAATATTCAGATTAGCCTAGCGCAGGATCCTGTGAAGTTGATGTTTGATAACGATCGGATCTCATGTGCGAAGGGCTGGTAGCTAGTTACTTTCTAATTTTTGATGTGATGTTTGATTCAGATTAAATCCTCCAACCTTAAAACTTTTTGCCACTATTTTTATTTTTACATTCTCTTATTTCACAATACTATGTTGCCTTCAAAATATGCTAATTGCATAATCAAAGAAAAAAAACGCCTTACATACCTATTAAAGCCCGGTATATGGAACATCTTGACTTGAGAGTGGAGCATATTGAATTTGAGTACCCACCTCTGAAGCCCTTCCATCTGGTAAGAGGACTCCGTAAGCGATATTTCAAAAGGTGACCAAGAGACCGCCTAGGACCAGTGCACTCCAAATTATTGGAAATTATACGAGGGCAAACATCAGACGTATGATAGAAATCAAGAATTGCTTTGACAAATACTGACCGGAATGAAAAAACGTAAGCGAGCTTTTTCCTTTTAAATAATAATATAAACTGTAGAATATTAATTATAAAAATTCCTTGTTTCTAAACTTCTCTCCAACAATAACATCTCAGATGAAACAGAGCTTACTTCCGAAATCGATGAAAGAAATAGGAAAAACGGATGATTGCTTATTATATTCTTGACCTATAAACAAAATCCCTATAATTAAGAAATTAAATAGTGAAAATGGTGACTACAAGTTATAAAATTTGTAATAAATATTTATTTACTATATATTTGATTCGTGATAGCTCAGTGTATAAGGAACCGGCGTTTTGAACAACTGGTTCAAAACCTGGCATGTACCACTAAATTCATGTTTTCGTACTTATGTACATATTTGTAATTATCACTTGCTTGGTGGTGAAGGAATCGTGAGGCAAGCCGCACATCTATGAAATTCTGTTTCGTAAAACATATGATCTAATCAAAGAAAGGTCCGGTTTCTCTCTGGGTTATGGAAGTCAGACGGCAGTCGCTCCAAGGCAAAATCAGTATCTTGGCCAAATCCTTAGGTTTCGGTGGCGGACCCTACTAATTCTAATGGATTACGAAACGGGATAACCTATTTTTTATTACATGAAGGGATGTTTTACTAAACTGTACAGATTCTTATGGTTCAATAGCTTTTCGCTATGCAATTTGACTTTCCCAAAATAACACCTGTATCTATTAGCTTTTAGCTATTCAATACACCCACTGTTCGGATGCAAAATGTTCTATTAATTAAGTATTTGCACTTTTTTGTTGAGATTTTTTTGAACAGTCACGTTCTGATTTTATTTAATTATTATTAAAAAATAAAACATAACTAATATTAAAAAGTTACTCTGAGTTGATATTTGCATATAAAAAAGTTACTAAAGAGGCTCAAGTGTATATGAAATTCAAATAAACTACTGTACACTTCCGAAACAAGTTGTTTCATAACATGACCGATCCGGCCATCCCTGCCTCGACTGCTACGATCATCTCCAACCGATCGTAATCGAACATGCAACTTATCTGTCGTCTCGAGTTCCTCCGTGTTGAAAAATACGTTGCTCCTGCGGTCGCGGCTGTTTGCGATATACGAGTATAATAAAATAGATAGTTAATCAAATAGAGATAGGACCACCATAGGACTGAGGAAGTACCTAAAGTATTTTAAAACCCTTTTGATTACAATGCCTGTCTACTGTGGACAGGTGAAATGAGACATCAACGGTGTTTATCTAGTGGTAGATATCACAATTTAGATACCACAATGTATCGCTTTAAATTAAAGAACCGACTCCTACAGTTTTCCAAACTTACGATAAAGACAAAAGCCCGAAAAAATCTTGACCTCCCGTTGATACCATCTAAGTTAGAAGAAAGAAAGGTCAAACAAACAAGGTAATCAAAATACAGGCCCAATTTAAAGACGACTTGCTAATCAGGGCTATCGGGCTATCAGATAAACTTCAGACACGATCTACAAAAAACAACCATTGTACAAAGTAAACAAAGGTTCAAGATTCGATTAATTTCAAAGGCCACGACCGTCACAAAAATGGAAATTTCTGTTCCAGACACCTTTCAATCGAATTAGATCTGTGTAGGTAGTTTCATTATACGAATTGCCGTGTGTAAAAAGGTTTAGTACGACACTCATCGGATTTGATGGAAATAATACCAATTGGCTTGAACAAGTGTACAACAATATACATATTATATATATATTTAGTTTACAGTTTAGAATATATTCGCGCGTACGATGTTAATTTATTAATTAACCATTTTATAGAGCATTACGTTTGTATTAATGTCTTTCTGCCATTGCTTAAGACGAGCTCGATGGCGGAGTGGTTAGCAATTCAAACTTAACACCGAGGGTTCAATTCCCATACAGAATAAACATAAGTATGCATGAACATGTCTGTTTCCCATAATCTCGGGATTTTCTTTAGGGCGCATTAATCAGCGGCCAAATATCTGGAGAGTTGTTGTACTCCTAGCGAGATACAATGGTTACAGCAGGGGTAGCAACGCGTGAGCAATATTTGCTGTATTGTAAGCGTTCAGCAGCTACGGTAACCGCGTTACATCAGATGGGCCGTATACTTGTAGGCTAAAGTTTTTTTCAAAATAATTTGGCATTTGTTTAGGATTAATTTATCCAATAAAGTGTAATTTTTTTTATTTACTAATTTATCCACAATCCAAATTGCTGTTCTCTTTAGGTGCAATTCGCTCTTTCAATCGAAATTATTTTTATTTTACGAGTATATCCCTCGTTTGGAGATAAAAGGAAGGTAATTTCCTCGGAATTAACTTAAGGGCCGATCACGTGAGCTGCAATACCAAGATTACTTTCAAGTTGCTGAAAAAATACCTTTTATGCTGATTACAAAAGAAGACGAAGACATTTTTACTCTCTTTAACGCTTAAAGGTAATTTATGTTGCCATTACGGTGAAAAGTTTAAGAAATTTCAGTACATCGTGGTTTTTACTGTTTTTTTTTTATATATAACCGGATGAGCAAACAAGCATGCGGCCCGCATTAGATGGTAAGCGGTCATCGCAGCCTATTGACGTTCGCAGCACCACGGGGGTGCTACTCTTGTCATTGCCCTTGCCAATCTTGTGACCTAAGGATGTTTCCTCACAGTACCCAGTTATTTCTCTGCCATATCTCACCCTTCAAACCGGAACACAGCTATATAAATATAACTGCTTGGCGGTAGAAATAGGTGAGACAGAGGTATCCATGCAGACTTTCGTACAAAGTCTCCCTCTATCTAACTATAATGAGCTCGAAAACTTGCACTTTTGTAAAATAATAATTTGTTACATTTGAATTTGAAGAGTTGAATTGAGATTGTCCCTGAATTTGTATGCTTACTAATCATCATTTGAGTGCATGTACATGTCTGTTTGTCTTGGTGTGGGTGTTTCATGAGAGGTGGGGCCTCTACCTCCCAGAAAACCGCGGCCAAATAACAACTCACTGGAGGGTTTTTATATTCCTGTGAGTGAATGAGGTCACCAGTAAGCTCCTATGGAGTAACTGTGTTAGCAGCGGTGGCATCACGCGAGTGATACTTAATATATTTTTTTATAGGCTACGGTAACCGCTTTACAGCTTTATCAAGTGGGCCGTATGCTTGTATGCATGCCGGCGATGTATAAACAAAATAGAATTATTGCAACTTTTTTAATGATAAATTAGGTACTTAAAAAAATGTAGCCAGCCCATAGACGCGAGGTATCAGGCCCGTTAAGGGGTCAGTACTAGAACCCTCCGTATATATCAGCTCCGTATGTCAGCAACTTCAAGAAGTCTGGTATCTTTAGTGTGGATAACTTGAAGCACCGAACCCTGAATTCCATAACAATGTGCTAAGCGTACTCCGAATAAAGTAAATAATAAATATTGTCGGACAAATTACACAGCGCCATCTAGCCCAAAGTAAGCGAAGCTTGTGTTATGGGTACTAGACAACTGATAAACATACGTAAATACATTTTTTTTTGTAAATACATACTTATTATACATAGAAAATACCCAGACCAAGACAAACAGACATGTTCATGCACACAACTGTTTGCCTTGTGTGGGAATCGAACCCACGAGCGTTGGTGTCAAAGTAGCGTTATTCACGACTGAGCCACCGAGCGCGTCAAAACGTAAAACGATAACAGAGCTAGACTTTCACCTTGAATTCACGTTGTATCAAAGTTATCCACGCGGTATCAAAGGTATCCTAACACCTTTCTAAATCAAAGACCTGTGTTCCATTTACACTTTAAACTACGTGATGTTGTATAAGATAATTATTTGCATTAAACGGGACTTTTAACTATTTATTTTTTATTTTTTCCCTACATTTTGACTGGTTGCTCAAGCCGTCGCCGCGTCGTCGCGCGTAGACTGGCTCACTGTGCCCTGTGTTTTTGAATGATCTACTCGAAATTCAAATTTTCTAAGTACTCACAACCAGGATATTATTATTTATGGTACCAACACTCCACACTGTATCCATCCATCCACACGGATCGGAAGATATATCATGAGGTACACGCATTCCTATCACTGAATTCACTGACTGGTTATCACTACCTTATGATAGCTGGAAACCGTCATCTCGATTGAAATTATTGAGCTCCTTTTCTATTTCTTATTATCTCTATTATTTCACGGGTTTTAATCCCGGTCATTTGATAGGCGTGCGCGGGGATATGAATCCAACGCGTAGAGACCCCTTCGAAAAGAATGTTGTAATGTACGAGTATTATACCCGCCGTCAAGTCAAAAGTCAGCCAGATCTGGAGGTTTTATTGGAACTGGGCTATTGCAGAAGAGGGGCGGACGCCTGTCATAACTATCATAATCCGATGTTACTTTCAGCAGGCGGTGGCTCGCCACTCACTAGGTGGATCCCCGACATGACACAGATAGTCGGCCAGAGGCAACACCGGTGTGAGTGACTCAGGAGTGTCGAGAGGTGCGCTGCGCTTTCTCCGAAGTTACTCGCGGCGTTATGCCCTTTAACACTTCCTCCCTTGGAGCATATCACCTGATAAAGCATTATGCACTATCGGCCAATGAAGGCAAGCCTGAGCTGAGAGTCCTGCGGACCTTCTTGACTTTCCACTCCGACCGACGAAGACACGTCGACGACGAAGGCCCTGAACAACTCTCGGGTACTCGAGTGCTCCAGCTCACGGGTACCCGTGGTGTAGTTACGCGCCAACAGCTCGCCACAAGCTGCCCTGCCGGGTCTATTTCTTATTATTATTACTTTACGTACTATCTTTGGATAATAGTGGCTTTCGGTAGACAGAATTTTTGGTACGTGTAATTCTACCAGAGTTCAGTGATTTTGCGATGGCTAATTAGTTCACCTGACAATTTTCACCAGCTGGTCTCTATTAGATAGTCCTTCTTATTTATCCTATATATACGAGCTACCATAAATACACGGTATTTAGTAGAAATTGCGTGTAGACCCCTGGTACAACACGCAATTTCTACTATTATTACATATGTGACAGTTTTTGTTAATGTATGGATGTTTGTAATTGTTACAACACAAAACGAATGAAGATTAAACGGCTGAAGGTGGATGAAGTTTATATCACATAAAACAGAAAATTACCACATGGCCTATTTCATGCCGAAAATATGTAGCTTTTCTGTGTAAAATTCGAAAAGTCAAACAATAGGCGGCAGCTAACGTATAATATTTTATTACATCCAACTCGATAGAAA
The DNA here is from genome assembly GCA_947507595.1 of Pyralis farinalis. Classification (NCBI taxonomy): domain Eukaryota; kingdom Metazoa; phylum Arthropoda; class Insecta; order Lepidoptera; family Pyralidae; genus Pyralis; species Pyralis farinalis. The sequence goes on along the minus strand of OX382261.1, from coordinate 9,493,705 downwards.
CAAAAGGTGATGCTATCAAAAGTAACTTGTATATTGGGTTGTCGACCTTTTCATTGCGTAAGTTTCAGGGACGAAGTAATAAGATTACAAGTTCTTGAATATAATAATATGACTAATGGAAATTGTACTTCTGTCATTTCCAATATTTTATTTGTTTGCCTACTCAAAATTATAAACACTTCAGCAATTCGCCGTGTGTTATGGAATTTTTTTTCATCAATAAGAAACAATTTAATACTATATATAAAATGCCGATTTTACTTCATAAAAATCTAATAGTAGTATTTTTTTTTTTTGGTTACGAACCCGGTGGTCTGGTGGGTAGCAATACTACTATAACACCAAGGCGCATGTGTTCGATTCTCACACAAGACAAATATTCGTGTGCATGATCATATATGCTTGTATTGATTTGCGTGTTTTTCAGAGAAGTATGACATATCAAAGCAGATCGGCTGAGGAGTACCCCTGGAGGGGTATTGTGTTCCTGCGAGTGCTACGTTTATGATTTTCCGTAGCGCAAATTTTGGAGAGAAGACAAGGAGACATGGTGTTTTTTATTATTTAAGGTGATGTCTAGTAGCGAATTTCATACAAATTGTGGAATCAAAAAATATGGAATCAGAAATGTAAACAATACGACAAATATATTACTGTCTATAAGATATAACGGGTTGCACTCCGGGAGTGCCGGCAGAAGTGAAAACTTGAACATTAACGTTGTGCATTTTTGAATATTTTGGAATGGTTAGGGAAATTTCGCACGAATTGCTTTATTTATCAGTATAAAAGTACTATCATGTATGTGGTAAAATGCAATATTCATTTATTGCGCTTACGTGCACAAACATGTCAATTTATATTACATTAAAAATTTAACAGAAGAGTTTTTTTTTGTTTTGAAGAGTGTTTAGAACTATTACAATTGTTTTACATTAAAAAGTTTATCTCTCAGAAAAATCAACTTTCATCCATTTCAACGACTCACCATCATCATTATCGCCAATCTCTAAAACTCAAACACACACGCACACTAGCGCAAGCGCCCTGCGCCGCTTAAACCAAACAGCGATGTTGATAAACTACGTTGAACGAAACGCGTAAACGCCAACAATTTCATGGCGCTTACAACGTTTTGGTCGCGAGAAAATAATGCCCTATGAACGATCTCGCGCTTCATGTTTAATTAGAGGGAACTAATGTTTTAGCGCTGCAGCGAACTTAAGTTCTAATTCCCACGAAAATCTTACGGTCACGTGTCCTGACCGCCTGACGCGAGTTTAGTATCTTTTACTCATCCCAAAAAGTGCACAACGCCGCTAAAGAAGTTTTCACTTCAAAAAACTTTAAGTTTACTGCACCCTGTTCATATTTTAACGGTACACCACCTGTGAACATTATTCATGTAGTTTTGATCTTCTCTCCACTAAAGTTCAACAAAATATACGTCAGAGATAGCAATTACTTTATGCAATACTACACCAAAGTACATCAATAATACAATTGTGTATGTATGTATATCTTCACGCCAGGTCCCTTGCGGGGTAGGCAGAGAGAACCGAGCGCCATAAGACGCGGTCCTTACACACTTCACTCGCTTCTTTCACATTCATAGTACAACTGTAATACAATTGTAAATACAATAAGTACTCCTAATAATCTTGATTAATATTTTATTTTACTCATCATGTAAATAAATTCTGAGCACATAGGAATTGCGCACTAGTACTGTGAGGTTCGATGTAAAATTAAAGCAGGGCACTGCAAATTTTGTAGACCAATAAAACGATCGTATTTCTTTAAGATCACTGTGCATTTGTACTATTATTTCATTGGTACTACGTATCTATTATGTGCTCCCGTTCCTGTAGGCGTATTCACAATGCATCGAAACACCATATTCAAATCGAAATCGATTTTTTGACGCAAAATGTATAGAATCTTAATCATATTCGAATTCGTTTCGAATAAGGGTTTCCGAGGCAATGTGAATACGCCTACTGATCTTTTATAGTATGACAGTGCCACCAGCGGCCGCTGGCGGTAAAGTAAGTTTCGGTAACTGTTTTCCCTTTTCGCATTATTTTCTTATCGATAATATTTATAAAAAGCTGAAATTGTACGTATATGCAGATATGTAGGCATATTTATTGTTATCTACATAATGCACTTAATGCATATTTCATGAATTACTGTGGTAGCTGTGGGGGTTGCAACACTCTAGTCCTCCTTGTGTTATAAATTATGATAGGCTATGTAATTCCTTTCACATTAAGCCAGCTCTGTGACTTTTATCATCAGACATAGTACAAAAATACTTTCCATGGCATAAGATGTTGCATTTTACTATAAAAATAACGTTTAATTCAACCTTGTGATGTAGAATGTAAGAATTCCCAGAGACCGACGTTTAGAGCAAATGGAACACTGACTCCGAACTGTGATACATTTTATATGAAGCCTTGTGAAATATTTTCAGTGCTTTGAAAACGAAGTATCCAGTACCTATACTTTCTTATTCTTTAAAGATAAATCGCATTTTTACTTTAGAATGCAGCTTTGTCTCTAAAGAAGCGGGGTTACAGCAGAAGTTTTTACGTGTTGTTAAATGTGGTTGTTAATTTAAGACCTCTCCGAAAGTCCGTTAAACTTCATGTTCTTTACGCTCAAGTAGTTCTAAAGTAGGAGTAACTACTGTTTTACTCTAAATCCCTAAATAAATAAGCCTTAGTGCTCAGTTCAATATTTATAGATGCACTGAATAACGCACCGGCTAGAACGAAGTAAGTTTTTCTTTCTTCTTAGTCTGGACCTTATTTAAGTTCACGAAGTAGTTTTTATTGAAAGACTTCATAAATCTGACAAGTATAAGTAACAGAAAATGCCCATTCATGGTTTCAAGTTACACACAGTTGTAATTAACATTACAAATCCAATCATTATTTTTCATTTTGTCTCTCAAAAAATTAAGTCATAATTTTCCCGGACAATAAATTAGGTGATAATTAAAAACACTTTAATAATACAGTACAACTCATATGTTCCGGTTCAATATTTAAATTAAATTATGACCAGTACTGAAAGGTAAATAAAATACTCCATTGAATAAAGGCAGGCAATTATTACAGAAAACTTATGCATAAAAATACATAATTTGGTTCTAAATATTTTTCCTGCGCACAACCGTTGTTGAGATAAAGAGCGGAGAGTGCGCAGCGTTCAACCGTACTTACCATAATGCAAGACCAACCGTGAATTTTGGGATTACATTTCTAGTCAGCGAATCTCTGCTAATACAATACTTCTTACATGTAAATAAAACGTATCTTGACTAGGGATGTGCCGGCCGGGAACGTTACTATTGAGTAAATTACCAGTAAATTCCCGTACAGGAATATTTCCAGTAACTTACTAGTTACTGGGAATATTCCTGTACGGGGCCTAACATAAAACTTTTTTACAAGAAAAAGTACTGACTCCAAAAACATCTGCTCTGAAAATAATGCACTAAAGGGTACAAAATAAATGCTACATTCCTTTAAATGTGTATAAACAAACATTCTAGTGTATTATGTACTGAAATGGAAATTAGAAATATATTTTTACTTATAATAAATAGAAATACATCTAAGTGAAATACATCTCTTATCAAAACATTTACTGATATGACATAACTTGAAATTCTAGATTTCTAAGGGGCTGAACCTGTAATAATATATCATAGGCCGAATATCGATTTTATTATTACGGCACTTTCAAATTATTGCTTAATGATTTAGACACAATACGAGTGATTCGCTGTTAGCCTAGACATGGCGAAGTCATTCGAGCGGGCCCGATATCGGGTTCTTGTATAGAAGTAGCCATCTTACTAGCTGCGTAAGGATTTGCGCAAATAAGTTGCTAGCTATTGGTCCTGCAGATGCTTCAAAATCGTTATTACATTGCATATTTACATTGAATTCTTATGTGCATTAGCATATGGTACGATTATTATATAAGTGCACATAAAGCCCTGTAAGAGCACAACAATTCAAGTGATAGACAAACTGATGTTTTGCGTCGTCGATCATATTATATATATATATTTGTTGTGGTTTCTTACAAGTATTGATTTTAGTGACCGTTCAAAAATTCTGTCTGAATTTTTGCTTTTAATATTTATAAATATTTTGCTTAAACTGTACAATTTCAAGGCAGATTACTGTAAACATATATTTTTTTTATGTTACGTCCCAGTAATGGAAATAGTACGAGCTGTGATGGTAATAACGACGATATCGTCACTGAGATGATGTGCGTCCACCTTACTGATCACGAAACCTAATTACTAATCCAAATACTAATAAATATAGCTACTATAAATATAAATACTAAGAGTTGTTCTTTGTTCCAGTTCGTCGGCGAGCGAGTTGATCTCGAGACGCGGAGTATTCTCAAGAAGGCAGTATGGATCCGTCGAACAGGTAAAATAATGTATTGCATTGTATATACTCTGCTAGTTTCATCCCTCAGTATTCTGTAAAAGTGGAACCAAAATAGGCGAACGCATTGGCCAGGCACAAAGCTATTTCCATGTCAAGATGAAAACGCGATAAATATAGCAACTTTTCTGATGTTTTGCTTTTACATACTTCGGAGATAAGGCGGGGAAATTGATATCACTTTATGATACATTTTGATAATTTCTTAAAACTGAGCTACTCGTAGTATGAAACATCATCCTCTTGTTAAAAACTAAGCTAGTATGAAACATCATCCTCTTGTTACTTTAATGTATAAATATGTAAATTTTAATCAACTGTAAATATTTTGATGTATCCCTTTGCAATCTTTAAAGATAAAGAGGGCAGCGGGAAGATGATTAATCAATCATTTTTGTGTTATTTTTGTGTATAAGTACCGTACCGAAAACGTAAAAAAGATCCCTAAAAGCGCCACTTCGTCCTTCCGTTTTAACATCAATCTGTACTCATCCCACTGCAGTAGAGATACGGTCTCCTTTCAACCGATTAGTCCCTCACGCTGCTTAACGGATTGGCCAATGTTGCCAGTCCGTCTGTCTGTTACAAATATGTTCTTGCGAAATCATCGCAAAACCTTTACTAAAGGACTGAAACGTTTGAGTAATACTCCTTATGTTGCTTCCACAGGCGGCCCGTACGCAAGTTTCCTTAAATATCATAAAATACTCCATTTTTCGATGGGAAATATTTCGCATAGGAATAATTGCATACAATATTGCTTACTATAGTCCATTTGTCGTAGGTTAATCTTCTTATTACGTATATAAGCATTTATTTACGTTCTTGCAAAATTTCATTAATATTGTTTCAATCCATTTATCTGTGAATGAGAATAGATAGACTAGATTATCTCAATGAATAGAGAATAATTCAATATAGTTAATTTCCAGACAAAAGCATTTATTTTATACAATGTTACGCGAAAAACAAGCACACAGCCTTCCTGATGCATAAGCAATACATAGTTTATGAACTTTCGCAATAAAGGAAGTGTCGCTCGTGCCCCTACTACGAGTATAAAGACAGGAACTCCTTAGACGCCTTCTGATAATTTCACTCTCTTATATGACCACAACAATAATAATCTTTTAAGGGAGTTGTTATGCTGTGGTTACTGTGAGGTAGAGGTACTTTCACCAATCAAGCTAATGCCCCACCACTCTTTGCTTAACGACTGTCATCTATGGAAAACAGCCAGGATCCACGATTTAACTTGCCATCTGTGCATGAAGAAACTCGAAACTACTAAACCTGTCCAAAAGATAGCTGACCGCAGCCGGCTAACGTTGTGTTCGATCAAACGTGACACGTGCATCATCATTCCATAAAGCCCCAAACTGAATACATATTCCTGTTTTCATATTTTAATGTTCCAATTTCACAAAATGAATTTACATTTACTGATAATATATTCTGAAATTCGTTCCGCTGTTCAAAAAAAACAAACCGTTCTCTGGGGTATGCGCCAGTCACGAGTGAAAAATGTACCACAGTATCCATCTCCGTTCACGACACTGTTTCCTTTTTTTTTTAACACAAATATACGACAATAGGTATAACGTAATACCGACACTCAGTTTTTTTTTCTATATTGTTCTATTTGATAAACAAAGTTGCTACGTTTGTATCACGACTACTACTAGTTTTTATCACAGCAATATTTAGGGTTCCTGCGTAAAAGTTGAAACTTAATCGTGGATACTAGTCTCGTGGGTCATGTACAAACGAGTACAAGAAACCCATAGTGTAGTAATAAGCTTTGTAGCTTAGGGAGATTCAATAGCTACCCCATCTACATTAACAAGTAATAGACTCACTTATCTCGCGTTTTATCAGAAGGTGATGTCAGGAGCCCTAGGAATCGGTGAAAGTGCATTAAAAAAGCTATCAATGTTGAAAAAGCGAGTGAAATGTGTAAAAACCGCGTTGCTCTGTTTTCACTGCCTATCCAGCGAGGCAACTGGCGTGAGGATATACATACATATAATAAATTATAAATCTATCTATCTATAACTTCACGCCAGATCTCATCGGGATAGACAGAGAGAACTCATTCATAAATAATAAATGCAACAAAAAAGTTTTTATTTTATAATAATGTGTGTTGATTTTAGTAAAAATAAATTCAAAGATAGTTTGCTTTTCTTTTTACTAAAAAATACGTTCACGAGAGACATAGACCAAGAACTTTATACAAAGATAGTGATATATAATAATATAAGATAGGAAATGGTTGTATGGTACCAATTATCAGATATTTTGTGACACAATCACAAATCGTATAGATATTTATTTAAGGTAATTTAAAGCGCACAGACTGTATTTAATTCGATAATGGACGAATAATTTAAGTCTACCAACCATGGCATTTTATGCACCTTTGGTCATTATCTACAGGTTAATGAAAGAAATATAAAATGATGTTGGAGCTTAGAGGACGACGAATAGATATCATAAGGTTGAGTACTAATGAATGTTTATATAGCATAGAGTTCCCCTTTGTACTCGTATATGATCATATACATACTCTCCTTTATATTTTCATCACTTTTTTATCCAGTCGTAACATTTTTTTAAAACACTATGATCGGTCGGTATATTTTGAATGTGTTGATTAAAAGCCATCACGTCCTCTTGTGAGTTTATAAAAGTCAAATCTCTCATCAAATCGTTCATTTTCGTGAAAATATAAAAACAGAGAAAAATACTTTTTCGGAGGTTAAAAATAACTTTATTCGTCTTGTGCAAAGAAGCATTGTCATAATGCAGAGGGTGCGATTTCTCGGTCATCATGTTCATCATTTTTAAACACGCTGAATAAACAGAGAGTGGTGTACCACTCAGTACTAACGCGCCACTGTTAAAAATTAGGAGGGTGCACCACACGCAGGTGAAATTGACTTTGACTCTAAAGATGGTAGGGGTTCTATTCATCGAATCGACTATTAGGTTGATGAATTGACACACACTATATTAATTGTCAAAGACATGCATAGAAAAGACAATAACCTTAGAAGAACTACTTTTTAGGATTTTCAGTAGTCGTTTTGAACTTTTTATTTCGAATTGCACGGTAGCTATAGCAATCATCGTGGTGCCCTGCAATGCAAACCATTAATTAGTGCATTACGGCGAACTATTTTACCAACTGCGATGCGCAAGTTAGAGTTCTGTTGTTAACGATTTCGGCACATCCACAATATATACAATAGAAATATTTTGTAAAATACATGAATATTTACAAACAATGAGCTTAGCTCGCACCGATTTCTCGAATCCCGATCGTCGCGAATCGAATCTCGAATGTCGTCGGTGTAACAGTCGGTTATTTATTAATACGGATGAAATCTCTCTATAGTATAATGTGTCCACAATTGATGGAAATTGCAAATTAACGGGTAATTATAATTTCAATTTTATGAAATAGATCTTTGTATGCCGAAAAAATATTGTCCTACTTGGCATTTTATATGTCTAAAATATTACGTACCTACACATTTATTAATATATTTTCCTACTCCCATTTGGAAATGTTTCAATTTTAAAACTGCAATCAGTATCATAAGGAAAGTCATTCCCGAAAGCAGCAATTGTGTAATGAAAATCCATACAAGTTTTCATTACAGTTTAACCGAGAAAAGTTTTGTAATGCGAATTTTCATAAAATTTTAATTTGGAAGCTGAAAGGGTCGTATGAAAAATTGGCTAAAACATTTGGTGCCAAGCTTTACACTAATAAAAAAAACCCCGCCATATTTGATCGAAATTTTCAGTTTGTTCGTGTAACTTGCATTTATAGTGATATTGAAAATTTAACAAGATCAGAAATAATCGACGCAGCTCAAGTCAACAAAAAAACAAAATTTTTCAAAAAGAAGTATGAAAAATGTTACAAAAGTTTCTGTGATTGGAGAAAAATCAAAAATGCTAAATCTTTTTGCGTAAACGTTCTTGGTTTATTTTAAACACTTAGCAATTACATATAAGTAATCGACACTTTGGACAACATATTCCATGCTGCGATAGACAATATTTTTCATTTGTCTACACTTTTGTTTTATTAACCTATATGGTCGTAGAAAAGTAATGTACTTAGTCTGGCCATAAATACTATTACAATTAAAAATTAACAAATATTACATTTGAATTTGGAATCTGTCATTTTTATATGATTGTACATTGAGTTTTCTCATTTTGGCGCCAATACTTTGTACAATATTTTGCGATATTAAAATGGAGTGGGGTGATAAAGAGAACCGAAACGCTGTGATTGCTTAGGACTTGCAGCCTATAAGAGACGTACTGGTCATTTCTTAATTGATAATTTAAAAAAGAATAGGGTGGTAAAATCGAAATAACTACTGAAGCGGTACGCAAAGGGAGGTCACAGAATAATTTTGTTTACGGGTGAGATAATTTATGCTCAAAGCTCTAAGGAAGCTTCCCAATTAGTCGACAGAGTGCAACGTGGGCACTATCCGACTTCAGTGATGGTTTGGTGGGGTATTAGCTATGAAGGAGTGACTGAGCCATACTTTTGTGAAAAAGGTATCAAAACATCGGCACAAGTGTATCAAGATACCATTCTTGAGAAGGTAGTGAATCCCCTTAACAACACCATGTTCAATAACCAAGAAAACTCTTCCAGCAAGACTCGGCGCCGAGTCATAAAGCTCGGGTTACGCAGTCTTGGTTGGAAACGAACGTTTCGAACTTCATCAGAGCTAAAGACTGGCCGTCGTCTAGTCCCTAACATTATCCGCTGGATTATGATTTATGGTCAGTTTTAGAGAGTACGGCTTACGGCGTAAAAGCCCCAATGGAAACCACTTCGAATAAGCTTTTTATATTTTAAATTGTTTTATATTTATATATTAAACTAACACACTGTAAAAGTAATAAATGTTATTTGCAATAGATTTTTTTTTCTTTGTTTCAATATTTATGGCAAGATTAGGTATACTAGTGCATTAGAAATAGTTATTGTAACACTCGTGCTAATCTATTGTGACACTCGGCTGCACCTCATGTCATAAATTAGCACTCGTGTTACAATGACCCTCATTTCAGTGCAGTGACATAAACTACTATTATGTCATCATTATATATTTTCTTTTTCTTCGTGTTCTCGCGTTTTCTAATCCATTGGGATTCGCGGAATCCACCACCTAAGCCAAAGGATTTGGCGAAGATACATACCACTTCATCATCATATATGTAATCATTGACATTTTCCCTCTTATTATTATTGAGAAAGAAATATTTTTCAATCATTATGACGAGTCACTTGTATATCAGCTCATTTTTTTTTTCAATTACAACCGTTCTACCAAATTAGTCTCTTTGCCTTTATTGTGTTGATACTGTTGATTATAGGCACTTGGTGGAATTTTGAAAGATTCATCGCGTTAATGTTAATACTTGCACTTGTACAGATTCCACTTCACAATGTTATTTAATAATTATTTTTACCGACCGGTTTCGCCTTTACGGCATTATCAAGATATTTTATACAACATATCTTCTTTGCCTTTACCTCTAACTCGATTTTGAACAGCGAAAGTTATACTAGAATATTTATTTAGTTATACTAAAACAATATTCTGTGGCACTTTATGCCAGGTATTTCAACCAAAAGCTATACGTTCAGTGAGCGTTGCTTTCTCTTGATGTTCATAAACCTCTCACATTGCTAAGGAGAAAGCTCAAATGTCAAAGTTACCTAATACTCATTCATACATCAAACTCATTAAATTCATTGGGAGTTCCAAGGCTGTATTATGCCCCGACTTCAATTTTCATATTCACTTTAGTGACAATGTGTTGTAGGCTAAACCCCTTACGTACGTTTATATCGCATAGATACGGTCATATTTTGGCTTTTTCGTAGGAGTTTCGTTGTAGGATTATTAAAAAAAAACATTTCTAGAAAAAAAACTCCGTGCTAATAGAGCACCGGATAATTTTTGATTAAATTTGTCTCCGGCCCTCTGCGTACGCCTCGCTGCATTTCGGGCTTGATTACCTAGTTTGAAGCGGGGTGCCTCCAACGTCAATCCGGTTTGTGATGCCGGACATATATATTTAAAGCATCTAAATATAGCCTGGCTTCTGATACTTAATCAACTCGTTTTAGGTGGGTGTATCTCTATGCTCTAATGATTTTTATCTTCCAAGTAATATAATTTTGGAACTTATGCACGAATAAAAGCTATATTTTATGTATTTAAGAGAGGTAGGGTGCATCAAAGCAGCCCGTCTGGGGAAGTACCACCACCTCATAGAAAACTGCAGTCAAAATAACAACTCCCTAGAGGGCTGTGTTCCTGCAAGTGAGTGAGGTCACCAGTAAGCTCCTAAGGAGTTGCTGTGTTAGCAGCAGAGAAGGCATTGCACGAGTGATTGAATGAGTGTATTAAAAGCGTTCATAGGCTACGTTAACCGCCATAAATCAGGTGGGGCGTATGCTTGTATGACTTCCGACGTTGTATAAAAAAAAGTTTTGTACGTCGAAGTCAAAAAATAAGTATCGGCCTCATTTGCCCTCGTTGGGAGACTACATGTGTTCAACTGACTCGCAGCAACATAGCAAACTTCGAGGTAATAATTAATTTGGAGGTAATTGCAAAAGATCTTACAAAATAACGTATCCAAATACAACTTTCTAGATAATAAATTCAGGCGTTATTTTACGGAAGTCAGATTTACAAGCAATTTGATCTAAACTACTGGGTGTGCTTCCTCCATCAAATAGTGCCAACTGGCACATTAAATAGGTATATACCGTCACTATCATGGCTGTTCTGGTCATCTCTGCCTCATGTCCATACATGTTCGCGCTAATACGTTCGTCATTCGTCGCATGTTGTTCTAACGACAGGCATCAATGCTCAATTGTGCATTCAGTTCGTTCCAGTTCCTGTTCTCGAAACGGCGGACCATTGCGGAGACGCAGCAGATAAGGCAGAGATGACCAGCGTAGCTATGGCAACGACGGTATGAGTATATCAATGTACGCATACCGTTGTTGTCTGCCGGGTGCGGACGACCTGCCGGGTGTCAGCAGACAGGCACCCGGCAGGTTTTTTCCACGAACCATTGCGTATATCGCACGATAGCGTGGCAAGAATCAATACAAAAATACTTGCGATGCCGCGCCGCATCGTGTGGCCTGACCCTTAACCCTTCGAGACCCGGGTGGTCGAATACGACCGCGAAATGTATGGGAAAACGTATATAACGGGTTCTGACTGCTCAATGGGTAGATACTGGCCTGCGCTAGCTCGCCTAAACTACATAATTGAAAGAAAGCACACAAAGTAATGTACATCAAAATGTACTAATTTTGACGATCTCGTCTCGGTGGCTCAGTCGTGAATAACGCGACTTTGACACCAACGCTTGTGGTCTCGATTTCCACACAAGACACACATGTGTGTGTATGAATATGTATGTTTATCTGGATGATTTAAGAGAGGTAGGGCGCATCAAAGCAGCTCATTTGGGGAAGAACCCCCACCTCACAGAACACTGTATCCAAATAACAACTCCCTAGAGGGTTGTTGTGTTGCTGCGTGTGAGTGAGGTCATCAGTAAGCTCTTAAGGAGTTGCTGTGTAAGCAGCAGAGGAGGCATCGCGCGAGTGCTACTTAATATATTACAAGCGGTAATAGGGTACGGTAACAGCTTTACATCTGGTGGGCTATATGCTCGCATGCCTCCCGACGTCGTATAAAAAAAATAACATTGTTTTATCGATTCGAACAGAGAAGATGAGTAGAATATTGTTTAGAAAAACTACCAAGTGTAAATAAATCTCAAAAGCATTTGAAAATCTTTAAAGTTCATTAGACTATCTCCATTACACTTTACCTAGATTGAATTGCATAGACTTTAATGAAATTGCACCTGCAGCTGCCAGCGCTATAGTGAGACTATATTGTGTTGTGAAGTGTGAATCGGTTTTATGGCTTCTTCAATATCAGTGTATGGGTATGGATATATGAAAGAAGAAACTGACAGAGTGGCGTACAGATAGGATATCGGTAAAGTTTGCTGTATGGACGAATTTGGACATATATAGAAAAACTGTTCAATATTCATTAGTGCAAATATTAGATAAATAATTAAGCATTATTATTGCATGATATACAGCAATGTTTACAAAGAAAGTTGTGTTCCAAACCCCATGAACTGAAAAAAACACGGACCTATAAAGTTTAAGGCGGTGCTAAATCGTCATGTTCACATCAGGATTAGCGTGGGGAGGTGAATTTAGAGTTGGATCTAAAAATAACAATGGGTCTCTTCTACCCCTTAAATGACTTGATTCACTACAATTTCTACAGCATTTGGAGTTGCACTCCAAACGACTGTAAAATTGAGCATCACTACAAATTTCGACTCCTTAAATGGCGATGATAGGTGAAATGCTAAAGGGAGTGTCCGTCTAATTGGAGAATTACGTAAAGGAGGCGTTTTGTAGTAAACACACACACTTTTGTTTTGGAGGACAGAGTAAATTTAGTCTACATTATGCAAGGGACGATTTAGTTTCAAAAAAGGCTCTAAAATTTTATTTTGTTTTCCATGTGCACTACTTCAACTGTAACTCCTAGGTTTAACTATATAAAATATAACCTAGGAATGTTTACAACACAACGCCGCATCGCAAGTATTTTTGGATTGAATCTTGTCACGCTATCGCGCGATGTACGCAATGGTCCATAGAAAAAAAACCTGCGTTGCGAGGCCGCAACGCACCGTGTGGCCTGACCCTTAGTGGGTAGGTACTGGCCGGCGCTAGTTCCCCTAAACTACATAATTGAAGGAAAGCACACAAAGTAATGTACATCAAAATGCCTGTAATTTTTTGTCCAACATTTGTGTACATGAACTTTAAGAGAGGTAGGGTGCATCCAAGAAGCTCGTCTGGGGAAGGATCAAATAACAACTCACTAGGGGGTTGTGTTTTATGTTGTGTTCCTGCGTGTGAGTGAGGTCACCAGTAAGCTCCTAAAGAGTTTGTGTGTTGCAAAGGTGGCGTCTCGCGAATGATACTTAATGTATTACAAGCTTTAGGCTACGGTAGCCGCTTTACATCAGGTGGGCCGTATACTTGTATGTCTCCCGTAGTTGTATATAAAAAAATCCAAATGTTTGTTGAACTGTTTCGAGTGACGGAAATGTACTCATACCTAGTGACACGTAACTAAAACTCCTTGTGTTGTAAACATCCCTAGGCTATATTTTATATAGTTAAACCTAGGGGTTACAGTTGAAGTAGGGCACATGAAAAACAAAATTAAAACACCAATTTGTGAGCCTTTTTTGAAACTTAATCGCCCCATGAACAAGTCTCAGCATAATGTAGACTGAATTTACTCTATCTAACGTCTTCCAAAACACAAGTGTGTGCATTTACTACAAAACGCCTCCTTGTTGTAATTCTCCGATAACACGGACTTTAGCATTTCACCTATCATCCCCATTTAAGGAGTCGAAATGTGTAGTGATGCTCAATTTTACGGTCATTTGTAGTGCAACTCCAAAATGCTGTAAAAATTGTAGTGAACCAAATTATTTTCGGGTATAAGAGACCCATTGTTATTTTTAGATCCAACTCTAAACTCACCTCCCCACGCTAATCCTGACGTGAACATGACGATTTAGCACCGCCTTAAACTTTGTAGGTCCGTGTGTTTTCTTCAGTTCATGGAGTTTAGAAGTTTCTTTCTAAGCTTTGCTGTATATCATGCAATAATAATGCATAATTATTTGTCTAATATTTGCAGAAATATTGAACAGTTTTTTCAATACATGTCCAAATTCGTCCATACAGCAAACTTTGCAGATGTCCTACCTATATGCCACTCAGTCAGTTTCTTCTTTCTTATATCCATACCCATACACTGATATTGAAGAAGCCATAAAAACCGATTCACACTTCACAACACAATATAGTCTCACTATAGCGCTGGCAGCTGCAGGTGCAATTTCATTAAGGTCTATGCAATTCAATCTGTGTAAAGTGTAATGAAGATTTTCAAATGCTTTTGAGATTTATTTACACTAGGTTTTTTTTCTAAACCAGTGGTTCTTAACCTTTCAGTGATGAGGAACTACTTGACAAAATTTCTCACTTGTCAGGGACCACCAACTGTTTGACTTTGAGAAAGACATTTTCAAAGCGGTATTTATTTTTACGAAAATTTTGCATTGCAGAAGTATATCATTTTAATGCGATTTTTGTAACTACGTATTCTTTACTACGTTCTCAATCCTTGGTTCAGTTCTAATCAAAGCCATACACATGTCGGCACGACCACCACCCGAACCACCCGAACCATCATAGAAGCTTCTATTAAGTAGCACTCGCGCGATGCCTCCTCTGCTGCTTACACAGCAACTCCTTAGGAGCTTACTGGTGACCTCACTCACATGCAGGAACTCAACAACCCTCTAGGAAGTTGTTATTTGGCTGGGGTTTTTGTGAGGTAGAGGTACTTCCCCCAAACGGGCTGCTTTCATGCGCCCTACCTCTCTTAAAACATCCAGACAAACAGACATATTCATACACACACATGTGTGTCTTGTGTGGGAATCAAACCCACAAGCGTTGGTGTCAAACCCACAAGCGTTGGTGTCAAAGTCGCGTTATTTACAACTGAGCCACCGAGCTCATCAAAATTAGTATTTAGATTTGGACTATAATTCCTAGAAAAAGTAATTCAGTGGAGTCTTTATTCTCTGTCTATGCTCATGTCTACTACTTTAAATCTTTATTTGCTTGTTAATATTTTCATACTATACTTGTCATATTAACTCACTCAACGTATAGTCTAGTTAAAAACGGAGCATCTCGCAATTACCGAGAATTTTGTTTTAATTAGTATTTTACTGCAGACAAAGCTACATCCGTCGCCGCCGTGAAATGTTGCTACATCTAATTAGTGGCTTGTCGACGAATTGTGTGATTGACATGTGTGTTTTGTACCATTCAATTTCATAGAAATACCTGCGCATGATTCTACTCATTTTTCCGACTTTGATATTGAAATTCGTTAGCTCGTATTCGTCCACTGCTATATATTGGCGTCCTCTCTTGAGAGTCTCAATCCTATGCCACCTACACCCATCGACTCCCTACAAACCTCTTGAGGTCGTCACACCATCTATTGGAGGATAGTCCCGTATTGCGAGCACCAGTACGCGGACGCCATTCGAGAACCTTTCTTGCCGAGCGGTTATCAGTTCTATGAACTATGTTACTACAACCGCCCACTGCATTTTCGGTCGGTTCTCTCAATTACCTTAGTTCAACTACGGATATCCTCATTTCTGATTTTATCACGCAAATAAACCCTGAGCATAGCTCTTTTCATAGCACGCTGAGCGACTCATACGGCCCACATTCAAGCGCCATATCTCAGTTCCATATGTCATGACTAACAACACACTGTTTGAAGACTTTGCTCTTCAGTCGTTGAGGTATTTTGGACGAGAAGATGTGTCTGTTGACCTCTCAGTCGAAGTTGGACTTACCTGACTTCGGGCTTTGTGCTCCCAACCGTGACCGATATAGGTGTAACATGGACATTATCTTAGTCTTGTCCATGAGATCTTCAGACCATCTTGAGTATCTACCTGGTTATAAATAAATAAATAAATATTGTCGGACAAATTACACAGCGCCACCTAGCCCCAAAGTAAGCAAAGCTTGTGTTATGGGTACTAGACAACTGATAAACATACGTAAATACATTTTTTTTTTGTAAATACATACTTATTATACATAGAAAATACCCAGACCAAGACAAACAGACATGTTCATGCACACAAATGTTTGCCTTGTGTGGGAATCGAACCCACGAGCGTCGGTGTCAAAGTCGCGTCATTCACGACTGAGCCGCCGAGCTCGTCGCTCGTGTTACTAACACTATTGAGGTTATCGAGCATAACGGTAAGATCCTCCAGCGATTCCAAGAAGAACTACATCGTCGGCAATTCGAAAGTGAGTTCTACATTTGTCACGGCGCTAAATCCCTTTCGGAATCCAGCTTGTTCGGGAAGCTGGAATTCATCAAATCTGCGTACGAGGTACGGTTTGTGATGTTTCTCGAAAATAGTACATAAGTGCAACTCAGAAGTGGCATGAGCCTTTGTATTATTTAATTGATTCTTATCACCCTTTTTGAAGAACAAAAGTCTTCTGCTTCACGCCTCAGGTGTTTCACCGGAGTGTATTACGGAATTGAAAGCTTCTCAAAAACTACAAGTAGGTATCGGCCTTCTGCCCGTTTTCAGAAGTTCCGTCGTAATTGTGTCCTCACCGATACTCTTCCATTTTAAACTGTTCATCTCATATAGACTGATGTCCGGGATATCGTCGATATAGTGTCGGGTCAGTTTAGCTCTTGGGTCGTTACTAACATTGTTACCCGGCTCCAAAGACGATGTGTACAGCTGTCCACACAACTTCAAACAAATCGCGGTAAATACCGAACCTACATTAGTAACATAAACAACCATGAAAGGCGTGTCACTCATGCGTTGACGACCCTTAAAGAATTCACCAACGACATCTTCCCTGCTTTATATTAAGGTTCAAGATGCCGCTTCCGGTTTTCACCGTATTGATCACAGAGATAGCATCGAATAATTGCCGGTTGTAAGGATGAAATCTCTCTCATTGCGTTTTTCGTCGAATCATCCAGACAGGTACACTTGCGCCGCGGCTGCTTCTTAAAGAAGGAGTTCATTAAAAGTCCCGCTTTTTCCATGAAGTCGACTAGCAGTTGCCCCCTTTGGTTCCGTTGTCCGATTCCAAATTGCCCCCCTTTCAACTCATCTTTCTGTTTCGTGCCAATCTTCGCATTGAAAACATTAGCACTGTGTAGTAACTTTTAAAGGTATGCAATTTGATCTAACCTGCTTTGTGTGCTTCCGCCACCCACTGCACACACAAAGCAGGTTAGAACAAATTGCATGTAAATTTGACTTTCGCAAAATAACGCCTGAATCTATTAACTTTTTAAAGGTATGTTTGGTATATATCTTCATACATAGCCTCTACCTCATCATCGGGGTGTATCGAAGTTGGTGCGTAGACCTATACGACGTTCAGTGAAACCGCTTAGTAATACTGAATATAACTTACGTTATCCTAGCCGACACAGCCTCGATCTTTAGTATATTACTGAGGATGGGTTAACAGACGATAAACCCGACAACACCTTATGATGGACGGTCGCCCTCCCGGTAGTAAAGCAAGTTGCCGGATTTAAGGACTGTCCCTTTTTGTTTCCGTACCCGCAGACGTATGTATACCCCCACCATCACCTGACTCATTCAGGCTCAGGTAGACTTAAAACATAAATGTGAAAAAAAATATTTTGAGTATTAAAGCAATTACAATAACTTCCTCTTAAATGGGGAAGTTAAAAATGCGAAATGGACAGGTGCGGGATCTCTGAGCCACACTCGCCACGTGGAAGACTAAATCAATTATCCCTTCGAGGCTCATTTTAAATGCGACTTTATGTTCATTTTTATAATTCTGCCAATTCTTGTTCATAATCATAAAAACTGTTATTATCCAGGATCATTATACCAATTTAGACCTAATACTTAATTGTATTATAATAAGTAATGGGCGCTTGCTTAAATTAAATTGACGATTTAGCCAAAATAGTAAACTTTTAAAATCGATGATTGTATGCGATGGATGAATGGTGAATTTTTGTTGGATTAAAATTAAAGGCGTCGTTCAAGTAGTAGCAGCTATATAGTATGATCTTCATTGGAGTGTGGACACACGTCAAATG
The DNA here is from genome assembly GCA_947507595.1 of Pyralis farinalis. NCBI lineage: Eukaryota > Metazoa > Arthropoda > Insecta > Lepidoptera > Pyralidae > Pyralis > Pyralis farinalis. The sequence goes on along the minus strand of OX382261.1, from coordinate 9,475,353 downwards.
TCAAGTACAAATATTATTCGTTTTTTTTTTTTGACAATAACATGAGACATTTAATGTCCATATGCAACTAACATATTATTTGGTTACAAATTGTAAAAACAGAGTTCGCTGGAATGCGGCTTTTGACCAGTACGTACGTGATATCTGCTGGACAATTGACATTTATCAACCTCGCATGTTTAATGTGAGATTACCAATGTATATATAGTCATTAACATGCGAAGTTAACAATGGAAAATATTATAACCAATTGTTTTTAAAAAAGTTGTTGCACATATAGGTAGCGATTTCTATATAAGTTAATATGGATGTCCTTTATTACTTAGGATGGAACGAATAACGCCTCCTTAGCCTTACTAATAATGCGAGCTCTCGTTTCTTAGGGAGTAAATAAAATTCAAAAACTTCCTATTTTCTGCTTCCTAATTGAGTTGTTTCTAGAAAATTCGAGAGAGAAGGTGTATAATTCATGTTTAGATTAACCCTGACCACCAATCTACCTTTAGTCTCCCAACCTTCCCTGGCTGTTTCAGGTTCGAGTATATATATTTTTAAAACGATACAACTATGAATAAAAGGTACAATATGGATTTCCGAGATATTTTACAATGCGAAATTACAGGCTTGAGACATTTAGGCTACTTGTTATTTCAGAAACATTTAGAGTTCTTGCCAAATTCAAACACCACGCGGGCGTTGCCGCGTGCGCCAGTAGTATATAACAAGAAGTAGCCTGAAAATGGATATATCTCCACTTTACAGAAAACCACAGCCATGTGATAATTTGCTGGAGAGTTGTAGTGTCGAAATATTAACGGGAGGCTAGTGGGAAAGTACTGCGTTAACAGCGGGACGAGCGATACTCGTTGTGCTGCTAGCGTCCATATGCTAATAGCCTTCAAGCAGGCCTTATCGATGTCAGCCATTAGAAAATATTCTAAAAGGCGATCACATAACGGAAGGCTGGATGTTAAAAAAATAGACAGGAGGCTCTTATTCCACCGTGTCACATAAACGACTTTAAAATATGAATAAAAGGAGTTCCGATATCCTCAATTGGTTACATCGAATAGGCGACATATGAGCCACTTGTACAACTATATAATCCAAATAGCGCCACTTCGATCTAGTGACGGGAAAATATATACTATTGGCAACACAACCAGTGTTTCCAATATATTTTAATGATGTATCAAAATCATAGATTGTTAATTATTTCAATTTCAAAAATTACTGATTTATTACAAGGTGATGTCAGGAACCCTAGAAACCGGCGAGCGTGCATGAGAAGAGCAATGAAGGTAAAAGAAGCGAATGAGATATGTAAGGATCGAGTCACGTGGCACTCGGTTCTCTCTGCCTACCCCGCAAGGGATATGGCGTGAAGTTATAGATAGATAGATAGACTTATTTATGACGTACAGACAAAAAACAAAATAATAATCTTCTTTGACTTTTGAGGTACCGAACCATAAAAAGAGAAAAGATAATTAATTTGCGCCTACAGGAGCAACCTACTTCGGTGCGAACACAATTTCAGATACATGCAAGAGACAGTCCAGTGCACTAATTAGTCTAACACGACATCAATCATATGTACTGACACATCGCCGGTCTAACTACAATGGACCGGATTGTTATAATCAATCACTGCATGTAACTGCCATTATGAAATCTTTTCCTTTTTTTTAACTATGGTAGTAGCGATTATTTGCCTGAAATAAAACTTAGATGCGGTCGACTGTAAATTGAAGATTAAATTATTAAATATATTCCCCAGGGACTTATTAAATATATTCCTTTCGCCGGCTACCTGTAATCTAGACGAGATAATCTAGCCCTGACCAAAGGCCGGTTGCAAAAACCGAATTATTATGTTATGACAAGATCGCTTATAACTTTGAAACTATAGTATCTACCTGCCGAAGGAAGCCTTGACTCGATAATGCATATGTCGCTAGTGTAGTGTAAATGACTCTATAGTCGCGTGCAGAACGGCGCTTTTGGAATCTGAATTTGTCATCGCGCGGTGTTTGTATATAGTGTTGTAGTTACTCAGCAATAAATTAATTAATTCGAGCGGATTGTTTGAGTTTGTCAAAGTTATTGTAGATGCAAGCCATGCCTGTGCTATTGAAAAGTTGTAAAAAAATGTAATCATTTTGCATGAATTTGACAACTACTCGACGCACCATCGCGTACGACACGTGACGTCTAAAAATACTGTACGAGGGTTCGGGCAGTAAGAAGCAGAGATGTCGGTCCTTGGCAACATATGGAATGCATTAGATATATTCTCCAGCACAAAATTATAGGTATGATAGAATGAGGAACAGCACTGCGACTGCATTACAAATATATGACTTTTCTTTTCCTTTGTACTGAACCCGAAAATTAGTAGCCTTACCCATCATTATCATTTTGTCGAAAACACGAGTGCTTATATATTTAAAAAAATATATTCTACAAGGACGATTAGCACAATTAATATCATTTCCGCCAGAGGACAATTAAGGAGATTATAGCACACAACGCTTACGTAAGAAAATTATTGTTTCCAGATGTCACTAATGACTGGTTTTTCATCGCTATACTTAAAACTCCTATAAACTTGGTTATCTTCAGCAGAGATTCGCGCTTTATCATTTACACGAGTTTATTTAACTTCACGGGGTCGTAAAGAAATCGTTAAATCTGGGAATGATATACCCACAGTGACTTATGGGGAAAATAATAAAATGTGAAATGCCATAATACGAACGCAACCGAACGTTCACTTCTGATAATAACTTATGGAATCAGTATAGTTGTAAAAAAGTATAACCCTTTATGTATCCGCTTTCTCTATCTTTCAATTATATTTTTTGAAGCACTTCTTCCAAGGATTGGACATTAGGATTGGCCTCTCTAGCAGGGTCCTCTATGTAAGCCTAAGGATTTGGTGAAGATTCGATTTTGCCATGAAGAGACTCACGTCAAACCTTCACTGTCCAGGGGGTAAGATATCTGTCAATCTTTCGAAATATAACTTCTTGGAAGTGCTGGGTTCCTCACATTTTTACTATATCGTTACTAGCGCACATTTTTAAGTTTATTGAATAGTTTATGAGTTCAAATTTACAGTTTATAGGTAAAATTTACATAAATAATATTAAAAATATTTGATATTATACCCTAAACTTTATGGTTCTCATAAATGTTAACATTAGGAGTATTCGCTTCAATACTTTCAACTTAATTTCTTGTGAAAATTTGTGAGATTATATATAAAGTATTTCACATGTCTGAAAAGCGTATTGTGCATAATGTAGAAAGTTGTACGTTTCTATTTTTATTAAAAAAAATTTAATAAAACATAAGGCAAAACAAGACTTCATTTTTTAACTTCATTGCCACTTTAGACAGTTGTCCGTATCTTCCAGCTCTTTATATTTGAAAATTTTAAAGCCTTTAAAGCTTGATATTCAAAAATAACATTTATAAAAATCAACTGCGGATATGTGCGGCTTTTTAATTATTGCGAATTTTTTTGTAATAGTCAGGAAACGAAAAACCTCTACCTGATGCAGTTTTTAATCTATACTATTAATTTGATTCGTTTACGGTATACATTTAAATTAAATATATTTTTTTATTATGTTTCGAATTAATGGCGGAGAGGCACATCAATTTAATTTTACAAAGTTTTAAAAGTGAACGAAGTCATTTTCAAACAATTTCTCGTAATTACAAGGATATTGAAACCCTTTCAAATGACTTCACGTAAATCTATATGGAACCTACAAAACGATACAATCTTCCGAACAAAGAAAGAATTATCAAAACCGTCATACATAATACACACAAAATTCATATATGTAATTATGAGTAATATCATTTTACATATCGATTATGATAAACAAACTTATATTCTGTTACTTTAAATCAACTATTCATGTATATCTATATTAATATATGAGCTACTAGTACATAAGGAGGAGATTGTTCATTGTTTGTGAAGTTTATAACCCTACGGACTGGTATGATTCCGTTAGCAGCAATTTAATGCCGAACGTATTCAGAAACTGGCAGTTACTAGTTTGTTCAACTAGTGCAGCGCGTTTACTTAATACAGTTAGTATCAGCAATGCAATCATCCAGCATACAGACTAAGTAAATTAACCTTGTCGAATTATATCCATTTAGTGTGCGATTGGATACCAGCAAATTAATTAGTTTACATACATACTACAGTATTGAATTCAATGCCAGTAATCAGTAACATGTTATATGGTTTATCTATTCAGAACTTGTATATTTTCTAACAATATCTTCAAGAGTCACATGAAATATTAATATCAATATCAAACTAGCAAAGATATCTGGACATAATTCAGCAGAGTACTTTAATTGACACATCTCAATGATTCTCTGAGTGACTATATTTGACTATATTTGGGGTCGGTACCAGAAGCGTACACGCCGCGACCCTGCCAGTCCGACACCGTTGACTGGCAGGGCGACGCGCACCGATCCGCCCTCGTCGGTGCGGTATTAAGTGCATGCGGCGGTGCTACGTTTTACTACGTTTGTAACGCGATTATTTGTGATGAACTGTTTGTATTGTAATATGTAATATCAGGAGGAGAATGTGTTTGTTTGGCATCCTAGCAGCGATCTAACACTATAAAAGTGTTATTTATATGGCCCGACGATCAAAGCCGTTCCTGATTTTGTATTTGAATTTTATCACGTTATTTTACGACGAGCTCGGTGGCTCAGTGGTGACACGCGCTATTACGCTACTTTGATATCAACGTTCGTGGGTTCGATTCCCACACAATACAAACATTTGTGTGCATGAACATGTCTGTTTGTCTTGGTCTGGGTATTTTCTATGTATAATAAGTATGTATTTCCAAAAAAAAATTATTTACGTATGTTTATCAGTTGTTTAGTACCCATAACACAAGCTTTGCTTACTTTTGGGGCTAGATGGCGCTGTGTAATTTGTCCGACAATATAATTATTTATTTTATGGGGTGATAAATATATAGCACGATAGAAAGTACCCTACGATATAAGCCCTTTAGTACGTATCAATTTTTATGTATCAAATCCTCTATTTCTTGGAATTCTTGGGCCTTACAAAATAATTTGAGTTTAAAAGGATGTTGTCTAATATAAAACTTATATTATAACTTATATACTTACAGATTTTAATGCTGTTGTCGGCGGGGAGCAATGACGAAAAGCAACACACTTTCCCATGTAAAATATTAGCGTGGATAATACCACAAAATTAGACGGGTACTCGTCACAGTATATCTTCACTCTCACAAATGTACAATCTCGTTGGAGGAATAATAGCGGCAATAAGTATGCTTAATCCTATTTAATAAAGGGCCTTATTGCGCACGTCCTGTAATTTTCTTTAATGAAGCCACTATGACTACAGCATTTTTTGTAAAATCATGTTACTCGTATATCGTAAAAAGTGATGTTCCCTGACGGTACTTTGTTCATAAACAGAATTTGTAAATAACCCAGCTTGTTTACAACAAAAATGGGTATAATGTCATGAAAACATGTTGGACATAAACATTTTTTTGGATGTATATTTAATTAAAAGTGCAAAAGAGCTATGAATGTTAAAGAAGCGAGAGAGGCGTCCAAAGATCGAGTCATGCAGCGGTTTTCTTTGACTACCCCGTAAGAGACTTGGCATGAAGATTTAGATGGTTATAATATGGTTATAATTCAATCCTACGGAAAAACTCTTCACCATTATCGTGTTGACCTTATCACTAACACCAACTTATTATTTTGCCGGGAGCGACTGCCATCACACCTGCACAACGGAGGGAATATCAGAACTTTCTTAGGTTAGGTGATACGTGTCTTATATAATTTTCTGAACTTGCGGCATCAAAATGTTTTCACGTTGTTAATTACAAATACGTACATAAATCCGAAAATACGAATTATGTGGTGCATGCCCACACCGGGATTCGAACCAAGGGGCAATTGTCATTGCTCTCACATACAAAGTTGCAAATATTTAAGTTTAATAATTATCGAGTAATGCTAATTATTACTCAATTAATAATTATCAATTGGTCATTATTACGTGCTACGCGGTAAGGATAAATTATCGTGACGAAACCCGCACGTACAGAGAATTGTATTGTATTTTTTTGAAAGTGGAGTACTGACGGCAGTCGTTCTTTTCTTTTCCAAACTTGGCTGAGACGCTGCCGTGTATGTAGATTTTTGGATAGATGATGTTGTGTAATTTGTCCGGCAATATTTATATATTCATTATTTATTTATGAGTCTCCGCGGGGAGAGATAAATGTAGGGGTGACGGGGAGGCTCATCCGAATCGACCCAACTCTCAGAAACCCAAAATTCCGGTGGCTTAATTGTATAGCTAATTCGACCCTGATTATATGCATGAAATGAAATATATGCAAGAAGATTTAATGAAAAGTTATTCGAACATTTCATCATAAAGAGATGATATAAGCGTTTAATAGTCCCGTTACAACCTCCCAACAAGTTATTGCTAAGCGTAACTAATCGCTTAAAGGATATAGCAGGGAACAATAATTTGAACTTATGTATTAATGAACCTACTCGCGACAAATCATGCATTGATCAAATTATGACTAAGATAGTTGGCACCATCGGCTCTTTATTTCCATTAGGACTCTCAGACCACAATACGGCACTTAAGCTTTCCTGTCTCAGATAAATACGTGTAATAAAATATTATCTTTTATACAAAAAGGATTATTGCAAGGAAAATATTAAAAAGTTTCGTATATATCTCAAAAACTTACTTAGAAAAGGATATAAATAAAGCTTTTAACTAATTTTATCCTTCTGTTTATTGTACACTTTAACAATAAATTTTGGAAAGCATAGCGCTTTCCAAAATTTATTGTTAAAGTGAGTATCAAATCTAACTCAAGATGGATGTCTAAAGGATTAAAATCTGAAGCAACCAAATTAAATATAAAAATATTTCAAAATTTTAAAGAATAATATTGACACAAAGAAATAGTAACAATAGAACCAGTTGAGAATGCGCAAGCTTGCATTGCCAGAGGAACACTTTCACAAACAATCCAAATTTTTTTTGTTAAATTTGTCGGCCATTTTGACCATGTTCCTTAAGAGATAGGAACGGTGTTCCTGAACATTGTCATGGTCAATTATCAAATAACAGTCGGAACAACAAACTAAGGGACGAAAATTCATTGATAAAATACCCTATAAGAACAAATAAATCATTGTCCCGACCTACATTACAAATACATTCAATAATCACTTTATTGAAATATCAAACGATAAGCTAAAGATAAAAACGACCTTATATAAGCCAATAAGGCCGTACCAAAATAACATATTATAGGGAAATCTCTAAACTGGTTATGATCATTGTAATATTGTAAGGAAGTACGGCTTTAGCAGTGGATTATACACTACCGCCGGCTGGTCACCTCGGCCAGTCACCTCATCAGGCTGGACCGTATGCATGCTTACTACCCGAGTGTTCAAAAAAAAAAGTGTTGCACTCCGGGAGTGCCGGCAGAAGTGAAAACTTGGACATTAACGTTGTGCATTTTTGAATATTTTGGAATGGTTAGGGAATAATTGCGCACGAATTGCTTTATTTATCAGTATAAAAGTACTATCATGTATATGGTAAAATACAATATTCATTTATTGCGCTATCGTACACAAACATGACAATTTATATTACATTAAAAATTTATTACTTCAGAACTATTACGATTATTTTACATTAAAAAGTTTATCTCTCAGAAAAACCAACTTTCATCCATAATTTCAACGACTCTTTCACCATCATCATTACCAGCATCATCATCGCCAATCTCTAAAACTCAAACACACACGCACACTCGCGCAAGAGCCCCGCGCCGCAGCGACGTTAATAATACTATGTTGAACGAAACGCCAAGAATTTCATGGCGCTTACAACGTTTTGGTCGCGAGAAAATAATGCCCTATGAACGATCTAGCGCTTCATGTTTTAATTGTTTAATTAGAGGTAACTAATGTTTTAGCGCTGCAGCGAACATAAGTTCTAATTCTCACCAAAATCTTACGGTCAGGGTCACGTGTCCTGATGTGAGTTTAACATTTTTTACTCATCCCAAAAAGTGCACAACGCCGCTTAAGAAGTTTTCACTTCAAAAAAATATTTAGTTACTCCTATTGTACTGCACACGCATCGCCGCATAGCGTGGTATCCCCGTCAGTATGTTCATGAAAACTATTTGTATGTGAGACGTTTCTACAACCGTTTTACCTTTGCATTTATATAACAAATAAATGGACTTAAGAACGTCGGAGTTATACGTAATCTATCTTCGTCTTTAGCGTTATCCCGTTTCCTAATTCAGTAGGATTGGTAGAGCCCGCCTAAAAAAGGACCTTTCATAAGTTAGGTTTACGCGATAGTATTGTCTTAGGTTTTCGCGATTGTTACACATTGAATTAAACAATTTTTAACGGAAGTATCGTATATACTCTTCAGCTTCCGCAGCTGAAGAGTCTTCCTGCAACCACGGAAGCTGCAAAGCATTCGAAACGTCAGGTTCAACAAAATAAATAAAACACGCGATACTTCCGTTAAAGATTGTTTAATTCAATAGGTTTACACGACATCCGAAATATAATTTCTCGGACGTGCGGGTTTAATAATGATGTTTTCCTTCACTGGCGAGCAAGCGATAATTACAGATCATAAATTCAAAAACACAAATTTTGTGGTACATAACGTGTCACACTAGGATTCGAACTAGGTCCTGTCGGCTAAAATCTGATTCTTTATCCACTAGACTATCTCTGCTCTATACGTAATTTAGATTAAGAATAAGTAAATTAGTTGATGAGCTCGGTGACGCAGTGGTAGGTAACGCTACTTTGACACTAACGCTTGTGGGTTCGATTCCTATACAGACTTTGTGTGCATGAACATGTCTATTTCTGTTGTATTTAGTGTTTTAAGAGAGGTATGATGCATCAAAGCAGTCCGTCTGAGGAAGTACCTCCACCTCACAGAAAATCGCGTCGAAATAACAACTCCCTAGAGGGTCGTTGTGTTCCTGCGTGTGAGTGAGATCACCAGTATGCTCCTAAGGACTCGCTGATGATATCCGTTTTACATTAAGTGGACCGTACGCTTGTTTAACTCCCGCCATTGTATATAAAACAGAAAATTAAAAAGAAAAATCAGAGAAAATCTCACAGCACCATTTAGTCATAAACTAAGCAAAACTTGTATTGTAGGTATTGGTAAATGACTATACGTAAACACTGATACCAGATTAAAACCAACAAACTGGCTATTCTAAAATTGAGCTTCACGGGAACGAAACTCGCGACCCATGGTTTTCAAGTAGTTACCACCAGTTACCTTATTAGCGAATGGAACTCTCCTCGGGACTTATTTGTCGTTATAATTAGTAATTCAGTATGGCGGGGTCCCAGCAAATCCAAAAAAGAATATTTTGAAACACTTGTGACCTAACCTAAGATAGGTCTGGTTTAACCTCTGGCATGTACAGGTCTGATAGCAGTCGCTCCATGTAAAAATCGATTTGGCGAAGATAATTCGCCAAATCTTAAGGCCTAGATAGTGAACCCCGCCAATCCTAATGATTTACGAAACGGGATAATCCTAAGAAGAAGAGAGGAGAAGAACTTACTACTAACATCACTCACGTGCTGGAACACCACAAACCCTCAGGGAGTTGTTATTCAGCTACGGATTCCTGTAATATATACTTAAGTACAGTTCTAGTTGCTGCTTTGACGCACTCTCTTAAACTACGGTAGACACTTTACATCAGACAGGCCGTATGCTTATTTTCCATCATAAAACATAAGACATAGCATAAAAGTTAAATATTTGAAAGAACATTAATAAATTACTCTGTGTGTTGTCTACTGTCACGGGCGTGTCCTGAAGTTTAGGGAGGAGTCAGGGTGGGCATTGCCCTAGAAAATGAATTGAAGAAAATTTAAATAAAGTTATTGAAAACAGGTTGCGTTGTCCGCCGCAGAGAGATCACCCTGCGGGCTCCTCGTTGCGTAAAGTCCTTCTGGCCAGACCTCAGCCAGGCGCCTACTTTATATTCCTACACGTTACGTTTCGTTTGCAAATAATGTACGTAGTACACACATTTCCAAAGTGCTTCAAGCGCGTGCTCAACAATGTCTACTAGCTTTACATGATACTTGTTAAAATCGTTGCTGGTAGCACCACCAGTCATCCTTCTGCACTACTAATCCAACAGCATCCAACAGCTTCGTTTTGCCGTAATTCTAAAGTCAGCGATTTTTACTGAGTGCATAGATGATGTAATAAATAAAAATATTAGAAAATGTTACTTATACTTTAAGAATTATTTAACTTGAAACTATGAATATGTGTATGTATGAACATAAAATTTTATGTTGTGATTTCAAAAGTAATTCAACTGGAACCATATGAAGTTAATAATACTCGTAGCTAAAATCTACATACAAACCGTAGGTTTATAAAACAAACAAATATGTGTATATAATATTCATGAGCTATACAAAAGATTAAACTGGTTACTGTAGTTTATATTATTGTTTAAAAACATTATAATTATTACTTCAATTTTATGCTGTTTTAAAATATTTTAATGAAAATACTTAAACAATTGATGATGAAACAGAAAATAAACATGTCTAACCTTTTTATTATAAGACACTATGAGCCTAAACTGTCGGCTTACCGAAAATCATTGACGTTAGAATTACGAAAGGTTATATTTCTCTAACTACCTTTGTACATATACGTATGTAGGCGGATGCTTTTGCAGCATTTTATCATAAAAGATTCCATAAAATTGATAATCTATTTTCTTGTGAATGACCTTTTAAAGTTATTTCTGTTGTAATTTCAATAGGTTATGTTATTTTTGCGCTCCATGATCAAACACTACATTTTTAGCGCTTGATTCTTTAAATACCTATGAAAGTATTTAATTAGCTCATTTATGATATGCTCATTAGGCGACGCTTATTTAACACCCTCAGTATTTTAATTAGACTGGTCACATGCGGGTTGGACTCACAAACTGCGGGTTCCGTAGTACATTTTTAATTTTTTCCCAGAAATATTAAAACGCATTATTAGCCATATTTAGCCATATTTTCCTGTGCACGATTTAGACAAAACTATGCCGTGAATATAAACATAATATGCAACTATGCTAAGTTTTAAGTTTGTACATCAAACACTTTCTTATATCATATAATAGCCATCTTTTTTAATACAGAATCTTATATTGGTAGATAAGACCGCGTTGCCGCCTTCAAAAAAGAGTAGATTGTTAATTAAGTTTATTTTTGTTCATGCTACACGATGTCATCTCCAATAATTATTGTTAAAGGGATTTTAGAAATCATTTTTACCTTGCGACGATTAGAACGTCCAATTGGTTTCATATGTTTCATATATAATATTATATATTAAGACTTCATTGAAGTCAATTGATAAGGGTTTTTAAATCTTTCTAATCACTAATACTTTGTTTTGTTCTATTGTTGATGCTCCTAGCGTTCCATTAAGTCTCATGCAAGTATAGACGATATAGTCTTCTTGTATTACTCCCTACTAACTCCCTACGAACTATGAGTATTTACTTAATTCCTTAGGAGCTTACTGGTAACCTCATTCACTCGCAGGAACACAACCAGCCTCCTGAAAGTAATCATTTAATTGCGGTTTCCTGCGAAGTGGAGGTACTTCCACAGTCAAACTGCTTTGATACGCCATAGCTTTCTTAAAATTATCCAGAACAAGATAAATAGACATGTTCATGTACACTAAGGTGTGTCCTGTGAGGAAATCGAATCCATGAGCATTGGTAAAGTAGCATTACTAATTACTCCGACACAGAGATTGACGACTGAAAAAATAGTCCAGTAGTAACCCTTCGCGCAATTAATTTTAATGACCACCATGCCGAGTGACTTAACTGTCTGAAGGAACTGTCAGCCGTTCTTGCTTAATACTAATTTGTCCTTGTCAATACTGCAAAAATTGGATAGCAGTCAAGGCAAGAACGCTAAAGAGAAAACAAATTTACCGCGTTGTCTCTTTGCATCTAAATGGATGTTGAATGGCGGCAAGGCTGCTTACATATTAGCCTTATAGTACAACGTCCTCTTCAATCCATGTTGAAAGATAGATTTCGTAACGTAGACTGTCAGCTATGATCTTGATGAAACCTCATTCTTGATTTTCTGTCTCAAAATACAAACACATGCAGTTATTAATTTACGGCAAATGCCATAAGACTACAGAGTCTTACGGCATTTGCCATAAATTATTTGTACCGTACCGTAATCCACTTTAACTTGAAATAAAATTGCACCTACAATCGTCTCTTTTAAATCCCGTGTTTTCAAATCAGTCAATGGCGACAAATGCTCTCGTCTAAACATTTTATATCACTAATGTTTGTTTTAAATAATTCTATATAGATCTTTTGAATTCTAAGAAAAAGGGGGACTCCTAACACAGATAGTTCTTATTTAAAAGGAGCCCTCCTGCCACAAGTTATTGTAATTACCTAAAAAATGCCGAATAAAGATTTTTTTTTTCTCAATTTATTTTTTACCCGCTGACGCTCGCAACACCACGGAGATGTTACTCGCGCGCTGCCAATGTTTGTGAGGATGTTTCGTCACAGTATCCAGTAATTTCTATGCTGTATCTCACCCTTCAAATCATAATGCAGCTATATAAATATAGCAGCTTGGTGGTAGAAATAGGTGAGACAAAGGTACCCACGCAGACGACTTTTGTACAAAGTCTCCCTCTGGTAAAATCGATTCGCTATTATGATCCAGGTGACATATGGTATATTTTATGTAAATATAACTTACATGGTGACTGTGACGTTAACCTAGGGAAAAAGAGAACAATAAAAGCAAAAACCCACAACGGCGGGAAAAGTGGGAAAGCGGTAGTGATCCGGAACGATATTTTTTGTAACTTTCGTGATTGTATGCAACCTGTCACACAAAAAACGATCGCAACTTGCTTCTTGTGTGACAGGTTGCATACGAATACTACCTAGACATAGACATAGAGCCATAAATTCTGTTACAAATGAATATGCATTTATTTTTTTATGAATTAATGTAATCTTAATAAAACTTATATGTACATATTTATGGAAGACTCAACAAAAATAAAAAAATATATTCTATTCGAAATAGACTTTGGCTTTAATCTGCTTGGCCACGAATCTATGGTTTACGCACTGTTTCCGTGGGAAATTGAGCCACTGCTTGCTCCCGAGATTTCTTAAGAGACACAATGTCGGCGTGTCGTTTCGAGCAGGCCGTATCCTCTAAAACTGACCATAATTTGTAGTCTAAGGTGTTCTGAGCTGGGCTACATGAGGGCCAGTCTTCAGCTCCTACAGTCCTGAACGTTGGTTTCGAGTAAAGCTTGGATGGTTCGTGCCTTATGAATAGGTGCAGAGTCCTGGTGGAAAGTCCACGGTACATTTTTAAAAAGTGTGTACTGGCACTTCGCTCATCGCTGACTCAGCGAAACACATGATGGACGCGCAAGTGCCTACTCGCCAGTCGCCTTCCGCCATCCGTTTCGTCCGTTGGTTCGCACATAGTACTTATGATTTTTGATATATAATTGTAACGTTTAATATTCCATATATTTCGTGAACTGAGTCACATGTTTTTACCTGAACATCCTTCTAAGAACCCGGACCATCACACCTACAACTGGTGGCACCCGCGAATTTTATGTGATTCAGTGAACTTTAAATAGTTAATAGATTCAGGCGTTATTTTGCGAAAGTCAAATTTACATGCAATTTGATCTAATCTGCTTTGTGTGCTTCCCCCACCAATTAGTTCATGAGGCCTAGCGCTGGCCGGCACTTTCAGTGAACTTTTTATGATTCTGTGTTCAACCGAGTCACACAGGGGCGACTCAACTTCACCGACGGACGACGGCAGCCGTGGTTTTCAGGTGGGCCGTATGCTTGTATACCTCCCGACGTTAAATCAGAAGACAGGAAAGGTAGGAAACGGGACAGTAATTAATTCAAATGGTTCTCTCACAAAATTGTAAGAGTAAGGTGTTAAATTGTGAAATGTTACAGCAAACCACATGAAATATGCTTAATGTTTTGGTTTGACTCCCCTGAATCTTTAATAAAAACATTTTCCGAAGACATAAGAATATCTATTACATGAATATTATATTTAATTTGGAAGTTACATCTAAAAAATCTTCTACTTTTTTTTACATAATGATAATAAAAAGAAGCAAAAGAATCGTCTCCAAAAATATGACAGTGGTAATAAAATGGCACACAATAGAAAAGACAGGAAATATGTAGTATTGAGAATGTGACACTACACTGTCTGTCTGTCTGATGCTGAATCATGTTATTGTAGTTTGCTGGTAGCTCACTGCCCATTTCGGTTGCTGCTGAGCTGAGGAGAAGTGGTGGGCTATAACATTATTTCTAGCTAATCACATTTTTTCACCCGCTATAGTAGGATTCTAGCAACGAGCTCATAAACTGGTGGAATAGGAAATATGACATATCACATTCTGGGTATGGATGTTATACAACTTAACACCTCTCCTACAGCCTTACAATTCCGTGACAGAAACATGTGAATTAACCACTATCTTGTTTCGCACTTTCTCCATGGTCAGGTTTTAGTGTTTTAACTTAGTTGTTAGTTAAATACTATTTATTCGAATTATAAAATACAAATATAAAACAATAATACATTACGTATTATTCTCAAATACCGCAAGAAGATATCCCCTTTGAAATAGTATACGACAATTGTAGTCCCCATGGATCTAACGAACTATCAAAAGCTGCCATTCAATGATCTTTCTGTCAATATATCACTTTTTATTTATAGATTTATTTGTGATTACACCGTTTTCATACCAGGTTTACTTTCAACGATACTCCGTATCATAAACCTGACTTACTATGGAATAATGAACTCATCTTTCAATATTGTGGGATTTAACGACACCAGTAACGTAGGCAGCGATATTTTCGCTGATTGCTTTGTTATTAACGTTAGTCTGTACTTAATTTCAAGATTTAATAGCTTAGATATCCCGCCGCAGTTATCCTATTAACTAATATGCATATAACAGTTTTAATTAACGGTTACATTTATGGCGTACGTAGGTTAGTCTAATTTGAAACGTAAACTAAATGCCAGCCTGAAATTCAGGAAATAGATAAACTTAAAATACAATAACCTTATCTTAATCTAAAATTTCATGGAAATTGTTAGAACCATTATCGAGATCCACGAAATATATTTATATGCAAGAATTGCTCTCTTACTTGTGTAAGACAATGTGTAACAAAATTTACCTAAATTTATATAGGTATGTACATAAAAAAAAACTGAAAAATATGTTTACTTTCAACAGTGTTCAATGTGAGGGAAACTTAAATTAATAAATTAATTAATTAGTACCAGTCTCACTTCCCTTCACGTGTACCTCATTTTACCCACACAACGTTGTTGTATTCAGGGGGAGTCCGGGGTGTTCTCGCATCGTCATTTCGTAATTTGCACATTCTTGCGTGGGATGGTTGTGTGACAATCAATAAACATGATAATCGAGACGAAGAATTTCAACCAGTGGTGTAATGAAGGCGGTCAGGCCTGCTCTTTATCCTGACCAACTCGACAAAGATTTATTTGACTTTTTCGAGCGCTATCGCAATAGTGAAGGCAAGGCAAGGCTGACGCAGCTCGAGTGTTCGACCAGTAGACTGGTGGCATACTCGGTGAAGGCCTGCGTCACTATTTCTTTAAACGAGTAGCGACGAGAACTGCAGCTAATGTATTTAGAAGTGCATTCGAACTTAAGTACACAGTTTGGTAATCAAAAATTGATAGTAACTCCAATATAAGATCTCGACATAGATAAAATAGTAAATTAATATATATAATATATACTTACACCCACATTGAGTACATTATAGCAAAAGTGTACTTGGTTTTCTTATCCGCAGCACTAAGGTATTCATAAGCCCGCGAACAAAGAACATGCTGTATAACTACTTGGTTCGAGACACCTCGCTATATGACTCGGTAATTTATCAAACATACTTTTAATTTCTACCTAGTGTTATCCCGTTTTCTAGTGCTTTAGCGGGGTCCGCTATCTAAGGATTTGGCGAAGATACTGAGATTTTGACATGGACCAATAGACATCCTTAACCCAGAGAGAAAATTAAACCTTTCTTAGGTTGACACATCTCTTGAAATATAACTTCTGGGACGTGCGGCTTTGCTCACTATGTTTTCCTTCACCGCCGAGCCAATGATACTCGTAGTAACACATTTATCAATAAATCTGAAAACACGAATTTATATACCTGCCCATGCCTGGATTCACTTTTTTTTTTATACTACGTCGGGAGACATACAAGCATACGGCCCACCTGATGCAAAGCGTGTACCGTACCCTATTAACGCTTGCGATATATTAAGTATCACTCGCGCGATGCCTCCCCTGCTGCTTACATAGCAACTCCTTGGGAGCTTACTGGTGACCTCACTCACACGCAGGAACACAACAACCCTCTAGGGAGTTGTTATTTGGCTGCGGTAATTATATTATTCACACTAATAAATAAACTGTACTCAATTGCTTGCCAGTTTCCAGTTCTGTTTACCAGTAAGGTGACCCCGTCATTACATGAAGCCTTTATTTGTACCATACCCGCAAATCAGAACTCGATGGAAACTCCACTGTGGCACGGCTTTGTAAACTCTTGAGCGAACACAAATATCACGTACATGTTCATGCTTGTAGAAAGTCAATTCTACAAAAACGCCTTTAAGCTCTTTGAAGCGTGGAATAAAATAAAAGTAAAGTGTTTATTAATGTGATTTTATTTTATTTTTACATTTTTGGGATACTTACGTCTAATTTACAAACAATATTACAGAAGTCTAGTATGAAGATGGACAATTACAAGTTTCCGCAGATAGAAAAAATGTGATGACAACATTATTGTGAGGTAGTCTTAATTGACTTTTGATGAATTTGCGCCCAGCTCGGTGGTGGAGTAGTTACCACTGCTACTTTAACATTAACGGGTTCGATTCCCACACAGAACAAAAATTTGTATGCAAAACACTTTTATTTTCTTCCTAGCATTATTCAGTTTCCTGAGGCATTAGGATAGGTACATGTCTGTTTGTCTTGGTCCGGATATTTTGAAGAGTAATAGGACACATCAAAGCAGCCTAACTAGTGAATTAAAAAATATCCTCTTTACTGATAAAAAAAAAATCCACGATTGAAGAGCACTACAACAAGCAAAATGCACTGTTCTAAAGAAGCGGTTCAAGTGTTTGGAAAGGTACAACGTAGTCATCATCCTGCGTCCGTAATGGTTTGGTGGGAGGTACCGTATCAAGGAGTCACAAAGCTTAATTTGTGTGAAAAAAGAAATGAAGACTTCAGCCAAAATGTATCAACTATCTTGGATTCTGTTGTGACACCTCTCAGCAATACACGTTTAAAAATGTACTGTGGACTTTCCAGCAGGACTCTGTACCTGGTAACAAGTCACGAACTACCCACGCCTGGCTCGAAACCAATGTTCCGGACTTTATAAGAGCTGAAGACTGGCCCTCGTGTAGCCCAGATCTGAACCCCCAGGCTACAAATTATGGTCAGCTTTAGATTGCATGGCCTGTTAAAACGATACTCCGACATTGTGTCTCTTAAGTAATATCTGGAGCAAGGAGTGGCTAAATTTTCCATAGAAACAGTGCGTAAATCCATAGATTCGTGGCCAGACAGATTAAAGGCCAATATATCAAACTTATGGCTGAACTAGGTATTCAATACGCACTTCTGCAAATATACACAAATACGTAAGCACTCTAAATACACACACAAAAACACACACGTACACACATACATACAGACACATACATTTAAACACAAGGCATTAGTTCATATCTTAATAAAAGCGGCGATAGACCAGTGGATAAAGAATCAGCTTTTAACCAACAAGTTCTGGTTCAAATCCTGGTGTACCATCAAATTGATGTTCTCGGATATATGAACATATATGTAATCATCGAACATAAGATTAAGAAAATCGTGAGGAAACCCGCTCGTCCAAGAATTATTATTAATTATTACATTTTGAAAGTAGTGAGAGCTAACTACAGAATGGTCTGATTTCCCCTCTACCTTGTGGAGGTATGACGACAGGCGCTCTATGTGAAAATCTGTATCTTCGCCAAATCCTTAGGCTTATGCAGCGGACCCCGCCGAATTTACGCTACGTAATAGTTCATATTTCATGGTAAAAAAATACACAGCAGCTTAATTATATATTGCGGAAGACATTACAGGAGAGAGCCTAGAGATTTGTAATATTCTCGTAAGTTACGACCTAGTTCAGACTCCAGACTCTTACAGGGATTTTGAAAATTGTTGTTATTGTAATAAGATATTAGGACTGGTGATAAATTATGAGAGAACTGTATATTATAAAAGAATAAATTAACCGTCAATACGTTATGACCTGTCATACTGTTGGAAATGGCTCAACACGAAACAAGAGTTTATGAGGTGACTCTTTATATTGTCCCGTATATTTTTAACGGTTTCCAATATATCTAGATTAGTTTGGTCATAATATAGTTATAAACCATAGGTAATCCTTTTGAACGGTTTATGTTAAAAGATTACTACCATAGGCTCATCTTATGACGTTGATCGCGATGTAAGCCCGATGGCGGAGTGGTTAGTAATGCTACCTTAACACCAAGACTCACTAGTTTGCTTCACAAACAGGGCAAGCATTTGTGCGTATGAATATGTCTGATTGTCTTATACTGGGTGTTTTAAGAGACTGGTGCATCTAAGCCTGTCTGGGGAAGTACCTCCTTACAGAAAACCACAGAAGAATAGAGTAATGTTACCAGTGAGCGCCTAAGGAATATATTTTTTTTTCTATCTATCTATCTATAACTTCACGCCAAATCCCTTTCGGGGTAGGCAGTGAGAACCGAGCGCCACGTGACTCGATCCTTACATATCTCACTCGCTTCTTTAACATTCATTGCTCTTCTCATGCACGCACGCCGGTTTCTAGGGCTCCTGACATCACCTTCTGATAGAACATGACCAATTTGGTCATGGTAGGTAAGTCTTGGCCTTCCCCGGCTCCTACATCCTTCCACTTTTGCATTGTATATCTGCTTCGTCATTCTTTCATCTTGCATTCTTTCTACATGCCCGAACTATCGGAGCATGCCTCTTCTTATTTTAACACCGACGCTCTCTTTCAGACTATATTTTTTTTTAATTCATAAAATTTTATTAAAAAAAAAAAATATGAAACGCCCATTGACACGAATGGAATTTTGTCTATTAGTAAGTTGCAATAGCTTTTTATACTACTAATATTCTACTAGGCTAAATAGGCTGCAACTATAACCAGTAAGACACATCTACATGCAACTATTCCAAAAAATCAGATTGCATGCCTAAGTAGTTCGGTAGAAAATCGAGTCCAAAATTTTGTTAT
Source organism: Pyralis farinalis (assembly GCA_947507595.1). Lineage (NCBI taxonomy): Eukaryota > Metazoa > Arthropoda > Insecta > Lepidoptera > Pyralidae > Pyralis > Pyralis farinalis. The sequence goes on along the minus strand of OX382261.1, from coordinate 9,455,704 downwards.
ATGCCCACAAACAAACATACGTATATGCACACACGTGCCCGTAGCTAGTCACGCGCATACGCACATAAATGCACACACACGCAGAGAGAGAGAGAGAGAGAGAGCGAGAAAGAGACATGGATCTTCCATTGAAGCAAAATAGTCATTTTGACTTTTCGGAAAATTCTTTAATAGTTAAATAATATTAATTAAATTTTTTTATGACTCAAGAAGCATACGTTCGAGCTGATATAAAGTTATTCTGAAAAAAAGTTCGCCATACAAGTAGAATCGCTAGCACGTTGCTACCCTCTTTGATAACACAGTAACATCTCAGGATCTTATCGGTAATCTCGCTCACTCGCATTAACGTAACAACCCTCCATGTAGGTATTATTCGTCTATTTCTTCTGTGAGGTGAAGGTGTCAACTAGAATGGTGCACAACGTGCAGGTGAGCTTGTATCTGACTCGAAAGAATAATACACCCAGAATAGAATAAGCATAAAAAATGTGATGAAAACTGCTGTTAAATATAACTTTTCAGATTCAGCAAAAGTAACTCCTGCTTTTTAAGTTTTATTTTTTTAAATTACTTTTATGTCTATTAAATTCTTATTTATTACACACGCATTTCCAATAGTTATTAGTTAATTAATTATTAATACCATTCAATAAGGGAGAGAAATTTAAATGAAGTCTCAAACGTGGGCGACTAACACTATTTAAAATTCCAATCACGAAACTAAACTATGTGTACTACATATATCGAACCCTGATATTAGACTGCGGCCACTGATCGTGCAATAAATATGTATGAGTATACGGCCATCAAGTGTCAGATATTTGCTTGACCAGAAATGATTGAGGTGGGCGTAATTCAGAGATATGTGTGGAATAATACGAATATTTGTTTATATCAACACAAATCAAGTGTGTGTGAAATTTCATCTGAATCGTCTGCAAATAACGTTTCTGTTTTAGCCCGGGATACATACGGGTACGTGTGTTTGTGTGCCGGCCGATGATTTTGGACTTGGATCAGCATCATAAGATTCTTTAACTATAGTTATATGAAGTAGTTACATGATGAAGAAATAGTACTTAATTCGGCAGTAAAGTTTGCACAGGGCAAAGTATGCAAGTGCCATTTTTTTATGCTACGTCGGGAGGCATACAAGCATACGGCCAGCCTGATGTAAAGCAATTACCGTAGGATATGAACGCTTGTAATATATTAAGTATCACTCAGGCGTTGTCTCCTCTACAACTCCTTAGGAACTTTCTGATGACCTCACTCACACGCAGGAACACAACAACCCTCTAAGGAGTTGTTATTTGGCTGCGGTTTTCTGTGAGGTGGAGGTACTTTTTTGTTTGTTTTTTTTATGAAACTAGATTGGCAAACAAGCATGCGGCCCGCATGGTAAGCGGTCACCACAGCCTATTAACGCTCGCAGCACCACGGAAATGTTACTCGTACGCTGCAAATCTTGTGACCTAAGGTTGTTTCGTCACAGTACCCAGTAATTTCTCTGCCATATCTCACCCTTCAAACCGGAACAAGGCTATACGTAAATATAGCTACTAAGCGGTAGAAATAGGAACTTCCCCAGACAGGCTGAAATTCATCCTTCTAATTAACAAATGGGCCTCTAGCTAAAAAGATGTAGGGCACATCGATGAAGCCTGGCTGTGTAAGTACCTCCAATTCAGAGAAGACCACAGGCAAATATTAGCTCCCTAGTTGCTGATTGTTTTGTTTCTGCTAGTGAGTGATGTAACCAGTAAACTCCCAAAGATTTGCTGTATTAACCCCAGACTGCCAAGGTGCGAGTGATTCAACGGTAACTGTTTTAGATCAGGCGACATATACTGGTTTGGCTAACGACCTTGTAAGAAATACGGTAAAATTTGTAAAAGAAAATATTTTTGTAGTTGGTACTGTATTGCTGTCCATTTTTTCAATTTATAATATTTTTTAAACATAAATATATATATATATATATATGTAAATAACAATATTGTATTTTCTGTATTAATATATTTTTATTTCTAACTCTAATATTAATTTAAAAAAATTTTGTTCAATCAAAAAAATATTTTAAAATAATAATGTGTAGCCTACTCCATTGAAGTGAAGCTAAGCGTAAGTAAATCTACAGCAACAATGTACGAGTAAATAGCCGTCGACCTTAATGAAGTTAGTTCTAGTTTTTTGTTCATAAAATTAGGACAAATTTTAAAGTCAATCACTAAAATTGAGATAAACAAATTCTCACATTCATGGAAGTACAATCAAAATCGCAATATATACAAAACAAAAACTGTTTTTCAATTCCATTTGTTGGTAATTCTTTATCGACTGACATATTTAAAAAAATACATTCAATCGAACCTTGGAATAAATATACATATGAAAGCTGTGTTAAACCTAATCCAAATTCTCAATTCATTGATAAACTTGTAAGATTAAGAAACCCTTAAAGCGGTGATTTCGTTATTCGAAGGTGAGTGCCCTCGGTATAGAACCCCAATAAGCAAAACTTGCCGTATTCAAATTCTCAGCACGCTGGTCATTGCAAAAGTTTGGAAATAATACCGACCCGTGTTTTTCTTCCACTTTCCTAAGAACAACTTGTCAGAAAACCTTGTCGTTTTTCTTTTCTGCCAGTTGGTTAACCCTTTAGAATACAGAAGTACCTAAGTAGATTTTTTTATATTATTTAAACATGGAAGCATACGAGACATGATGCTTAAAGTTGTTATCGTAGCTTATAAACACCTGCGATACAGGAACTATCACACGTCTGAGTAAGTGAGGTTACTGGTAAGCTCGGAGTTGTTGTGTTAACATCAGAGGTGGCACCACGCAAATGATACTTAAAGTATTGCAGGCGTTCATAGGCTACGGTAATTGGCTTTTTACTATACTACATAAAAAAATACTGTTAACACCTTCGGAGGAATAGAACAGCCCTTCAGAGAGTTGTTATTTTGCTTCAGTGGTCTAGAAGACCTACCACCTTAGCAAAATAAAAAAACTCCTGACCTAGCTACCTACTTCCCAAGTCGTAAAGAACGGTTACAAAACATGACGATACATTTTCACTATAGTGAGCAGTAATAACGAAGTGTTCTGAGCAGTTGGATCGTAGTTCAACCACAAGGGAAGCCCGGACTTATAACACTGACATAACAAGGTGCTTTAATAAAATAACCACATGTTAAATCATAAAGAAAGTTCCGAGGTATATGGTTGATATAGCTCGGAACTTTCTGAAGATGCAGAGGCGTTGTCGGCGATCCGTAATGCTATTATATCTTCTTCTTCCGAGCGTTTTATTTTTAGCGTTGTTCCTAATCCACTAGGATTAACGAAGTCCCCTACCTCAGTCTAAAGATTTGGCGAAGAGGCTTATTTTGACACAGAGCGACTGCCATCAGACTTCAAAATCCCATAGAGAAAACCAGACATTTCTTATGTGGGTACCTAAGAAATGTCTGGTTTTCTCTCAAAATATAATCTTTTGATCGTGCGGTTTATCTTACGATGTTTTCACTCAACGCCGAGGAAGTGTATGTATGTATGTGTATGTATATCTTCACGCCAAGTAAAGGAGAGAATCGAGAATTTGGCGAGGAAGTGATAGTTACGAATATGTACAGAAATCCGAAAACATGAATTTAATGGTATATGCCTTTACCTGGATTCAAACATGGGTCTAGTCGGTTAATAAGCTATAAGTAGTGATAGCCTATCTGTAATACTCGTAGTTGTAAATAAAACCTAAAACTTACAAATTGCTATATGTAATTAAGTTTAAGTTATTTATAATGATGGATACTCATCATCATCATTTCAGCCTGTATTTGTCCATTACCACTCTCCTCGATCCTGAGCAACCTGCGCTCTTCGCCTCCCTACAAATCTTTTGAGGTCGTCGCTCTGAGTGGGGGGTCGTCCCACAACGCGTGTACCAGTACAGTGACTATTCGAAAACCATTTTCACTAGTTGTCTGTTCTATGAGCAATGTGAACTTCAGCTTGCTATTCCTTTGGGTTACGTCAGTCACTTTAGTTCTGCGGATATCCTCATTTCTGATTCTATCACGCAGCGAAATCCCGAGCATAGCCCTTTCCATAACACGCCAAGCGACCTTGACCTACACACTATTAAGGTCATTGAGCATAATGTCATGAGAACTATATCATCTCCAAATCGAAGGCAAGTGATGTATTTGCCATTGATATTACACCGTATCCTTTCCCGTCCAAGAACTTGAAGACGCGTTGAAGAGTTCCGAGAATATAAAGCCGCCCTGCCTTTTATTTTCTTGGATCGGTTTCGTACACTAGATCTATACTCGGATACACATCGTTGCCTTACTATGCAAACACTTCAACGTTTCGATTTACCGATAATCAATTCGATTTCGCTGGAGAGTCTCTAGCGCCGCCCATGTCGCAACTGAATCAAAGATTTTTTCGTAATCCATATACACCAGACATAATGATGGATACTATCGGTCCTTAAAGTATGGTCACTGACTGAAATGACTATGAAAATAGACATTATGTACACATATGTGTGTGACATTCTTCGTTATTAATATCCTTACCCTAAAAAGGGAAGTGACGTTTGTATGCAGAGTATTGCGGAGTCATGCGGAAGCTATACGGTGGCCAGTGGGCGTTGCGGTGTGACGGCCTAATTGTATGAAATGTGATACATCATTCATAGCTATTCAGTCTATGTGTGTATGTAGTACTACTACGTAGTGGATATAACGAGGGTTCATGCGATATGCTTATGCAGATTCCAAATAATCATAAGTGACAGTACTGTCGAATATCAAATTACTTCCTCGTTTTCATCCGAAATAGTAATAAATGCACAAAACTTATTTGAAATGGAATCACATAGAACTGTATATTATCAAATGAATCTACACAGTACAGAAATATGTTTAAAGTGTGAGGAGGAAACGGCAGCAATTTTTCACAGTCAACTATGTGATAATGCACGACCCCCACACCATACAAAAACACTCCCCATTCTAATATGATGTTGTGTCAGTTCTTGTAGACTTTTAGTTGTGAACAAGGAATATTAAAACTATTAGTATTCAGGGTAACAAGGAACCTTTATAATATTATTCTTTTGCAAGGCTGCCTATTGGCAGTTAAGAATTTTTGGGAAGTTCGATGGAAGTGGATATGTGTGCCTGCCTAATCTCACATACAATTGAAGCAGCGTTGGCTGCAGCCTGTCTGTAGGTGGGTTTAGTCGTTTCGAGTTCCTCCATTATCAAATAGTACGTTAAACCGTTGATTATTTTAGCAGATAACAGTCGTTAAGGATAAAGAGGTAGGGGCGCGGCCTAACTGGAGAAATACTTCCACCTCATCGCAAAACCGCAAGCAACTAACAACTTCCAGAAGGTTTATTATATTCCTGGGAGGTAACCAGAACGCTGATGAGGGTGGTAATACACGAACGATTATTTTTATATTGCAAGCGTTATTAGTCTACGGTATTTACTTTTCATCAGTTAATTCGCTTGCTTGTATACCTACGACGTTATATAAAAAAATCACAAGTCAAAACACTTAAGAACCCGAAAGATTCCTTTACATTACATGCCTATATAATCGACCTAGAGAGGGTGTTAAAACCCGCGTGTAAACCTTGCATTAACAGCGCTTTGCCTAAGAGCGCACACTAGTAAGCGTGTTGAAAAAGATTATAATCGTAACGAAATCATTACAATAGTAATGAATTATTTTCCCTAAATTAGTTAATAACCTTCAGACTTTACAAGATCGATATTTACGATGAAGTACAAGTAGGACGCATTCAACGAGCTCGGTGGCGGTATGGTTAGTAACGCTACTTTGACACCGATGCTCGTGTGTTCGATTCCCACACAGAACAAACATTTTTACGCATGAACATGTCTGTTTGTTTTGGGTTGGGTGTTTTTTTATGTATCGTAAGTATGTATTTAATCAAAAATGTATTTATGTATGTTTCTCAGTCTAGTACCCATAACAAGCTTCGCTTACTTTTAAGCTAGTTAAATAAAACAAAAATACCAAGAATATTAACAATACACACTACACTTAATCACACTAAAAACCTTAAACTTTACTTAACTCTAGTAATTTTTGTTGATTGATTGTACCTATAATACTTTATTACTATGTTTGATTGTACTTCATATTTTTTTTTATATAATACTAAAATTAGTTTAATTTTGAGATTTTTTCATTAATTGCAGGTGTACTTCAAAACTGAATCGGTATTCTAAATTACAACGGGTTTCTCCTTTGTTTAACTAATCAATAGTATTTATTTTATGCAATTTGATCTAACCTGCTTTGTGTGCTTCCGCCACCAATTAGTTCATGCGGCCTAGCGCCGGCCGGCACCCACTCACTACCGTTAGTAGATGCAACTTTTTGGTATAGGGTTTGCTTTATTGCAATGACAAAAGTATACAACGTCTCAAAGTTTGCTTTGGTGATCATAATATTTGTTCCCCGCGTGCGACTGTTCAACTTCAAACTTTAAAATAAATTTTGATCATTGAAATGCGTAACATTGTACTCGTGTTCACTTGACAGTTTCAATAATCGCTTTGTCCGCCATACTTCGGCCATAAAGGCTTAATTTAGCGAACCCTTCGGTAATGATAATGGGTATTATAGTTTTGTTCAAGGATCTCTCAAATTCCGTTTAGGTTATACCCACATAGAATAAGTTAAAAATATCATTAGCAGAGATGGCTTGCAATAGTTCACCAAAAATTATCTCCGGCCTTTCTAGCTTAATAATTTTTTTTTACGAATTGATTGTTCGTATAGTCAACGGCTTATAGTAGTTGCGGGAGTTCATAGGTATATATGTAGTTCATAATTCTTGACGAGATCGGTGGCGCAGTGGCGATACACGCTGTTATGTTACTTTGACACCAACGCTCGTGCGTTCGATTCCCACACAGGACAAACATTTGTGTGCATGGACATCTCTGTTTGTCTTGGTCTGGATATTTTAAAGATAGGTAGAGCGCATTAAAGCATGGGGAAGTACAGTGGGCCACATAGTAAAGTATATCACCTGTTAAAAGCGACAATATTCATATTACGTTATAAGTTGCTGTATTTGCAGCGCCAGCTTCTGTTTTTGACTTAAGTGTGCAGCGATCGAGATTAAATGCTCAAGGGCGGCACTGACGCGCTCGTTAGTTCGCAAGTCTCGCTAGTTATCTCGTTGACAGTCGTATTTGTGCATTGCTGATACTGATACTAAATTTTTAAAATACTCGTCATATTATCTCGTGGCCTAACTGGAACCCAGCTACGTAAAGCAGCTCACCCTAATAAAATCTTGGGCTCAAATCCCAAGACATTCTTAATTTTTTCCTATATTTCTCAATTTTATAAACTATCTTCAAATTACAACCTTTGCGACAAACATCTATGGCCCCGAATAATAATTACAATTCCTTACCGAACCGTGTGCATATTTTGTGTTGTGTTATATCATTCTAAAGAGGGTATTTCTAAAAATGAACAGGAATTTACTAGTTGACTTTATTATGAATTAGCAATTAATCCTCAAATGTTTCTTTATCCACAATACGCATATCGGCTGTGTTTGTTTATGTTATCTGGCTGTGTTTGTTTATGTTATCTTTCCATTGGTTATAACTTTTTGTTGAATTGTGGCGCCCTTAACAATTTGTATTAATGATAATTTTATTTTAATATTAGATAATCGATAACATCGTTTTATGTCAAAAAAGTAAAAAGTCAGATTGTGAAAATGTCAGGAGTGTATGCAAAGTGTCAGAGTAATACAACATAGCACTAGAAAATAATATTACTACTTAACAGTGTATTTCATCCGTCTAAATTCGTCAATGATATATACACAGTTTTCGAAGAGTAAAGTGAACAAGCGAGCTTTAAGTGTTTTAGAGGCAACTCCTTAATAGGGTTCGGTAATAGGTTGTATGGTTCTAAGGTTGTTGTATGGTTCTATGGACATGGTATAACTATTTTTGGCAAAGCAGGCGGTACTCGGAGAAAGCACGACTAGGCGATTTGGATATCTAGTTGAAAAACTAACTATTTCACGCCTTTTTGTGTACATATTGAGGCTTTTTTTTTGACAAAAATACATATTCTGAAAATGTACATGGCTGGTAACGTCAAGAACTTGAATCTCCTGAACAGTGGGCTGCATGATTCAAGAGGATCCGCACCACAAATTGCTGGTATGTATTTTTTTTTATATCAGGAAAGCACGATTTATATCTACTGAGTTTCCCCACATGAGGAGCCCATAGCGTAGCGTAGCATAGTATTAGAGCATACGAAACCGTGGTATGCCATCATCGTAGTTTGCTGATCGCAGACTTTTGTCAGTGGGAATAGAGCATAGACAAATCTGTTAATTTTTTGCATACAGTATCTATATTCTCTTTCCATGTTAACTTCGAGTCTAATGTTATCCCCAGGAATTTTGTGGTTTAATTTTATATATATTTTAACGGGCATTTAATTACGGAATTTTAGATACTCTTTAAACACTGAACGTCATCCGTGTCTTCATGACTCCTGACCCATAGTCGAACAGTCCTTTTCTACAAAATAATAATTAATAACCAATTTCAACTCACCGCTGCTAAAGTTAATTCAACAAAAAACCAGTTGAGAATGCACAAGCTTGCCAGAGGAACACCTGGCTCGTCAATTATGTAATAATTCATTATTTTTTTTCGGCCATTTTGACCATGTTCCTGAGATAGGAACGGTGTTCCTGAACATTCCTATTTTACTTTTTTATGCTGAATCCGAATTTGAAGTCAATATTCGAATATTCGAAAAAAGCGACAGACAAACATATATTATTCATATAAGAACAGTGTTCCTGAAAAATGGTTATACTTACGGTTATATCCATCGGCGAGCAATTTCGCTGATACTCATGTTTTGTTCAAACAGAACAGTTATTTGTGCTTTAAGTATTCTTTTAAATTAGTCTGATGATATTAAGCGCAAATTAGTTTAAAATTTAATGTTTTGCATGCCAGTCACTGGCGCGACACACATGTACCGATCAATTGTTATATTGTGGACATATATTGATTGCCTGCAAATAAATTATTTGTATTTGTTCAACAACCAAGTTGTGAAACAATAATATAAGATAAAACTTTTGCTTGATTTAATAATTAAAACCCAATAACAATGCGTCATCTTATATATAAAATTCTCGTGTCACAATGTTAGTTACCATACTCATCCGAAACGGCTTGGCCGATTTTGATGAAATTGTATATGCATATTCAGTAGGTTACTAGGCTACTATCTATTTTTCATACCCCTAAGTGATAAGGGTCGTTACCACCCCAAATTTTCTTTTTTTTTGGAAAAAATATTTTATTATTTTTTTATGATGTGGCATTAAAAACTACATAGAACCCTAGTTTTTTACCCTTCTACCATCAATCCCTATTTTTATAATACTAAAATAATCCTAGGAATAATTTATATGGCAAAACAACGTTTGCCGGGTCAGCTAGTATAACTATAAAGTTTTAGCATAAGCACTTACCTTAATTTTGTTTAATACAAGAAATGGAATTAATTAATATTATTTCTGATATTAGTTTATAGCAAAATGTAGGATATTGAACAACATATTTAAAGAAAAATTCAGAATAATAGTAAAAACAAACATAATACCAAATTATAAACAAAATATAGCACTCAGTATTGAAAATAGTTGTCTTTCCAAGTCTTATTATATCCCATTACAAGACACTACGATGGAGCAGGTACTACATTAAATGTTATACTTAGCGCTCTATTATTTAAAGAATGAATTATAAATAAGCAAATTTGCTATGGTTTTTCTACTTTTTACTACTAATAAGATGCTTTTGTAATACTGTTGAATAACCATGCCAACATAGAACATATTAAACTTTTACTGTATGTATTTAGTTAGTTTTAACAATGATCAATTTTAATGTGTAGTATAATGTATCTGTAATCTGCCATTAACCAGACATGCAAAACTTTAAACTGTTTAATTTGTGCCCAAATGAACATTATTGTAATCATTCTTAATATAATTAGCAACTGTAATGTTCATTCTACGTTAACATTAGCTTAATGTATTTACACACAGCTTAAACATTCTGCGGTATTCGTATAATTCCGTAAGTAAAATAATTATAGAAATAAATGGATATATAACTTCATAAGGCATCTCGTTTGTATAAACGTGGCTATTCTAATTAGTCTCACTATTATTAAAACATTTACCAAATTAGGTGTACATCATCAATCAAGCGACGAGCAAAAGTTACACCCATATGTAATGTAGAGGCACTTGAGGAATTAAAAAACATGTCCATTATCTCAACAAGACTCAGAATTTTCCAGGCTTAGAATTATATATTTTTAATTATAATTACGTAAGTTTTTAATTATTATTTAGGCAAAGTATAAAATTTAAGTAATTCTATACTTTGCCTATTAGGCATACAATTATAGACCGATTGTCCATGTTGTATAAATTCATTACATGCGTATGTGATAGTGACGCCAAGGGTGAATGACAACAATGGACCTGGTCAGCAGTGGCGTGCACAGAGATTTTTGACAGGATAGGCAGAATTTTTTTAAAGCTATTTACTTACCAAAAATACAGCAAGTTGATTTTGGTTACCCAGTCATGTGGAAATAATGATGTATGTGATTGGTTAGCCACCTCAAATATCTACAGATTGATTGATTTTATATACATATCAATTTGCAGATATTCAAAGCGGCCTTTTGGTTTTGCATTAAAATTACGATTAACTTTGCCTTTAGTTTTTATTAATTTCAAATCCGGTGTACAGCGGCCTTTCTCAATCACTTGTTTTTTTTTTCACCGAAAGATAGTTTTGAAAACGCATCATTTTTTATTTTCCCTACACAAACACCACCCGAACAACTTGAATAAACAAACAATGGCGTCCCAAACAAAATAAAATTTAACATCAATTTTATACGAAATAATGAAATGGCAGTTTTTTTCACTCTAATTTTATGGAGCAAACATACTCTTTAAAATATTTACGTAGCAATGTTCGCTACACTTCGGTAATTTACGTCATCCTTCGGTTGAAAAGACAATGTCTCTAAACAGTCTAAACTATGCGATTGTGTGCGTTATTTGTGTTATTGTGGGCAATGTATTTACAGGAATCCACACTACACTATTCGTATTACCAACGCGGCACACATATGTAAATTTAGACAGAAATAGTTTGTGTCTCTGCCGTTAAGCTCCCATTGCGGCGCCAGTGTAGCACATCGATATAGCGGGTATTAATGAATCTATTTTAATAACTTACACCGATACCGGTAGATGGAGCTCTTTTTAATTTTTTGTTTTTGATACGAAATACTAGTTAAAAACTATGTTTAAGAATTAAGAAACATCGGACGGTATTTATGAAATTGATAGGGTAGGCAATGTATTTTTGCCTATATGGAGTGCACGCAACTGCTGGTCAGCGAATATCACTGATGAAAAAAAGGTTTTCCTAACTGCGAATCTCAGAATATAAAAAATCTCGCGTTCATTGGCGACTAACTTTCCGAAATCTCTAATATTTAGAAGAAATACATACAGCAAAAACGGCCAAGTAGAAGATTGTAAGAGATTGTTGGCAGAATTATGATTTGGTAACTGTAAAACAACAAAACATTATGATATATCCTGTATATCTCCCACGTAGCAATATCTGAACTATTCCTAGTACTTTACGACACACAGAAGAGTATCAGACATAAATATCGATTGTAAAATCTAATTGTAAAGGAGCTCTCTCTGCAATTCAAAAATATAACCCGCAATTATATAGAACTACATTTTTTCTGCAATTGTGTGAACCATGGCAGCAAAAATAAAAAGTTATTACTTTTTATTTTTGATGATGATGATATATGAGCAAGAGTGAGTGGATATATCGGCAGGTGCGGCCCTAGACGCACACATTTAGACCACATAGCTGATGTACTGAAAAAGGCCAAATCAAAAACATCCGAAACCAAGAGTATGCCAAAAGAGGTTGATGAGTGTGGACGAGGCAAGAGAGGTATGTATGTAACGGTGCACCTGGCGTTCCATAGTCTCTACCTGCCCTAATAGGAGAGGCGTGATGATATATATGTATGTATGTATAATTTGATAAAACTTCCGAAAAGCAAAAAAAATATGCTTTTAAATATAATGATGAAGAAAAATTAATAGTACTTGATTTTGACACCGTGTCCTTTTTTCTTACATGTAATAACTAATGTACTATAATTGCGAAAAAATGGTGGCATACCTCATTGCGATACCAAAAAATGATTAGGCATTAAAATGAAAATTCTGTGTCATAATTTTGACATAATAATTCTTCGTGTATGAAGTATCTACCGTTGTCTTTGTTTTCCGACTTTTCAGCGTCTTCCACTTGTTCAACCAGTTCCAAATATTTATCTGATGACAACACATTATAATGAAAAGTTTTTCTTCAGCTTGTCTGCTAGGTTTCATCCATGATAACACAAAATTAAAACGTACAATATAATAATAATTGTTATTTTATTAATATTATTACATTAACACGTAACAACTTCAATTCAAAGCAGAATGTATGTTTAAAATCAACAAGCGGGGCAAGTGAGAACGGCGGGACACGCGCGAGGCGTGAGAAATATGATCGGGGGAATTCCCGCATGCACAGGTTTTGACACGTACCCGCTTATACATTTTTGACTACGCAAAATTAGTATAGGCTAGGCCAAACCAGTTTATCCTGAAGTGTACTTATTCATCATATTAGGCTCAACCAGTTCAACCTAGGTTAAACTAGTTTCTACTATCGGCCATAGGGCGGACCAGTTTAGCCTAGTCTGTACCTACCGGTTCATCCTATCGTATAAAGGATAAACTGGTTTAGCCTAGGAAAAACTAGTTTGTTCTAAAATCGGGTTTGGCCGGTAACATATACAATGATTAAGTATTCTGCACAACGACTGAATTACATGTTTTGTAACATTCGGGTCCAATGTACAATTCAATTAGTATGTATATCTATCTACATAGTTAGTAGCATCTACATAGTACATCCACATTGTTATTTTCACGTAGGTACGCTAAGTTTTCAGGGCTGCTTAACTTCTGATAAAATGTGTCACAGTTGGTCATGGTAAGTGAATTTTCCAGAGCTGCCCAGCTTCCACTTTGCCGTTGTATATCTGTTTCAATCTTCTTTCATTCTATATAATATCTTCACGTTAACAACTATTTACATAACTCCGCAATTATAAAAATTATAATCCATTATCCTTGACTTTACATATATCCAGGCTATTAGTTACATTAAAATGTATTCACTGCCTAGAGTAACCTACCGCACATACTCTACCACACACGTATTTACTTATAGTAATTATCTAGAGGAGATTATGGCCACATTTACCTAAATAATCACGTCACAAGCAGTTATTTCGAACTATACATTTTTGCCGACTATCACTTTTCTTCACTTCCGGCGTGGAGCTTCCACCGTTTTCAAAGATTTATTGCAGCACGTGAACAATGTTACTCGTACACGTGATCTCGCAACCCTATTGCCTAACTCGTCCTTTTTAAAATTACTTAAATATTAGATCTCTATTGTTGCTACCTTCCAGCGCAATATTTTTATTTATTTGCATTCACTTAGCATTCATGAATGAACTAATTTGGCGGCCGTATTGCGGTCTGGTTCATATTTCACATAATGAATGAACATTGCTATAAGACATGGTTAATGAATCCAGTATTCTCGTTACTCTGCTATACGGTGCCCAGCTTTCTATTTATCTATAAATTCTCGCCAAACCACTTGCGGGGTTAGCTTTATTTTTAGATTTCATTTTTGTTGGTTTTACTTCAATTTATCCTTCCTATCAATCCTTTTAATCTAAAATACATATTAAATATAAATTACATACATATTCAATATACATATTTGATACATAGGTATCAAATTTTTATAACCGCACCGCTCGCCGACGGCGGGGAGTTCACCCTCACACGCTTGAACCGCTATGGTCGCGTACGGTGCGGTTCCAGAGAAGTTTTCTTCCGAGAACACTCAAGCTGTGGAATGAGCTCCCAGCCGAGGTTTTTCCAAGGAACTACAGCATGGAGTTCTTCAAGAAATGCGTGAAGAGGTTTTTAGAGGGTCGGCAACGCATGAGTGACGCCCCTGGTGTTGCAAATGTCCATAGGCTACGGTGACTGTTTAACATCAGGCAGGCCGTATGCTTGATTGCCACCTTAGTGGTATAAAAAAAAATAATTATTCAGTGCCCTTTAGACTTAAATTACCGAATCAGTCTAAACACACACATTCTAGACCGTCGTGATATGTTCTGCAGATATATGTTTTATGGATTGTAGCTACAACAGCATAATGAGATGAGGCATCGCTCGCATGCCAAAGTGAACCGCATGCCTGAGGCTTGTATGACATTAAACCAGCTTGCTAGGGTTTCATTTGTGCTAATTCTCGTGTTAACAGTATTACGCTTGCTTGTTTGCTTTGATTTAAATAATTTATCATAGAAACTAGTAAACGCCATTCGTCGAGGATATTCTGTGATTTAATAAGTATTCAGTTAATATATTACGCAATCAAAAGTTATCTGGAGGAGTTCGAGGTAAGGAAGACTATGCAATATCTTAATCTTTGTAATCAACCTAAATGACATGCAATATGAGGAGTGAATTGACTTGGCCCTTAGAAGTAGAGTTCCTAGCTCAGATCGAATATATTTTTACTTTTTCGCTTAGAGCGTTAAGCTATTTGGATACCTTAAATTTGAAGTATCAAACAGTGGTATTTTTTTTATATGTAACGTCGGAAGGCATGCAAGTATACGGCCCACCCGATGTAAAGCGGTAGTGGTTCTCTGTCTACCTCGCGAAGGATTTTATTGTAATAGTAGTATTTGTCTACGTATAATAAATTAAATGCTGTAAAATTTATTATTTGCCAACTTTAGTAATGTGTAACTAGCACACCTGCTTTGTTCTGTTGATAACTAGTAACCTATGTCATTCGTAGACACAATGACCCTCTAGATAGTTGTTATTAGATCGCAGACTTTTGTAAAGAGGGATTCTTCTTCAGACAGGCTGTATTAATGGTTGTACCTTACTTACTTTTGCTGTATTCCTGCGTATGAGTGAGGTCACCAGTAAGCGCCTAAGGAGTTGTTGTTAACCTGTGTTAGCAGCAGAGGTGACATCGCGCGAGTGATACTTAATATATTATAAACGTTCATAGGCTCCAGTAACCGCTTTAATAAGCATACGCCCCCCCTGATGTAAAATGGTTACCGTAGCCTATTATTGTAATATATTATGATTCACTCGCGCGATGCCTCCTCTGCTGCTTACATAGCAACTCCTTAGGAGCTTACTGGAGACCTCGCTCACATGCAGCAACACAACAACCATCTAGGAAGTTGTTATTTAGCTGCGGTTTTCTGTGAGGTTTATTAAAACATCCAGACCAAGATAAATAGGCATGTTCATGCACTCAAATGTTTGGCTTATGTGGGAATCGAACCCACGAGCGTCGGTGTCAAAGTCGCGTCATTCTCTACTGAGCCACCGAGCTCGTCAAAAAAACAGGTGGGCCGTATGCTTATATACCTCCCGACGTTGTATAAAAAAAACTTTTCTTTTCGTCAGGCTTTTTCTCAGTAAAATTATTAATTATTAAAAAGTTAGATCTGCCCTACTTCTGTCAGAGCTTCGTTTGCTAGCATAAAGGGTACCCACGTACAGGGTAAGTTTCGGCTCTAACGGTGATAGTGAGCCACTGTTATCGTCACCCTTAATAATTCCTTTTAAGGACGACTTATACGAAACTGTCAAGTGATCCTAATAAGTATTAGGTACGAAATTCAAACCGACAATATTACTGCATACAGCACGTATATACAAGTTCTAAAGGTCGGAACCCTATTTCCCATTCAAGAAGTTTATACCCTTATGGGTATGTATGAGTAGGCAGTTGAAGTTTTGCTTCCAATTAAATTAATTTTCAAGAGAGACTCGATCCATTAAAATATTTGTTACTTACAATTAATATAGGTTGAATTAAGAACGGGCTTCTATTTTAATGTAAATTAATAAATATACAGAATTTCAATATATTCCAAATATATGTAGCATGGGTTCTTCAAAAAATATGTGAAATGATATTTAAAGGGTCAGCAACCTGCTAGTGATACCACCGGTGTTTCAAGCGTTCATCGGCTACGATAACTACTTACCAACAGGCAAACTGTTCCAACCCTTGATACCGACATACATGAAGTTGACTAATCATCAACCTTATATAGAAATATTCGAACGCCAGGAGCGTCGCAACAAAAGTAGAGTTTATACAATTAATAATTATTAAAAACCTTTAAAACTGACTTCCCTGACGTCACACCTTCACCAAAAAATATGAGCTAAGGTAACCGTTTTCGACGTTATCAAAATGATCATCTTAGGACAATCCTTGTAGAAATACCCTATTTTTTTAATTCCTACGGCGAGTGATAACTAGGATACTAAGAAGAAGAGTCTATATGTCCGGTACTAAAATTTTATACAGATATAGCCTTATGGCTGCTTCTGTCATTTGTCTACGGGCACTTGGCTCTAACTTTCTATACCATAACTAGTCATTCGGAGATCTGTATGCATATAGGCAAAGCCAAAAGAGCTTTATCCTGTGTTTCTTAACCGATATACTTTTTTATCATTTAAGTAACGAACTTTAGAGGCCAATAATCAATAATAATTTATCTATAAAAAAAACAGTAGAACTAAAGTTGAAAACGCATATTCGTACATGTTTTCTCTAAATTTTCAATATGTTCGGAACGTTGAGGCGAATACTAATTGAAAAAAAAAGGCTAATTCTCGTGATTAATTTGAGATGAGAATGAAAGTTGACCGATTCGAGATTGAATTTCGTAATTCATTAATAATTGGTTTTTTGCTCTTATCCATTTCAATCTGACTACGATAGGATTTCGTTTTAATTTTGATTCTATATCAATATAAATTTATCCTCACAATAGTGTATATAGTGAGGATAAATTTATAACGGTCTAAGGAACTAAGGAACAAATATAAAGACAAACAGACTCCCTACGTCCCTATGCAGTTACAGAGTGTTTATAGCTGAAACGATACAAATGTTTTTTAGGGTTCCGTACCCAAAGGGTAAAACGGAACCCTATTACTGAGGCTCCGCTATCCATCCGTCCGTCCGTCCGTCTGTCACCAGGCTGTATCTCATGAACCGTGATAGTTAAACAGTTGAAATTTTCACAGATGATGTGATTCTCTTGCCGCTATAATAACAAATACTAAAAAATAGAATAAAATAAATATTTAAGGGGGCTCCGATACAACAAATTTGATTTTTTTTGCCTTATTTATAGATAATGGTACGGAACCCTTCGTGCGCGAGTCCCACTCGCACTTGGCCAATTTTTTCATTTTGTTCAATCGGATAGAAATCAAAATGATAAAACTTCGCTTCTATGAAGAGTAAAAGGATATGTTGTTAAGTAGTCGTCCCCCATAAGAGAGAGCGGGAGGACCACAAAAAAGAAAGAGAATCACGGAAAAGGGAGAATCTGACACATACAATTTTCAGCCAGTCTTTACACTGATTAAAAATATTACAAAAAAGAAGAAAAGAGAGTTATATTACATGAGTGCTGTGGGTTGGTGAAATGAGCAATTAACGTTATTCTACAACATCAACTTGATATTTACAGGCGATATTCAACAAACTTATATGAAGACACAAAAGTAGTGTACGATTTGGTACAATACCTTTACATTACAGATAGCATAACCGTAATAACCTAATACCGTACGTAGCCTAACCATAGGCAGAAACCGATATCCCATGTGAACCATGTCGTGACCATGATATTTGGCCATTACGAACGAAGTCGTGTGAATATATTATATATCAAATATATTATATATAAGTTCAATAAATCTGCAATTACGATTTGGTCGCCACAGCTATGGTAATTATTTGGCGTCGGGGCACGAAGGCAGAGGGTCAATCTCGCGACAACATTCAATTTTGCTAGTATTAAATTCTTCGTTCTTCAATAAAATTAATTAATTTTGCTGTCTCGGAACAAAACCCACGAGAGTCGATTTCGCAACTTGGTCGAAATGAGCAACGCGGTGGTAAAACGAAGAATCCATTAGAAATGTCAAGTATTATAAAAATTACGTAAACACAAAAACATTTTGCTTTCATGCAAACTCTGAGCCTCAGTAAGCTCTTTTGTTTCTAACAGGATCTTGTAAGTTCCCTATATATATTTTTTTGTTTTATAATACGATAAGCTCTTGTAGTAAAATATCTTTATCTACTTTAAATTTTCCATAATAGAGGTATCATAATTCCCACAATGTCCAATTTTGTGAAAGAAAAACTTAGGTTTTCTCTACCTGTTTATAGTAGGTTAATAATCTAATTTGTATTTATTATAGTTGTTGCGGCAACCCCTGGTTAGATTAAGCTGAAAAATAAATATATATATAAAGTCGCTATTTATACATATATATATTGCTACTTTTTAAAATATAGATGGAATTACAATAACTTCCCCTAAAATTTAATTAATTAAAACATCAACACACTTTTGTACTTACAAAAACTAATAATCCCACCAAAAACATTCTGTAAAAAACTAGCCAAGTCTCGACGGAGCTGCTTGTTTATCTCTAAAAAGTAATGAAATCTAGACAAAGTCGTGCCAAGTCTAAGGTTCCTTACTGCGATTTCTTTATTATTATAGTTAATGTTGTGTGACTTGGCCGTTGAAAATTCTTTATACGTTAGTGGGTACAAGTCAATTTTTTTACACGTAATGTTATGTCTGTTGTAACTACCTATATTTATTAAGCGAGATAATAGCCCATACTGGTATTGGTAATTGGACGCTAGTGTCTCATTTTAGGCTGTTGTTGATTGTGCAACACATGCATTCAGCATTGACAATGTGACTTCTGCTCTCTTCTCTTTGGAGCGTCATATCGACCACCGATCCAACATAAAATAGACGTACATACGGACTCCTATCTATCAATGATTAGAAGTCCGTCTGTACTGGAAATATTTTTTTATATTGTTTGTTTCAGGCTCGCTTATACGTAAGTATTATTGAAATCCGCAGCTTTATCAAGCCTACAATTGACTGGTTATTGAATCAACGTTTTCCAAGTGGCAATTTTCCATCGTCAATGGGTAGCGGTTCTGGCGACAGATTGGTGCAATGGTGTCATGGAGCACCTGGTTTTGTACCCTTGTGTACCTTTCAACGGCCAAGTCACACAACATTAACTATAATAATAAAGAAATCGCAGTAAGGAACCTTAGACTTGGCACGACTTTGTCTAGATTTCATTACTTTTTAGAGATAAACAAGCAGCTCCGTCGAGACTTGGCTAGTTTTTTACAGAATGTTTTTGGTGGGATTTCACTTCTTTTTGTAGAAACGTGGGCATATTGATTTATTTTATTATTAGATTTTCTTATTTGACACAGTTTTTTTCTCATAGTACGAGTAGAAGGGGGCATTACCATATCTCGAATACAGCTGAGACCAGCTGAGGGTTCTTCATCAGATACTTCAGACCTTCGATTTTTGACATCAAATGAAGCGGCCCACCAAGTTGAACATTTTTTGTAAAGGCGGTATGTCGATCTCTAATAGTTTGGTTGGGCTGTTGTGTTTTCTAATCAGGGTCACCAGGTACTCCAGATCTTCGATTATCCTAGTTTTTATAGTTTTCCCTTTATGTGGCCATTAAACCCTAACTCTGTACCAAATTTCAGCTCTCGGAGTTTATGGGAAGTACTAGTTCTATTTTGATGATCATGAGTGAGTGTCATAAATGCGAAACTTTGCTTTCGCTTAACTTCGGAACTAAATGACCTACAGACTTGAAATTTTGGATTTTAAGTATGTGATTATAGCTTACTGGATGACGAAAATTTCTGCGTTCTGGTCTTATCCAGAGGTTCTCAAATAGGGGCCTGAAAATGTGGCGAAATGGTTCCAGTAAAGGATGGTACGGCAGTGTTTGCTTCGCGCTCGACTTGGCGGGGGCACTGCCGTGCCCCCCGATAAGGCTAAAAGTATGAAATTGACGTTTTATAGTAATAGATATTTCGAATTGACATTAAACCTATGCGATTATGCCTAAAAGTATGCGATTTTCGAGTGAAACTTGTGCAACATTTGATTTTGGAATTTCAATTGTTTTTTTTATTTAGCTTAGACGGGACAGATGGATACTTCGAAAATCCGAGTAATTTTTGGATACGAGTACTAGTTATACGCGGAACTAACGCGGCAGAAACGGCTCGCAATATCAATGCTTATTTTTACACGTTGTTAAAACATTACCAACAAATAAAGCTTCTGGTGATGATAAAAACTCAAACAAAATGATCAAGGAAGCTTGTAAAGTAGCTGCTGAACCTATTTTAAAGGTATTAAACCGGTGTATTGTAGAAGGTAACTTTCCTGGCGTTTTGCGCAGCGGTGTTATAAAGATAATACCAAAAAGCAGTGATAAGCAACCCGACGATCCGAAGCCTCATCGCCCTGTTACCCTACTGCCATCGTTGAATAAACTACCTCCTTTAATTGTACCACGTTTGTTGCCCGATGTACCACGTTTGTTGCCCGATGTCCCTCAATTTCATAAAAATCAATACGGCTTTACGATCAGCAAGTCTACTGTTGAGGCGGCACTCGCAGTGCGTAAAATTGTGAATTTCTCGGATAGTAAATACGTTGTAGGTATTTTCTTCGACATTTCGATAATGCTTGGTGGCCAATGTTGTTGCTGAAACTAAAGGCGAGAGGTTGCCGTAGCAACATATACTCCCTTATTCGATCGTACTTTTTCAATGGTACAACTAAATTAAAACGTGGCCATTATGCTGCCTCGAAGGTGCTTACGTAGGGCTGTCCTCAAGGTTCAGTTTTGGGGCCGTATCTTTGGAATATCGGTTTTGATGACTTTCTTAACCTACCCTTACCGGAAGGGTGCTCGTTAACTGGCTACGCCGATGACGGCCTCTTATTAGGCTAATTCCAGATCAAGTATAGAAAAACTAGCCAGTACTTGCCTTGGCCTCATTTCAGACTGGGGTTATCGTAACGGTCTCGATTTCGCGCCCCACGAAACATATCAGCTATTACTCAAGGGAAATTTACAGGTTCCACCGCGATTACATACATTTCAATGGAGTATCATTTGCAAATAAAAGCTCGGTTTGTTACTTGGGATTACTGTTAGACAAAGGTTTTAATTACATATAAAGCAGGTTGGAGAAAAGCCAAAAAGAACTTTTATGCGTTAACTCGAATTTTCACCTCGACGTGGGGCTTAACTTTTAAAACGTTAAAAATTATTTACGCAGCCATATATTTAGGATGTATTACCAATTGACGAGGTACTTGAAACTTTGCTGTCTGAATGGCAAGAAAGATGGGAAACTTCTACTAAAGGACGCCACTTGTATCTGTTCTTTCAATCAGTACGAGACAGATTAAGTAAAAAGTGGTTAGAAGTGGGTCATCCTGTTGGGCAATTTTTAACAGGGCATGGAAACTTTAGGGCGAAGCTCTTTTCGTTTAGACTTATGTCATCGACTTTATGTGGGTGATCTACGACAAATCATGAATTTGAGCAAACAGCACATCATGTTTTCTGGGAGTGCGATCTCTGGCATCGGGAGCGGGACAATATGTTAAATTTCTTGCGTGTCACATCCGTGGTAGTATACTATTCTGATTTGGTGGCAATAAGGGAGAATTACCAGGCGTTTAGGCGGTTCTGCAATCTATATTATTGGAATCGATGGGTTAGGTTACAACTCACAGTTTAGGTCCCAATAGTGTTAGATAATTGATAAACCGTGGTGCACGGCAGTTGAGCTTGACTAGCCATCTCTTTGAGGTTTTTAAATGCCTTATTTGTCATATTACTGTCTCTCACTTTGCCAAGAAGGGAAGTCAATTCCAAAACATCCTACTCCTACAAATTTCTTCTGATTAAATTCGTTGTGAGTTCCAAGGCAGCTGTAGTTTAACCCCCGGGACAGCAATGAACTTCACTGTTCATTGCCTTTTTTATGGTCGCCGCTGTTAATTCTGACTACACAGGAGACACAGTGGTGGATATAAGTGATGAGTGGTCGGAAAAAAAAATCAATGCTAATGCTAATGAACGGACCTTGCGTTTTTGGGCTAAACGCTTTCATAATGGAAACATCGACTTGAAGAATGAAATAGGCAGAAGACCGCCCACACAGGTGAATAACGCCTTATTTGACTACATTTGTTTTGTTTTAAACGCTCCGTCAAATGCCGTGGCAATGCACGAGTGAAATTGCATTACGTCTATATTGGCACTGGGTCTTAATTTATCACTGTTTTAAAACGTTAGGATTTACTGTACTCCTACCAACAACGTTTACCCAATCTAGCAGTCGACGTCACAGCCAGCCGCCCCGCAGTTTACATACAATGAATGGCTTAAACTAAAGGTGACTCACTGGTAAGCACCACACCCACACGGAGTGACCCCAGGAAATTCTTATCTACGTCATTGAAGGAGGTGGTGGAAACCGATCTGAGTTAAACTACCCAGGAATTAGCGTCATGGTTTAACGTTACCTTAACTGTAACCTATAATATTGACTCATTTGCATCAAATCAAAAAGATAAAAAAATATGAAAAATAGGTGCCTCATGATTTGACTGATATGCAGAAAGAAACGCGTGTTGAAACTTGTGTTGCCTTGTTGAATCGGTATAGAAATGAAGGAATATTGGATCGAATTGTGACATATGACGAAAAGTGGATACTTTGTGATAACCGTAAGCGAAAAATGCAATGGCTGGCCCCAGGTCAAACGCCGCAACAGTGCCCTAAAGCAAAGCTGACCAATAAAAAGGTAATGGTAACTGTTTGGTGGTCCCTTCATGGCGTTATTCACTATAACTATCTCAGGTCCGGTCAAGTAATAATAGTAGACGTTTACTATGCCGAACTTCGAACAATGATGGTAGTGAAATAGCCCTACTCGTGAATCGATCTTCACCATTATTGCTTTATGATGATAACGCAAGACCTAACACTCCACGTGAATCTGTTGTAACTCTACAAGAGCTGCAGTTAGAAACCACACGTCATCCTCCGTACTCGTACGTACCTTGCTCCAACTGACTATCATTTTTTTTGTGATTTGGACAATTTTCTACCTGGTAAATAATTTTCTTCCCAGGAGGCAGTACAAAATGCTTTCACACAGTTTGTCGAATCTAGATCCCCAGAGTTCTATCGCACAGGCATAAATTAACTTCTAATATATACTCGTAGATAATGAGGGTAAATATTTTTATGAAATAAATATGTTGATGTGGCTTAGAAAAAACGAGTTTTAATTTTTCAGTACAAATCGACAATTTCACACTTTAACCCCTGATATTTCATTTGCTCTTTTTGGAACTACTTTAAAGGAAGCATTAAAACAGTGTTAGCAACGCCTTTCGATTCGCAATCAAATATTCATAAGAATTCATATATAATTCATGGGTACCTCTGTAACTAGATACTCCCAAGAGATCGTTTATGTAAATTTGTTTAGCTTAATGAGAAATAGCGGAATTTATAAATTGAATTGAAATAGATTACGACTCGGCATTCAATGTACCTACCGAACTGTACCCGACCTAATAAAATTAATATGTATGTATCATATATACCAATCAGACCGTAGTGAAACGAAGCTATTAATTTTGGGCTTGTTTTCAAAGTTACTAATAGAAAAAAATATTCTAAAGCTCAAAATCATACTATTTCATTAATTGTAAAATATTTAATTAAAAATCATTGCCGCTATATTTTTATAGGTCACTTGGAATTAATACATTGTATTACTAATAATTTTGAATTTAAATGATGTTTTATTAAAAAAACAGGTATCTACACAATTCTGCGTCAGAATCTCAGGTTATTATTATATATACGTGCCAGACACCAATTTTATAAGCTCGCTTTTGTTTTTCTGTTCAATATAGATTCGATCCTTAACTGGGCCCCGAATAGTCATTACATTCGCGTCATGGACCAACTGGTTTACTCTAGAAAGTATTTCAGCATTAATGTTTGCTTTTCTGACAGATGCTCTTCATATTCGGCTTACAGCATTCAAGACATGTCGTTATGAATCAAAAAACTCTCAAAACTAAATATATAAAAAAATACTGCCCTTAATATACAAAATAGTATTAATTACACGTTTAATTAAAATATATTATTGTAATAAATCTACGCATACGGCCTACCTCATTATGAACGCTTGCAATGCAAGAAGTAACAGCTACTCACACTATTCCTTACTAACGCAACTCCTCAGGAACTTATTGTTATAGTAGCCTTACCCACAAGAAACACAACAATCCTCCAGGCGGTAGGCAGCGGTCTTCTGTGAGGTAGCCATAATTGTTAATTAGCATGATTCCATGTGCAGGAAGGAGCCCCTTACACCCCAAGTATACTTGTATACTATAAAATGATTAATAGCAAAAATATAACACTGTAATATTGTTGCAGCTGTCGAGCGCCGAGGCGGCGGGCGGCGCAGTCGACGCCGTGGCGCGTCGCTACCGGCTCGAGAACGGAAACTCGCTCGGCGAGAAAGACGAGGTGAGGTTTGTTATACTCTTTTTTGCTTTTTTGTATGGCACTACAGGCGGCTGCGCCTCCTATTAAGCGGTTAACGTAGCCTACAAAAAATCCTTCACAAGTCGCCACTGTCGCTGTTAATACAGTAACAAGAACTTAAATATCCTTCTTTCGTAACTCAACGTGGAGTTGATATTCGATTGACAGTCAAGCTACATCTTATGAAATGTAAAGCTGTGTTGCGCCCTATTTTCGCTAGAGCCTCATATTATCGTAGAGCGCACATTGTGCAGGTGGGGTTGGCTTTATCTCTAAAAATATTGAGCACCCCGAAACGTTTATAAAAAGGTATACAAGTAAAGTGTATCCAAAGTTAGCCCTAGAAACCGGCAAATGTGCATATGAAGAGCTATGAATGTCAAAGTAGTAACTGATGTGTCTACACACCTCACAGAGAACCAAGAGCAATGTGACTCGGTCTTTACAGACCGAGTGTTAATTAGAAAATATTACAACTAGGAGCACGAGAAATCACTTTAATTAATTACTAATCTACTAAATCGCATTCCGTTCCAATGAAACGCTGTAAGTCGGGTCGCCGTAGTTGGCTTTCCCCTACCCTTTTGTAATTAACAAAAATGTCAAGTGGGTAGGTAGGTATTTCCAAAGTGTCGTGTTACAGTGATATTGATATTTATCTTGTTATGACGGCATTGTGAGTGATGATATTTATCTATATTTTTTATATACAGTAATCTAATAGTAATCTAATAAAAAATGTTTTTACACTCCTTCATTTACTTTTTTCAAAATATAAGATAATAATATAAGATAAAATAAAGAAGAATCCAGAACTAATGTAAGGATTACGATTGATGATGAAGTGTTGGAACAAGCGGATGAGTTTGTATATCTTGGATGCGCTTTCAGCAGGGATGGAAGGTACACCGCAGATGTGGAAAGACGAGTGAGTGCTGGGAATAGTGTGAATAGAGCGTTGGGAAAACTTCTTGGCAGTAAAAACCTGAGCCAGAAGGCACAACTCGCTATACACAATGCAGTGTTGGTCCCAACGCTAACTTATGGAAGCGAAAGCTGGGTATGGCAGAAAGAGCATGAAAGTAGAATAAACGCGGTCGAAATGCGAGCGTTGTGCAAAATTTGTGGCGTAAGGCTTGTAGACCGTATTCGCAATGATGACGTTAGAAATAGAGTTGGTCTGAAAGAGAGCGTCGGTGTTAAAATAAGACGAGGCATGCTCCGTTGGTTCGGACATGTAAAAATACATTGCAAAAGTGGAAGGATGTAGGAGCCGGGGAAGGCCAAGACTTACCTACCATGACCAAATTGGTCGTGTTCTATCAGAAGGAGCCCTAGAAACCGGCGAGCGTGCATGAGAAGAGCAATGAATGTTAAAGAAAAACAAGTGAGATATGTTAGGATCGAGTCACGTGGCGCTCGATTCTCTCTGCCTACCCCGCAAGGGATTTGGCGTGTAGTTAGGTATAGAGATAAGATAATACTGCTCATCAGTGGCGAAGGGTGGATATTTTCAGAAGGGAAGCCGGACTATAAAAAGTCCACTCACCAAAATGCTGCCCGCTCCATGATGCAAAAATATACGCCCCACCTTCATCATACATGGAAGCTGTTTATATACGAGTAACAGTGTCTTTCAAGTATGATAATGATGGTTTTGAAAAAAAAGCCTTTTTAGTTAAAGCAGTATGTGTGCATGCGTTCTTTAGTCTTGATAAATGCTTGGTTACTTTGAAAAATATTTTGAACCCTGCTAGTAAAAAATCAAATTGAAAAGTTAACAAAAGTAACGATGACTATAAAAAAACGACCATCTACGACCACTACGACGACCTAGGCCTTATTTATATTCTATAGCAATTCGTCTGTTCTTTTTAACAAAATAAGATAAAACACTGTTGTAAAAATAGTTTTGAAAACGAAGTTTCCTTCGACAGTAAATAATCTGTTAGACAACAGTTTCATGAATTAATGCCATAACGAACCAACGAACTACTATACGACGGTCGGCACAACACAAATTAAAACAACTCACTCACCACCAAAAAATATAATACTCCCCACCGTGTGGTGGTTCAGCACTAAAAACAAATAAAATTGACATAAAACAAATTCAACAAAACTAAACTTTACGCAGTACACACTATCCGCCATGTATAAAATCCGGGAAATAAAATGTATTATGCGCCTGTCACGATTTTATGCCGCTAAAATCATTCTTAATTTAGAATCATTACAATAAATCCTGCCAAATAAAATATATTACTCGCCAGTAACTACATTAATTCATAATTTAGAATCTTTATAGGTACTATTACTTCATAAATGATCTTTCTCGCTTACACTTGCACGTTGCTAATTACCTTACTCTGTCACAAGCCGGTATTCACCGAGTTATTTCGTGTATTGTTTTCGCGTGCTAAAACGAGACGGAACGAGTAGCAGCAATAGGAGTCAGTTCATAGAAACGAAAGGGATAGATGCTCTGTATGAGATATTGTACTATGAAGAAATAACCCGGTATTTTTCGGCTTGCAATTTGACAATTGCTATTTAAATTTTTTAAGGCGTTTAGTCAATTCAAACTATTCAAAGTGAGTGTGTGAATATAACAAACTAAAAATGTCGTTGGCCCATAGATTAGATTTTTCGTAAGGGAAGCCGATGTGAATCGGGTTATATGGACTCTTCGCCACTGCTGCTCATACAGATGACGAGCTCGGTGGCGCAGTAGTTAGTAACGCTACTTCGACACCAATGCTAAAACGTAGAACAAACATTTGTGTGCATGAACATGTCTGTTTATCTTGGTCTGGGTGTTTTTAAGAGAGGTAGAGCGTATCATAGCAGACCGTCAGAGGAAGTGCCTCCACCTCACAGATAACCGGAGCAAAATAACAACTCCCGGAGGTTTGCTGTGTCCCTATGAGTGAGTGAGGTCACCAATAAACTCCCAAAGAGTTGCTTTGTCAGCAGAAGAGATGGCATCACGCGAGTGATACTTAATGTGTTACAACCGCTCACAGGCTACGGTAACAGCTTTACATCACATGGGTCGTATGCTTGTGTGTTTTAATAAAACAATATAAATACAAGGTATATCAACTTGAAAGACAATATTTTATTAAAATGTTATTATAAAGTAGGTTTACGGTTAGGTTCATCTTTGAATGATTTATTTATTCTCATACTCATATTTAGCCATTTTCAGTTATAAATAACGGTAACAAGTGATATTAGGACAAATATTTGATGTTTTTGTTCAATAAAAAAAGGGATATAATGAAAGACAAGCCTACTACCATTGAATGGAAGCCAAGCTGACTACCCTAGTGCAAGTAATGAATATCACCCCTACTGGTAACACAGCAACTCCTTAAAAGCTTACAATAACCCCCATTCACACGCAGGAACTCAACAACGCTCCAGGGAGTCATTATTTCGCTGCGGTTTTCTGTGAGGTGAAGTTATTTTTCCGATCGGGCTGCTTATCTCTCTTAAAAAGGTATCGACAAACAGACATGTTCACGCACACAAATATTTGTCGACTCGATCACCGAGCTCGCCAATACTATACCGTACGAATGCGTGTAACACCGAGGGCAACAATCACACCGATTGTCGATGCCTGTAAAAACATCTTCACCTTTTTTTACAAGAACCCCATGTAGTAGTGGTAGTCTGTAGTCTCTCTTCAACCTAAAGGTTTGAAAGAACACTACGCTACCAGAAACTGAAAACTGTACGATCGTTTTGGTTCCAATGAGTGCAGACAAGTTAGCTGTCGATGACGAGAGGTATAATTGTAAAATAAGCGTCATAACGAACGACTCGAAGAACGCAGAATGACTTGATAACAAAACCCAGTGTGCAATTGGTAGAACACGCAAAGAGAGACAAAATTTTAAGTAAGCTAAATAGTGCAACTATTGTCACAGTTCATCTCTGAACCGAGTCGCAAAGGTCAAGCTAGTACTCTGATGTTCCCGCCTAAATCTTCTTCTTCCTAGCCTCCTTTCGGCGGGTGGGGTCCGCTGCCTAAAATAAAAGATTTCGTGAATGTACTGATTTTAACTCCACAACACTGGGAGAAAATCGGCTACTTATTAGGTCAGGCCACACATCCTTCGAAATATATGGAGGTCGCCTCACGATTCCTACCGTCGAGCAAGTGACAATTATAAATATGTACTATACCTAAATGTGAAAACGCTAACATAGTGGTACATGCCCACATCTGGGTTCGAACCAGGACCAGTAGGTTATATGCGGGTTCTTTATCCACTAGGCTATCACGGTTCTGTTCCCACCTAAATGTAATGATAATATTACCTACGTGGTTGTATTTGAGCCTTATATTACATTAATCTTTGCTTTGAGCTCAAGTACGTTTTGGTAGGTTCAGCACACCATTTTTCTCCGGTGCCATTTAGACCTTATCTTTCAGGTGAATCTCGCTGGAGATATAAAACTGAAGAAACCCATTATTCTTGGCGATTACAATGGGTGTGTTCTGAAATAATATGTAACGCGATAGGTCCAAGCTTAGGCATTTTTTGTGTAATATCAATAACAACAATTAATAAATTAAAAGTAAAAAACCTTTTTAAAAACAAGCTTTTATTTAAATGCTCTAAAAAGAAAAAAATAAACTTTTATACTAAAACTTTTACTGTTCACTTATAACGTCATTTCATATTTGACACAATTTATATGATATAAAAGCTTGTCGCGAGATTTAAGTGCTCGTATTTACTTAGTTTGAAAATTTTAATAGATAATATTATTCCCATCAAATTATTTAATTTACTTGTTAATCTACACAAGTAAATCTCGCGACAAGCTTTTATATCATATAAATTGTATCAAATGTGAAATGACGTTATAAGTGAACAGTAAAAGTTTTAGTATAAAAGTTTATTTTTTTCTTTTTAGAGCATTTAAATAAAAGCTTGTTTTTAAAAAGGTTTTTTACTTTTAATTTATTTTTTACTTTTTAGTTATCGCTGGACACGTTTCTCAGTCTGTTCATCTCATTCAACGCATCATTGTTGCATGGTCGTTTGCCGGTTAATTTCGAACAGTCTAGCTCTTCAATAAGAAGACCTTCTAATGAAATAAATATTTTATTATTATTATTATCTCTTATTTCACGGGTTTTAATCCCGGTCATTTAATAGGCATGCGCGGGGATATGAATCCAACGCCTAGAGGCCCCTTCGAAAAGAATGATGTAATGTATTATACCCGCTGTGACCTGCTCCAAGGGATCAATAGGAGGATATACCCACGAACAGGTCACGGCAGGTATTGGGACTATTGCAAATGTGTCGGAAATAATTGGGCTATTGAAATGAGATCTGGAGGGATTATTAGTACTGGGCTATTACAGAAGAGAGACGGACACCTGTCATAACTATCCTATCTGATGTTATTATTATATTTTATTATGATTCACGGGTATTATCCCGGTCATTTGTTAGGCGTGCGCGGGGATAAGGATCCAACGCGTAGAGGCCCCTTTGAGAAGCTTGATGTAATGTTGTTGTTATTATTATTATTATTTTATTTTAATTCACGGGTATTATCCCGGTCATTTGATAGGCTTGCGCGGGGATAAGGATCCAACGCGTAGAGGCCCCTTTGAGAAGCTTGATGTAGTGTTGTATAGCCGCCGTGACCTTGTCCAGGGGATATCTATGTGACAATATACCCATGAACCAGGTCTCGGCAGGTATTGGGACTATTGCAAATGTGCTGGAAATTATTGGGCTATTAAAATGAGGTCTGGAGGGATTATTAGTACTGGGGTATTACAGAAGAGGGACGGACACCTGCCATAACTATCATATCTGACGTTACATCCGGCAGGCGGTGGCTCACCACTCACTGGATGGACCCCCGAAATGCCAGAGAAATTCGGCCGGGGACAACACCGGTGTGAGTGACTCAGGGGTGTCGAGAGGTGTGCTGCGCTTTCTCCGAAGTTACCCGCGGCGTTATGCCCGTTAACACTTCCACCCCTGGAGCATATCACCTGATAAAGTAATATGCTCTATCGACTCCTCTCTGGACGGCCAATTAAGGTAGGCCAGAGCTGAGAGTCCTGCGGGCCTTCTTGACATACACTCCGACCGACGAAGACACGCCGGAGACGAAGGCCCTGATCGACTCTCTGGAGCACTCGGGTACCCGTGGTGTCGCTACACACCAACAGCTCGCCACAAGCTGCCCTGCGGGGTTATTAACTTAAGAATAACTCGAAAAATAATGAGACGTCACTCCTAATCCAACATGGCGGACTTCTAAAGCTTGAAAATCAATTTCGAAGCAGATATCTTATATTTATTATTATATCTTATATCTTATATATATTTTATCTTATATCTTTTTATATGGCCCAAGCTACCGGTGGTCAGGGCTTCAGAGTGAGAAACCTCCTTATTATTATTATTAGTATATTTATTTATTTTGCATCTCATTTTTACATTTTTTTAAATACTAATATAATTAATTAATTATAAAATACATTTAAAAATATAAAAACGGGTACCCACAGGTAACGGAGCGGAGGCCCAAGCTACCGGTGGTCAGGGCTTCAGAGTGAGAAACCTCCTCACAATGCGTGCCGTGTCAAGAAGAACCGCCTTCTGTAACTGGTTCTTGACCCAACTGCCGAGCGAGAGTCTCTCAACTATCATTACTATTACTATCATTATTATTATTATTAAATGATTTAACCTACTTAAGGCCACGTATGCTTGACCAACAGCGAAGAGCTTTGAGCCTAAGTATACAACGGCATTGTTGACGGTACTACCCTGCATTTTGTGTACCTACTGTGCAAGCCCAGCATAATATAATTGGTAGCATTCTTCGTTCTGCAGTGCCGTGACTATATTTTGCTGGGCCACTTATTTACGCTTGAAGCTTACTTGTGCCTTACGAAACACAGTTCCGGGTTTGATTTTGGAGTTTTCCTTCTTCTAGAACGTGTATATAAAATTTCAGCTCAATCGGTTAAAGATATCTCCTTCAAAATTGAGTTGCAAAATTTCACCCGAACATACTTACATACATACTTACATTGCAAGTTAAATAAAAGCTTGTAATAACCATGCATTGTCATCCAAACTGAACGTGTATACCAAATTTCAGCTCAATCGATTGAAGATATCTGCTTCGAAATTGATTTTCAAGCTTTAGAAGTCCGCCATGTTGGATTAGGAGTGACGTCTCATTATTTTTCGAGTTATTCTTAGCAAGCCCTTTTATTTGATACCCATATTGTAGGAGTGCATTAAAAATAGTTGGTCCACCATCTTGGGTATGCCGCCATGTTGGATTTAGAATGACGTCACACAGTTAATCATGTATTGTCATCCAAACTGAACGTGTATACAAAATTTCAGCTCAATCGGTTAAAGATATCTGCTTCAAAATTGAGTTGCAAGATTTCACCCGAACATACTTACATACTTACATTGCAAGTTAAATAAAAGCTTGTAAAATAAACCTGTCAGAGAAGCCCTTACCCCATTTTCACGAATAGCATTGGTACAGCATTATGAATTTAACTACAAACCAACTACTAGTAACAAACATTTTACTACTTCGTCGGGTGACAAGCAAGCATATTTTTAATCTGATATTAAGTCCGCTACAAATCTATAGGAGGCTACTATTAACCAGGCTACTATTAGTCACGCGCAGGAAAGGAATTTTGCAACCCTCCGGAAAGTTAGCCGCAGTCTTCTGTAAGACGGTACATCGCCAATGAGGCTGCACTACCGCTTTTTTGCCAACCCCTTTTTTGTTAGTTGGCAGGGAGTACCACGTGTAGTTGGGGCTGACTCTGCCTTCATGGCTGCAAAGTAACAAACGAAGCCCATGCAAAAATACACATCAACATTTACATCGACTTATTACCTTTTTATTTTACACATACACTTATCACAATATTACAACTTCAGAATAATTGGTTTTCTATGTTAAAAAAAAGTACCACACAATTATAGGAAATTTGAACATTCAGAGGATTCTATATTACAGGAATTTTACAAGATGCTGCATTATCTGCGGAACACAATAGAAATTTTCCGCTAAATTTGGATAATTTCACGACATTGAGCACGCCGCTGGTCCGGAAAACAACGTCCTTTATCTGTAGCCAACGGCGGGATTCCTTTCGACCCCTAAGTACGTAATGTCCACAAGGAGACAATGCTTGATGCTATTGAAATTTGAAAAACGGTGGCAGTTTCCGCTTACAAAATACTACTGCTTTAATAGACTTTTAAAAAAGGTCTATAATTGTTTTTTTTATCTATGACTAGCTGCACCTCGCGACTTCGTACGTGCGTATCCCGGTATCGCGTAAGAATCGCCTTTCTACATTATTTCTTTTTTCTCGGCTTCTAAGGATCGTATCGTGATGTTGCCAGCCTATAACCTTCCTCGAGAACATAACTATCAAATGCAAAAAGAATATTTCACATTCGTCGGCTACTTCCAGAGATTAGCGCGTTCAACCAAACAGACAAACTCTTCCGCTTAATATATATATACTTCTACAGTATCGGGGGGTATTCAAGCATACGGCCCATCTGATATAAAGCAGTTACCGTAGCCTATTTACACTTGTAATATATTAAGTATCACTCGCGCGATGCCTCCTCTGCTGCTTACACAGCAACTCCTTAGGAGCTTACTGGTGACCTCACTCACACGCAGGAACACAACAACCCTCTAGGGAGTTGTTACTTGGCCGCGGTTTTCTGTGAGGTGGAGGTACTTCCCCAGACGGGCTGATTTGATCCGCCCCACCTCTCTTTAAACATCCAGATCAAGATAAACAGATATGTTCATGCACAGAAATGATTGTCTTGTGTGGGAATCGAACTGACGTGCGTTGGTGTCAAAGTCGCGTCATTCACGACTGAGCCGCCGAGCTCGTCTTACTCGTAGTATTATTATTATTATATTATATTAGTACAGATTACCAATATCACGGGAATGGCAAATATTTGATTAATTCAAACTGTGTTCCATTAAATTAAATATTTGTTTGATCCCATTTAAGTTGGCACAATGATAATTATTAAAGAAGTTTTATTTTATTTACAAAACCATTAGAAATGAAGTACATTTGTGTCTTATGTTCATTACCCGATCTTTCTGTCATAAGCAGATAATTATCTAGGACTCTTTGCCTCCAAATCGAATATGAATGACGAAGGGGCTATGCCATCTACCATTCTGTAATGCGGTAGCTCGTTGCCGGAAATCGCAATTACACAGCTAGATATCCGACGAGCGTTTTTTTTTTATACAACAGCGGGAGACATACAAGCATACGGCCCACCTGATCTAAAGCAGTTACCGTAGCCTATTAACACTTGCAATATATTAAATATCATTCGAGCGATTCCTCTTCTGCTGCTTACAGAGCAACTCCTTAGGAGCTTACTGGTGACCTCACTCACATGCAGGAACACAACAACCCTCTAGGGAGTTGTTACTTGGCCGCGGTTTTCTGTGAGGTGGAGGTACTTCCTCAGACGGGCTGATTTGATCCGCCCCACCTCTCTTTAAACATCCAAACCAAGATAA
Organism: Pyralis farinalis; assembly: GCA_947507595.1. NCBI lineage: Eukaryota > Metazoa > Arthropoda > Insecta > Lepidoptera > Pyralidae > Pyralis > Pyralis farinalis. Next base: position 9,421,209 of record OX382261.1, on the reverse strand, counting down.
ACAGATATGTTCATGCACAGAAATTATTGTCTTGTGTGGGAATCGAACCCACGAGCGTTGGTGTCAAAGTGTGGTCATTCACGATTGAGCCACCGAGCTCGTCACACGCGTCTCTCTCTCGATAATCATGAGTCGAGTGTGGTAGATAGCATACCGGCGGTAGTACTGAAGCTGTGTACTCCTATATTGTGTTCTGTATTAACCCGCCTTTTTACGCTTTCGTACTAGACAAGTTCCATATTCGTAAAAGACTGACAGATCATAAAAATATTATCATATAATAAGTAATAGGTATGTATATACAAGAATTATGTAATATATATAAGTTATGTATACAATATCCTAAGCAATGTGATGTATGTATACTGTTGGTCTACCTTTTCCATAAGTAAACGTACCTTGGACGACGAAGTTTCACTCGGTATTATTTTATTTGGTGTAAAATAGCGTTTTTTCCGAAACGACATCTAAATAAAAAGATAAAAATAAAGGTACTTAGACACGTCTTACATTCTCAAAATTATGTCTTATTAATTTTTCATAGTTTTGTTTGTTGTTTTCTCTTTTTTAATCTACCCGCATTTCAAATGACCATTGGCGAAGCAGCAATGCCAAAAGAAACTTGCCAATATAGGTCTTTTTTTTTAAATCATCTTAACATATTACAATAACTATATAAGCATATGAGTGTGCATATAGTGGTATCAAGTGGCATCTACGATTAAAGTTATATTAATACATGCTGAATCACTTCCAAACATCTCTGTCAGTTAGATATTCATCGATTGTATACTCGTAATAACCCTTCTTGCATAGAGTATTTTTGATGTGCCTTTTGAACATATTGTTTTAGTTTCAGGTAATTTATGGAATATAATTTAAAGAATATAATCGAATACAATTTACAACAAAAGATCTATTAGTCTTAGCAAGCCGATGTACTGGCATACGCAATCTATTCCTGCTTCTAAAATTTTTAAATCGACTTTATATTTTTCCCAGCGAACATTATGTTCTCATAAATGCACTGAGAGGTAGCCGTGAGGATATTTATTTCTTTGAATAGTTTCTAAGTGATTCCATGGAGCCCATGTTATAAATAGAGCGGACGGCTCTCTTTTGTAATATAAAAATAGTTTAGATATCAGCCGCTCTTTACCACAACAGTATACCATATGTCATAATGCTGTGAAAATGGCTGAAATAGACTAAACGAGCAGTGGCCACATCTGTCTAATTCTCTAACGGCATATGCGGCAGAGCTGAGCTTAGTGGCCAGTTTGTTACGGTGTAAATCTACACTTCCATGTTGTTTGCAAATGTCGGTACTACCAGCGTCAGCTGTATCGGAATTTTCTATAAAGTGTTAATCAATCTGGAAGATGAATGTTTTGACTCGGTAATGCACTCAAAAAGTAATTAGATCTGAACAACGTACACCTGTTTTAAAAAGTGTGCGACTTCATGCCTAATGCTGTAGGTAAATTTAAGTGTAGGGATGTGTAATCTAGCTCAAAACATGGCAATCTAAACTAGATGAATATATATATATATTCATCTCATCTATATATATATATATACATACATATATATACATATATATATATGTATATATATATATATACATATATATATACTATATATATATATATACATATATGTTGTCCATATGAAAGGAAATTTATTTTCTTCTTCAATTACATTTAATTATGCCATGTACTATATAAACATATAAAAAATAATTTATGTTTTCTATTAATTGTGTCTGAAAGCAACTGTAAAAATAAATACATGAATACATTCTCTTTATATAAGTTTGTACATTACTTTATCGTACATTCCTGATAGGTTTTGGTTAAATCAGGGGGCGTTCTTTCTTTCTTTTATCTATTGTCTTTGAAACAGACTAATCATAGTATAGTATATAGGTTTTTGGCCTGCAAAACTACTCGAACCTAAGCCTTACACGCAGACTAGCCGTTGATCACCTTTCCTAGTGTCTCCTATGCCCTCTACTCTGCCGCCACACACATAAATGTTACAAGTTTATGTGTTTCAAGATTTAGTAGAAATTACATAGGAATTACGGGATTGGGATACGCGCAAACGACTGGCTGTCGCAGGCTGTGCTAGGATATATACATATATGTATACAACGTGGGAACAGTTTACTATACTTTCGTATTATTCCCTAGCTTTTAAGAGTCGTCTGGTGATCGATTTAATTCTATTCGAGGTTCGAATATAATAGAATCGAATATTCTAATAATCTTCCTCGAGATTTAGACTGCCAAATGCGAAGAGAATTTATCAAATTTGATTTAAAATGTTCCATAAATTAGTGCATTCAAACAAACTATATGCATGCTATTGTTTAACGAAAGCACACAGGAGTACGGGCATATAAATATAAGTCATTACTTAGAGAACGATATTTCAGAGAGAAATCACATCACGGCAGGTTTATGTATAACAAGTGTAGAGAGAACTCTAGCTCAACCTCTCCTTACTTCATATGGCAGTGGTATTAGAATGAATTCTCACATGAGTGCCCGTCACAGGTCGCCCGTCGTATTCTAGAAATCACTGTATCGTAATACACTGATAAACATAAAATATTAGTGATATGTAAACGGAGCCACTAGGTTCATCTTATTCTATTAATACAAATCTTTGTTATTATATAACATACATAAAATATGACAGCTTGCAATACAGAAAGTATCGCTCGCGTGATTGTCAGTTCTGGCGCTAACACAACAACTCCTTAACATGAGTATCTTGTCCCTATTCAGCAGTACATATTTTTTCCCATTTAATTGGTTACATCCAGTTTTCATCAATCGCCTCACAAAAATCCTTTCATTTTTACTATTGTCAAAATCTTTGACAGCTACCATCTCTTCATCTTTCAATAGGACGTGACCTGCATAAACAATTTTAGTTTATTTTAACCCATAAACTGAAATAGAAAATAATTATGAATGTTTAATCAATAATAAAATAATATATAGCGTTTATGTACAGATAATTAAATGACGAACTAGTAATTTCTATACGATATAATAAGGCGATTAAAGCGCTTTAAGAGGGTCTTCCCATCCTGGTAATGTGCAATGGTGGCGTGTTCTAAAAGCTGAAGTAAGTACTGTTTCAGCCGACGAGATGTTTGAGAAGAAGATTAAGAAAAAGAGTTACTACAGATATTTAGTATACTAAGATTATCTTTTCGTCTATGTTTGTAGGTATTACGAATACGCAAGTTTTAATGTAATGAGTTAGTGATTGATGGACAAGTAGATACTAACAGAACAAGCGGCCTAGCAGAGCCTGCTATTAGCACAATGTAATACGATTAATCGTAGTAATTGGTTTTGATTTGATGAGTTATTCTTGGATAATTATAATTATTGTTTATCGTCATTGATCATTTCCATACAGACAAATAATTATCTGTAAATGGTCATTATAACATAAATAACTTAGTAGCGCAATTCTACTTATAGAGCGGCATCTAGTACAACTATCGAAATTACTAACTTATATAACGTAGACATGTCGTAGATATTTTATTATAATAATTTGATGAATCGAGTACGCTTTTTCTGCCTTCCACTGCCTTCTACTTCCTGCCCACCTCGCAAAGAGCAAAAGCAAAGTTATAGATAGATATAATTTTATGCAAATGTCATTTAACTTTCCATTATGAGTTAATTCTCAAAAGTAACCCCTCTCTCTGTTAAACTACTTCCTACAGATTATTACAAGTTTAGATGGAATGGTTTAAATGGAAAAATAGAACTGTAATAAACAATATTGTTTTACTACTAACCGTAGTAGCAAAATATGGTTTCTGAAATAACAAGGAAAGCAGTTGTTGTAGAAGAGTAACGATGTAAGTGTAAATTATAAACAGCCCAAGTTTAAGCAAAATTAGTGGAAAAAAAGCGAAAATTTGGTACTTTAACTGAGTCTCTTTATTAAACTTCGCTTACACTAATATCAAGTCTACAAGATATCTATTAGTTCAAAAATTCAAAATAAAATATCTAAAGTATGTATAAAAAATAATATATGTAGGAAAAACCCGCCTTAATATATTCGCGTAGCTCATCCCGCCAGGCATATGGCCCGATTAATTTCTTATGAGAAACTCACACAGGCTGTAACGAGCAATTTCCCTCTTCACCTGAAATATGCCGTAATATCATGTGTATACTGCGTACTCATGAGTCAGGGAATGAATGCATGATTTGGGGAATGTTTTGATGGAAGCTAACCGTTCTTATATTCTTATTTTGACAAGGGTTTTTGTATTTTATGCGGTTACCTTTGAATACATGCAATAGGAAAAGTCTCGCTTAACCACCCCGCCTGCTACTACCGTAACTTCTTAAGACCTTACTCGTGATCTCAATCACTCGCAGAAACACAATACCCTCCAGTGAATTAGCTTTCGTTGGGATGCTCTGTCGAGATCTTCAAGCATTATATTCAAGTCTTCCAGTGATTTCGTCATGATTACTACATTATCAGCAAATCGAAGGTGTGTGATATACTCACCGTAGATATTGATGCCGTATCCTTACCAGTGGCGGCTGGTGGGTTATCGAACTGGTGGTGCACTTTACTTGCTCACCAAGTATTAATATTAGAAATTGCAACAAATCAACAATTTACATAAAAGATGTAAATGAAAAAAAAACAATTATTTAATATAAACAAACAATAATTAACGCGTCACAGATACAGCGAAACTATACTGATAAGGAGAGGTCATGGCCGCCGTCGAACTCAAATTTCAAATTTCGTCAAACATCGGGTGCCCTCGGTAATCTTCGATTCGCACGTGCGGCGCACGAGAACCGCCTTATTTCTCGGTACATTTCTATGAACTATCTTTTGTTTCACGCGTCAGGCACATTCGCTAGTAACTCATACAAGTTCTATTAGCAGTCCTCGTGCGCTCGCCGAAGCGCACGAAACATCTTCAAATACAGCAGTGAACAGTTTCGGAGAAACAACCCTGTCTCTCTACTTTGCAATTGGATAGGTCTCGTACTTCGGTCCTTAGTTCGATCGACAAGGTCTCGATTTCATATATACTCCTCAACACTTCGATAAATTGAATCAATGCGGCACCGCTGCAGAGACTGGAGCACAGCCCAAGTTTCGATTGAATCGAAAGCCTTTTCATAGTCCACAAACGCTAAGCATAGTGACTGGTTGAAGTATATGGGCAGCAGTGATCACTTGCCATCAACACATGCTTGCTTCCCTCTTATATGAAATAAGTCAATTCATTAAGAAATTAAAAATCTACTATTATTTCTATAAACACCTAAACTAATAAGTATACAGTACGAACGAATAAAAAATCAAGTGATTGATTATAGCACATTTTAATTAAAAATCATACATATTTTTAAACCCGTCTATCAAAAATCCTTTATTTGATAAGATTTTTTCTTCAGTCTGCATGATATGAAATACATGATACCAAGGAAAACGCAAGGATTCTAACGATACCTCAACTTTATCGATTTTATATAATACCTACAACGTCGGGCGGCATACGGTTCACCTGATGTAAAGTGGTTTCCGTAGCCTATGAACGCTTGTAATACATTAAGTATCACTTGGGCGATGCCATCTCTGCTGTTAGCACAGCAACTCCTTAGGAGCTTACCAACTTCACTCACACGCACGAACACAACAACCCCCTAGGGAGCTGTTATTTGGCTGCGGTTTTCTATCAGGTGGAGATACTTCCCCAGTTGGGCTGCTTTGTTGCGCCCAACCTCTCTTGTAAAGTTTGCTAATAGTCTTAAGTCCACTTCTTATAAAGCTTAATTGATTTAAAATGTAATTAGACTTAAAAATGTACTTTAAGCTAATGTAAATGTATATTTTTTCAGTTGTTTGGACCGCCGAGTGCTCCGGTACTAGAAAACCCCGAGTTTCAAACGCGATGGTACTTCAAATATTTTCTCGGCAAAAGTAAGTACTGTTATATATTACCTTATATTCAAAAATGAACTTTTGTACATTGATTTATTGTTAACGGTTGAAATTGACGGTGGCTCAGTCGTGAATGATGCAACTTTGACACCAACGCTCGTGGGTTCGATTCCCACACAAGGTAAACAATTGTGGGCATGAACTTGTCTGTTTGTCTTGGTCTGGATGTTTTAAGAGAGAAAGGGTATCAAAGCAGCCCGTCTGGGGAAGTACCTCCACCTCACAGAAAACCGCAGCCAAATATCAACTAGTGGGTTGTTGTGTACCTTCATGTGAGTGAGGTCACCAGTACGCTCCCAAGGAGTTGCTGTGGCTACGGTACCCGCTTTATATCAGGTGGGCCGTATGCCTCCCGACGTAGTATAAAAAATATATGTATATTCTCTTTTGTTGATAAATCCACCCATGAACCTTTTGTTTATTTATACAACGTTGAAAAGCGTACAAGCTCGCGTACATGTATGCTCGCAATACATTTAGTATCAATCGCGCAATGCCACCTCTGTTGCTAGCACAGCAAGCAGGAACACAACAACCCTCTGAGGAATTGTTATTTGAATGCGGTTTTCTGTAATGTACTTCCCCAGACGGGCTGCTTTGATGCACCCAAAAGTTTCCATTTACTATATCCGTAATTAACTTTGCTCTAAGCCGCTTGCGATGTAGCCAGACAGACACGGACGCTACATGGCTCTTTTAATGACACTACTTGTGTTGCATGTGTTTGTACACTACGGTAACTAATTCAGAGTAATCGAGTTGCTTGTTTATACAACGTCAGGAGACAAACAAGTAAGCGGCATGATGTGAAATGGTTTCCATATCCTGTGAATACATTAGACATTGCTCGCGCGATGCTACCTTCTGCGAACACAATAATTTTTAGGAGTTTACTGGTAACCTCACTTACTCGCAGGAACATAACAACCCTCCAGAGTGTTGTTATTTGGCTGCAGTGAGGTGGTGACACTTCTCCAGCTTAGCTAGCTTAGATGCGCCCTACCCCTCTTATAACCACGCTGACCAAGACAAACATGTTCATGCACACAAATATTTGTCTTGTGGGGAATCAAACCTACGAGCCCTGGTGTCAAAGCGCGTTATTATCCACTGAAGCACCGAACTCGTGGGTGTCTACATACGTAGTCATATAGACATAGTCAGTACCAAGGACTGTGGGCCGGCGGCATTATGCCTAATTATAAGTAAGATTAATAAATATCTTATTTTAGGGGATATAAGGGCTCCAGACACCACCTTCTGGTGTTCTCAAGTTTGTTTTTTTATACGTCGAAAGGCTATAGCTCTCTTAATATAACGTGGTTACCGTAGCCTATGAACGCTAGCAATACAGTATCGCTCATATATTCTCTTTCAAATCAAATAACTTTGATACTTTTTTTTACTAAGAAACACGTAATTATTTTCAGAGTCAAAAACATTCTTTGAATTACTTAAAAATACAAACAAGTTTTCATTTTATTCTGCATACAAAAATTAAATAAATATTGAAAAGATGAAGATATAAAAGTATAATAAAAACGATATGGATATCTTCAGTTAGAAAATACATTCAATTCATTCGATTCAGTTGATAATTCTCAATAAGTGAGCAATTATTTATCCAAAAAGTCTCGTCGCGTCATCTTTTATACACTTCGATAAATATGTGTCCCGACTCATACATACCCGTACCATGAATTATTAATACATCATTTCTATACGCTGTATTCTATTATGCTGGTAATAATACAATAAATAGTAAACATTCTTTCTTCTGCATCTTTTTTATGCGTAATGTAGAAACATACGTAGATACTAAAAAAATGTGTACAGTTCACACGCGATACAAGTGAAGCCTTCAAAAATCTGAACTTTTTTTGGGGCTTTCTTTTTTTTTCGATAATCACAACAATATTCTGCATTCGTTCATCGAATTTCAAACCACAACGATGGTAAAGAAAAAAATTCTTTACCATCGTTGTGATTTGAAATTCGACTTCACATTGCACTTCTAATTGCAATGATGCTATGTAATTTATTGTAAAGTTTTTATACGACATCGGGAGACATGCAAGCATACGAGCCACCTGATGTAAAGTGGTTACAATGACTTATGAATGCTTGCAATATTGCGAGCCACCTCCGCTGTTATCTCTTTAGAAGCACACACCTAGCGCAAGATAAAGACATGTTCATGCACACAAATGTTTGTCCTGTGTCGGAATCGAACCCACGAGCAATGGTGTCAAAGTAGCTTTATTCACCACTGCGCAACCGAACTCGTCAGACTTTACTTTCAGTTTAACCGGTCCCTGGGCAGTGGCAAAATATCAGCGGTTCACTCATGCTTTTCATGAATGAATATACTGAGTTCCGGCCTGGTTTGTATGTACTATCTCTAAGCACATATTATGTCCGTGCTTGCATTATTCTATTGCGCATTTATTGGATTAGTTGTGTTGATGTACCTGTGACAAATTAAAGCATTTTTAGGATTCGGTAGTCAACGAGGACAAAATAGTAAATGAACTTTAAAAAAAAACCAGTTGAGAATGCGTAAGCTTGCATTGCCAGAGGAACTACTGGCTCGTCAATTATATAACAATTTCATTTTTTTTTTTAAACTCTGTCAGCCATTTTGACCATGTTCCTTAAGAAATATGATATTGATTTTTAAGACATTCCTATTCTACTTTTTAATATACTTTTCGAATCTGAAATAAAAATTCAATTTTTTTTTTTAATTTGTCGGCCATTTTATTATGTTCCTTAAGAGATAGGAGGTTGGTTTTTCAGACATTCCTATTCTACTTTTTTACGCTGAATCCAAATCTGAAGTCAAAATTCGAATATTCGAAAAAAGCGACAGACTCACACACAGACAAACGCACACACAGAAAATATATAGATTTCATAAAGGAACAATGTTCCTGAAAAATATCTTCGCTACACCTAAAGTCGGGGTGTATTTTTCTTGTGTGTCCCATAGCGTTGGATAGGTACCGTTCAAAAATATAGAGTGTGCGAAAACCATATTTCGTTTAACATCTGTTTGCGAAATGTTAAGTCTTAAAATGCTAATGACATTTGACAGAGTCAAGTGTCGGCTTGATAACCGTCTACATTTTATGAAAATATTAAAAATCCACAGCAGTAGTAGGTATATATAACGAAGTTAAAAGAAGTCTATTAGAGCTAAGTAGGCTTCGCTAGTTAACAAGTAATAGTCAATTAATTTATAAAACGTACCTGGAAAATATTTTCTACCTTTTGTTGTTAAGTTAGATTTTGTAACTCCTTCTTCAGATACCGTAAACGTGATATTGAGTTGTATATATATATATATATATATATACAACTCAATTAATATCACGTTATATATATATATATACGTTACGTTACGTTATATATATATATATATATATATATATATATATATACATATATATATATATATATATACAACTCAATTAATATATTGTTAAAGCACCCATCTAAGTTCGCAAACAGTGCTCGTGACCTGACACGCACTTGGTTTGTGTTTTATGTATCCGGTACTGTGTATTTCAAAATTTAAATACATAAAATATCTATCTAGCGGTTATTAAATGAACGACTGTAGAAGTATAATACTTCGTATGAGCATCGAAGGTGAATTTTTCAGACAAAGAAACACTTCTTGGCCTTGAGATAGATAGATAGTTGATTTCGTGAGCAGCACAGCAACACAAAATAATTACAGGCAATTTGATAAAAACTACTTTGTGTGCTCCCGCTGTTTCTTACAAGCGAACTAGCGCCGGCCGGCACCCACTCACTACCGTTAGCAGATGCATGCTACCATTGCTGCTCCAATCATCTCTGCGAATGGCCGCCATTTGAAACATAACCCTATGCAGCCGCTAACATGTACAGGATCTGAGGATACATCTTAGAGAAGCGAACCCGTCTCGCAAAGACGTCCGGGGTTCGTGCTTCAGATGGCGGGCAATCACAATAATGACCAAAGCAGCCGAAGCCGAAACGACCGAAACAGTCATGGCAGCGACGGCATGTAACCATTGGTAGATATGTCGGTAGTAGGCCAGGCGGGTGCCAGCCGGCGCTAGTTCACTACTACTAATCTGTAGCGGACACAAAGTAGATTAGATCAAATTAACCAACTTGACCTAAACTGATTTGACTTTCGAAAAACTAAATTGAATAAATAAATTAAATGTAAACTTTAAATGTAAAATATAAATAACATCTGAATCAATTAATTAAACAATTAAGTTGACAGATTCAGGCATATTTTTGGGAAACTCATGTTGCCTGTGAAACGAATAAAGCGAATGGCAATTCCGCGAGAATAATGCGGGAGATGACTCATTGAAATTAAATTTGAAACAGAGCACCAAACTTTTAAATGTTTGTGTAAAAGAGGAAACTGGCTGACATATTCACACATAAATCACTCGGTCTTGCAACATGAAATGTTTCTCTTCTATATACCTATCTTACTTTAACTTGAAAGGACCTTTCCTGTAAAATTACGATAGTTACTTAGATTATTTTTAAGATAGATAGTAGATATTATAGATCATTTGCTAAAAAGATATTATGAGTACTTTGACAACTTCGGAGGCGCAGTGGTGAAACGCGCCGTTACGTTACGTTACGTCGCTCGTGGGTTCGATTCCCACACAGGACAAACATTTGTGTGCACGAACAAGTCTATTCGTCTTGGTCTGGGTGGTTTTAAGAGAACACAACCTCACAGAAAACCGCAGCCAGAATAAGAACTCTCCGGAGGGTTGTTATGTTCCTGCGTGTGAATGAGGTGACCAGTAAGCTCCTAAGGAGTTGCTGTGTTAGCAGTAGAGGTGGTATCACGCGACTGATACTAAATGTATTACAAGCGTTCATAGACTACGGTAACCGCTTTCCATTCCAGGTGGGCCGTATGTTTGTATGCCCCCCGACGTTGTAAAAAAAATCCTAAATATTTTTTTTGTACAACAACGAGAGGCATACATCCGACCTGATGTAAAGTGATTCCGTAGCCTATGAACGCTTGTAATACAGGAAGTAAAACTCGCGCCTTGTCACGCCTACTATTAACACAAATGAACGTTTTTGATAAAATTAAATTTAATAACTTGGTAGAATGTAACTTAAAATCTTATTTAGAAGAATATCAAAGACCGAATAAATTGAGAAAATTAAATCGCAACAACTTAAAGTATATCCTTCCCAAAGTAACAAACACATATGAAACTAGCAAGCTAAATCATGTAATACCATTCTATCTAAATGAACTACCAAAAGAATTTCAAGGCCTATACTCGAACTCTGTATTTTACTCGTACAAAAGCAAATTTAAAATAATATTATCTAACAAATCCTAATCTTGTAAAACATAACAATTAAATATTAATGTTTAGTTACACATAAGCGACTCCCCACAAAACGGTTAAACCCTGCGAGGTTTTTGTTATGTGGGCATATATGTATGTAAATATATGAAATAGAGATGTGTTGGACAATAAATTAAAATAAATAAAAAAACAACTCCTTAGGAGCTTACTAGTAAACTCTCTTATTCTCAGAAACGTAACATCTCTCCAGGAACTTTCATTTGACATTTACATTTCTCAAATATTCCCTTGTAACCTAAAGTAAGTATTATATGTTCCGATTTATTACACTGCTGTATTACTTTGAACTGCCGTTCAGTAACACAGGTGTACTTATCCAAATTAAGATGTTTATTCCTTCCACGCATTTACGTTTCCAGTTATTTTTCGTCGTTAGGTACGTTTTCAACACATTTTACGATATTACTTTGTCCCGTTTCCTATTTCCATTATTATAGCGAAATCGATATTCCTGATATTATTTTAACTTATGCTTAAAGCAAAAAATGTACCTACATCAAAGGTGTTACAAGATATTAAAAATACAATAAGGTTTTAGGCGTCTTTTAGCCGTATTCCTGTGGATATTTCGTGCGTATTCCGTGAGATGTTTCCATATATCCTTTGTTATGATATCCTTAGGATAAAGTCACATGTTCTCCCTTTTCCCTCGTTTATTGACATCTTTTAAGTGAAGTAGGACGCATTAAAACAGCACGTCTGGAGAAGTACCTCCACGTCACATAAAACCGCAGCCAAAAGACAACTCCTTGGGGATTGTAGTATACCTGCGAAAGAATGAGATTACCATTACTCCTAACGAGCTAGTGTTAGCAACAGGAGTGACATCGCGCGAGTGACACTTATTGTATTGCAAATTTGTTTATTGCTTATTTATTGTGTTTGTCTATTGTTTACCAAACATCAAGTGGGTCGTATGCTTGTATGCCTCCCGAAGAAAAATCATCTTGTATACTGACTACACACTACTATCTATAAATGTGAACATTAACGGGAAGGCAGCTGGCTCGAAGCGAGACAATATCTGAGCTCTTTAAGTCCAGCGGTAAAGACTATGCGTTGGTTGTTTATGTTTTATATCATAGTTAGAGAATCCAAACCAAGAAATACATTATATTTATTTACGTAACCAAGGCAAAGTAGCAGAAGCAGTATGTCGAGTAAAGCACTTAGCTTTCCTAGTTAATTACGCAAGCTTGAATTAAAGCAACAGTCTCATCCATCTTCAGATTGACAGCGAGAGTCTCTCTGTAGAGAAACGTAAAACGTAACCCCTCGTTTCTTTGTGCACGCGCGTTTCTTTTCATTATTTTGCACGTCAATTGAAAATTTTTAAATGAGCGCACTTCACTTAAAATCATACAAGGATTTCTTCAAAATTGTCCTACTGCATATTTGGATACATGCAAGGATTTCTTTAAAATTGTCTACTGAATCCAGTCTTCTTAGCGTTATCCAGTTTCCTAAACCCATTAGGATTGGCGGGTCCGCTACCTAAGCCTAAGGATTTAGCGAAGACACTGACTTTATGGATGTACAAGGAGCGACTTCTGTCAGACTCCCACAGTCGTATTTTTTTAGCTTAGGGTGCAGGTAAAATCGAATATTTCTTAAGTTAGGCCACTCGTCTTTCGAAGTATAATTTCTTCCCTTACAATGTTTTCATTCTCCGCCGAGCAAGTGATAGTTACATATATATATATATACACAAATGTGTACCGAAAACATGAATTCAGTTGTACATGACTAGGATTTGAATTAGAGCAAGTACGGTTAATCGGCTCGTTCTCTATCCACTGGGCTATCACGTCACGGCTCTCTATATAGAATTCAATATTTATTATTAATTTTGTACGTTCTTGAAATTTCCATTATCAATTAATCCGACGTAATATTAAAGTCCATCGAGTACTTTGATAAATCTGCATAGACGATCCCAATAATACAAATGTAATAGAAATAAAAGTACTAATTCTAGATATTTTTGAGACGCAATACATTTCTATACAAACAAACGCGCCCTTTGTTAGTGCGAGCGCAAAGTACCATAATGTAGGTCAAACTGTTAATATTAATATCAACACCTCTATACGACCTCATTGCAGGGAGGAACGCATGGTGTTTCGCCTCCATGTTCTGGAACTCCAGCAACACCTCTACAATTAATAGTGCCTACCTAATGTGAATAAAGTTATTGTTCTGATACCTATATGAAAAACTTTGTAATTTGTTTGTCACAAACTTTTATCTTTTTGTATTACTTATGACCAGCAGCTCACTCACTCGTAGAACTAAAACATTAAATACACAATTGAATAACAATGCCCTGGAAGTTGCCAACCCCCATCTTACACGTTCTGTGCTAATGTTTCATAGGCATCGGACTGAGGCCTTTACTGGTAGCTTCAGGTATGTGGCAACGAAGTGTTGGAATAATATCCCACCGCCGATCAGAACTATTTACAGTAAATTTACTTTTAAAGCTCGATATAAATCTTTTTTGTTGGAGAAACAGAAACAAGGTATCCCTAAAAACTTGGCTTGCCGCATATCTGTATCTGCCTCATTATCTGTCTGATGGAGACAACATGAGATGCAATTCAATTAAATTTTTCTATTTTAATCATTTATTATTATTAGTAATTAATCTCAACATAGTCTTTTTCGCACGCTTAGTTTTCCTTTTCTATGACGAAAGTGTCGGAACTATGGGAGAATTTGTAATGTTTACAAGCTTTCGTGCAATACGCGGTAGTTGTAGGTATGTGGATGTTTGCCTTTTGTCTGACTACACTCGTCCTCGTCATTCTTATGGGTGATAGCTGCAAATCAGTGGTTGTTTCATTTGAGCAGCGCTATACACTGAGCTATAGCCCATTTGCGCTACTGCGGCACACACGCACAAGCATCTGAATAAAAAACGTTCTCTATAGTATAGCGAAACTGTGTTTTATGTTAACAGTGTTCTTATATCGATGTAGATTGTATTGATGTGTGTGCATGAAGTACGTAAATAAATGATTTATCTATCTATAATTTTAACGCAATAAACAATAACTAAAGATGAACGAAGATTTAAAAATCATAAAAACCTACTTAAAACATCTCAAGACCTAAGGTTCATATCATATTAGGAGCTTAGTAAGGCTTCATGCCTAGTATGATATGAATTTTATAAGAAATACGACCAAATTGGCCGTAACATAGTAGAATTTTGGTTCATGAAACATCCTTCCACTTTCCCGTTGTTTATCTATTCGACATTCTTTCGTTGTCATTCTTCACTCTCACTTTCATCTTTCGGGGCGGATGCATTTAGCATTTAGATCACCTTTATTATGCTCTCATGCTTTCTCTGCCAGACCCAGCTTTGATGTACAGCGAGCTGTATCTTCTGACTTAGATTTAAGCTGCCTAGAAGTGTTTGCAATGCTCCATTCACACTACGCTCACTCATCTAATCATCACTCAGCAGATATGGGAGGGAACTAACTCATATCTCATCCTTGCTATAAACTAAATTAAAGATTATTAAGGACAGGTAGTCTGTGCTGAATTATTTCCAGACATCTTTGTCAGTTACATATTCCATATTCATCAATCCTATAATAAGCCCTTTTACAGAGAGTATTTTTAACGTGCTTTTTGAATACATAGTCAGGAAAGGACAGAACTGTTTCTGGCAACTTATTATAAAATCGAATACAGTTTACAAGAAAATATCTACCAGTCCTAGCAAGCCGATGTACCGGCAAGCTTAAGGATTTGGCGAAAATATTGATTTTAAATTAGAGCGACTGCAGTCGGACCTCAACAACCCAGAGAGAAACCAGACCTTTCTTAGGCTAGGTGCGGGTTTCCTCACGATGTTTTTCTTCACCGTCGAGCGAATGATAATTACAAATATGTATATATACCCGAAAACTCGAATTTAGTGGTACATGCCAGGATTCGAACCCGGACCCGTTAATCAATAGGCCGGTTCTTTATCCACTAAGCTGTCACTGTTCCAACACTGCATCACCCACACGAAATCATACGCAACCGATCATATCGATCAAATTGTCATAAACGGGTATTTATTAACGGAATACAAACACTCGAAACATTAATTGTCATGTTGACAAACATTTACATTTGAATGTACACTCGAACGCGAAACGGTATGTTTAGGATTGTCCTTATTCTGTCATCAATATTTTTTTCATTTATGTAGAACTTAAGCATCAACTATCGTTATTTATGCTATTTGTAGTTACGCGTCATCACTCCCATGAATGCGTTTGTGCAAATGGAAAAACTTCGTGTGTACACATGTGTTACATGGAGAAAGATAAAGCTATACAAAACCGTTCAAAACTCATCTTTACAACAACGACATAATACGCATACGTGTTCAACTTGGTGCGTCGTTATGTGTACATGTGATGTCACTTCAACTTTTAACGAAGCCTCGGGGCTGTAGTGCACGCGTTATTTATTAAACGATTTCGGGTATGTCTTGAGCAAGCATTGCGATAAGTGTTAGGTATGGGCGCAATAGTAGCAATGCGACTAACAGCGATGTAGATGTAGATGTAGATTAAACACAAATCTACGAATTAAATGACAAAACAATATAGAATCTCAATTATTTGATAATCGGGAGCACGTGGTGAACGGCGCGCACGAGAAACACGAATGACAAGGCGGATACGCGTAACCAGTAAGCTCCTAAGGAGTTGATGTGTTAGCAGCAGAAGAGGCATCGCTCGAGTGATACTTAATACAAGCGTTCCAGCTTAATACAGCTACGGAAACCGTTTGACATCAGGTGGGCCGGTTTTGCTTGTATGCCTTTCGAAGTTGTATTAAAAAAAATACTATGTAGATCTATCGACCTTACAAATATATGAGATGTTCCTTTTATAATGTATAATCAAAATTTGTCTTATAATTTTAAAGACGTATGTATTGAAGCTATCGTGGATGAATGGCGAGCCAGTACACGCTATTACATGTAGTTCTAATGTCTTATCGAACAAAGTAACTCGTATAATTATGATAAAACTTCATTTCAGGTAAGTTTGTTTAACCACTAATTATATTTCACTAGTAAATAAGTTTTCACAAATTGCATCCAGGTTTAGAGAGGGGCAACAAAGATAATATCTTCGGAATTAGTTATGACGCAGAGATCTGTACTTGAGTGATGTACTATAAACCATACAGATTCTCTACTGAGGAATTGTATCTGTGTTACGTCCTTAACGTTCGCAAATTACTTATATACATTGCACACTATTCTGAGGCTTTAATTAGCCTTGCCTTATAATCCTGATCGCGCTAAACGAAGAAGGAAACTTTCAGTTGCTCTTAAACCCTCCGTCAAACAGATAATGCAAGCAGGTAATTTAACTGGAAATCAGCTCAGTTATAAAAATACCACCAACAAATTTTCCCTTATATCTCCTAACACGCCATCGATATCAACTTGCACTTTCTAATTGGCTAAAGTAGAAACGTTATGACAAAATTAAAGCACTAATAAATTGACACGTTTATTGTAGTCACATACATATAAATATTAAAAAAATATATTCATAGAGAGGTAGGTACTATTATTCAAACATGCACATTTTATATACACAAACACCATCACACATTCTCACCTCACCCATAGACACTAATATATACATACACTTGTACTTACATAACTAGTCTGGCCATAAATACTGTTACATAGAAACTTCTCTTTGTTCAACTCTTTAATTACTTTAAATTTGGAATGCGTTTATTATGTTAAAAACTTCTTTCGATCTCCCTCCGTTTTACATATATTTTTCGTATTTATTATCAAATTACAATATGGAGTGGGGTGTTAAAAACAAATAGGACAAAGGGTATGGAGCCATCGGTCATATTCAAGACACTTCAAAAGCTTGGTATCTGCCATATGTTCATATATCATACTATCGACAGATATACCAACACTTCCTCTGTTGAAGACCATAAAAGATCGGGACGACCACGTGTTGTTAGAACTACGAAGGCTGTTAATGCTGATAAAGCCAGAATTCGCCAAAACACCTTTAAGAAATAAAAAATCTTATCGCGAGAAATGAAGATTCCCGCTTGGATTCTGTCGCGTATAATAAAACAAGACCTTTAGCTCGGCGTTTATCGTCGATATACCAAACATGCCCTAAATCAAGCCCTACACTTGAAGAGAGTGGATCGATCAAAACGCCTTCTAATACGCAGGTGAAAGGCACAGAAATATCCTCTTTACTGATAAAAAAAATCACATCATTTATGTCCTTCAACAGAGGAAGTGTTTGTATATCTGTCGACAGTACGTTATATAAACATACGGCTGATACCAAGCTTTTGAAGTGTCTTGAATTTGACTGACGGCTCCACCCACTTTGTGCAAGGCAACCACTGTAATACTGTTTTCTTTAACGCCCCATACCATTTTGTAATTTGATAATAAACACGAAAAAAATATGTAAAACGGCGGGAATTCGAAAGAAGTTTTTACTGAACAATAATGGACTAAGGACGGATCCCTGTTGGACCCCATTGAAAGAAAGGAAAGGGTTATGTATCGCCAACTACAGACCTAACCATAGAACAGGAATCGAGATACATGTCCCGGCACATATCAATACACGCTGCAGGCACAATTTTGGACGTCAGTGGCCACCAAATCATCGCACGAAAAACACAATCGAAGGCCTTCTCCATGTCTAAAAAAACGTCCTGTGTTTCTTCACGACGATACTTGGAATAGAAAAGGGGTCCGTGATCCCATGACCAGGCCGGAAGCCATACTACTCGTAACACTCCGAGACAATGCACTCCTGCCGGATACGAGAGCCACTTTTCCGCTCGAAGAGCTTCATTGTGTGAGACATGATCTTTATACCGCGATAACTGCCACACTCCTGCATTGATCCCCTTCCTTTGAGAACTAGAGTGATGACACTCAGTCTCCATTGGTTCAGGATTTTTCCGGTAAAATTAAATGAAATCTTTATTACCTGAAAATATTAACATATGGAACATAGTAGTACTATAACCCCACACTAGGCTAAGCGTGTATTTTGGGCGTCAACACAGTATGAATTTACACAATTTTAAACAGATTTTCGGCGAGCAATAACTGTAAATAAATGTAATATGTTCTTATAATAAATGACAAGTAGATTCTAGAATCAATAATATCAAAAAACATTTTTTGAAGTAAAATATATAAAATTTTAAATTAAATTCGCAATAAAATGATAAATAAGCCAATAATTAGTAATAACAAAATGATTATAATTGAATTTATAATTAAGTTTTGGCACCACGCGAGGAGTGGTTATAAATGTGTATATTTGTGTGTATCTGTGTATATAGGTATATACTCGTACCTATATATTTGTGCGCGTGGGTGCATATGTATACTTGCGTGATCAGCGTACAGGTGTGTGCAAATGATTTCAAGGTTTAAGTTTATGACGTGGCGTTCAATATATTTTCAGTCTCCTCGTAGTCTAAAGACATCAACCAATTCCTAAACAATTTTTAATCTCAAATATGGAACAACATTTAAAATTGATCCTCCCAACCAACCTGTTATACATCAGAGGAAAGAGAAATGCCTTGAAGTGTCGAACAAAGGTGGTAGTTGGTACGGAACGGGTAGCTTGAAGACTCTTTTCTCTAGCATTGCGCTGTAAGTAGAAGAACTTAACACATTTTAATGTGTGTGCTGCAGTGAGGAGTATGCTGTTATATAGGTCGGGCAAGATGCTCTCACCACGACACCCCATCGCCTTCCAGGCTTCGATGGGGACTCCAACGGCTCCGACTGCCTTCCCTTCCATGCGACGAAGAACCCATTGGACTTCTTCAGGCGTTTTAAGTGGCACTAGTTCCTGATTAGGAGGGAGCGCTTTAAGCTGCTTATTCAGCAGCTCGTGGAAATATGAGCGTCATCTCTCCTTCACCATGAGGTCCTCGCACAATAGATTGCTGCAAACACAATGGCACTTGGATATATCCTGAGCCACTTTGACCCTGGACCGTACTAACTTATATATGAGCTTCTGCCCGTCAGACGATTCCACACGGCCGCCTAAATCCTATCCCAGTGGTGCTGGTCTAGTTCGCCGTTGATACCAACACACATATCGCAGGTAACCGAGGCGAACTCCTGGGACTTGTCTTTATCAAGCAGCCACCACCTAATTTACCGTCTACAATGCTCAAAGCTACTCTCCTTAAGCTTAGCGCAGAGGTTCATGACAAGGAGACGATATTGTGCAGTGAGGCTCTTGCCGGCTATGACCTTGCAGTTGACTACTTTACTGAAGTGGTGTCTCCTGGTGAGTAAGAAATCAATTTGGGTAGCATGCCTTCCGCTCCTGTAGGTGATTAGATGTTCGGATTCCTTTTTGAAGTAAGTGTTCACGACGGCCAGATCGGCAGCCGCACACGTCCGGGGGATATCCCCCTCCGCGTTACGACTACCGTATCGAACGCCATCGTAAATACACTGAAATTCCTCCCACGCCTCACCCACATGAACGTTAAGATCACCACCTAAAATGACCCCTGTGACGACAACGGAATACCACAAAGCACTGTACCGATTCGATTACCAGAACGCTACCCGATCAGCTTTGCTACAACTGGCCTGTGGCATGTAAGCACTTATCAAATGGGTCACATTTCCATCTATAAGCGTCTTTACGGTCAAAAGCTGACTGACTGAGAAGTCCACCTCCAAGATATCGTCCCGAAATTCCTCAGAGAGCGCTACGACTACCCCGTTCTCCCCACAAGCTGCAGCCGGTGTATAAGCTGCTAGGATCTGCTGCCTTTCCACCGAGTCTCCTGCAGGAAAGCCACGGCCACTTTTCGCCTGGAGAGCACATCGGCCAGCTCCCCGCGCATCCAGTCAGCGTACCAATGTTCCAGGTCGCGAAATGGATTTTCTTTTTGGCTCGCGTCTTTAGCCGTGCTCGCCCATTGCACGGTAGCCCTTGTCCACGCATCACAGGAGTCGGGCGAGGCTCCTGCGCGCCGTTTTGCGGCGGCGCCCTCTCCGTGGCACAAGGTCTTTTCTTTTTCTCTATAATAAATTTGGCTTGAATTTTGGCTTTTGCGGAAGCGACTGCCCTCCGACCTCCCAACCCCGAAGGGAGAGCCCGCGCCATAGCCTCGTTTGCAGGTGAGGTTGACTTGGACCCCGTAGATATTGGTGGGGTCCCATGCACCCAAGACTAATTGTATTATAATAGAATGTAAATAAACTATGTTAAAAAATATCCTGAATTTGTATATAAAATGCGCCAAAACTTTTTCTCTGATCTATACATTGTTGTTTGAAACCTGTTTATATTAAACAAAACACTCGAATCTGTAATCAATGAACTATATACTCGTATTACCAAAAACTTTAATAAGCCCTGGCCGAGAAGCAAAATGAAAAAATAATCATATAATTACATTAGTTTTACAATAATACTACTAAAGTAATTTACTACTGAAATAAACTTGCGCATAAGATTATATATTTGATTATAAAACTCGGGTTCGCGCAGTAATGATACTTACAGAACTTGCATAAGTATTGTGACGAAAGGTGAACCAAATGCTGTTTACCTTTTTGAATATGTTATGGAATTCCTTTTAAATCGAAGAAAACTAAATGTATTTTCTTTTTCACCTCCAATTTTCTGTCTTAATCTTCACACATTTATTCATTTGTATCGCAAAACATAAAGGTATAAGTACCGATATTATCTGCTTTTTATAGTCTCGGATCATTAAAATGATCGGCCGTCATCCACAGATTTACAGGTAACCTCTCATTTCTGATTTACTGTTTACCCATCTAACATAAACGTACTATTACATTTCTGGAACATTGTACAGATTTGTCACGAATCACAAGGAAGTACAACGTTACCAATCGTTCAAACAGCGGGCTTATTACAGCGACGTAGCACCAAACAATAAAGGTCTAGCATATTCTGACAATGGCTCCTCAAGGATTCAATTTGTATTATAATTGAAACCCTCGCTCAGAAAATAACTCTGATGTCACTGTAGACTTTATTTTAATATTATAGAATGCTTGTTACAGTGCTAAACAAAGTCGACACGTTGGGGTTCAAAAACAAAAAGAAAATGTTTTTTCGTTATTCTGAAAGCAGCTGTTTGTATTGTTTATTGAATTACCATCTCGAATACCTATACATATTCAATAAGTATTCAAACAAAAATATTTCGTGTAAAGTAGATTGCTAAGTGTCCAAACGAATAACTCTTACAATGTTGTATAGTTATCAGATCTGGTGTATAGCCAAGTCCCGTCCCCAATTCTACAAAGACTAACTGTACAGACTGAAACTCAGTCGTTCCAACAGCTAGACACTTTTATGAAATTTCGGTAAGAAGTTAAGTTACTAATCTTTAATGTTATCAAGCAGCAGTTCCGTGAAACGCCCAAATCAAATAAACTTTTTTTGCTAAAATGTAAGATTTGCAGAGTTAAATATAAAGCCATTTGAGATTTTGAACGTCGTTCGCAATCTGCGTTTTTGAAGTTGTTGAAACTTTTCAAGATATGCATTTATTACAACTTCAAAAATGAACGACTTTATGAAATTAGTGGAAAAACTGCTAGAAACAGCCGAAACAATTCTCACAGATCAATACCCGGGAATTAATTCAAGAGAATTTAAAGACATGGACAATTGTAGCGAGAGAACCTAATGATAAATATAATGCAAAATAACATTTGGTCACAGTTTTTGCTCCAAACAAAACAATTGAAATTCGAAAATGCAATGTTGCACATTTTTTAAAAGAAAATCTCAATGGTATCATGCGAAAAAAGAAAATCTCACACCATGAAGGTTTAATGTCATTTCAAGCTATCTATTACTATAAAACGGCAATTTCATACTTTAAGCCTTATTATTACTCGTATGAACACAATAGTCTCATGTGTCTACTTTAAAGAAATTCATCTGTCAATTTCGTAGACTCGTATCTATATATATAAAAATGAATGTTTGTCTGTATGTCCTCTATGAACTCAAAAACAACTGGACAGATTTTGATAAAATTTTCAGTGAATCTTCAGGTTAGTCCAGCAGGTGATCTTGTGAAGTTTAGTAGCGATCATATCACCCGTTCGAAGCCGGGGCGGATAGCTAGTGTAATATAAATAGTAGTCGCGATCAACACCAAAAAATTTCTTGGTACTATAACTGCTTTAGTCGATTGCGAGAGATCGAGTTTTTTGAATAGTGGCCAAAATTTTATAATAATCGACTAATTCTTATCTCTTTAACACTTTCATTTTATGCGATTTACACAACGTTATCACTCACATAAATAGCTTAGTTTACATCATTTAAAGGTTATGTTGTTGTTTTTGTTGTAATAGTACATTATGATATAAGTGCGGTAAGTTGAAAATTACAGCCGAGGCGATATTACTAGCCCGAGCCATCGGCGAGGGCTATAAGGAAGCAGAGGCTGTAATTTTCAAAGCGCACGTATGTCATACGACGTTTTATAACATATTTACGAGGAAATTAATAAAACTCTGACTTTGTTAAATGAATAAATCTTTAATTAATTGTTAAAGCAGTTATAAAAATTTGAACAATTTTTAAAAGTGATTGTTACGTTGCCAGTTGGCACTTTTAATGTTGTCAAGTTATTATTATTAGTTACAATTTCCCCAGTTTCTCTCTCACTCTCTTGAGTGAAAGTAGGAGAAACGAGACCACAGAGTTCTGCAGTCGTCGGTGGCGGCGGCGGAGGCGGTTGCGGCTGCGGCGACGATGGTGGAATGTACGCGTGTGTGCTCGTAGATGGTTGAAAGTCAACACTTGACTCCAAATGTATGTTCCTTGTAATGCGAGAGCTAATTTCTTCTTTATTTCTTATCGAGTCATCTATGTATCCCTCGGCTATACTGCTCGACCGCCACCCTCCGTGGCGTTTTAGTGTTAATAAGTCCGCACCTGAATCGGCGAGCAATGTAGCCGAGGACCTTCTGAAACTGTGCCCTGTGTATTCATGAGCTTCAGGCAAATTTAAGAAAGTGGCAATTTCTTTCGGCATTGCTCCAAATTTATTAATGCCAATGGGTTGTTTACTGCATTTTCCATTTTGGTAATTTTGAAAAAATCTGTTGGAATTAGCTTTTGTTGAACGAAGCGCTTCGTATTTCTTCACCACGTCGTAAAAAGGGCCCTGTATTGTGAACGACCTTGGAATTTTATTTTTTGTGTTTTTAACCTGGACAAGAAGAACTCGCCCATGGTTCTCGATATCATTAGTTGTGATGTTTGCCAACTCTTGACGTCTACATGCACCATTTATACCGAATATTAATGCAACCTGAAAAAAGATAAAAATAACGTATAAACAACTATATAGTAAAGAAATACGAAAGTGAAAGAAATTAATCACAATTATTTAGTTTCAACTGACCTTTGTTGCTAAATATCGGCAATCCGGAGCTTCTTTTAGGAACGTCTTGATATTGTCAGCCGAAAATACTTTCGACTTTTTACTCATATGGCCATCTGAGCGTCTTTTTAGAAATGCTAGCAAGTTGGAGTATGACTTGATATCAATACCATGGTTTGTTTTCATAGTGCTTTTTAGCATTGAATAGTAGCACCACAATGAGCTTGACTTATATTTATGAGAAAGTTCCATGAGATAGGCTAAAAACACATTTTCTGAAAATGAATTTGCATTTTGGCTTGTTTTCCATAAGATGAAATTTTGATAGGCTTGTAAGTATCTATCGGTCGATTTTTCAGGCAAGAGGCTTAGAGTAGCCTTTTTCGCCGCGTTTAAGACTTGTGGCGGTGTCAAATTAATAAATTCATCACTACTTGACGACATTTTCAAATAAAAACAATGCAGTGAAAAGAAAAAGCGCGCGGAATTATTTTTACTTGTCCACAAATAAGCGATGCGCGCGCATCAACGTTTTTTTTTTTAGGCAAAGGTACAAAAACAGCCAGTATTACTAATAAAGTAAATTAATATTTTTGTGTTTTTGTTACAGATAAATGGTTGTAATTTATTGTCAAAATTAATTAAATTAAAGAATTAAATGTTTATTTGTTATATTTTATTTCCCAAAGTTAATTGTATTCATAAAATATTGACCACTTTCTTGACATAAAACCTCTTTGCTAGGATTTTTAAAAGTATCGTTCATTTTTAGACGGAGTATCCTAAAACTTTATTTAAAAAAAAACACGTGCCTTTTACATTACATTATCGCACAAGTGCGTAATGAGATACATTACGATATTGAAATTGGTGTAATTACAACCACTTTACGAGCAAATATGTTATAAAAAAGTTTATTGTACAATAACTAACATTAAAATATGTAAATACATGGTTTGATTAAAAATAATACTGTACAATAACGGACTTATCCCATTTGGGATCTCTTCCAGTCAACCATAGAGAACCTGAAAGGTTAAAGGTAAGCTTGGCGAGGGTTTAAGGAACAATGTGAGTAGATACTAATATCGACAAAATAGGTACATAGATAAAAACACTCGTATATACAAGAGTGGTATAGAATGTATAACACACACATATAAGAAATAGTAAACAATACACACAATAAATTACGAACATAATACATATCATTACTAGGTCAATGTCACGGGAGTATTGACCACGTGCTTCATCACGCTGGATTATTTTGAGCAATTCACTTTTTTGAATGACGAGCTCGGTGGCGCAGTGGTGAAACGCGCTGTTACGCTACTTTGACACCAACGCTCGTAGGTTCGATTCCCACACAGTACAAACATTTGTGTGCATGAACATGTCTGTTTGTCTTGGTCTGGGTATTTTCTATGTATAATAAGTATGTATTTACAAAAAAAAATGTATTTACGTATGTTTATCTGTTGTCTAGTACCCATAACACAAACTTCGCTTACTTTGGGGCTAGATGGCGCTCTGTAATTTGTTCGACAATATTAAAAAATATATATATTAAAAACCAATTTTTATTTTCTTTATATCGTATTAAGACATATTTCATGCTGGTGAAGTCTGGTCTGGTCACACTCCACAAAACAATTTATTCCTCGTAAGTTAATTGCACAATAGCCATTTCATAAGAGAAATAGGCTGGAATTACATAGAGCGAGCAACACTAGCAATACAAAAAACAGAATAGAAAAACACAAAAAACAAATACTCAGACAGATACAGCAAAAGTTGAAATTACTAGAAAATTAAAGAATAAAAGAAATTTAAAGAAATGATTCAGAGATTTATGTTTTAGATATTGAATTTACAATATTTATGTTTAGTCTTTTAAAAAGATTTAGATATTCGTTCAAATTAACACCATCTGTAATTATTAT
Source organism: Pyralis farinalis (assembly GCA_947507595.1). Classification (NCBI taxonomy): domain Eukaryota; kingdom Metazoa; phylum Arthropoda; class Insecta; order Lepidoptera; family Pyralidae; genus Pyralis; species Pyralis farinalis. Next base: position 9,395,351 of record OX382261.1, on the reverse strand, counting down.
TTTAATTGAAGTTATCACAGAAACTGAAAAAAATAACAACTTGCGACTAGCACCACACTTCAATTATGGAAAAGTTAGTTGTATTTTTTTTTACCTTTTATCAGTTTGTCTCTATGCTTTGTCCTTTGAAATCCCTCGTACTCTTGGGCTATGACACAATTTTAATTTTAAACTGCTTGTCTAGTATTGTCATACAAGTCTTTGAAACATCTGATCCCAGAACGAAACTGGATTTCATCTGAAGAATCTTTATTACAGCAAAAGAATGAAAACACATCAATAATAAACAAACGTGTGTGACTAAAAGAGATAAATCTTAATAATAATGCCAGCAGACAGACGAGCCTTCTTCACATACAAATTCTTGTAAATGTTTGTTATTAAAATATAATATACGATATATATTTAATCAAATATGTTGAACGAATTAGTAACCTGCGAGACAGATATAGAAATTCACTAAAAGCAAAATTTAAAAATTCTGCGTTATGAAATCAGTAAAAGCCAATTTTTCACAATTTTTACCTGAACTTTGAAGATTTCTAATGTGCTCATAAATTATATAAGTAAAAACATCTCCATAGAAGCGTAGAACACCTAATGGAAATTCTAAATAATCCAAATGGATTTTCATAAACTTGTTTCCTGTAACCAGTTTTACGGAATTTGGTGTATATGGAATATGATGTATGCGGGGACGAGTCGAACGGGTGGCATGAATTGATTCAGAAGTTGAATGTTCATAACTCACTGCCTGGCGACCACAAACTTTCAGGACATTTTATACCTGAAGACGTATCACGTAATGAGTAAAGATTATTCGCCTTGATTTTGGTGATTCTGAATATCACCCCTATGTTTTCAATTAATCGTAAAAACCGATATATATAAATATTCAGTCGGTAGAGCTGCAGGGGCGCTGTCATCATCGGTTCAAGATTTCCAATTACCATTAACCAGAACCTAAGTTAAATTTTCAACACCAAAAATACGTTCTAACTTTTTGTTTCAAGCAGTAGGCCCTCATAGAAAATATTTGTTCGATCATTAAAATATGCATATCATATAGTTTGCGTAGAAACATTACGGAAACAACAATTTAGTAGTAATTTCCCGAGACCAAACTAACATCGACTGGCTCTACATTAACAAAACAAAGTTTGTTTTCATTGTTACATGACGGGCGAGGTAATGGATTTGTTATTGACCTCGTGTCCGGCCCAGATGGTGTTCTCTGCGAGAACAATAATGCGTACTGTGTAGATGACGGCCGTTTAATAACTATACACCCCCGACATAACCGTGTAAGATTTTAGTTCACGTACGTGTATTTTAGTATCCTTAACAAAGTTGTTGACTTGTTGATATTAAATTATAAATTGAGAAAGTAATATGAAGTTAAGTTTACTATTCTGCTTTTCGGGAATTTCGTGCCAAAAAGTTAAAAATGGAGCCGCTAATGCTCATAATTCGCAAATCCGGCTGTACGCCAGAGATACCATCCTCGTCCCTCCTAAATCCCCTTTATCTTTACGAAGTTTGTAAACCGAAAAAACCTGAAATACTTACAGAGGATAGAGGGTTCGGTGAATATTAAAAATAGAACTAGCGTCATTTTTATTACTAATGCTCTGCTGTCTACCTGTCTGATATCCCATCCGTCTATTACATGATTTTATCTTTTGAACGGTAATATGTAGACTCTTGAAATGTTCACTACAAAAAAACAAAGTTATGCCAGACCATTAATCAGACTCACTCACATGCATGTGTGTGAACAAACTAATCTTAGCCAAATTATTTAAATTTTGAATTGTATCATATCTCGTCTCTACTTTGACGTAGAATACACAAGTGGCTGTAGTTAGCCCTGAAATAAATATCCGTAACCTTGCTTTTCTATGTCTTTCCCCATTCTAAACTTTTTCCCATTGCATATTAACTAAGAGCTGTATAGTTCAATCTTTTATTTTTTCACTAATTGATTATTGAGATGTGTGTTATCCTACTCTTAACGATCTTCTTAATAAGCTGGACTGGCTCATCAATTGTGCTATTTAATTTTACTTCTGTCTTCGAAAATTTTAACTTATCGCTCTACCGGTCCAAGCTCGGATGGCTTTAAATTCGTCACTGTCGGTATTCGAGGTTACTTTGCATACTTTTCAATTCTCTTTAGTCCCCATACTCCTTGAATATACATTTTAATATGTCTGCGACTATCATAACCGTCAACTCGTCAACTTCGATCAAACAACTCACATTTACAAGAGTAAATGGGAGTTGTTTGATCGAAGTTGACGAGTTGACGGTTATGAATTTCACTTTACGAACTGTACGACTCTAGAATGCGTAACCTGAAGTCATTAGAGACTACCCCAGCAAATTTGCTTTTAAAAGGAATCCTATCACCTTATTATTTTACCCCTCAGACCACTAGAACAATAAAACTTTTTTGAAGTGAAAACTTCTTTATCGGCGTTGTGCACTTTTTAGGATGAGTAAAAAATGCTAAACTCGCGTCAGGACACGTGACCCTGACCGTTAGATTTTGGTGAGAATTAGAACTTAAGTTCGCTGCAGCGCTTAAACATTAGTTACCTCTAATTAAACAATTAAAACTTGAAGCGCTAGATCGTTCACAGTGCATTATTTTCTCGCGACCAAATCGTTGTACGCGCCATGAAATTGTTGGCGTTTACACGTTTCTTTCAGCGTAGTTTATCAACATCGCAGTTTGGTTTAAGCGGCGCAGGGCACTTGCGCGAGTATGCGTGTGTGTTTGAGTTTTAGAGATTGGCGATGATAATGCTGGTAATGATAATGGTGAAAAAATCGTTGAAATTATGGATGAAAGTTGATTTTTCTGAGAGATAAACTTTTTGATGTAAAATAATTGTAATAGTTCGGAAGTGTTAAATTTTTAATGTAATATAAATTGTCATGTTTGTGTGCGATAGCGTAATAAATGAATATTGTATTTTACCACATACATGACAGTACTTTTATAATGATAAATAAAGCAATTCGTGCGAAATTATTCCCTAACCATTCCAAAATATTCAAAAATGCACAAGGTTAATGTTCAAGTGTTCACTTCTGCCGGCACTCCCGGAGTGCAACCCGTTTTTTTTTTCAATGAGTGAGACGTTACGTAACTTATCCCTTATGCGAATTTCAATTTAATGGGATTTTCAGTACTTTAAAATGTATACTTGTTACCCCATAAAATAGGAAGCACGTTGCACGGGCAAATTACCACAGCGGCTAGTATTGTGTTGTTCTTTCTTTTAGTCGGGGCATCAAAACCATTATGTGAAAATCAGATAACTGTTTACTAATTACTGTCCTATTATCATAATGATCATGATCTTATATTCGTTTATACATGTAATTGCTGTTTGAGAATGCGACTAGCTCCCAAGCAATTACGAGTGCTCAAAACTTCATACAGCGAACAACTAAATGTAAAGTCTGCATCTTATCACAGCTAGTTCGTTCAACTCCCATAACTTTAGAAGCCTGAAGTTTGCCATCTGCGACAGAGCTGCTCAAAAGTCTCTCAGTTCTATGTTAATAGAGACTAATCTCTCATGAGTGGTCGTAAAGTAGGTGGAGTGTACAGAAATTGTTTTGAGACACGCATACAATGTTTTGTGTACACAGCTCTTGGGGTATTTTGTTATAGTTATATTTTGATATATTATATATAGTTCGATAAAAGAAACAACAGTTGAACTTTATTTTTCGAAATATCATAAATTAATTGATTTGAAACTTACAAGTATCCTTTTAAAATAAACTGTGGGCGTCAAAGAGGTTAATTTATAGGAGACATCTTTTACAAGAGTTCATTTGGAAAGCAATAAATTATTTCCTTTTACTCAAAAGGTAACTTCAGTATTCTTACTTAATAATATCCTATCAATAATAATAAATCAAATAGGTAGCTGCCTGTATGGCAGTACGTTCGACGCGACTCTTATTTCCAAGGATCTTGGGATCATTAGTGGACTTTGATAAATGACATTATACTTTACATTATTCTATTGGAATTTAGACTTCTATTGAGGTCATTGAGCATATCACTATGATCCTCCTTAGATTTCGTCATGTATATCGTCGACAAATCGACGATGAGTGATGTATTCACTATTAGTTCATACCGTATCTTTTCCAGTCCAAGAGCTGTCTTCAAGGCATCTTCTAATGCCGTAGTGAAGATTTTCGGGGATATGGCATCGCCCTGTTTTACACTTTTTTGCATTTGGATCAGTCTCATACTCTGATCCTGTACACGAATAACACCATTGCCTTACCGTATAAGCACTTCAACCCTTCGATGTACCAATAGTCATTTCGGCATCGCTGGAGAGACTGTAGCACCGGGCGGTGGTACATGTCATTAATGTTTCAACCGAATCAAAGTCTTTTTCGTATTCCACATACGCCAGACTAAAAGGGCAGATTCTATTTTGTGATTTGTTAGATGTGCGGGTTTCCTTATGATGTTTTCCTTCAGCACCGAGCAATTGACAATAACAAACATGTAAATAAATCCAAAAACACAAATTTGATAATTTAACAATAATTAACATATCTAATACTTAAAATACTAGGCCAATGTGATTAATAACGGTCCAGTGCCTCTACGCTATCCCTAATTATCTACAATGGACTGCTTGTTTTCGACGCTACAATATACCTAATACCATGGTTTAACATTTTAAACTAACGGTTTTTCATACATTTTACCACTACCGCTGCATCTAACACTTACGATAGTCAACTTGTTTTCGCCGCTACGTTACACCTATTTAATACCAATGTCAGTCAATATTTTCGTATACAGTTTTTTTTTACGCTTACGTGTTTTGGCTGTTAAACTACATCAGTTGACAATATAGACAGTTTTAACGCTATTGTATGTTTACCAATCAACGCTCTACATGTTTCCGTCGCCTAACACCTTTGAGGAGATCTATGTCTTTCCCTTAATGTACCTTATATTAGTCTACGTGTTAGTTTAATAGTTAATAGAGTCAGGCGTTATTTTGCGAAAGTCAAAATTACATGCAATTTGATCTAACCTGCTTTGTGTGCTTCCGCCACCAATTAGTTCATACGCCCTAGCGCCGGCCGGCACCCACCCACTACTGTTAGTACGTGCTACATGCCGACGCTGCCATGGCTGCTCCGGTAGTCTCTGCCTCGGCTGCTGCGGTCGTCCGCCATCTGGAACAGAATCCGCATGCCCCCAACACCACCGTCGCTGCCACGACTGCCCTGGTCGTCGCTGCGCCTGATAGCCTGAGGCGAAAGCCTCTCCACGAGGCATCATCAGGCGTTGTAGACGTTAATCGTAAGAATAACATGCTACAAGTGACAAATCCATCGCAGTGCCGTCCCTTATATTGAATTGAGGGTGGGGGTGGATGGTGTGAGCGAAAAGATATTTAATAGTGGGAATTGAGAGGCGCAACACGTGTCGCAGCGACGACCAGGCCAGTCGTGGCAACGACGGTATATACGCGTTAACAACCTATGCCAAAACTGAACGTGTTGATTATATATAGATAAACAAAATATTATATATAGGTAACTAGATAAGCTTCGGTTGTAGAGAACTTAACATAGATACGATTCGTTTATTGTAAAAATATCTAGTACACAAGTGTTGAATAATTATTATGAGATATACTCTTTAGAAATCACTTATTCAGATGACTTATTAAATATGTCATTTACCAAACAGAAGTACCACTTTTAATTTTAACCGTATATTATATACGTAACACTTAACACCAACGTGATGGGTTATGTGTTTTCTCCACCACTGCACACATACGCACCTAATGCCTATGAACTTCATAACACACAATATATTTTTGTCGCTGCCGGTACGCTACATTTAATGTCACACAACATTTAATGTGTCACGGTTTAGAGACTTTCACTTCACATAACACACTTTCTATTATAAGTGAAACAAGAGTTTGCAAAAAACGTTTCGTTACGTCAAATATTTTTCTAAAATGTGATGAGAATATTCCTGCAGACCTGACATACGTTATCTGATCGAAAAAGTCGTAAAAGGTAATTGCAATCGCTATCTATCAGATACAATTATAAATCTAAACCATTCAGAGACACACTCGAATAAACACAATAAACTTCGTCAAAATCGGCCCAACCGTTTAGGAGAAATTCAGGGCGTACACATAGACGAAGAATTATATATATTTAAGCATGTGCTGAGTGTACAATGCGAGATTTAGATATTATGGCATCATTCTGCAACGACAAAATGTCCACTGTGGTACATATTGCACCGTTTACGACCAAACCCAACCAACTGACGGCCGGTGAATAGCGATAATGGCAGGATGTAGTATGACATTACGTATAGCTGGGCGCTGTTATTTTTGTTATTTTTTTTTTATACTACGTCGGGAAATATACAAGCATTCAACCCACCTGAACACTTGCAATATATATTAATCATCACTCGCACGATGTCACCTCTGCGGCTAACGCAGCAACTGATTAGGGGCTTACTGGCAACCGCACTCACTGTCAGGAACACAACAAACCTTTAACAAAGGTTTAGTGTTAAAGTAGCGTTATTGACCACGCCACCACCGAGCTGGTTATACAATAACTATTTACTATTACCACAAATAATCATTGATATTCGCCGCTATATTATTAACAACAAACTTTTAAATATGTAAATATATACGGGTTTTTTATCATAGGCATTAAGTTAATACATGTAGTGGCAAAAACAAAATAGAGATTCGCCCTTTTTGATACTTCGGCTAATACTTTCGATTGCTTCTAGAAGCCTCTACGACAATCTACTTGTTTTCATTACTATGTTACACGGTCTTGAACACGGGTATAATAAATACTGTGAGTCAACACTTTCATCGTGATGTGAAGTGGCTATCTGGTAAGTAATAAGATTGTTGATTGTTAAAAATAAAAATCCTCACAGCGTAAAGTTGCGATAGCCAGATAACTAGTAAATTACTACTTATAATAACAGAATTATTACATATCGGTTGGGAGAAAGACCCGTTGACTTTATTCAGTAAATTTGGTTAAAATGTTAGTTTACATACACACATATCATCACGGCTGTCTCCAAATGGGGTAGGCACAGACTATGGAACACCAGGTGCACCGATCCAAACATGCCCCTCTCGCTTCTTCCACACTCATCAACCTCTTCATGCATGCTTTTCGGTTTTGGGTGCTTTTGTTCGGCCCTTTTTCAACACATCACCTATTTGATCTATACGCGTGTCTTGGGCGGCCCCTCCCGAAACACCATTCTCTCTTGCCTGATACACTTTTTTCGTAACTCTTATGTAATGTTAATTTACTCTCATGCTATCGTAGATATAATATATCACAGCATAAATACATATCACAACGTCTATCTCCCGTTGGGGTAGGCAGAAACTATAGAACGCCAACGTGCAGCGATCCAAACATACCTCTCTCGCCTCTTCCACACTCATTCACCTCTTCACGCATGTTCGTCAATTTCATGTTCTTTTGATTGGCCCATTTCAGTACATCAGCTATTTGATCCATATTTGTGCCGCTCACTCTTACTCGATATATTTTTTTCGTAACTCTTTTGTCATTCATACTTTCCAAATGTACAAACTATCTCAGCATAGGCTTTTAATTTTTTTGCTATCGTTAGTTATCGACGAGTTATTGTACTTACCTCAAATGTCTAAATTCAACTTTTGTGAATATATTTACGTTTTAAAGCCTCGTCAGTCACTCTACACAATTTTTGTATATTTACTAGGACATGTTTGTGTATGTTGTGGCTGAGTGTGCGCGTTTTATAGTGTATGAAATTTATTTTATTACATACCTTGATTAAATTTTTAGTTTTATGAAAATAAAATAATGAATTTTCGTACTTGCAATTTCACCAACAAAAACTTTGTAACTTGCCCATAGAAAAATGTTGCTTCATTTACTTTTTATCCATATATATAAAAATGAATGTATATTTGTATGTCCTCTATTTACTCAAAAACGGCTGGGCAGATTTTGATGAAATTTTCAGTGAATCTTCAGGTTAGCCCATCAGGTGATCCTGTGAAGTTTGGTAGCGATCATATCACCCGTGCGAAGCCGGGGCGGATAGCTAGTTTACTTATAAATTATACTAAACTTACCACAAAATACAAAAGGGCATAAAGACGGATATGGTGGTAATAACATTGTATAGCAGACAACCTTTTGAGAGGGATTTTTGAAGATACGGGCGATTAATGTGATCATATCAGAAAATGTTCACAGTGGCTGATTTATTTTATTGGATGAGACGAGTTGTTTACAGTAGGGATGTTTGGCTTCCGACGATGATAACAAGTCTGAATTTATCTGTGCTTTCTTTGAAACACACAAGTGTAGCCGAAACAAACAATGTAACAATTCATTAAAAGTTTTGGTTATTTAGTGGTATGAAATATGATGTTGCCATGTAATCTGAAATTTACAAATATATACACACTTATACATACATTAGATTTCTTGAATGTGTATACAGGACTACAGGCAGTAGAAATGCTTCTGCCGTCCCTAAGATAGTCAAATAACGACTCCCTAGAAGATTGTAGTAAATCCGCGAGTAAATGAGGAGGAAATTATCACTATGCTTATGAGGCGGTGCACCGTGACGACCAGGGGTAGAAACACTTGTATTGCAAACGTCTACAGGCTAAGGCAACTGCATCACATCAGTCGAGACGTAAGCTTGTTGTTCACTTTAGTGAACGATGAGAAACGTAGAATGTAGTGTTAATACAGTGCCAAGTATTTCCACGCTCACTAACTATGGTAATTGATACGGACCCCACACTAATTGTTTTCGAGACAGAACTGCAGTCAAAGTAAATTAGTGCGCTTTCGAACACATACAGCTATGTGTAATTAGAGAATATAAGCGATGTACGAACGTCATAATTATTTTTGAAAGCATTCAATTCTATTTCGAGATATGGTAACGAACAGAATATTGGCGAATTAGTAAGTGCATAGACCGAGTCATGTGGCGCTCGGTCCACTCTGCCTACCACGCAAAGGATATGGCGTGAAGCACAGATAGACATATTTTTTTAACTAGAATATCTACCTCTTTTTGGAAGTTGGTTAAAATACATCAGAATGGTAAAATAAACCTATCTTCTTACACCCGTAGCATCTCAATATGTATTCTTAATGCAAACCAATTGCTTTGATTCTTCAAGCGTTCAATACACAGGACGAGTATTGGTTTCGGATATCAGTAAAATATAGGTCAACATCGTTATTCGTTTCCCTAAGCTGTTTACACTATCCTAGGTAAAGTTTGCCTTCTTGATAGAAAACGGTGGAATTTGACCTCGAACATTGTTGTGCTGCCCTATCTATTATTATAACAACATATTTATTTTGCTGTACTACACCAACCCTAACTCATCCCACTGCAGGGATACAAGTTTCCGTTCAAAGGGTCAAAGAGCATACTCCACCGCGCAGCTCAACTACGGATTGACAGAGTCCAGTATGTTCAAGCCGGCCACTGACTTAGCTTAACGACATTCTTCTATCGTCGTTAAGCTAAGTCAGTGGCCGGCTTGAACATACATATATTATCATCTATCGACAACAGCCGGTACCGGGCTTAACGTGCTCCTCACGGAAAAGCTCGAGATAGATAAACCCATCCACGGACAGGCCACGGTCGACGTTACTTAGTCTGCGTGTTCGGTTAGAATGATACGCGCAACAACGCCACCGAGCTCGCTATTCCATTTACTTTTGGACATCTATCTTAGCCAATTTCCAGCAGAAGGGTTGTTTCCTGTTTGAGCGTGCATATTTAGGGATACGGGTCTCCCTTTAAATGAAAGGGTTTGGAGCATACCACCATACTGCTCAACTGCGGATTGACTGAGTCCAGTATTTTCAAGCCACTCGAAAGATAGACGAGACATACAGTCGTTTAGCTACTGATTTAGCTTAACGGAGCAACAACCGGGACCGAAGCCTCAACGTGCCCTCCGAAGAAACAGGTTGCGGTCGATGTTACTTAACCTGCGTGACTGGTCAGTATGCGCGCAACGACGCCGTCGAGCTCTCTGTTGAAATTTTGATGAAATTTGCAAGAATTGCTTTATTGTAAGACCACAACGACCACAGTGCCGCAGCTTCAACCACAAGGAGCGACTGTTTCGATGTTTTTGCTGAACATTTCGATAATAAACGGTAGTCTAAATGTAAATCAGGGATTTAACATGTCATTGTTATAAACAGACTGACAACAACTTTTAAAGTACTTTATTTTTTTACAATATCGTGAGGCTAACAATCTGACGTATAGTGATTATGAACGCGAATACAGGAATACCACTCGCACGTTGCCACCCCCGCTGCTAACAGCAAGTCCTTAAGAGCTTACTGGTAACCTCGCTCGCTAGCCGAAGCACAACAACCTTCCAGGGAATTGTGACTTGGTCGCGGTATTTTGTGTAGTGGTGGTACTACCCCAGTCGGACTGCTTTGATGCTCCATACCTCTTAAAACACACAGTCTCTGAAAACCAGGCATGTTCATAGACACAAATGTTTGTCCTATGAAATCGAACCTACGAGCCTTGGTTCTATTGTAACCATTCCTAAATACTCCTCTGCCGGGCTCGTATGTACGTAAAGTGAGTGAGTACCGTTTTACATTTACGTCGTATGTCTATTCTTGTGGTTTTAGACCAGAGATTTTCGATCCTTTGTGTCTTGAAACCCTTTGGGAATTCTAAGATTTATCCATATAAAGCACAAAGGAAAATTTAATTTTGACTACAACGAAAAGCCTGAATGGAACAGAATACCCCATAAACAACCTTGAAACTTTAATTGAATAAGAAGATTAAAAGTCTACTTTATTAATATGCCCATCTGTTAGAGTCTTAACATCACAGAATCGCCGGCTTATAAAAAGTGACACTATCCCTTGCATGTTAATTCCACTTGCCCGTTCGTACAGTAACATTAAATCCCACACTATGATAAATTAGTACCTAACCGACAGGATTAGTGTATGTTCTAGAAATTTTGCATTTGTTCATATTATTACAATTTTGAGTATGATCTATACTAATATATAAAGCGGAAGAGTTTGTTTGAACGCGCTAAGCTCTTGAACTACCAGACAGATCTGAAAAAATATTTTTGCATTTGATGGCCCAATTCTTGAGGAAGGTTATATGCTATTCATCACCATGACACAACCCCTAGAAGTCGAGAAAAATGAAAGATAATGATAAAAATCTACGTACATATGTATTCGAGATTTCGATTAATATGACCGATAGGTCGATGAAGCCATAGGACGGTGGTGGGACAGAATTAAGTTTCACACCAATATATTCTTTTTTTTAACCCGTAATAATTTTAACCCGTAACCCGTAGTAATGTAAATATTTGATATTCGTGATACAAATAGACAAATGAAATAGAAAATTTTAACTTTACGAGTGCATTTGTGTTATTTTACAGAATATATATTTGTATGGCATTCGTTACGACATATAAAAAAAAAAACAATAAATTTAAAATAAAACATTTTAATAAAACCTTTATTTATAAATACGTGAACTAAAATGTATAAAATAAACTAAAACTCCGAGTTTCGCCCTTTTTATATGCCTAGTATAAATTACTTTTATCATATATGATTTATAATGATCAACCACGATATGATATGAAAAATAAATATATCCATTCTCGCAAATATCATTAGAATAAATCACATTTTGATTAATTTGTTGGTTACAAAGAAAATTTAAGAAAATTTAGGGCATAGAGATATTTACTTCGTACGTATGCATTATATATAACAACTCACTGATACCTGAACTGGGCTGAGCCTGTATCTCAGGTACCAGCCTCTTCATGTGACAATAATCTTATACAAGAGTTGGCTTTATTATTACATTGCTCCTGCAAAGCTTGCTTTGACTCCTGTCAATGAGTTTATTTTAACCCAAATTAGTATGAAACATCCAACATCATTTATAAACTATGTAACGAAACATTAGTATAAATATTTTACTTGTGTTCGTTAATGTAATTGGTTTATCACTCTAACGATGTCAGGAATGATTGCTATATGTAATGTAACAATAAAGAAAAAAAGTCAGTAAACACACAAGACATTCATAATGTGTCTAAAATCATGAATATGGATATGAAATTGGTGTTTGTATGTACAATTTCTCCTTGTCCAGGTATTTGTTGTTAAATTATGAGCTAACTACGAACAGGGCATAAATCATACCTAGCCTAAAGGTCCAATACTACCTTATAGCCGATAGAGATATCGTGTCTCTTAACGCGCATTTACGCCATGCGATTTACGCTTTAGTAGTCTTACTAGTCACCATTATCCTTTCATACCAACTCGTAGTCATACCACTGCTGGTATACGGTGCTCGAACCGAAGAAAGTATTCTGTGATATTATCAGTTATTATTTATTACATCTTTCTCCCTGTTTCTCTCTTATTCTAACTAGTTGGGCCATAAATACTGTTACATAGTAACTTTTCTTTTTTTCTCTTCAATTATTTTGAATTGGAACGCGTTTATTACGTTAAAAACTTCTTTCAATTTCCCGCCTTTTTACATATTTTTTTTTTTCGACCGCGTGATGTTAGAACTACTGTTAATGCCGTTAAAGCGAGAATTTGCTGACACCCCATTAGGAACCAAAAAACATATCGCAAAAATGAGGATTCCCGCTAGGACTCAGTCGCGTATAATAAAACAAGACCTGAAAAGCTCGCTGCTTATCGTCAATATACAGGATATGCCCTAAATCAATCTACACGCAGTCTTCTGTCCCAATACGCAGGTGAAAGGTACAGAAATATCCTCTTTACTGATGAAAAAAATTCCACGATTGAAGAGCACTACAATGAGCAAAATGAAAAAGTGTAAACACACAGTTCTAAAGAAGCTGCCCAAGCGGTCGGAACGGTACAACGTAGTCATCATCCTGCGTCTGTAATGGTTTGGTGGGGCGTATCTTATCAAGGAGTCACAAAGGTTCATTTTTGTGAATTATTATAATTTTGTGAAGGAGTGAAGACTTCAGCCAAAGTGTATCAAGAGACTGTCTTGGATTGTGTTGTGAAACCTCTCAGCAATTCACTTTAAAATATACCGTGGACTTTCCAGCAGGACTCTGCACGTGATCATCATCATCATCATATCAGCCGAAAGACGTTCACTGTTGAACGTAGGCGTACCCTTACCTGGTCACAACGCACGAACTACCTGGCTCGAAACCAACGTTCCGAACTTTATAAAAGCTGAAGACTGGCCCTCGTCTAGATCTGACAACCTAAGACCACAAATTATGGTCAGTTTTAGAGGATATGGCCTGCTCGAAACGACACGCCTGCATTGCATCTCTTAAGATGGATTAAATGGCTCCAGCGGTATTAAAAAAAATTAAGCGACTGCTAAATATATTTTCAGGCATAAGAAAATCGTAGCCAGGTCGAGTTTGCATGAAATATTTTTTCTAACGATAATAAATCCATTATCGACACCTAAACAACGCTTTTAATGTTTTTGGTTTTACGGTATATTGTGCACGCATCACACAAAAACTACCGAATGAATTTAAATTAATTTCATATTTTGGCATTTTGAAATTCGCTTGCCATTTCCACTTGGCACTTCCAGCGTTCAGAAACATTTCCGGTACTGAAATGGGTTTACGACGTAAGAAAACGAAATGGGCTTTATTGAATAAATTGGCTCAGCCGGTAGGGAAATGAGAAAAATATTTACAGTACAAGTAATTTATAGAAATCAATACTTAAATATGAATAAGCCATATCGATTTGACATGTTCATAATGACAGGTTTGTACGAGTATCTTTGACGTTAGTGAGTTTACTAGTCATTTTTATTTGACAAATGATAAAAACACAGAAAGAAAGAAAACAGTTTATATTGTAGACGACAACATAATTATTTTAACAATAAGACAAAATAAACAGATTAAATTTTTCTTCATAAAAATATTATATAATTTATATTTTTTTTTTTTTAAATAAATAATACTTTTTAGAAAAAGAGTATTTTATATTAAATTGAAATTTGGTTAAAATGATTGAAATGTTGTTTTACATTACATTTATTTACATTAATTATATAAAATAGTTGCTTTAATGGAAAGTCTTCAATTTCAGACGGTGTCGGAATAATAAATAAAATCGTGTGTACATTGTCAGGTTTTCTATTGAATATACTCTCGACGTGGCATGTACTGAATTAGATGATTAAGTAATTATTTACATATCGATCGATCGAATCGATAGGCCTTGCCGTTTGAACAAGTAATGGGTCATTTTTACAAGCTTTTATTTAACTTGCAATGTAAGTATGTAAGTATGTTCGGGTGAAATCTTGCAACTCAATTTTGAAGCAGATATCTTTAACCGATTGAGCTGAAATTTTGCATACACGTTCAGTTTGGATGACAATGCATGACTAAATGTGTGACGTCATTCTAAATCCAACATGGCGGCATACCCAAGATGGCGGACCAACTATTTTTCATGCACTCCTACAATATGGGTATCAAATAAAAGGGCTTGCTAAGAATAACTCGAAAATAATGTGACGTCACTCTTAATCCAATATGGCGGACTTCTAAAGCTTGAAAATCAATTTCGAAGCAGATATCTTCAATCGATTGAGCTGAAATTTTGTATACACGTTCAGTTTGGATGACAATGTATGGTTAACTGTGTGACGTCATTCTAAATCCTACATGGCGGAACACCCAAGTTGGCGAATATTTTTAAGCTATTGCATAGCTTTTATCGCGGGCTTTGAGCGCGGCAACCGAATCAAGAAATTCCGTAACGAAAATAAAACCTAACATTTACCCCATGTAGCTCGTTTTTTTTTCATAATCATCAGATGATGATGATGATCCGTCAGGTGGCAAACAAGTAAGAAAATTGGTAGATTTTTTTTCATAATCATCAGATTTTGATCCGTCGGGTGGCAAGAAGTGTTCAGCCCGCCTGATGTGAAACTGTTACACAGCCTATGGACACTTTTAGACTCCGTCGGGTGGCCAACAAGTAAGAAAATTGGTATAGAATTTTTTTTTTTTCATAATCATCAGATGATGATGATGATCTGTCGGGTGGCAAATTAATTAGTAAGAAAATTGGTAGAAGATTTTTTTTTTTCATATCCATCAGATGATGATGATGATACGTCGGGTGGCAAACATGTGTTAAGCCGGCCTGATGTGAAACTGTTACACAGCCTATGTACACTTTTAGACTCCGTCGGGTGGGAAACAAGAAAATTGGTGGAAGAAATTTTTTTTTTCATAATCATCAGATGATGATGATGATTTACTTTTGTGTCCTGTCAGGGTATTTATGCACGGTGGTCGGGGTGTTTACCTGATGTGATACTGTTACACAGCCTATGGACACTTTAATACTCCGTCGGGTGACAAACAAGTGTTCAGCCCGCCTGATGTGAAACTGTTACACAGCCTATGGACACTTTTAGACTCCGTCGGGTGGCAAACAAGTGTTCAGCCCGCCTGATGTGAAACTGTTACACAGCCTATGGGCACTTTTACTTATTGCATAGCTTTTATCGCGAGCTTTGAGCGCGGCGACCGAATCAAGAAATTCCGTAACGAAAATAAAACCTAACACCCCCCACTCCGCCTATATAACGTGTATGTATATGGTACGACAGTACGAAGCTCGTACGGATCGAGACGAGCTGCTCCGAAATCGGACGAATACGTAAGCAGATGTTTGTGAGAAAGTATATAGGTGTATAGGTATCTGTCATATCTTTATAATGCCACACTCACCGCATGTGCGCCCAGTAAGTATACATGTAGGTATATATCAGTGGCGTGCACAGAGATTTTTGACAGGTTAGGCAGAATTTTTTTAAAGCTATTAACTTACCAAAAAATACAGAATGTTGATTTTGGTTAAGCAATTTTGTGGAAATAATGATGTATGTGATCACTTGTTTTTTTTCACCGAAAGATAGTTTTGAAAACATTTATTTTCCCTACACACACCACATGAACAACTTTCGCAGTGAATATCATCATATTTATCAACTTTAAAATCTTATTTCGTCTGCTACCAGTCAATCGATTCAAAACAAAAACAATGGCGGCCGTTTTAAAATCAAAATAAAATTGAACATCAATTTTATACGAAAAAAAGAAATGGCAATATCTTTCACTATAATTATATGCAGCAAACTACTTTTTAAAATAGTTACGTAGCAATGCTCGCGACACTTCGGTGATTTACGTTATAGTTCAGCCAGCTGAAAAGACATTGTCTATACTTTGCGATTGTGTGCGTTATTTGTGTTATTGTGGGCAATGTAATTATAGGAATGCACACTACAGTATTTGTATAAACAACACGGCACACATACGTAAATTTAGACAGATATAGTTAGTGTCTCTGCCGTAAAAAGCTGCCAATGCGGCGCTAGTGTAGCGTAGCGCCTAGCTGCGATTTGAATATGACTAGCGATGACTTTAATAAGTTACCGATACCGATAGATGGAGCTTTTAATTTTTTGTTTTTGATACGAAATATTAGTTAAAAACTATGTTTAAGAATGAAACATCGGATGGTATTTATCAAATTGATAGGGTAGGCAATGTCTTTTTGCCTATATGGAGTGCACGCCACTGGTATATATGTATACATAGGTGTACCTATGTACAACAGTGAATAGCAGTTGCTGGTGAATAGCTATACGCGTAAAATTTGTGTATAAAGTGTTTTAAATATGAATAAACAAAGTCATTTATTAATGAAGAAAGTGATGAAAAAATAATTATAATTGCATAAGTTGATAAAAAAAATGCTATGCAATAGCTTTACCGCGGCAGTCCCCGAGTGCCACACGTTTTTTCAATTAATTCCTACAATATGAGTATCAATAGAAAGGACTTGCTGAGAATAAGTCAAAAAATAAAGTGACGTCACTCTAAACCAATATAGTGGAGTAAGTTTTTAGTGCTTGCTTATAATATGGGTATCAAGTGAAAGGACTTACTGAGAATACGAATGCGAGTTTAAAAAAAAAAGATGCTGACTATCAACTCCATTGCTCCAATCCGTCTGGAATTTTGATGTACTGGGGTTTTTGGAGTCGTCGATTATGATATTGAGGTCGAATTGTTACTCCAAAATCAAACCCGGAACTGTGTTTCGTAAGGCACAAGTAAGCTTCAAGATGAAATATGTGGCACATTTCTCTAAACACCCAAGTCAAGGTGAGGCCGTGCCGAGGACTGAGTGGCATCAGGGTGTAATATAATGTCGCGAACGTACCACCTCAGGGCACCGGGGCGAACCCTGTTGTATATTAGCTCTTACCCTTCTAAACGAAGCTCATGACCATGCAACAATGATGCGTTGAATGAAATGAACAGACTGAGAAACGTGTCCAGCGATAACTAAAAAGTAAAAAATAAATTAAAAGTAAAAAACCTTTTTAAAAACAAGCTTTTATTTAAATGCTCTAAAAAGAAAAAAAGAAAATTTTATACTAAAACTTTTACTGTTAACTTATAAGGTTATTTCATATTTTACACAATTTATAGGATATAAAAGCTTTTATATCCTATAAATTGTGTAAAATATGAAATAACCTTATAAGTTAACAGTAAAAGTTTTAGTATAAAATTTTATTAAGAAACGTTTTTAAAAATACACTACACACAACTCCAAAATTTTAAAATATAGTTAAGCATAACGGCCACATACGTGACTTGTTTAGATAACATCTTTTAAAATTGTAAATATATATATATATATATCAATCATTAAATAATAAGCAACTTGCCTTCAGCTCATTGCGATTGGTTAGTAGCGTCTGAATATACATATGCGAAGATTTAGATTATTTAGATTAAGAAGTGATTTCTTGTACAGACCACTGGCCACAAGTACGCTAATTAAATGCGAACTAGTCTGGTATAATGTGAATGTTGAATTTACTAGTTGAGGTTACCAGTGTTGAATTATTCTGAAGATGAATCTGCGTTGGTTTACACCAAACTGATTCGTATTACCTATATCTAGCGCGTACCGAAAAATAGCGAGACAAAAAGATTTTTTTCACAAATAAATTTAGGTAGACGCACACATATAGATCAAATTGGTGATGTGTTGAAAAAGGGCCAAATCAAAAGTACCCAAAACCGAAGAGCATGCATGAAGAGATTGATGAGTGTAGAAGAAGCGAGAGCGGTATGTTTGGATCGGTGCACCTGCCGATCTATAGTCTCTGCCTACCTCAATGGGACGATATGTATATATGTAAATTTAGGTTTCAAAGTCAAAATCTTTTTATTCCGTAAAAATGGCTACATTTGTTTGGAATCGTCACAATTTTTTTCCCTACCGTGCAGTTCATGACTAGGTGAGCACTGATAAAAATACTGCCAAAAAACTCAGGCATCCCTCTTTTGATATCCAAACAATTTTTTTGGTAACAACAGGTATCTTACTAACAATATAATTTATTTGCAGAAGAA
Source organism: Pyralis farinalis (assembly GCA_947507595.1). Taxonomy (NCBI): domain Eukaryota; kingdom Metazoa; phylum Arthropoda; class Insecta; order Lepidoptera; family Pyralidae; genus Pyralis; species Pyralis farinalis. The sequence continues at coordinate 9,376,701 of OX382261.1, read as the reverse complement.
TAAAGTCTATCCAGATTTTGTTAATAATATTAGAGATTTTTCTAAATTGTTTAAGTTTACTACGAGTATATTACGGGATATTGTTGATAAAGAAATAGGTCACCTCGGATGTTTTGATACACTATAAACCGTGACAAGCAAATAACAAATTTATTTACGATAATTATTTATTATTTACGATAATATTAACGACTTCGGTGGCGCAGTGGTTAATACGCTACTTAGCACCAACGCACGGTTCAATTTCCCAAACACGACAAACATTTGTGTGCATGAATATGTCTGTTTGACTTGATGTGGATGTTTTGAAGAGAGGTAGGGCGCATCAAAGCAGCACGACTGGGGAACTACCGCCACTTCACAGAAAACCGCCAAATAACAACTCCCTAGAGAGTTGTTATTTTCCTGCGTTAGACTGAAATCACCAGTAAGCTCCTAACGAGTTGCTGCATAAATAGGAGCAACAGAGGTAACATCACGCGAGTGATAACTAATGTATTGCAAGCGTTCATAGGCAATGGTAAACTCTTTACATCAAGTGGGATGTGTGCTTGTATGCCTCCCGATGAAAAATTAAGACTACTTCAATTTATATTTCATATTATGACCACGGACATCACTAAAACATTACCGACCCAGTAAAAGCCCCTTTACTTCCTTTTTGAAGAACTTCAAGCTGCCTCTTAGGAAAGTCTCGGCGGGGAGGTCATTAGACAATCTGACAGTTTTCGGAAGAAAACATCTCTGAAGATCTATCTATCTATAACTTCACGCCAAATCCCTTGCGGGGTAGGCAGAGAGAACCGAGCGCCACGTGACTCGATCCTTACATATCTCACTCGCTTCTTTAGCATTCATTGCTCTTCTCATGCACGCTCGCCGGCTTCTAGGGCTCCTGACATCACCTTATGATAGAACACGACCAATTTGGTCATGGTAGGTAAGTCTTGGCCTTCCCCGGCTCCTACATCCTTCCACTTTTGCATTGTATATCTGCTTCGTCATTCTTTCATCTTGCATTCTTTCTACATGTCCGAACCATCGGAGCATGCCTCTTCTTATTTTAACACCGACGCTCTCTTTCAGACCAACTCTGTTTCTAACATCATCATTGCGAATACGGTCTACAAGCCTTACGCCACAAATTTTGCGCAGCGCTCGCATTTCAACCGTGTGTTTCTAAATATGTGGTGCATCTCTGAAGATGCACCACATATTTTGAATCTTGTGTGGTTTGTGTGTGTGAGGATGTATGCTGTGCCGATGACGAGCAAAACGGTCTTACTACTTCACCAATATCATATTACATTACCACTAACTCCCTTAATTCGTTCTCTCCTTTTGCTGCTGAGTTATTGAACGAAATGCATGACCTAGTGCGGAACTTTTTCAATCGGAACATGTTCAACCAACGACAGAATTAAAACTTTTATACAATTGAACATTAAAAAATCTCATGGGTGAATGTCTATTTAGGTATTAAATTGTATTATTATTTATTATATGTATTATATATGCATCGTCGGAAGACCTACAAGCATACGGCCCACCTGATGTCAATGTGTTATCGTAATTACGAACTCACTTGTTGCCACCTCCACTGGGGATAACACAGTAACTTTTTAGAAGTTTACTGTTAACTGCAATCACTCGTAGAAACACAACAAACCTCCGGGAGATGTTATCTGACTGTGGTGTATGTGCGATAATAATTTCCCCAGTTAGGTTGCATTGATACGCCGTATCTCTCTTAATTATTGTCTTAAAAGTACTAACTTGGCATTTATCATTAACAGATATAAAGACAAAAGCGAATTGCTCATTGAAAATTACTATACCATTATTCAAATCAGGGATAAAGAGTGAGTTACTCCGAGTAGACGGAAGATAATATTTTCAAGTCTTCCAAAGGCTTGGCTTAACGACCGTCATCTGAAAACAACAGCCTAACATGACATGCCCTTCAAGAGACAACTATTTTGGAGATAATTATCCCATATACCTATAATATACAGACCTTAAAACTAAAGCAAGGATATATCCTCGATTTGCGTGTTGTATCGAACTGACATGGGCTATGACTATGATACAATGTAGAGTAATGCTAGACTATTAACATAGAAAATATTGTCAAAAGTAAGTAATGCTGGTACGGTTACTACATATTTACGTATTATGTATTTTATCTTGTTTCAGTGCACCAGAATTACATAGGAGTAGATGGTTCCAGGGAGCCATATTTACTGAGCGTGGTCCAGGAAGGCGGGGCGGGACTGTTACGAGCCATACTCTTCAACAAAATGGTGAGGAGGAACGACATCGCACTAACCTACTCTACAAGACATCGATGTCATTTCACACGTCAGCTGTTTCCCCTTATAAACTTTATGTTCATCGCCATAAAGTTGATTTTATGAACCTGTCTGCTTTCAGATAGATGCTTTTCCATTTTACACTTTATTATTTGACTATAAGGTCAATAATAAATCGGCAGTGGAAATAATGTACTTAATTTTGTGGTTTTGGCCTAATTTTAAGACCGTGTATTCATTCTAACAATCCATTTCATTGTTTTTCGTTCATTCTCATTCGACTATTTTCGTAAGTTTATAGCTAAGGATTCTGTGAATGGATTTAGGTACATAACGTTTAGATAGATTTGTTTATTTAAACGTATAATACCTACTGGAGCCAAATGGAAGTGGTAGTGAGTAATCACTCAGGCAAAATATACACTTGCCTACCTATGTAGTAACTGAACTACTCATTCTCCTAGAAGTCATGTGTAATAACATAATTCGTATAAGTTTATTCTGTATTCTGAGGTATAAGTGTCTCAGAGGAGCAATAAAATAATTTGAAATAATTTAATGGCTACTTGTTTAGTGTAAGATTTATGACATATAATATTATTCTGGCGTATCGGTTCATGTTATTACTTATTATGTTTTGTTCTGGTTGAAGGGTGCTCACAAAATTTATTTACCACCGAGTGCGTGGAATACCGGCGGCGGCCAGGCACCCACCAGACCCACTGTCAAACAAATCCTGGCGCAGTTTCCAGCTATGGAAAGAGTCGACAAGGTTCCGAGAGAGGTGAGAAATAATACAGGAACCTGCAGATATTATTTTAACCTTCATAATAAATATATAACATTACGTTTATACCTTTACAATATACATATTATCCTTTACAATAATATTTTTGAAGTGAAAACTTCTATAGCGGCGTTGTGCACTTTTTAGGATGAGTAAAAAATGCTAAACTCGCGTCAGGCGTCACGTGACCCTGACCGTACGATTTTGGTGAGAATCGGAACTTAATTCGCTGCGGCGCTAAAACATTTGTTACCTCTAATTAAACAATTAAAACATGAAGCGCTAGATCGTTCATAGGGCATTATTTTCTCGCGACCAAAACGTTGTAAACGCCATGAAATTGTTGGCGTTTACGCGTTTTGTTCAACATAGTTTATTAACATCGCTGTTGGGTTTAAGCGGCGCAAGGCGCTTGCGGGAGTGTGCGTGTGTGTTTGAGTTTTAGAGATCGGCGATGATGATGCTGGTAATGATGATGGTGAGAGAGTCGTTGAAATTACGGATGAAAGTTGATTTTTCTGAGAGATAAACTTTTTAATGTAAAATAATTGTAATAGTTCTGAAGTGTTATATTTTTAATGTAATATAAATTGTCAAGCGAGTGAGATATGTAAGGATCGAGTCACGTGGCGCTCGGTTCTCTCTGCCTACCCCGCAAGGGATTTGGCGTGAAGTTATAGATAGATATAAATTGTCATGTTTGTGTACGATAGCGTAATAAATGAATATTGTATTATACCACATACATGATAGTACTTTTATACTGATAAATAAAGCAATTTGTGCGAAATTATTCCCTGACCATTCCAAAATATTCAAAAATGCACAACGTCAATGTTCAAGTTTTCACTTCTGCCGGCACTCCCGGAGTGCCACCAGTTTATTTTATATATTCGATCAAATTATTCGCCCTGTTCAGTTAGTAAAAAACTGACAAAACAAGAAGGATAAATCAACTACACTACAAGTCATACTCGGTCCGCTCAAGGGATACGGCACGGCATATGGGTCTCCAAACAATCGAAGGGGTTTTGAGCGTACTCCGCTACACTACTGCTCACTTGCAGGTTGTTAGTGACCTGTTTTTATGGCCCCCGAAGGACTTATTTAGGATCGTCGACTTTACCGTGACCTCCGAACTCGGAGGAGCTCGAGATAAATAAACCCACTTAACCACACGCTACATACAGTACTTGGCTTACGTGTTGATCTATCCATTGAATTGCTCATTGTACTCCTTTAAAGAGGTACCCATTTTAAATTATTTTTAACATCCCATATGAGAAAATCTTTTATCGTAAGTATGAGTCATTGCTAATTGTAGACATTATGAGAATTTTTAATTAAGCACTATTTGATGTAATAATAAATCTATGGGTTTATGTGTAAAAAAATAAGATTACTATCATGAGAATGATTAAGTTTTTATATACCAGACTAGGTATATAAAAATTGCTCGAAACGACACGCCGATATTGTGTCTTAACAAATCTCTGGAGCAAGCAGTGGTTAAATTTCCCATGGAAACAGTGCGTAAATCCATAGATTCTTGGCCAGACTGATCAAAGCCTGTATCAAAGCCAAAGGTGGCCATTTGGAATAGAATATTTTTTTTTTGCTGAGAATTCCATAAATATGTTCATATTACATAAATATGTTCATATTACATAAATATGTTCATATTACTTTTATTGAGATTACTATTAAATTACTTCATAAAAAAATAAATGATAATAAATACGTTTGCCTTGCGCGAGAATCGAACTCACAACTATTGATGCTGGTAACCCGAGATTCCAAACCCTACCTAAAAACCTACTTGTATTTGAGTAGACACTTTGTCAATTAAATGCCCGATAAATGAGCGAGTGACCTATGTGAACCCGTAATGAAAATAAATGTACCGTGAAAGCCAAATATTTACCGGCTCGGCGGGAAAACGTTTCCCGTAATCTGGCAATCAATCTGGATACCAATAAGTCTTGTCGTGGAAAACTTTTGCTGCTACTATTTTTGGAAAATCTTTGTATTTGTGAGAGAGAACTTAAATTGAATATGATGATTAAAGAATTGTAACTTATAAAATAGCCTATGTTTCTCTAAAAAGGCTGCCAACGGATCAGAGATGCTTTGGTGCCGATGTCTTTTATAAAAAAAAACTGTGGTCACACAAAAATCAAGATACTAAACAACCTTGACTGATTAGACTAAAGATAGTCTAATCAGTCAAGGTTGTTTAGTATCTTGATTTTTGATCGTATCACCTACCAATGTTCGATGATGCATCGAACAAAAATATGAGTACAAGATTATAATTATAGATTGCTACCACTTGCTTGCAATATTAGCGACACATCTTGTGCTCTACCGACTCTGTAAAACCTCCTTTACGCTCTTTATACCCGAATACGACGAAGCTAAAAGGATTTTCGCAGGCTGTGTATATTCATAGGCATATCTCCTAAATTGTTAGTTGCAGATTAACACATTAGATATTATGGGAAGCGTCTTGCTTGTCCGTTGGTTAAATGACGTCGTATAAAACATGACGTCTTATGCCGACTATAAAGTATTGCAATAATAAATAATAGATTAAATGAAATATGGTGCGAAGAATCCAATGAAAGGTATTAATTAACATTCTGAGAATATATAGGTTCCCTATACGTTTTCGTACATAGTTACAAAAAACATACATGACGGATAATTAAAACAAAGGTCGGTTTTAAGTCATTACTAAATATCTTGTGTACTTATATTATTTGGACAGCTAGAAAGATAAGACAAGATATGACGTCATACGTCCTTCACGAAACAAAACCTACCATTATTTTTTATTACAATCTACTCATGTGAGTAATCTAATATTATATTTTTATTTGACTCTTCTTCTTAGCGTTATCCCGTTTCCTAACCATTACGATTAGCGGGGTCCGATACCTAAGTATAAGGATTTGGCAAATATACTTATTTTAATATGGAGTGACTGCTGTCTGACCTCCAAAACTCAGACGGAAAACCAAACCTTTCTTAAATTCGTTCACACGTGTTTCGTAATGTAATTTATTTGACGTGCAGGTTACCTAACGATGTTTTCCTTCACCGCCCGGCAAGTAATAATTACTACTACGTACACAAATCTGAAAACACGAATGTAGTGGTATACATGCTCACATCAGGATTCCAACTCGAATAACAAAAAATATACTGAAAAGATATAAACAAAATTTCAATGAACCTACCTTGAATGTACATGTATAGCAAATGTACATTGAAATCTTGTTCATACCTTTTCAATGCGCATTTTTCCGTAGTCGGATTTTAGATTTTAACTTTAATTTTAATGCTGCACTCTCTGAGGTAAATCTCAGCAGAGAGTTTATTTTACAACCTAACGGTTCTGAGAATCCTGTTTGAAATTCACAGGTCTCCCAGCCGCTGTCAGCACGACGAGTTTTCTGTAAACTGTTGTGATCTTACTCCGGGAGGATTCTTGTGCTCGTGACACAAAATCCTTTCTGAGTTGTTATTTGGTCATGTTCTACTAAACTTTACAGTAAAATAAGATAATATTCTTCCGATTCACTTTTTGTCGTCAAGATTGTTTTTCATTCTCACACTCTGAAACAATAATGATCTCGTACTGTGTAATTCTAGAATAGGTTTCCCACAGGACAAAGCTGGAGCTTTTTAAGAGTGGTAGGGCGCGTCAAAGCAGCCCGTCTGGGGAAGAACCTCTGTTGTTGTGTAAGCAGCAGAGGAGGCATCGCGCGAGGTGATAATTAATATATCGCAAGCGTTAATAGGCTACGATACCCGCTTTATATCAGGTGGGCCGTATGCTTGTATGCCTTGTGACGTAGTATAAAAAAAATCGGCCAAGTGCGAGTCGGACTCGCTCACAAAGGGTTCCGTACCATTATCTATAAAAGCGGCACAAAAAAAAACACGTTTGTTGTATGGGAGCCCCCCTTAAATATTTGTTTTATTTTAATTTAATTATTTATTCTTAAAGTGAATATATAACTAAATATTCTTTGAATATTTCAAGCGTCTACCTGTTGCCGTTATCAATATCGAGCAAAAATGAGCAAAAAAATCACGTTTGTTGTATGGGAGCCCCCTTAAATATTTATTATATTCTATTTTTTAGTATTTGTTGTTATAGCGGCAATAGAAATACATCATCTGTGAAAATTTCAACTATCTAACTATCACGGTTCATGAGATACAGCCTGGTGACAGACGGACGGACGGACGGACGGACAGCGGAGCCTCAGTAATAAGGTTCCGTTTTACCCTTTGGGTACGGAACCCTAAAAAGGACAGTTGCATGAGGTTTTTTAAAAAAAAGGTGGCAATAATTTCTTCTTAGCCGCCAGCTTTGCACACTTCCATAGGCTATGGTAGCCATCAGGCAAGCCGTATGCTGTAATGCCATTATATTAGTACATTTTTTTTTGTTTAAAAAAGGCGTGAAGTGATTTTTACAGGATAGGCAACTGATGTAAATTCCGACCAATATTACCTAGCAAATGCGGTGAGGATAATATAAACTCCATGACACGTTCAAACTGCTTATCAACAGATCACATGTGCGGAGCTTCAAAAGGACATTTTACTTCTAGAAGAGCAAGAGGGCTCAGTGAACTTTAAAATAGGCGTTATGCTAATGAAACCTACTCAAAAAACTGACGACGAAATGCTCTCGAACGGTAAGATTTTCATAAAAATTTTATCCCCTATAAAAAATATTTTAAGAGATCATTTAAATGCTTTGAAATCTTTCAGAGAAGGGCGACGAGAAATGGGACCGTTTTATTTCGCTCTTGGGCGACAAAATTAGATTACGCGGCTGGAACCGGTTCAGAGGCGGGCTTGACGTCAAAGGTAACTTTCGTTCAGAACTATCTCATGTCTAGCTTCTTATGTTAATAACCATGTTGGGTGACAAGCAAGCACACGACCCACTTGATCTAATGTGAAGCGGTTACGGTAACCTATGCTGGTGATATCTGAAATATCACTCGCGCATTGTAGCTATCTAAATTTTGCGACTCCTTATCTTTTTAGTGTTCGCACTCTATCGCTAATCGACAGAGTGCACCACATATAGCTGAAGTCTAGTTTAGCACTATAGATGAGAGTTTTACAATATCACCGCGAGTTTTTCATTTTCAGATTTTTTAGATGAAATATTAGAATAACAAAAGAACATACATCCACACATTGACACCCAAAAACATTAATCTCGTACCAAATCGTCGGTGTAGGTTAAGTTACGACGACCAAAATTCCCCTTGGGTTTTTTGACTGTACTGTACAACTATATATTTTAACAGATTACATAAGCTCTATTAATGAGACTGCAATTAATCATTGTCCCTTGAAATAATAGTGTATTTTAATATCACTATCAGTTATTTAATGACATTTATGATTTTATACTACGTCGAATTTGTTTCATTTCTAAACCATTTTCTTATAAGGCAGATTCTTTAAACAGACAATATGCTAACTCTGGGTCTGAAAAAACTTATATAAGCAGATTTATTTATTGTTGAGACTAGTTTCGAATAACTTGACCTATTTTGCTCCAATCCTAAAGTTTCATATATGTTAACAGTATATGTTTAAGCAGTCAAGTGACCGCTTACCAATCTCTTTATAAGAAGTGTATTCGTTAAGTTTCCTTGTTGGAAATTTAAATCTTCCACTTTAAATTCCCGACATTCTATTTGCTTTCTGCCACTTTGTAGGAGTACGACTCTATAACTTTATTGAAACTACAATATAGAGTTATAACAGTAGGTTAACTAGCGCAGTAACGTAATGTGGTAATAGAACAGCTCATAAGTCAAATTTGCCTTACTTACCAGTACATTCGCAACGTAAATTTCGCTTTTCTGTTCATTGCTTTTTTGGAAAATCACGTGGTATTGTTAATGTTAAAATCTAAATTGTATCTAGAACTTTTGCTTTAGCATAGAGAATCAATAAAAATAAAAAATAAACAAAATGGCATCCATTTTCGAAAAGGAAGTATAAGTTACAAAAGTTACCAGTTACCTAAAACTAGCGCTATCAAAAACCATCTTACTTATTCCACCACAACGATGCGAGTTTCCCTTTAACTGAAGGCGTGTAGAGAATACTCCGCCATTCTGCTCCACTGCGGAGGCAGAGGCCTGTATTTTCAATGCCACTAACTTAGCGTGCCCTCTGAAGCACAATTGGTGTCTTTTTATTACTCGTATTTAACATGCAACGTTAGTTGGTATAGATAAAATCTTGCGAGATGAATAAGAATCAGTACCTCCCAATCGATTTTCAGAAATTTTTCATACACATCAATTTTGAGCAATCTCTTTTACACAGAAAAATCTCGCGACAAGCTTATATATCATATTAAATTTTACCTATAATGTAACAAAATAATTGATTGAAATTCTCAAAGTTTATTTTCCTTTAGAATTGAACATTAAAAAAAAAAAATGTTTGTTGCCATTAATTTATTATTTATTATAATTTTTTTTATTACATGTAAATTAGAAACTACGCACTAATTCGTACTAACGAAACGTCCCTTTCCGTTTCCTATTTATGAATAAACATTCTAATCTAACCTTTAAACTTTTCTGCAAATGCTCGCAAATGTAGTTGTCTGACGGTCTTCCTTTGCATCTAGGTGACATGACTGGCAGCCATTCCATTTACACGATGCACCAAGGCCACGAGATAATGTTCCACGTCTCCACAATGCTGCCCTTTTCCAAGGACAACAAACAACAGGTAACTAGTATAATACAAGCTAAATGAGAATTGGATCGTATTGTCATGTTCACAAGACATCAGCATATAACATCTACATGTCCCATTAATACCCATTGCTGGCAGGCGGTGCATTATTACCAACTGCACGTCAATGAACAAAATATTTAAAATAGCTGCTTTACCAAGTAAAATTCATTAAAAATAATACAAGAAGAGAAGAAAATGAGGTACTCAATAGTCCAATCTCGCTGGCCAGCAATAATTTACAATAATATCTATCTATCTATATGTTCATGTCAAGTCAATTGCGGGGTAGGCAGAGAGAATCGAGCGACACACGACTCGGTGCTTATACATCTCGCTCGCTTCTTTAAATATCAAAAAATAACTCCTTGCACGTTCGCTGGTTCCTGTTTCTGTAAAAATATTTTTTGGAGTGTAGCTTACCAAACGGCATTAGTAATGAGAGTATGTTCATTTTGTACGATTTTTCACAGCATAAAATAGGTTATATACCTATTCCAAGCACATAACATATTAATAGTAGTTAGACCCACAACACAAGTTAATAGTAGTTAGAATGATACATTGACCACTCTCCCACTTTGTGATAATATGCTCTATTTCACTAAATTATTTGTTTTATTTCACTAAATGTGGAGCACGAACGAATCACAGCCCTGATTTTGTTGCCACGTTTGTCAGCATGTTTTGGTCTATAATATAATATAAAATAAATGGTGACATTGGTTTTAATGTAATTAAAGAATCAGACATATTCACATATTCAAAACGTATAATAGAATAAAAAAATGTCAGATTTTTTTTTCAACGGGGACAATCAAGCATGTACCTGACGGGAAGTATATATATAATAGCCTATAAATACTTGCAATACAAGTATTTAACGTTCTCGCATTGCCACCCTCTCTGCTAACTCAGTAACTCCTCAGGAGCTTACTGCTCAGTCAGTCAGTTATTATTTGGCTGCGATTTTCTGTGAGATACTTCAGACTGACTACTTTGATACGCCCTACCTCCCTAAAAAAGGATTTATTATACAGACTAGCCTACATATTATAAAACGGTTCATTTATTCAGCTTTCAGTTAATAAATTATTTAAATAAGCGTCAACAACAATGAGCTGGTTTATTTTTTGATTCACCCTATTATTAGTTAAAATAATTAGTAAAATAAGATATATAAATAAATAAATATTGGCGGACAAATTACACAGCGCCACCTAGCCCCAAAGTAAGCGAAGCTTGTGTTATAGGTACTAGACAACTGATAAACATACGTAAATACATTTTTTTTAAATACATACTATACATAGAAAATACCCAGACCAAGACAAACAGACATGTTCATGCATACAAATGTTTGTACTGTGTGGGAATCGAACCCACGAGCGTTGGTGTCAAAGTAGCGTAACAGCGCGTTTCACCACTGCGCCACCGAGCTCATCGAAGTATATAACTAGTATTCACATGTCTTCATACGACTGGACGAACAGGTCCAAATACGTTAACCATTTCGGAGCAATAGGTCGTATCGATCGATCGTTCATGTAAAAATATTGCAACAATAAAAAATAAAGATAAAAATTCTTTACTTGTCATTTGCCCTTCATGGTACTTAGACACACACACGATTTAATTTTTTGTTAATAAATGTTATCGTATCGTATAATCTACCAGCATTTCGAAAATGCCTATTGATACTCGTAATAGAAATTTGTCAATATAAGTCACCCCTCTATCGCTTTGCTTCATAGAATCTGAATTACAATTTATATATATATATAATACGACTAAGTCTCAGATTGTAGGTACCCCAGTAATCATTCTAAATGTTTGATTGAATTCATCGTTTGTTTGTTATGTTCTTCATAATCTGTAATTAGAGCGTAAATGTCTTAGCAATAAATTACAGTTCCGTCTCTTAGCTTCGCAGAAATAATTGTTAGTAAATTGGAAATAGAACGATTAAAATTTGTGTAGTTAATGAGTATACGAGTTTTGTAGATATGTTGGTGCACACAAATGTTTACCCTATTTGGGAATCGAACCCACGAACGTTGGTGTCAAATTGGTGTTATAAATCATTACGCCACCGAGCTCCTCAAAGATATTGAAATCTCAGCCGTAGAAGCCAAAAAACACAAAATTATCTTAGATATCTATTGAGTATAAAAAAAAGTAATGATACTTATAGCCTAATTCCGACTGATACTAGAATCATAAAGACTTTATTGAAATTATATATAATTAGAAAAGTACTAATTAAGTATATCGCCGGCCTTTCTCACTAATCCATCAGCGCTGTCGGTCACGTAGACCATCCATGGTGCATCGCAATGAGTATTACGGCCGGTATATAGCTGCAATTTCTATAGTAGTTATTACTATAACATGTTATCAAGTAACTTAAACAATAAGACTTTAGTGAATATGCTCGAAGTTTTAGTGGGACCGTCCTCAATGCAAATGAACTTCAGTTTTAGCGTGTAAGTTCCAAGGTCATGTACAGAACGACCTCAGCTACGAGTACTGCACACAACCAATTAACAAACGACGCTATTAGACGGGACACAGTGATATATAATAAAGAGCTACCAAACTGTGGAAGTACCTCCACCTTAGAGACAACCATTTGTTTATTGTTTTGTGCAACATCGTGAGACAGACGCCCACCAAATGTGGTTGTCATGGCCTATAATCTCTTGCAATACAAGAAGTATTGCTCGCGCGTTGTCACTTATGATGTTACATAGCAAATCTTTAGGTGCGTACCGTTAACTACTCACATGAACACAACAACCTTCGAAGGAGTTGTTATTTGACTGCTTTGCTTTGTTACCTCTCTTTAAAACAGCTAGACCGATACAAAAAGACACGTTTATGCACATGTTTGTTCCGTGTAAAAATCGAATCCACAAGCCTTGGTGTCAAAATAGCACTCCGCTCCGCTCCGCCATCGAAATGTTGCGTACGTAGTTGTTACTTGACCGCTTTGATGTACGGTACCTCTCTTAAAATCAAGACATACAAACTTTTTCATGCACATAAATATGTGTCCCGTGTCGACGTCACACCCAAGAGCCTTGATGTCAAAGAAACACTCGAAATTGCTACGATCTTATAAGTGAGTAAGGTCACCAGGTGCTTCTAAGCAGCTGAGAAGTTGCACACGAGGGTAGCGATGGGCGATTCCGAGATGTTTTAACAATCGAAAGAATCGCAGTCGTCAAAATATACAATCGAGTGAACAATCGACTCGCCGTTTTACAAAACAATCGAGAGGTTTTTCGATTGTTTCGATTGTTGCATCAGTCAGTACTTCATCGGTCACCGGTTAGTTTAGCCGGACGGACTCGACTCGCTGCTGGTTGTTTACAAGCATCGAGCCGAGGTGTATGTGTCGCGATTGTTTGTCGAGCCGCTGTGATTTTTTGTATTAAAACTAAAAAACTATGTTGCATACATTGCACAAGTTTATTTAAGTCATTAAAAAAAGATGATTCGTTATAAACTTTTATTATTTTATTTATTTTCGTGATTCCTTTCTCCTATAATACGTACATAATTTTGCTACTTTGCATGCTTAGTTTGAACTCGCAAATCGCAATCACAAGACAAGGCCAAGTCCGACCATTCAGACGTTCTAAAATAACTCAAAACAATCGACTGAAACCTCTCGCCATCGTGCATACTCGCAATTCGCAACCACAAGTTCGAGTTGAAATCGCGCCGAAAACGAACACAACAACAATCGAGATGTTCGACGAAACAATCGAAAACAATCGAGATGTTCGAACAATCGAGACAATCGAAAAAACCTCTCGCAATCGCCCATCGCTACACGAGGGTACATACTTACTACTCACATAGTTGCTTACATGCTACTTGTGTAGCAAAAATGTATATGCGGTTTCATCAAGGAGGCCCAATTGTGCATGTAACATAAAAAACGTTTCGATTCATTGCCGTTTCCAAATCAAGATCAGAACACAATAAAAAGTTTTACCACTTTTACGTAGTCGACTGTACTGTGCAAAGCGAATCCATGCGTGCTTCAATCCTTTTGTGAGTCTTCAAAGGTTGGATTTCACAAAACCGTATTACTTAAGTTTTGGTGGCTTTGACGTTCCAGTATATCGGCCTATTCAAGTAAAACTAACAATACAAAAAGATGGGTTATTTGTTAGGAACATCTCATCCGACTACATTTTGTAGTACCTACCTATGCCTAAAACTTTAACAGACAACATAGATTTTTTTCTGGCATAGATAAACTTGAATATTCACAAATATTTTCGAAGGAAACACAAGGAAATTTGAATATGTCAAAGCTATTATTACCGTAATTTCTAATTTAATCGTACTGAAATCGATTTGGATTCGGTCGTAAGTTTCAAAATGTAGCTTCTTTAATATTTGGTAGAAAATATTTTTAAAATATATAAAAATATTTTGTCTAAATTTTCTTTAATGTATTAGTTGAAATAACTTCCAAAACTTCTACTGGATAAACCAATGTATATAATATATAAGCCTATACTGTACACGATATGAAGAATTACTCAATATTTTGAATTGCATGAAAACTTATTTGACAGTTTCTTTTTTTAATATTCGGCTTATTTATGAGAGATAGGGCGCATTAAAGTTTTCAATATGGGTAAATACCTCCTACACCTCACAGAAAACAGCAGTCCTAGTAAGGTTACCAGCAGGCTCTTCAGGAGTTGCTGCGTTAGCAGCAGAGGTGGCATCTCATTAATATATTGCAAGCGTTCATAGGCTACGCTAACCACTTTATATCAGGTGGGCCGTATGCTTTATATTTATTTTGCAATTGCAATTTGGTCATGGTAGGTGATTTGGTCTTGGTCTTCAAAAAACAATTTACTGACCTGTAACTAGTTTCAGTGGCACTCGAATGTACTATATCTTCCTGTTTAATATCAGACTTACTTTCCTCCTCCTTACCAACCTCACCTGCCAATGGTGCACCATGTTAATTAACATACGAGACACTGGCGAATGATAGGTCGGGATCATGGAAACAGTTCGCCTGGAGTAGAACCACCGACTCACGAATACCTATAATATATAATTACGTTGCTGCAAGTGTGTAAGTGTACCGGGAATGGTAATGGTTGCGTACTGTGCGGTTCCAGAGGACTTTTCTTCTATGAATTAACTCCTAGCGGAGGTTTTCCCAAGGGACTACAGCATGGGGTTCTTCAAGAAAGGCGTCAAGAGGTTTTTTAGCAACGCATGGGTGACACCCCTGGTGTTACAAATGTCCGTAGGCTACGGTGACATGTTACGATCAGGCAGTCCGTACGCTTGTTTTCCCACCTTGATGATATAAAAAAAGGCCCTAAGGAGGTACTGATCTGCAGCGGTAATGGCTATGCGCGAGCAACACTTCTTCTATTATAGCCGTTCGTAGGCTACGGTAACCACTTCACACCAGGTGGGCCGTATGGTTGTTTCCTCCCGCCATTATATCCTATTAATATTATAAATGCGAACGTTTGTATGTATGGATGGATGTTTGTTGCTCTTTCACGATTAAACGGCTGAACGGGTTTTAATGAAATTTGGTACGTAGATAGATTATGATCTGAATTAACACATAGGCTACGTTATTTGACTCCACGCGGGCGGAGCCGCGGGCAGCAGCTAGTATGAAAATAAATCTGTATTTATAGCATCTCACCATTTTGCCATTTTTGTCACTTGCTTTTGACAAATATTTCTTGCCTCTTTCGTTCATAGATTGAATTGTACCTACCTACTCTTAGCCCTGCTCTTCTCTAGTACAGTATTAATTTGATCCATGTCCGTCCGGGGAGATCCTCTTCTCTGGACGCTACCTCATAAATCTGTTTCGGTATTTGACTGATCATGAATTATGTAAGGCGCCATTTACTTGATTTCCCGCACTCGCTCATCTTTCAATCTAACTGACATATTTACCCTCTCTTGAGAAACATAAATTCAAAGTATATAAAATCTCGTACTTGTTTCAGTTTTACTCCTTTAATCGTAATGATAGACTCAAACTCATTGCATCTTAAATTTAAGAAAAACCCTGATTGACTTGAAGAAAAAAATTACGCAAATTTTGAAATTTTCTTATGCGTTAATACTGTCTATCTCATAATCCGTATCGTCTGTTCATTCTCATTGCTCTTTCTCATGCACGCTCGCCGGTTTCTAAGGCTCCTGACATCACCTTCTGATAGAACACGATCAATTTGATCATAGTAAATTTAATGACCCTAACTTGTGAACCCAATAAAGGTATCCTTGAATCTTGTTTTCTTGTTTCAATGAGAACCTAGTCCAAGAGCTCTTATACATATTTTGGCTGAATTTGTACATGGTCCTACGAAGCCGGATACTCAAGGTGACAAGTGCCAGGATTACTAGGAGACGACAGCGAGACGTCATAACCCTAAACGTAATAGCTCTATTTACGGAACGGGACGGGACGTGATGTAAAGTAGAACACGCAGCTCTTATTGGCTAGTTTGCCGATCTACATCGCGCCACTTATCGGCCCATTGGTCAGTAGGCTCGAACCGCTGAGATATTTAAGCGCTAAAACAAAACGTTTTTGTGAGAGCGGGGTGCGTGCGCAATAAAGTGGTTTAATCGTTTGTGGTCATTACCTAGGTACTACATATTTAATAAACGTTTCATGTATCTGATTTTATATTCATAATCAGTAGAGTTATCAAGTATATCTAAAAGCGTCATATGATTTTTATGAAAAATGGAGATACTTATCAAATTGGGCTGATGTTTATTAAATATAGATTTGCCCCGTCCCTTTGTTCGCTAGTATCTCGTTTGGTAATCTGCGTCGTGGCTTTGAGTGTACACAGGAATCAACTGACATCCTAATATGAATATTTTATACACATCTATATCTGTTATTATGTTCCCAGTTGGAGAGAAAAAGGCACATCGGCAACGATATAGTGAACATTGTGTTCACCGACGATTCCGTTCACAACACATTTAACCCGCAGTGTGTCAAGAGCCACTTCACCCGTATCCTTTTATTTCACCGCTTCGAGATTTTATTTATCGGAAACATTTGTTATATTGTAAACAAATCTTTCTAAAGCACGAGGCGAGTTTTTGATAAAGAATTCTGCAAAAAGTTGTAACTTGTATAAGTGAATAAATATTTTAAGGGAAATTTCCCTCGAGCTTGCTCCCTACTGGCAAAGTTTGATCCTATTTGGAATGAAATTTGTAGACAATATCTACATATATGTGGTTGTGGATTTTAGTTCTTTTTTTGCATAACTTCAGTAGGCAAACAAGCATTCAGTTCACCTGATGTGAAGAGTAAAGTGGTTATAACCTGTGAACGCTTGCAATCCAGAAAATATCGTTAGCGGACTGCCTCCACTGGTCCTAAAGCAATAACTCCATAAGAGCTTACTGGAAAGCTTACTCACTCGTAGAAACACACCGTCATGGAGTTGTTATTTGGCTGGGATTTACTAAAAGGTAAAGGTACTAAGGTAAGGCACTTCGAAATAGATTCCCTGTATAGCTCTCAAAATTGCAAGCAATCAAATATAGACATAGAAATCTTTGTAATTTTGAAATTATCTCTCTATACCCTTACGCTTCTACATGCAATGAGGATTACATGTATTTATCATTATTATTAACCAGTCTTTTGTTCAACGTTCAAACCGTAACGTTTGATATTCGGAGTTTTGCGTTTAACAAACAAACTTATCCGTTCCCTTCAACCTTTATAATACTCGTACTTTTAATTGTGACGTCAAAATAAATACGAAACAATGTTCACGATATATTCGGTACAAGCGTACAGAGGCTCGCAAATAAGACTACGTGGTACAAGCTCATATTATCGTGAAATATTTGTTTTACATATATCACGAAGCCCCTGGGCAGTCCTATTATGACAGTGTAAGCGGATTTATTTGCATTTAACTACGTTCCATAGTGAAATCACATATAGTATTACTATGTTAGTTGCTATATGCTTTTAGTGCTTAATTTTTGTTCTGAATGTACGAATGTTTCTTAATGCAAATTCATCATTACATTATGAAACATTCGTGCATTTTCGGTTACAGAAACAATATATATTAATTACTGAAAAAAAATATTCATAGTATCTACCTTATGATCTACAAAAATATGGATCGCGTTCACTTTACATTGAATAAATGCATAGATTAAGATTACTGTAATGTTGTTTTACAATTGTCAATTTTTCAAAACAATACACGTTTTGCCTTCATATTTTACAAAGCAGAAAATACTTAGGTATAATTCATTCTTTTTATAGTTAATAGATTCGGGCGTTACTTTGCGAAAGTCAAATTTATAGGCAATTTGATCTAAACTACTTTGTGTGCTTCCGCTCCCGATTAGATCAAGCGAAATGCTGCCGGCCGGCACCCACCCACTACCGTTAATAGATGCATGCCGCCGTTGCCATGGATGCTCCGGTCGTCTCTGCGAGTGTTCGCTATCTGAAATATGAACCGCATGCACCCGCTACCTACAGTTGCTGCTCCGGTCGTCTCTACGACGCGTATTTCGCCTCTCCATCCTCATCCTCAGGCGCTGTAGATATTAGTAGTTAAAATAACATGCTACGAATGACAAATCCATCGCAGTGCCGTCCTTTATATAGAGAAGGAGAAGGGGGTGGAAGGCGTAAGAGAAAACATATTTAATAGAGAGGAGTTGCTTACGTCAGTCTGTTTTTTCATAAGAGAGATACCTATTAGATTTTTTTTATGTTTAACGATTTCCAATTGTTCTCAATTTTAGTCCTTTATCTACTGTGTGTAGGATTTTATATGTGTTAGTAGCATAAATGATGTTCTTCGTCGATAAGATGCTCGGCGAAGTGATGTGACCTTTTTGGGCGATTATTTTTATATGTCGACATGTGTTCCTGATACCGTTTTTGAAAATTACGACCAGTTTGACCGATGTAAACACATTCATCGCAAAACAACTTATACACGCCGGATTTTTTAATATCGGAATTTTGTCTTTGCGCGATGTATGTTATTATTTTTTAATATTATATTATGCCATAGTTTGAAGTGAACATAAACATAAAAATGAAACAGAAAGTAATTATAAAAAAAATCGAGACTTTTTTAACTTTGTAAAACTTGGTTCCATACATTAAATGACCTCTATCAAGAAATGGTATCTCGTAGATTTTGTGGCCTACTTCCGCGCAAAATTTAACATACCTAATGAAAGTAAAATATTCAGTGACACAAATAATAAATACTAACTCCTACGTGCTGTGAATAATCGTAAAGAAACAAAAGCAACCTAATTTGTCGACTGTCATCCTATTCTTACTAGCTAGTAATATTTCTTAGAGACAAATCAGATATATTCGCAGTGGTGTCAGAAGTAGAAGGGGAAGGTTACAGACTCAGTGTGTATAGTGACGACACGGTACCACCCTTCGGTCCTTCACTCCCTTGCCCGCCAGTCTTCAATGATCCACAACTATTCAGAGAATTCTTGTTGGTAAGTTTTGTAAGTAGTAGTAAGTGATAAAAAATATAATCATTTTATTATTTAATCGGTTATAGGTCACGCCGTTCACTTCAAAACGAGGCTTCACGAGGGTTAACTCCAATCAGAACATATATTTTTAAGACATATCTAAACATACTAAATCAAGATCTCCAGCAGTACAAGCTGGAAATATAATGCTGGAATACGAAAAAAGATTAAAATAGAATTATTAACAACGAATAATGTCATGATGTTTCTGAAAAAAATGTTTTTGATGTTTCATAGTGTCTTGCATTACTGAAAATAGAAGAAGAAATATGGGACATTTATATAAGCTCTTCCCAATTATTTTGTTCTTTGCTGGTAATAAATCCAGTATTACCTAATCTAATACGAAGTAAAAAGTGTGCGAAGTAGAGAACTGGGTAAGTGAAATGGACTTGAGAACGGGGCTTGGTGATGCCATGTGGAATATGATGGTATCAATTCGGTGGCTACACGCGGAGGTTTGATTGAGGAATTATTATTTATTGCCCGACTATGAGATTGACAAATGTGACAAGTCGTTTCACTACGCATGAAAAAGAAAGTGACACCCAGCAATGGAGTGAAAGGGATTTGACAAGATAAACATAACTTAATTTCTCATCGTCTTACGTATGAGCACTTCGACAGGGCTTGAAATTTTATTTCTTACTAGCTACTCGACCCAGCTGAGCACGGGTGAACTAACCTGAAGATTCACTGAAAATTTCATCAAAATCTGCCCAGCCGTTTTTGAGTCCATAGAGGACATAAAGACAAACATTCATTTTTATATATATAGAAGATGTTCTGTACATTTGAGGAAAAATCAAGAAAATATACGGAAAGTAACTTTTCATGATAGCTTTTGTTCCAAATATAAATATCGTGGCTTAGTACAAAATTAATGATAAATATCAGGATATCAGAATGATAATAATTATGTACATTAGTTAAATTAATTAAGCGGTGCTAGATATCGGTTTCTTATTCGTCTACTTATTGTATAATAAGCCTTTTTGTATGAGATTATCACCTCTGCCTCTTATGTTAAAAGAAAAACTATTCTTGTAGAATAGAATGTACTTTACAATAAACGACCTTGCAGTGTTTCAAGCGAATGCATCGACGTTCTCAATTCATTCCTTTTTGGTAGATTTATATTTATACAGCGCAGAATTTTTAAAGCGACTTTATCCTTTACGAAAATACAAAATGTTTTCAGTAATACTTAAGTTATAAGAAGTAGAATTAATAGTGATAATATTTACTTCTTTGAAAAGATTATAATAATATAAAAAATAATTATATAAAAAAATAAATATATTTAATTGTTAACATGCAGGTTAAGCTGATGAATGGAGAAAAAGCAGCATTCCAGACACCAACGTTCGCACTCAAACGGCAACGTACACTGGACACGCTAATACGGGACATATACGCTGAGCACTGCTCTGACCACAAGGTGGTAAGTGTCGGATATTGCCACAAAACATCGCAACATATGGAAAGATAGGATTCTCATTAACCTGAAGGCTTTATCCGTGTTACTTATCTCTTCTCTTATCTTATCTTATCGCACTAAATTTCTTATTTAAAATCAAATGTATAAAAATAATAGGTTTATTTTAAATTTTTACCGACCGGTCTCGCCTTTACGGCATTATAAAATACCTTGATAGTGCCGTAAAGGCAAAACCGGTCGGTAAAAATAATAAATTGTGAAGTGGAATCTGTACAAGTGCAAGTATTAACATTAACGCGATGTCTTCAAAATTCCACCAAGCGCCTACAATCAACAGTATCAACATAATTGTTGATTCACGTTTTAATTAAATAACTCGTAACTGTAAATAGATCTATAATGATATTTGACTTTCTCGCTTTTTATTGTTGTAGTTCTAGAACCATTAATCAACTAAAACCTTATCAAACAAACTAAGAACCATCCCGATTAAATTCGGTCCTCAAACCGCATTGAATTCGAAAAGCCTTCTTGGGCTAGGGATGCAGAAAAATATCGGTATTTTTAAATTTCGAGTAGATACCTACTTTTCTTATCGACACCTATACTTTTGTACTGGATACTTTTATTTGATACTCTTCAGCAAGTATCCTATGGTGATGCTTAGTATGAAATAATAGCTCCATGTGTTTTTGCAAGACTTGACTTGACTATAGTCTATGGCCTACTTAAGCATCATTGTTCATGAAGAAAAAAGGGTTACGTCTTTAGATCGCCGCCGCGCCGTGGGAAAGAATTGTCATATTCCCGCAATACTTCAGGAAGGCCCAACAGTAGGCTGTAACATAAGTAAAGTATCGATTGTAATTTGATCTCTATTTGAAGCGATAATGCACAGACAATCAGACAATAGCTTCAAATTCAAAAATAATCACTATGCATTGAAGCGCTTGAATTTAGTTGCTTAAAAGAATTATACAAAATACTTACTTTTTAATTAACACATTCTAAATTCTTTTTTTTATATAACTCTTACACCGCTGCCATGGGCAAGGCTCTTATTATTATAATATAAATACATTCATACATCATATTCGCTTTCATTCCACTCCACATTCATTCTTTCATTCATTAATCTTTCTTTTTTGCCCATTTTTGAACGCCGGTGAAACAATTATAGCTGTTCTAAACTTTCCTCCCCATACTGCGCCAGTACAGCCACAGGTGACAGCGACAGAAATCTTCACAGCTCCAGCTAGCCACCGCGATCCCATCGGCTATACAGTGTATAGCCGAGGTATACTGCTTAGTCCTAGGTGGAGCTTATTACGATCTTTGACAGCCATGGCTATCTATTTTTCCCCACCACTATTACGGAGACCCTTTTTTCGGTGACCCGCGTTCCCAACTCCTGCTCCAAATCGAACCTCTGTTTGGAGAATGCGGGACACCGAAACAATATGTGCTGCACTGTTTGGTCCACGCCTGGCTCGCAGAAGCATAATGGGTCATCCGTGCACTTGAATCTATAGAAATGCGCGGAGAAGCCACCGTGCCCCGAGAGGATCTGCGTACTAATGCTCGACGGAACCATTTTGCCCACGATGCCGAACGCCGCCGCCACACTCGGGGAGAACAGCTTCGTTGTCGAAGCCGTTGTCCCCGATTTGTATCTCCTGTCCCACACATCAATGGTCCCCTTTGCGGATCAAGCCCTTGACGAATGAGACAGGGCAGCGGTCGTAATCTGGCCTCCACCGCGACCCCAGTGCGGCGGCCCTGGCGAGTTTATCGGGAACGAACGTCGTTCCCCTCCAACCACGAGTGTACCTTAATCCAAAACAACGAGATGCTGTTACCCTGGCTTTTGCACAGTTTAAGAGCGCCCCGTGTTTGCCCCGCCAGGGGATGGGGGAACTCGACGTTTGCTACCGCCTGGAGCGCCGCCATAGAGTCGCTGAAGATACCAATGCTGGTTCTATCGCAGCTCAAAGCACATTCTAAAATTACTACTATACCTTAGTGTCACAGTACAGTACGGCACAGTCACTTATAAAGATGTCATAATTTAGCACCTTATCAGCTCAGATATGTCCGACACCTATTTGAACAGTAGACAATATCTTTTCTTAAAGTGGCTATACCTACATCAAGATTTTCATTATGTGGAATCTCTTTCAAAAGATATATTTTTTCAGACTTCACAAGTTTATAGTGTCTCGTCCCACAACTCCACAACAACAGTCTCGTCGAACAAAATATGAAGAATAATTAAGATAAGTTATGGAACTTATCTTAATTATTCTTCATATTTTGTTCGTATTGCATAAGTTATAGCGGTAGTGAGGTGGTTAATTTGAGCCTCGCTTATCTTAATTCATCACATTACTACATCAATTCTTACTCATTCTACTGCTGGAATTCGGGTGTCCATTCAATCGAGGCATACTCTGCCACACTGCTCAATGGCAGATTGGCGAAAAAAAGCACTTTCTGGTCGCAGAAAGGCTTACATGGCTTCAACGATTTTCATCTATCGACAACTGCTGAAATCAAATGTTTAATACTGTTTATTAAATATTTCACCTAACATGAAGGAAGGAAATCGAGATAAAGAATCCCATCCATGGAGATGGTAGAACTGACGTTGTTTAATTAGATTTTTTGATAAGAGAAATAAGGTTATTTGTAGATGTTTTCTCAAATATATTTAATTATGATAAAAGAAAGTTCGTTTGAAAACCGTTGTGAACAGCATCAATGTTTATTCGCAAAATTTAACTTGAAGTCGTTTTTTTTTAATTTCATACCCAATCGAGATTAGTGCCCCGTTGAATCTTCCTACCCTTAACGCGTGTCCTAATCTACTAGGATTTGGAGGGTTCACTATCTAAGCAAGATCGATAAGCAAGCTTAATACCAATGGCAGACCGTTGAATTTTCTAACATAATCCTTGAGGATTGTTTACAGTGTGAAAATTATTAACGCATAATATACGTATATATAGTATTACGTCTTCTTTGGGAAGTGCGTGCACTTTGTTTATCGTCAAAAAGTGCCAGTGCTTAGATATTTTACATATATTATTTGATCTACCAGCCGATGCTCTCCCGACGAGCGCTCTCAGACGTGTGGTCAGGTGGCGCCGGCGCTGCGGGCGCGGGGGCCGCTCGCACTGAACGATTCCTGCACGTCGGCCAAGCGCTCAAGCTCGATGCCGTGCTCCGCGGCGATGCTCCCACTAGTTTAGTGTCTACAGGTTGGTGCCAGCTTTATCCAAAATTTTACACAAATACCGTCGATGGAGATCATCAAGGCAAGGTTCATGAAGCTACGTATGTATTGAGTTATACACCTGTTATTTTACAATCGACGGGAGGCATACAAGCATACGACCCATCTGATGTAAAGCAGGTACCGTAACCTATTAACCCTTGCGATATATTAAGTATCTCTCGCTCGATACCTCCTCTGCTGCTTACACAGCAACTCCTTGGGAGCTTACAGGTGACCTCACTCACACGCAGGAACACAACAACCCTCTAGGGAGTTGTTATTTGGCTGCGGTTTTCTGTGAGGTGGAGGTACTTCCCCAGACGGGCTGCTTTGATGCGTCCTACCTCTCTTACAAAACGTTTAACATAGTTGAGTACCTTGTACAACTATTTAACCAACATATGGCCTAATTAGAAACTATTAAATTTGCTAAAGCTATTAAAAACAGAGATCGCGTAATGGCATACTTCCTCAAGAGCTTCCAGGTGTACTAACACACAGCAGGAACGCAACGAAACTCCAAATAATTATTTGGTCGTGGTCTGTCATGAGGTGCTTACCTAGTCAAGCAGCTTCTGAATAAACGTCGTTTTGGTCTATTGCATGCAGATATGATTCACCTTGGTTAATGTCTTCTTCTCAGCGTTATCCCGTTCTCTAATTCATCCCTAGCATTGGCGGGGTCGGCTACCTAAGGCTAAGTAAGTATTTGATGAAGATATTGATTTTTGCATGGAGTCACTGCCGTCAGACCTCTGCAACTCAGAGGAAGAACCAGACTTTTCTTAGGTTAGGTCGAACGTGTTTCGATATGTAATTTCTTAGACTTGCGGGTTTCCTTACGATGTTTCCTTGCCACTGCCTAGCTAGTGATAATTGCAAATATTTACCTACATAAATCAAAAACACGAATTTAGTGGTACACTATTCTAACCGGGGACCAATTAGTTATTGACCGGTTCTCTATCTAGGGTACCACTGCTCAACCAGATAACCAGGTTTACTATTTACATCTAAACATTCGTATCAAAATTTAAATTCCTTCCTACCTAGTTTTACATGTAGCAATAAGTTTCCTTTATTTAGTCTTACTGATAAATTTTTCCATTTGCCATATAACCACATTACATCCACTTATTGAATATAGATACTGTTACTTCACTTTCATACGCAAAATCTTGGACATTTATTTTACTGTAACCTACTACGCCATCGTTTTGATAGATCTGTATTTGCATGAGCTTTACCGCGAAATCTTTTGCTGAAGTGATTTTTTTTATTCGTGGTTTATCTTACAACATTCGGATGTTACCCAGGATCAGGTGGTTCCCGACGTGCTCCTTGGGAAGGTCGCGTGTGGCGCGCAGCACCACTACCTGCTACTCCCGTGTGTGCGGAACAAATGGCTGAAGGAAGACTATTGTTGTCTACTACTTCCAATACCTACATTTTAGAAGGTATTTTACTTTTACTTGGAACGCATGACATAATTTATGAATGTTCTTCTCTTTACTTACTATGTTAACTTGTACAAAATCCGTAGGTAATTACTTCACCAAACTAAAGACCGAATTGATAGCAGAACAAAATAATCTTAACATTCCATAAAGTGGTTGAAATATATAATGCGTAAAGAAGTTATTATTAAAATAAAACTTCTTCACGCACGCTTGACTTGAGGAGTAAGCTAAAGTGAATGCGTGAGCGTTACGAAATGTGTGATCGGGCGAGGCGAGGAGAGGGAGATATAAGTTAGTGAAGATAGAAAGAGAGAGAGTTACGTTTCGTATATCTAAGACACAGTGCAGGCCTATTGTCTGTATCACACTGTAGGAGCAAGAGAGCAGTGCGCGTAGTTCGTTTGCGAGTTTGCTAACGTTACGCGAACGGTGATTTCTTGATTATTTCGTAATTTCATTTCGTTCTTGAACAATTTTATAAATTAATATTTTGTTTAATACATTATATTACTACGTTTAAAGTGAATAAAATTGTAAATACATTTTAAAGTTCATATTCAATGAAAACCCATAATAAATTTAATTATTTATAGAAAATTAATATATGTATATACATGCATATATTATACATATATAAACAGATATATATATACATACATATAGATGGAGCTAAAGAAGTTTTACTTCAGTCGTGTAGTCTAAAGCACACTCGTTTTTTTTTTCATTGCCATACCATATTAATAGCTTTCTGGCTGGAAAATGTTTCCTAAAAGTTCGAAACGACATTTCAGAAAGCGGAACTACCAGGGTAGTGTTACGATGGGAAGGATGCGTTCGTGCAGCCCGCGTCAGCGAGCGAGTAGGACTGTTTCGAGTGGGTCCAAGAGTGACAGCAGGAGGAGGGTCGACCACCGGCGGAGCCGGAGGGGCAGGGTTATACGCCCTACCGGTACAAGAGCTGTGCGCAGGTGCATGGGCCATGAGACCGTTGCAGGACTGCAAGCATGCGAGGCTTCCGCGTACGAAGACTGCCCATTACTTTGATTTGTTAGAGTCAGGTAATATAAACCATACCGTAGCCTAAATTTCTGTAAACTCAAAACCTACTTTTTTTTTCATTGAGCTCATTGTAGTGTGTTAGCTTAGAGCATTCAATTACTTGCTCTGAGCGTGTAAACTGACAAACAGTTAAAGAAAATATATATTTTTTTTAATTATAAAAATTTAACTGTACCTACATATTTTATATAGATTGTCTTATTAACTAGATCGGCGAGTATTACTAACATATTGTTGTAATTCCTAGGAGAAAATGGAAAGGTTATACTTGCCATAGCAGTCGGTAGAAGAGTAATGTTAATGACAGAGGAATCAAAGACTGATAACGATATGGGATTCGAATACACACATATCAAGGTAATACACACGTATCAATTTCAATTAAACCAGTAGTTTGTTGTTCTAAAAATATTTCTGTATACGGGGATGTAACTTACATACTGTTTGCATTACAGGATATCCAGTTGAGTGAATCCCCTGTGCTAATTAAGCTAATAGATGGCGAAGTGGGGACAATGATAGTAGGCTATAAACACCATTGGGAAGTATTGGAATCCAGCACGGGCCAGGTAAAGCTGCGAATTGTATTCATATTATTATTTTCGGAGTTTTGATTTCCTTATCCTTCATCCATAATAGTCTATCAAAATATTCGAGGTATATTGGAACCTGTAGTACAAAAATTACTAATGAATATTTTAATTGTAGCCAATTAAAAGAGCTGAGAACAATGAAGATAGTGGTCCACGGCGTGGGACTCTCGTGAATGCACTGAGAATTGGTGACGAGAGGGACGGACAGATAGTTCTATGTTATAACCGTAAGTATTATGTGCGTAAAGTTAACAAAGACAAGTTAGTTAAACGGGGAAAATACCTACATAAAGACATAAATAATGAAAAAGGTAAAAATACAACGATACAATACATTTTATTGAACCAAAAGAAAAAAATATAAAAAAAAAACAAGAATTACAAAGTGCCAGTGCAATGGCGGTCTTGTCACCCCCTTAGGCTGAGAACGACAACTTCCTAAAACGACAACTTCCTAAAATGACAATTTCCGAAAATGACAAATTCTCTCTTCCAGTCAACCTTGGTAGAGGAAAAGTAAAGGAACACGGTTATCATATAGGACTTATATACGACTTAAGAATAATAATAAGAGTAATAAATTACAAACTGAACGTATGTAACAAGGTAGACTTATTCGAAATAGGTAGCATTAAATTAAATTAATGATTGCATACCATTTTAGCAATATTGTCCCCATACATAATACTTATTGCAAATTAATATTAAACCTAATGTTTTTTCCTTAAATATTGTCCAGTGGTATATCGACCTAAAGCTTTCTTTTATCTAAACTAATTTCTAAACTAATTTTCATCTTAACGATAAGGTGACAAACTATGACAAAATATAGGTGTTTTACTTATCCACATCAAACCATTTAATCGTACCGATGCGGCGATACGGTTATCCCTCCAGGGCTGGTTTAAACTAGAGTGAATTGTCTATCTAAACAACAACCGCTGAATGAATACGAAGGAACTTGAATTGTTTCATCCGTTACATGTCATAGTTGTAGTAAAGTACCTACATTACTAGAATATTAGACCAGATTGTGACGACAGACGAACATCCGTGTTCTATCAGAAGGTGATGTCAGGAGCCCTAGAAACCGGCGAGCGTGCATGAAAAGAGCAATGAATGTTAAAGAAGCGAGTGAGGTATGTAAGGATCGAGTCACGTGGCGCTCGGTGCTCTCTGCCTACCCCGTATGGGATTTGGCGTGATGTTATAGATAGATAGGTAGATATTAGACCAGATTAATAAATGTGTAATAAAAAAATGGTGACACACCACACCACGTGCCAGATAAATATTTTTTGGCTTTTTTTCATGAAGATTAACTTTCTAATTCTATCAGTCTTGATCAAAATCCTACACAAAATATTCAAACTGGTCTCACTAAGATTACACTGCAAACTTCACGTACAAGTATGGATGTATTGGCAGTATCCCTACTTCGCATTAAATCCATTACGCTAGTATAATGTGGTTTGTGTTGTTTTAACAGAATTATAACTAAAATTTAAATATTTTTTACAGATACATGCCATTTTGAAAGATTAACTACTAAAGGATTGGAAAGTGACGGCGAATATGATTTCCATTGGACAACAGTTCCTGCGGCTGTAGGTAAGAAAAATATTTCATTCGAAATAATAACAATAATTCAACAATGCTTGTCAGTGGTGATAATGGACAGACTTTGTAACAAAGCCGCAGTAGGAAATAACCAAAGAATTATTGTGACATTTGTGACCCATTGTTTTGTAGGCAAAAGGGACTTCAAGTGTGTACACTTGTGGCTACACTTCCACATAGGTGCATATAGGATCTATGAAAATCATCTTTGAAGGAATTTCGTTTTAATTAAAGTAAAATAAATACGTAGTAATAAATAGATTTAAGTTTCTGCGCCAGATAGTTCTTGCTAACTAGAGGCGACTGGCTAACGATAGCGGATGGGCATCCACCATCGTTAATACATGCATGTGTCCACCGCCGTTGTCATGACTGCTGGTCCTCTCTGCTACGGCTGCTGCAGTCGTCTCTTCGCTTATCCACCATCTTCATCTTCCTAAGGTTATCCCGTTTCCTAATCCATTAGGGTTGCGGAGTCCGCTACCTAAGTACCTATAAGTTTTTATTCATATTATACAACGTCGGAAGATACACAGATATACGGCTCACCTGATATAAAGCGGTTACTATAGCATATGAACGCTTGCAATACATTAAGTACCACTTGCGCGATGCCACCTCTACTGCTAACACAGCAACTCTTTAGGAGATTATTGACGTCCTCACTCACACGCAGGAAGATAGCAACCCTCTAAGGAGTTGGCGTATTTAGCGAAGATACTGATTTGGACATGGAGCGATTGACATCGGGCCTCCACTATCCAGAGGAGAAATCTGATCTTTCTAGGTTAGATCACACGGTTTCGAAATACAACTTCTTGGACGTGGGTGTTTCCTCGCGAAGTTTAACTTCACGCGCGCTGGAGCAAGTGATAGTAGTGAGAATAGTAGTGACCCTTACTCCGCGTAACTTACCCACCATCTATTACAGTAAATATATGCAACCATTCCTGTTGCCCCTGTAGCTGCAGTCGTCTCTATTTCCCGCCATATTAACAGAAGACACATATATCCCTGTTGATCTGGCTGCTGCACTCGTCTCTGCGATCAGAAAAGAAATGTGTGCAACGGCTATCTTGCCTTTTTGCCTCACATTAACCGCACTTCTATGTATTGCTACACACGAATACCTTCTCCGCGAGTAATCTTCAAGCCCTGAATGGTGAGTATGAAGTGGCATGGCGCCTTAAATAACAGCGTAAAGTTATAGTGAGCATGCAACGATGACTGCAGCAACGAGGCAAATACGATTGCAGCCATAGCAACGGACGGTGGCGGCAAGGTTGCATGCATCTACTAACGACAGTGAGTGGCTGTCGGCGGGAGCTAGTTTGCATAAACTATTTAGTGGTAGAAGCACGCTATATAGTATTCATTAAATAACCTGTAAGCCTAAAGGCAAATAACACGGTTCAGTAGCCTCTCTTGCGAGTTCAACGATGAACTCATGCCAACGAATTTATAAATTTATTGCTAGCTATGGACACGTTTTGTTGCAGTGTGCGCATTCCCATACATAATGGCGTTTGCGGAGGACTTGTTAGAGATTCGGCTCGTTGCCAACGGATCCCTGGTACACGCAGCGTGCATTCCAGGATTAAAATTGCTTTGCGGACGGAGAGTAAGCTTTTTGATTTTGTTTTTATATTATGGCCGACATTGCCCCGCTTTTTATTGTTTCTTCGCAGAATAGTTTGACAATTTTCATAGTGTTTAAATTTACCGTGTAGTAAGTATTTTTCACGGTTTTTTTTTAATGTTGCCTAAGTTGAGCATTGTCTAAGTTTTACGAAATGTTGTTTACGAAAAGGCACATCCCTACGTCATAAATAATATTTTATGTCAACGTCACAAAAAAGCTAGCGTAATAAGTTAACATACTTTTTTCAGGATATTTTCTATGTGGCCTGCGCTCCGGAGTACATTCCTCTAAGTCGTGAAATTGATCCTTTCCTCGGACTGCACGACTACGAGCTGGTACGGCAAATGAGCAAGCAGTGTGGCCCGTACTCCCTCGATGAGGATGAGAACAACGACAACAAGTATGTTTACTTATACGTATACAATATACGCCTGCAACCATGAAGGAATAACTAATAGAGAACCAATGAAAAAAATTGCTTTGCACTCAACTCACCGCTGCGGGTCGGGCGGTAAAGTAGAACAAGCTGCTCTTATTGGCTAGCTGACAGATCAACATCGCGTCACTTATCGTCTTATAGTTTCAAATATCCTCCCATTAGACCGTAGGCTTGTATTGTTGAGATATTTAGGCACTAAACACTATATTTTGATAAGTGAGGCCTTTATGCGCAATCTAACAATTCATTAGTTTTTGCCCGCGAGGGAGATGTAGGTAATGAGGATCACTTAAGCAAGAATTGAAATAAATCAAAATCTATTACTTAATCAATTGTTTATTGCTACGCTCTTATTATAAACTTTACTTATTTAACTTTTAATTGAGATCAATTTTAATCATTTTGGCTTATCAATTTTGGAATAATGAAGATTTAAAAAAAAAACAGGTTCGATCACCATTGTCAACATCGGCTGACAATGGTGATCAGCATGTGGACAACGGTGATCAACACATATCGCACACATAATTGCAAGCAGAGTCCCATCCAGTACAGGCGGCATGAGCCCAAAGCCCACAAGATGTGCACCGGTACCATATTTCGTTGTCTTGTCCGAATTCTCCACATACAAGACACGTGTTACCTACACCTCCTGCATCGTCATCTTCATCATACTGGCATATCTCGTCCGTGTTTACGTCTGATGTCGAAGTATCATGTGATTCCTGCAGAATTTTTTTCTTAACCTTATTAACGCTGACAAAGCAAGCCACAGTGCTTTTTTTTACCACTTCTTTTCCCAGCTTTAGCCTTCCTTTTGTTTTCTTTTTCGATTAGAGCCTCTTTGATCGGTGTTGACGTCAAAATCGTTGCGTGCTGTTTTTTTCTTCCTAGTCTTTTCTTGATCTCAGGTGCTTTTTCTGGCATCTGGATGAAATTTTAGATACTTGTCGGATTCTCAGATGTTGATGGCATTTCGAATTGAGACGATGATGCAGTCGCTGGTGCAGAAATTGTGGGACAAACTGTAGATGTACTTGGAATAGGATTATCTTGTTCTAGCTCAATAGTAGCTGTTGGTATGGAGATGGAGTTAACAGCTCCAGCAGCAGTCAATTCTGAAATAGAGTCAGCAAGATCTTGAACTACAATCGGCTCTGATTGAAGGACTTCAGCTGCCAAAAAGTCTTCATCTGAAAATACATTGGGATTTATGGGAAATATGCCTGTTGCTCTAAATCCGGCTTCGCCCTTGCTCATGGAGGCAACATTTGAGAATGCTTTTTTAACCAAGGAAGCCACATCATAAGGAGTTATTCTTTCTGAAAGATGGCTCTTCATGAAGAAATCACATTCTCTTCTATATGCAGCTTTAAATGGTTCAAAAAAGAACACATCCAATGGCTGCATGCGATGAGAAGTATGGGGGGGTCCATGAGCTTCACAGCTTTTTCTAGTTGGTCCATAGACCAGCTATCTTTATTGGTCTTCCTAGGTCGAAATTTCGGCATCTACAAACAAAACATACACTGTTTCATCGAAATTAGCTAATATGGGATGGGAATGGGAATCACCATGTAGGCAACTGGAGTCACTCCGACGTTGTGACTCCGATTACCTACATGGGCGAAAATGAGAAAAAACAAATCCTGCCGAAAAAGTTGATGATATTATATCAATCTGAGTTTTAATTAGTAAAATAAAATGTTACGATTACTACATATCACAAGTACAGAAATAAAGATTTAGTAATTTAAGACATACCTTCAAATTTATTTGTTCGTAAAATTACATCAAAATGGCGCGAAATTTTCACACATTCGTTTGTCACCAGCGCGTCGCGCGAACTGAGCGATCAACCGACCGCGCACAGGAATGACGTGTAGCTAGCGCGTAGTTATGTTGGCATCAGTAGGTTGCATTTGGTTTTTGTTATTTTATGGTGATCACCATTGCCAACTGACTCCGATTGCATACATCTCCCCTAATCTTAGTTTTTTGTTTAAGAAATAGGTAGGTAAAACAGGAGCCCGTAGGTAAATTTGACGAATCCGGTGCTCGAGCTGTCAGCAATGTCAACTTTAACACCAAGTCTCTTGGGTTCGATTCCCACACAGGACTAACATTCGTGTGCATGAACATATCTGTTTGGCTTGGTCTGGACCAAGAAAGGTAGGACGCATAAAAGCAGCCCTTCCAGGGCGTCCACCTCACCTCACAGAAAACCGCTGCCAAATAACAACTTCCTAGAAGGTTGTTATGTTCCTGCGAGTGAATGAAGTTACCAGTAAGCTCCTGAGGACATGTTGTGTTAGCAAAGGAGGCAACGCGAGAGCGATACTTTCAGTATCGCAAACGTTACTATGCTACGGGAATCACTTTACATCGTGTGTCACGTTACATTCAAGCATACGATCATATGCTTGAATACCTTCCGACGTCATTTAAAAGAAAACACGCATCTTTATCACGATCATTGCAAGAACCAATGGCTACATCCAAACAAACAAAAACATAACGCGACATCACTAACACCGCTAACTACATATTTCGATTATCTACTTTAAAATTATTTAATCAACATTATTTAGTCAAATCCTTTGGGCCATCATGGTAACCAAGTTTTGCAACCAGTTACGAAAAAGGTTTTTTTTTCTACTTTTTTTGAAACATACGTACAGTTACATAACTGTACCTACCTGTTAACCGAATATGTAATCGGTCGAAATAAAAAATAAAATCACATCATGATCAACAAACACGAGTCGACAAAACAAACATCAAGTACAAGTAATGAAAGCGGACCGCCCGCCGCCGCGGTCTCGCGGCATCGCTGCCGGCAGCTGCCGGCCGCTGCCATTCCGATGTGAATCGGCCCTAACAGAGTTTTTAAACTCACAGTAAAGATACTTTATCCTACTGTTTACAGTAGGTCAACTAGTGCGCTTATGCCTTATTGATGTAAATACTAATACTCGCATTAGAAGGCTAATCTTTATGATCAGAAACAGATAGCAGCGGCTTACACACGAAGAAACGAGACCAATTTAACTGCGAACTTTACTTAGTAGGTATTGTGTAGCGGTACGCGTTTCACCACTGCGCCACTAAACTAGTCAAAATGCGTTACATAGTTTTATCATGTTTTAATTAAACAAAGCAGTACTTCAGCGCGGAGCAAAGACTTATACAAGTCACAAGTCAGACCACACATGGAGTACTGTAGTCACCTTTAACCGGGTGTATCTAAATACCAGCTAGGACCTTGTAGTTCGGTTCAGAGACGAGCTGTGAGAATTGCCGACGATCCTAAGCTTATACACGATATTGAGCCCTTAATTTTAGGGCGAGATTTTGCCTCCCTTTGTGTGTTCTACCGATTGTACACCGGGTTGTGTTCTGAATTGTTCGATATGATGCCGACAGCTTCTTTTTACAACCGCTCCGCTCACGGCAGGAGGTTCACCCTCAAACACTGGAACCGCAATGGTTGCGGACTATGCGGTTACAGCGAAGTTTTCTTCCGAGAACTCTCAAGTTATGGAATGAACTCCCAGGCGAAGTTTTCCCAAGGAACTACAGCATGGGGAAAGGTGTGAAAAGGTTTTTACAGGGCCGCACGAGTTGGTGTTGCAAGTGTTCATAGGCTACGGTGACTACTTACCGTCAGGAAGATCGCATGGTTGTTTACACTTTAGAGTTATAAAATAAAATATAGCAATATGACAGAGTATTTTTAGTTTCCTAAGAATTAAAATAACCAATGGTCCAATATTTTCTTATAAATATTTGAAACCAAATAAGTACGCGTAATTTTAAACATTGGGATTAGATAGGAAGCTATATTTTAAAACATTATATACATACATACATTTTCAACACTACATACATACATTACATTTATAACACAAGTTACATAATTAAGATGCATTATACATAATCTTTGTACACAAATGCTTCTTCCTCCTAGCGTTATTGGCGGGGTCCTCTACCTGTATAAACAAATACAACTTTAATCAAATGCTTTTCAATCAATCAAGTATCAATCAATCAATTGCTTTAGGTTTTAAATGTTAGCGATTACATGTGAGGCAACAAATAAACCATTTTCTTTCTTTCTTTCTTTAAATAGTCAAGCATATTAAATTAGTGATGTATCTGTACCTATGTATACCTAATCTTGTTATTTCTCGAATTGTGTTCTAGGGCCGAGACTAATCAGAACAACCGAACATCCGAAACCAACTCCACTTCCAGCAGAAGCAGTTCAGTGTCATCCGAGCAGGAAAACATTCGACCTCCGCTACAACGCATGGCTCCTATTTCACCGCCAAGCTCACCGCAAGGTACGGTCACAGTCACAGAAATATAACTAAAGACAGTTAAAACACAAGTAAGCTTATATCTACTGTGGTAAGGTATCAAATACTATGACAGTTTTAAAGTTCTAAAGCGACAAACCTGAATAAATATTCAAACAAAATAGAGTTAGGTAGTTACGTACAATGCATCACCCATAGGCACAGTACATAGTGTATATTATAGATGCATTATATATAATAAAAGGTACTTTATGTAAAGTTTCTGGTTGAACTTGGTACAAATCAACCCTATAAACACAAGTTTGCGCGTTCACCGCTAAGAAAATCCCATTTACCATCCAAAAGGTTTGGGATTCTCGGTATCGAGATGTCCAGCGATGTTCAGTACCACAGTCACCTGGAAGCTGGCGTCCAAAAACCTTGGTGTGCTCAACAGAGCAAAGAAGTACTTCAGTACGGGGCAAAGCCTTATGTTATATAAGTCTCAAGTCAGGCTGCATATGAAGCACTGTAGTCACCTTGTAATCTTAAGTATTATTCAAAATTCGCAAGTAGAAAATGGTACACCCTGACGTCAATAGGTGAGTGAGTGTATGGAGCCGTGTGACTGGAACGTTGGAAGAACTTCTAGACAGTCGAAGAACAGCCGTAGTTGAGAAGCGAGCATAGCCACAATATCTATGGCTTCACGCTTGTTGACTGCGTTCGTAACGATGCTATGAGTTGGTCTGAGAGATAGTGTCGGTGTTAAGATAAAAAAGGCATGCTCACATTCGGGTAGGTTAGAAATAATGACGAAACAGATATACTCGGCGAAAGTGGAAGAATGTAGTAGCCGAGAAAGGTCAAGATTCGACTACGACCAAATTCGTCGTGTTTTATCAGAAGACTGTGTCAGAAGCGAAAGGAACCGACGATCGTACATAAGAAGAGCTGTGAATGTTATGTGAGCGAGGTGTGTAAGGACTGTGTCTTTTGGTGTTCGGATCTCTCTGCCGAACCCGCAAGAGACCTGGCGTAGAGATATCCTATATAGACCTCATATCACAAATATAAAAGTATTTGGTTTTTATCTTACACGACTGAACTGATATTAGTAAAAATTGATATGAAAATAGTTTTAGCCCTGAACCTACGCTACATTTTCAAACTCTATACTATAGTCCAGGAACCACGAGCGGAAGCTATTTAAAAATTCAATGGAACCCCCTTTTTTCGCCTATTCATTACATTCCGCGTTAAAATAGACGAACTTGTTTATAAAAGTAGAAAAAATATCTTATTGCTATAATCAATTGGCTGAGCTACCGACAGAGGTGCATTTCGTTTTTCAAAGCCAACTTTATACCTATCAAAATGTATACATATATAAGAACTGAAAAAATATATATATTTAAATGAGTAATTCTTGTAATTGTATAAATATTTTTCGGTTAGCTTGGAAATGGCTCTAATCAATTTGGATCAAATTTGTATTTAGACGAGGCTTTTTAAGTTTCTTGAGGTAACGAGATTTTATTAAAAAACACAAAAATCGATGTCGCCCAGGTATTAGTATTTATCGGCAGAACAAGACCGTTCCTATGTACTGTGTAGTTAAAACTTTTACGATTAGTTGTATGCAACGACGAGTTGACGTGGTCGCAAATGTACCCTTGTGACCCATAAATAAAAACAGAATAACTTTCTTATTTTCGTTTTTAATTTTCAGTGTTGCCGGAAAACAGTGGGCGGTGTGTGCGCATCTACAAGATCCCACAGAGCAACTTGAGCGCGGGCGCGTACCAGAGGCAGTCGGTCTCCGCAGACCAAGTCGTCACTTCTTACTTTTCACAAAGGTACAATCATACCTACATGCAAAGTAAATTATCTAAGTACTATATAACACCGCAACTCTTAAGGGGTCCACTGACTACCTGTTTACCTGCACTACTATCATCGTAAGTCAACATAGACCTCTGATAACGCATTGCAATTGATAATATCAATAATCAAACACCAGATATAAAAATAACAAATATGTAAATTGATCCTATACCTAACGAAGGTCTGGTTTAATCGAAACGGCTATTAAAATTAAACTATGCCGATACAGTCATTGGTGGAAATTATAGAGTCGCACCTAGAAACAAATCCATTTATAACGCGTGCGTATAGGTGTGCGTCCACACTGAATGCGCGGTGACTGGCGCCTAAAGCCGCGTTTTGACGATAAGAGTTGACTCTGACGTAGTGTACTCTGACGGCCACTGTGATGGTACTTGTATCGTGGGAACCGGGCATCCTAGTGCACTATGACCGCTGTGCACGATCATAGTAAACTAGGACCGTGCTCTATTTTTCGAGTGGACTCTTATCAAAATGCCATAACCTAACTTTTTTAGCGCGAAAAGACTGAAATATTTGTGTAATTGTTCTTGTGTGTTATATAGTAAAACAGTGTTCATTAAAATGACTGATAGTCAAAAGGCTAAAAAGTGGTCTGAGCGTGATACAGTTCGTTTTGTGGAGTTATATGAATCTGAAGAAGTTCTTTGGAATATTCGATTGAAGAATTATAAAAACAAAGATGCGCGAGAGTCAGCATTACGGAGAATCATAAACAATTTTGGTATACAAGGCCTTACTACTGCAGATGTATTAAAAAAAATTAATAACATTAGAGGCACATATATCCAGGAAAAGGCAAAAGAAAAAAAATCTATTGGAACGGGGTCTGGAGTAGAAGATGTTTATGTGTCCACGCTACCGTGGTATGATATAGCAGAGCGTTTCCTGTCTGGAGTGATTAAGAGTAGAAAAACAATAGAAGTAAGTGGTTTTAATATTTTTTATTTATTTGATACTTGTAGATAAAATTTACAGTATTCTATCATTCTGCCATGGTACCGCACCTTCTGTCATAAAGTAATGTAAATACTTCTGCCTTCGCCGTTCAGCAATAAATGAATAATGATTGCTTCCCTGATTCTCAAGATTCCGAATGTATGGCGATGGATTTTCCAATCGCCATGAACCAGTTGTATCTCCATCATCAAAGGTTCCACGAGGTGCATAGTGACGCCTGGCTGTCTTAAGAAGCCAATTATGAATTGCACATGTTGCGACAACAATTTTGTCAACCTTTTCCGGGCAGACATAAATTGGCGTGCGATAGATGCGAAATTTCGATGCCATTATTCCGAAGGCATTTTCTACAATCCTTCTTGCTCGTGAAAGTCGGTAATTAAAGATTTTTTCTTGAATCGTCAAGTTTATTCGACGTGAAAATGGCTTCATGAGGTAATTTTTCAAAGGGAATGCTTCATCGCCGAGTATTACTCCCCAAGAAGGAAAATGTGACGAAGGATCTTCCAAATTCTGTTTTAGAGCGGAGTTGGCAAAAATAGTACTGTCATTAATTCTTCCTTGACTGCCCACGTTAATGTAGGTGAATATATAATTAGCATCTACTAGTGCCAAGAGTACTGTGCTAAAATATCCTTTGTAATTGAAGAAGTCACTTCCGCTGTGTTCTGGTTGTTGTATATTGATATGCTTCCCATCTATCGCACCACAGCAGCCTGGAAAATTCCATCGGTTATGAAAGTCTGTTGCAATCGAAGTCCACTCTGCAGCACTTTTGGGGACCTGAAAAAGAAAATAAATGTTTATAATTGTATATTTTTGTTACAGCCAGATTCAGATGCTAAACAGGGAAGAGCAAATGAACTAGCTTCAGAAGGTTCTGTGCCACCGACTTCCCCAGATGTTCCAGAGAGTGTTTCTCAAGATGTACCCACGGTCATAGATTCATTATCCAATTCAATTTTGAATGAAGATGAGATATTTTCCAGAATCCCATCTACAATAAATAAGAAGAGAAAGAAATATCAAACAGCACCACATATTGAAAAAAGCATTCAAACCCTTCAGTCGATAAAAAACCAAGTCTTGAAAAATAAAGAAGTAGAAGATGAATTCACACATTTTGGAAAAAATGTAGCAAGTCAACTCAGACATCTTCCTATTATGGACGCACTCGATATTCAGTCTGAAATATTAGATTTGTTAAGAAGGAAAAGGCAATTAATTCATTGTATTCAAGAGCAAAACACTCCTTCACCAACCATGGATGAAACAGAATATAGAATTGAACTCCCAGAACATGTATTCCAAGAGCAGAGCACTCCTTCACCAAACATTACGGATGAAACAGAATATAGAATTGAACTCCCAGAACATGTATTCAATTCCATTCAACAATCACAGCTTCAGCTGGATAATGGCATTAACTCAAGAAACACTGCTTTAGAAGAAGCCATAAGAAGTATTGGGGGAGTTGCATCTTCTGATATCTGATAATTACTGACTTTTAATTCAAATTACTATGATTGTACCTACTTTAATTATAAAAAAACTTAATATAACAATGACTTTTACTAACCTTAATGAACTCTTGCAAACCGTCATAAATAGCATCTAATACTGAAGGTAGAAATTGTGATATCGAGGTCTTTGGTACGCGAAAGTTGCCTTCTAAAGTTCTGAAACTATCACCAGTAGCCAAATATCTTAAAACGATTTGTAGTTTTACTCTTGCAGGTATAGCAGGTCTCATGATAGTATCTGCTTTCTGTATTTTTGGTTCAATTTTTCTTAAAAGATATTCAAATTGCTCAGTATTTAGCCTTAGGTGATTTTTATATGTATCTTTATCCTCCATTTCCACTTCTCGAAGAAAATTGTCTGATGCACCTAATTGAATTCGCCTTAAAATCCATTTTCGAGTCCATAGTTTCTTCTTCCGGTCCTTCTTTTTTACTTGCTGGAAGCTGTTTTTCAAATCATTTATCAATAAATCTGCAGTTACTTCAATGCCCAGCAGTAACAGTTCTTGATCCATCATGATACATAGACTCATTATTTTTTTCGATACGAGTCAACTCTTATCGTCAAAACGCGGCTTTAAGGCGGGTGCGGCGAGCGGGAGCGTGCTGTGGCCACAGTGATGCGCGAGCTCTCTTAGCGATTTTACGTATATCAGGTATAACAAACTATGGAAGAGGATTTGGTATTTTTACTAGACAGTACGGTCTTAAGATGGGGAGGTGTTAAACATTAGAGATGGTGTGCACGAAATAAATCAAAACAGAGAAATAAGTTGTGAATTTTTTAACTTATATGAAGAATTGAGATTGGAAGAATTGAAGGAAATTGTTCTTCTATTTCATTCCATATCTTTCTTGTAATTATGCGATTACTGTGGTGTGGATGTTTGCTTTGCCATATAGCTGGTTTAGATTGAATCACACTTATAAAACACTTCAGTATTTACTGCCATTTTACGACGAACAAAATGCAGACGCGCAAACGCCGAGCGACAAGACCGAACTGGTTTGTTACCCCCGCCACCCGCGCATTAGGTCGCTTGCTGACTAGGCCCGTAGTGCGGCCAGAACGCGCGGACAGGAACGTTTAAAAACTACGCGCGCTGTCTCGCTCAGTCCCATCGCGCTAGGCTTCCGTCTTAGCCACTACACTATGGACGCAAAGGCGCGTTTGATGCATTTGATATTTCGCGGCCGTCGTCGCAACCGCGCTAGGCTCGCAATGTGGACGCACACTAGGACTCTAGCTCACACAAACAGTAGCGACCTAAATCTTCATTTGACAGTCATACGTTTTAACTATTCAAAGTTTGTTCCGTTATTGATTTACGTAAATACATAACCTCAAAATATTAAAACAGCACTTCTCGGCCAATCAAAAATTCATGAAAGTAACTTCAAAATGAAAAAGTATTTTATGCACACATAAAACCAGTTTGCATTCATACAATATCATAATATTCAATCAAACTGTAACATATGTTAAACAAATAGCAAATCTATTTGATACTTTACTAATATTCCTTACATTACCACTGACTGACACCCTTAACTCATCTTCACATGTTGCTGCTGAGTTATTAAAGGAGAATGTACAACCAAGGGTGGAGCTTTTTCAATTTACACATATTCCGTCAAGCAAAATAATTAAAACTTTAAAAAAATAAACATTAAAATCATAGAAGATCATTGGGGAACATTCATAAAAGTCTTTTATCCTATTATTGAGTCAATATCTCCACACTTGGCACTTATTTTTAATCAATGTATAGATATGGGTGTGTTCCCAGACTTGATGAAATTTAGTAAATTAATTATTCAAGTTCGGTGAAAAAAGTGAACTCGGTGTGTGAATTACAGACCTGTATCTATTTTGCCAGTATTAAGTAAAGTATTTGGAAGGGTAATGCTTGATCAAATGCAACTCTATTCTAAGACCAAAAAATTTTCATAATTCGCAATACGGATTTACAGGAAGTAAATCCACTACAGATGCAGGGTCTTGTGTGATCTCTCCAAAGCTTTTGATTGTGCCGACCATCAGACATTATCTATTGCTCAAGCTGTGCTATTATTGAGTTAAAAGTAAAGCCCAAAATTTGATTGCAACTTAAATAATTAATAAAAAATGTTGAAATGAATGAAATGGGGTCAAATCTAAAGGCAGCTATGTTAATATTGAGGTGCCCCAGGGCTCCTTTTTATTTTTAGTATATGTGTGTGAATGATCTGCCCTATATGGTGCAGAAAATTCATCATTCATTAATAGTACAATAAATAAAGCGAATTATATAATGCTATAAATACGAATATGACATATTGCTTATATAGACTTCTAATCTTGTTGGGTATCTACCTTATTTATGATTTTTTTTAAACCTATAATTAACAACTGCCGGTTAAGGTCGGA
The DNA here is from genome assembly GCA_947507595.1 of Pyralis farinalis. NCBI lineage: Eukaryota > Metazoa > Arthropoda > Insecta > Lepidoptera > Pyralidae > Pyralis > Pyralis farinalis. Next base: position 9,334,577 of record OX382261.1, on the reverse strand, counting down.
ATCGCTCTGCTTTCCTTCCTTCAAATAAATACAATGAATTATATAGGCAATCAGAGAAATTTAGCATATCATCGTGAGAAATCGGCTTGTTTAGATTTTATGTCCTAATTATCTTACCATAAAATTAATTTCCCGACTATATCCACCTATTTCAGTATACTGTGTTGTATATATATAAATATTCATTAATATTAGGTGTTAAAGTATGAAATTGCCGATAAGTACTGAAATTAAAACTCGTTTTTTCTCTAAGATGTAACATATTTATTTAATCAAAATATTTAGCCTCATTCATTATCTATACATTGCTACCATCTAATAAGTTTATTTATGCCTTTGCTATAGAACTCTGGGGATCTAGATTCGACAAACTATGTGAAAGCATTTTGTACTGCCTCCTGTTACAACGGTTTCTCGTGCAGTGAGGTCTTGCGTTATCATGGAGCAATAATGGTGAAGATCGATTCACGAGTCGGGGCTGTTTCACTGCCAGTTCCGCCATCAACATTTGATGTTCGGTACAGAAAATATCTGCTGTAATTGCTTGATCAGACCTGAGAAAGCTATAGTGAATAACGCCATGAAGATACCACCAAACAGTTACCATTAACTTTTTATTGGTAAGCTTTCTAAAGCAAAGCTTGGCAAAAGGCACTGTTGCGGCGTTTGACCTGAGGTTAGCTATTGCATTTTTCGCTTACGGTTATCGTAAAGAATCCACTTTTCGTCACATGTCAAAATTCGATCCAATATTCCTTCATTTCTGTACCGATTCAACAAGGCAACACAAGTTTCAACAGTCAATATTGTAGCCAAGTAAACGTTAAACCATGCCGCTAATTCCTGGGTAGTTTGACTTGTATCGGCTTCCACCATCTCCTTCAATTCAGCGTTATTCACCTGTGTGGGTGTTCCACGTGGTTCGTTCTTCAAGTCGAAGTTTCCATTACGAAAGAGTTTAAACTAAAAACGCACGGTGCGTACATTAGCAGTCTCCTCTCCAAACGCAGCATTGATATTGCGAGTCGTTTCTGACGCGTTAGTTCCGCGTCGAAACTCGTACTCAAAAATTACGCGGAATTTCCCTTTCCCGTCTGACTGAATAAAAATTTGAATAAAAAACAATTGAAATTCGAAAATCAAATGTTGCACATTTTTTAAAAGAAAGATCTCATAGTAATCATGTGAAAAAAATTTCACTCGAAAATCTCACACCATTGAGGTTTAATGTCAATTCAAAGTATCTACTACTATAAAACGGCAATTTGATACTTTAGCCCCTATTATAATATTTATAATTAAGCATTTCAAAGAATAATTTGGCTCATCTGTTCTAGGCCAAACAGTATCAGACAGAGGTTAGCGGAGCTGAGATTAGACAGCAAGTCGAGAGGCGGAGGTGAAGACGAGACGCTGTAAGTACGCCGCGAACAACACTAGTTAGCTATCGCAAACGGAACTTGGTGCACAATTTTAAAACATTTATACAATTAACTATTGGTATTGAATGTTGTAATGACATCGTATCTGACTCTAATGTTTTCATTCGGTAGTCTTGTTACCGTAGTTGTTCTTAGATAGTAGATGAAATTGATACAATGTTTATTGGCAATTATGTGATAAATGGGTGATGTGTAGCGAACAAATTATATATAAATCAGTGTTGTTTTATTTGTTCGATGAAATTGTACGTAAATTGTATTGTTGCTATATGAACATATGCTATAATTAAATTTTTGTTTGCATAAATTGATCAATAGAAGATATTTTAGTGGTGAAACTGTATGGAAAATTCTAGAATTGTAATGGAATTGTGTTACATATGCAATCTACGTTTAAATATCATAAAATCTTAACTTTCTTACTTCCATTCGCTGCGTAAAATATGTATTAAACCAATATTTACATAAAAAAATAATAGTTAACAAAAAGATTTGTCATCAAAGCGGGGGTCGCTTGCGTAGATTTATGATAATACAACAATTTGGATGCAGATGTTTATCAAATTATTTGCATAAGATCGACCTAATAAAAACGTGTTCTAAACGCATTGAAAACGGTAGATTCAATTGGACTACTTCCAACTTGAGTAGTTGGAAGTAGTCTTCACACGTATGAATTCACACTTATTATAACACTCCTGTTTTAGAGTTAAAAGAATAACCAGCAGGGCGACAATTTTCGTGTCACCTTAGAATATTGCGTTAATTTTTTGTTTATGTAGTGCAACGTAGGTATTTGTATGCATTTTCCGAAGCTAATCTATTATGAACACGAATATCCTAGTTTATTCTACGAAATTGAAAGTAGATGAGGTAAACGAAAGTAGTTACATGTTTAAAACGCAAACGGTCTAAATAGGCCGGAATAGAATATAGATTGCATATGTATGACAAGTACTATTGAGGTGCACAAAATTTGATGCTCAAACCACACAATCGTTTCGAAATTACCCCTGTAAATGTTAAAATAAATGTTCGGAAAATTGAAAATAAGGAAATTACTTAGTTGTCTAAATTCATACATAACTATTGATACTATGTACAACAGTATACAGCATTGTACAGTAATATCTACTAATTGTCTATATAAAAATTATATTTAAAATGTAACAGAATCTCGTAGGATAACGTTCTAGTCAAGAGCGAAATGTAAGACAAAAAGTGATGTATTATAGTTCTATATAAGACTAAAGTATAACTGTATAGATACTAAAGATTTATTCATCGATTATATATTAATCGAAACTATTTCAATATTTTAATGTAATCGGTATCAGTGGTAGCGACAAATCAAAATTTTTTTCGTTAGAATTTACGTAAGCAGCTCAATATCACAAAGAGCCAAAGGCTACCTCACCTGCACGTAAAGCACTAAATCTCTGACGAAATAGGAAGCATATTATCGAAACGCGTGTAATGTTCACTTCTGCTCCCTAGCGTTATCTCGTTTCCTAATTCATTAAGATAAGCGCGGTCCGCTACCTAAACCTAAGGATTTGACTGTTCTTCCATAAGACAGTTCTTAGGTAAGGTCACACGTCTATCGAAATATAATTTCATGGACGCGCGGGTTTCCTCGTGGTATTTTCCCTCACCATCGAGCAAGTGATAATTACAAGTATGTACATAAATTCGAAAATTTAATGGTACGTGCCAGGATTCGAACCGAAGGCCAGTTGGTCATTAAGCCGATTGTTTATCCTCTGGGCTATCACTGCTCAAATATACACCGTATAATGTTTACTGTGTTTGTTAAACTTGGGCATATCCGTATTAGTAGCAGGATCAATACGTCCGTCTCGATGGTTATGACGAAACTAGAATAGCTCTTAGAAACTGTGACTTGCTTCAGTTAGCGGAACTTGGTGTCTATCGCAAGTGTGCCGTTTTCGGAAGTCCTATTGTAAGTATATGTCCATAGTAGGATGACTTCGTGAGATAATTTCGATTAATAAATTGAGACGGTATTATACCTATAGAGTGGTTTATTGTCTTTCAAATGTCTATTCGATATCAGAAAAGAAGTGCCATCCAAGTATTTGGTTACCTGTCTAGATTTTAATAATATAAAACTGTAATATTTTGCGATGCAAGAGAATTGAAACCTTATTTAAGTGTTAACGCAAGTTTTATCTTCATAGTATAATAAGTACATATTGATAGTGTAACTTTCAATGATAATTATACAACGTTAATTTAATTGTCTTAATTTGGAAATACATTTACAGGCAAATTGTAAGCAACCCTATATTTTTTGGTTTTAGTGGCGAAAGGATACTAAGTAAGTAGTTTAGATCAAAATGCCTGTCTTTTCTTTTTGTTTTTGCATTCAATGTAAATATATTTTAGTGTTAAAATTAAATGGTAACAGCATCAAAATTCAAAAGTACATCACAACTAAATTCTATATGTTAATCACATGGAAATAATTCGCCTAAAAATTGATGTACATTATTAATTAAATATATATAAACTAACTAAATAAATCACATTATCGATATGTATATGTGCGTGTCTACCTAAAGTACTTTTAGGTCCTAATAAAATTGAAATCTGTTACACCAATAGCTCTAAAACTGCTCCACTTTTTTAAAGATGGCGAAACGACACTATGACGGAAAGACCGTACAGTACATACTCGTATTATTTTGTGCTAAATTCCTCATATAAAATAGTATTTCATACAGACAAACTAACAGGATTGAATAGAACTAATGTAATATAAAGATGTGTTTGCTAGAAATTATGAATTAAAGGAATAGAGTGATCATAAAAGATCTAAATATGTAGCCGTAACACTGGTGCTGAAGCATAAGATCCAATATAAAACAATGGAACGTGTGCACATTCGGTTATTGTCATTTCGTTACAAATTTGAAATAATTTGTTCGTAAAAGTCACGTAGGTACTACTATTACTTCTTAAGTTAAAAACGAGACGCTGTTATAAATAATGCTAGATGATACTGACACTTATAATTTAAAATTACAAAGAATTTCAAAAAGTTGAAAAATACTGAAATTGTTTATAAATTCGCTAAAGACTTCAGAAATAATGTAAAAAATATAGATTTGCAATGTAAATTGACAATTCTAAACTCGAACTCCTATACAAGAGATACGAAAACTACTATGAGGTTGAAAAAGGCAACGAACGAAATTGTATTTTCAATTATTAAACACTTCAATGACAATAAAAGTCCAGGTTATGATGGGATACGTGCAAAGGGCATAAAACATATTAATTGTTCAATCACCCCTGTAATCGCACACCTGATCAATACTTGTATTAGTACGGCAAGCTATCAATCGCACACCTGATCAATACTTGTATTAGATAGATAGATAATTAGTTTTATTTGTTATCACATAGAAACACACACAAATACAGAAACACAAGAAAAAAGAAAAATCACATACAGGTAACAATGACAACAGTAATGACAGCAAACATTTAAATATAAAATAAATTGTACAGTAGGCCCGAACGGTAGCAACTTGTGCGTCCTGTGTGTGTCGTGACAACAAAAAGGCCCTGACTCGGCAAAAAGCTGCGGAGTAACCACAGCGCTGATATTATGTCAGCACCTTTATCGCAACAGCATAACTACATATGTTGCATAGCTACGCTCTCACGCTTTCATCTCTTATTTGTAAATTTTATCCCAAATTTATTAGTACGGCAAGCTATCCGGACATGTTAAAATTTGGCATAATACGACCAATACATAAACAAGGCAGTTACTGTGAAACAAACAACTATCAGCCGATCACAATATTATCTTGTATCGATAAAATAATTGAGAAGTACCTCGGTCAGGAAATAAAAAAATACTTGTGAAATAATAAAATCATAAACGAAAAACAATTTGGTTTCCAAAAAGAGCGAAGTACTACTCAATTATTATCACAGTTCACTGATGAGGTGTGCGACTACTTGGACAAGAAGAAACATGTGCTGGCTGTATTTATAGATTTTAGTAAGGCCTTTGAAACTCTTGATTTCGACATATTATATAATAAACTGGAGCAAAATGGTATACGGGGCCCACTTTTTAACTTTTTAAAACACAGTAATAGATATACCGCGGATTGTTTAAATGGCGAGCTAAGTAACATGTTACCGACGGAACAAGGTACGGCTCAGGGATCGGTAATCGGGCCACAGAATATTTATTATATGTAAATGACATGATAAACATCTTCGATCAGGCATCAGTATATCAATGTTCAGATGACACTTGTATAATTACAGCACATGAAAACATGAAGGTGGCCCAAAAAAATATGCAAACCAATTTCAATATGTTATGTAAATGGGCACATGATTTGGGGTTGGTGTTAAATGTACAAATAAGAATTTTAAAAAACATAATACCATCAAAGACAAATCACGAGTTTAAAGAACAAGAGCATCAATTGTTTGGATATTATGGGGTGATGAGTGTATACGACAAATTTAAAACAGCTACTTTATGTAAACAGTGTGGCAACATGGACCAGCTCATTCCAAAAACAAGACTGGGTAATTTAAGGAAGCCGGCATAAAACATTTATAAGGCCGCATACTAACAATGTGATACAGAACTCGGACACTCAAATACTTACTACCTACCTAATATACTCAACGAGTTCACAGAACAAATACAACGTCAAAATGTAAGTGCAAGGAAACATTCACATATAAATATGATACTTAAGAGACTATACATAGGTGAATATAGGCGCATGCATAAGTGAAGAGTGGGAGAAACTATCTAGTGTAACGTAACTAGTAGCGCGAATTAATCTCTATCATAACTTCACGCCAAATCCCTTGCGGGGTAGGCAGAGAGAACCGAGCGCCACGTGACTCGATCCTTACATATCTCACTCGCTTCTTTAACACTCATTGCTCTTCTCATGCACGCTCACCGGTTTAACGAATTAATCTATGCATAAATTAAAATAAATAAGAAAAAGGAACGTGGTCCAGGTTGGTAGCTGGGTTTGATAGTGGCTTGCGATTGATCCGTCGCTCATTCAACCACACATATCTAGCATAGCTTTCGATGGTTGACGATATGCTTTTAAATAATATTCTCTTTTTATATTTTAAACAATAAAGTTAAAAAAAAATACTCAATAAGTTCATAAAATTAATTTCGTAAAAGTTTAAGTCTAGTTTGAAGTTAGATTCTTGTATTGTTCATCACATACACATAAATTCATTATTGATATTCGATTTGGCCCAGGCGTGAAGATATACCTATATCATACGCAGCTGTCCAAGAAGCATGAAACTTGGAATATATTTGCCATAAAAGGCAAAATCTGCTATTTGATTGGATAAGCTTACTAAGTTAGAAATCAAATACCAACGAAAGTGGCTAATGGCGGTTGAAATAAAGTTTAAAAACGGTATAACATTTAACAACATTATACCGTTTATCATTTAACAAATGACTAATCCGTAGCCATTAACTTTTTCTTGGTTTAAAAATGAAGTCTATCGAGGACGCCGTCAACCGTAGTTTGTATAGAAGATCCCTGGCAGGTCGTTCCTGCGAGTGAGTGAGTTACCAATGAAGTCCTGGATGTTGGTATTATGCTGTATTGTGAGCATTCATAGGCTACAGTAACCACTGTACCTAAGATGGGCCGAAGACTTATTTGCTTACCGACGTTCTACGACAATGTTAGGTTGTTTTGTGTAGTAGGTTAGGTTTTATATAAAACCTGGAAGTTATATAACACTTCACACTTATCACGCCAAATCCCTTGCGGGGTAGGCAAAGAGAACCCAGCGCCACATGACTCTATCCTTGCACACCTCAATCGCTTCTTTAACATTCATAGCTCTACTCATGCATGCTCCTAACATCACCTTCGGATAAAACACGATCAATTTGGTAAGTAGTAGGTAGTCTTAGCTTTCCTCGGCTGTATATATCCTTCTAATTTCTCGTTGTATATCTGATTCTGTAATTATTTTGTGTTTATTTAACATAGGAACATAATTTGTTACGGCTTTGATGCTGCATCTTAATGGCCCCTGAAAAATGTTTGATGATTGGAACTCAATTACATAAATTTACTAATAACAAATGAAAATATATTACAGTGGCAACCTATCTATCTATCTATCTATCTATAACTTCACGCCAAATCCCTTGCGGGGTAGGCAGACAGTTACAGTGGCAACCACTACAAAAAAAACTATTGTATATTTTCTCTGTAAATTTCTAAAAAGTTATGATTAACAAGTTCATAATTTCGAAGTTCTCGCTACTGGCATGTTACATGAACTAGAAAATATTATCAACTTTATATAGGTACGTGTCTATATCTAGCAATAAAACATTACCAGCAAACCACACGTTTTTGTTAAATTTTATCTGTCACCCTACATGCATTATTTATAACAGTTAATAATCTATACAATGGAAAATAAATAATGTTACAGTAATGTATGATGGAATGCGTAAGTTAACCAAAGATGGAAAGAACCAAACTGATAGTCTTAAGGTATTCATTATTAATTAGTGTAAGGTTATATCTGAAAGAAGTAAGATATTATAGTATTTAACATAATTATGAGCATTATGTGTAATTTTCATAAGGTGACACATGTGTTGTTCTGTATATATTTGATTAATTGTTTTTAAGACAGTCTTGCAAATTCAATCTAGTTGATTGATATTTGTACATGTTATTGCTAGAATAAGGTGTCGCCTGAACGATACGCACTATACATTATATATATTAGTTACATAATATGGTACAATTTAAAAAATAATTATGTTTTGTGGGATCGGAGAAGCTTGTTGAGAAACGAATATATGTATTTTAAAAACTATTACTCAGAAATGTCTTAGCAAAATTACTAAACAATGAAGAAAGATTTTTATTAATACCTTATCACAAAGTAAAAGTGTATTCGCGTTCTATGTTATAAACAATTTGAACGTGATAAATTAAAAGTGATATATTTTTGTCATTAGGTAATATATTAAATACTTGTTTAATTACTTAAACCAATGAAGTACAAGTAAAGTGAATACCACTTAAATACCTCTGTTAATGATAAAAATTAACATAAATGAGATATTATATCCTAAAAGCGTCGGTAGTGATGTGAATAGGCCTACCAGTATTGCACGTAAGGTATGTTTCCACAAAATGTGATAAAGTAAACAGAAAAAATATTTAAATATCATCAGATTATTATTTATTAATATGTATATGAAAAAATGTAGACGAAACTATATTAATGTATATATTGATGGAAAACAGAACTAATGTATTAGTTATAAACGATGTCAGTGATTTCAAAAAGAATGTATAGTCTAACGGACTTGCACTGCTAAAACGACATAAAGACAATTCAGTTCACAGGTAGAAATTACTAATCTGCGGTTGAGAGTAACAGTAAGGGATTCTATTTAATAGATAGATATTTATTTAGTAACTTGTACACTAAGAAAATTATTTAGTAGTTATATCTGTTTGAATTTGCTCTATAGAATCAAAGAATATTAAATGGAGAGAAGTGTAACTGTAGTTTGAAAAAGCATCCACGAAACATCAATTAGACAGTTTATGGACACGCGCTCATAATGGCTACATAGAAAACGACATTACTCATACCACAAATAACATGTGTCAATGAATATGGGACCTTGTATGTGTTACATTTGAATTAAATATTATCACTTAGAATCGATATATAGTTATGCTTCTTACCAATTATTATTCCTGGAATAATACATTATTCGGAACTAAGTCAGGAGTTATGTAATATCGTGGCATATTATGCAAATTCGAAGAACTGGTTAATTAAATAACAAATAATTTCCTCGAGGATACCTAATCAGTAGGATTTACTGTTATTTTCTTCGAAATTTAAAAATAAATGTCTGTTCGAAATTATACTCTTTTTATTTCATAATAAAACTTAATATATTAAATATACCGCTACATATAATTATTGTCAAAATAAAGCTATTTTGATACATAAACCTGATATTTACAATAGCTTAGTCTGTCGTTTCAATGCTGTTATGTCTAAAAACCTCGGTAAGTCACCAGCAGGTGGCGATAGTGGAGATGTAGAAGTCGCTGGGATACCTGAAAAGCAATATAAGCATTATATCAAAATAGCAATGTAACATGGAATAGTCAACACCAGTAATACATAGCTATTACAGACAATAAAAAGGGACACAGCTTCTCACTCTATAAAAGCATATATTTAAGGATAGGTAGATAATAGAAATAAGTTGACTGAAATAATCACAAGTGTCATTAAAACGCTACTTGCAATTTAAAGTAAAATAATTTAAATATAGAGAGAGCTCTTCGTTCTTATACATCTTCTTCAACATTTATATCTCTTCTGATGCACGCTCACGGGTTTTTTGAACTCCTAACATCGCCTTCTGACAAAACACAATCAATTTGGTCATGGTAGGTAAGTGTTGGCCTTCCTCGGCTCCTACATCCTTCTAACAACCTACCTTGTAACAATTTATGCCTTTCCATATAATTTCTAGTAGCAAAAGACATGTCAAAAGGCACTGATGATTTGAGAGTAGGAGCAGGGGGCTGTGGAAGCGAGGATATAGCTCCATTCTTTAAATATTTAGCAGCAAGCTGGTTCATCTTCAAACTGGTGTCACTAGATGCAGCATAAATTTGTTGTTGGTGAATCCCAAGCGGATCATCCCCAAATTTAACCCTGAAAAAGAAATCATCACAATAATCCTACTAATATTATAAATGCGAAAGTTTGTATGTATGGACGTTTGTTCCTCTTTCACGGACGAACGGATTTGAATGAAATTTAGCACGTAGATAGATTATGATCTGGATTAACACCTAGGCTATGTTATTTGACTCCACGCGGGCGGAGCCGCGGGCAGCAGCTAGTCTATCATAAATATCTGCCAACTCCACATAGAATATGGATAGATAGACAGATAAAAGTCTGTAAAGCAATGATAGCCTAGTGGATATCAAACAATGCAGCAGAGCAGCCTGTTAGCCAGTTATGGATGGATTTATCTAAATCGAGATTCTCCGTATTTCGGAGGACACATTAAGCCGTCGGTCCCAGCTATTGTCGAAAGACACCAACCGACGGCTTAACCTGTAACAGTCATTGAAGAACGGTGCAGATGTAGTAGGAAGCAGTTGATATCATATCTAACTAGCTGTGCCCGCGACTTCGTCCGCGCGGAATAGTTTTTTTTAATTATTTATTTATATTAATAAAAATAAATAAAATTTCTAAAATAAAAGTAGCCTAAATTACTCCTTATTACATCAGCTATCGGCCAGTGAAAGTCCCGTCAAAATCGGTCAAGCCGTTTCAGAGATTAGCCGGAACAAACAGACAGACAGACAAAAATTGTAAAAATATTCATTTTGGTATATGTACTGTGTATACATCCACATGCATTTAGTAAAAAGCGGTTATTTTAATATTACAAACAGACACTCCAATTTTATTTATCTGTATAGAAGATTATTATTACATTATTTATTATATTATTACATATTATGTTATTATATATATATATATATATATATAAAAATGCGTACTTATTTTATGTCACAAAAAATACGTATTCTGTGAAAATAATAAAAATAAAAGTGCAAAGTCCCCCGAAGGGGAAGATATTTCCCCCTAATTTTAACAGTTTTTCATATTTTACGCAGGAACCCTAAATATTTACGGGATAAAAAGTACCCTATATTGTGCTCTGAACAGTCGTCTACCGGCCAGTGAAAGTCCCGTCAAAATCGGTCAAGCCGTTTCAGAGATTAGCCGGAACAAACAGACAGACAGACAAAAATTGTAAAAATATTAATTTTGGTATATGTACTGTGTATATATCCATACCATATGCATTTAGTAAAAAGCGGTTATTTTAATATTACAAACAGACACTCCAATTTTATTTATCTGTATAGATAACACTTTAAAACACGAACTATTGTATAATCAGTTAAACACACAAAAGGAACCAAAGGGTCTCCTAATAGGTACACCATGAGTTTTCCAAGAATCTTTCTAAGAGGAGGCTTACACCAACTAAGAAATTTCATGTTTCCAAAGCTTCAGTCAGAATATAGATAATTAGCTTGATATAACTTTACAAATATGTACCTTTTCGTCACACTAACATTTGTCTTATCAATTTGCATTTGGACACACTGTTGACGAGTGTTTCTATACAAAGCACTTGCAGAAGAAGGCATGTCAGAGTCCTGTAGCATTCCATTTACATGGGTCTGTAATACAAACAAGAATATGCACATTAGCTAATAGTATTGGTAGTAAAATACACAAGGCAGAGAAGTATGTACTATCATAGAGCTAAAAGTTGCACTGATTCAAGGAACATTAACAAAAAGTGAAAGCATTGTGATTTTATTATACAGTACATGGAAATTTATTATCCAATACATATGTATAAACTACAAATGAGTCATTAGAGAATGTGTACCTTCACAAATAATATATGACATGACAAACCATACTGATTATTAGCTACAAAAAAGACTTTTATGCAACTCAAAAGTAATGTATTGAAGCACGATTAGGCTTTATGCCTCTCAAAAAATATGGTTGTCTCAAAGTCATACTTATGTGCAGGTGACTGTTATAGGGATGGGCAAATTAAAAATATATATCAATATACTTTAGTAATCAATATTTTTAAAAATACATACAAATTATAATAAAAAATATTGATATATGAATATTTTTCCTGGAGAACATAGTGATACTTATAAGTATTGTATGCGGTTGCATACATGCGTCACATGTACAGAAGTCTTAAAAACAAATTCAATACTCTGAAATAAATATTGAATATCTATAGTTCGAGATTAAATATATTGACGATATACATCAATATTTTTTACCCAAACCTAGTCTGTTAGGAACTAGTCACCCGCCTACCCAACATAACTGATTTTTCATGGACATATTATTAGTATTTTAAAAAATATTATTATAAAATTTACAAGCTATTGAAGATACAAAAACCAATACAAACAAAGGGCATATATTGTGATCAAGTAAGCACACTATTATAGGTACCTACTCCTATTGCACATACTTAATATGTCTATAATTTGGTGAACAATGTTCATTAATTTGACAAGCTACAAGCTGTAGCAAGTAGTGGAGTTAGTAATGCTACTTTGGCAATGATGCTCTGAGGGTTTCTCCACTTGTTTTAGTCTAGGTGGTTTTACTTCCCAGTCGGGTGCATCGAATCAGACCGTCTGGGGAAGTACCTCCACCTCACAGAAAACATCAACCAAATAAGAACTACCTGAAGAGTTGCTGTGTACCTGTAAGAGTGTGAGGTAACCAGTAAGCTCCTGAGGAGTTGCTGTTTGAATAGCCTAGGTGGCATCACACTAGTTATGCTTAATATATTGCAAGCATTCATAAGCTATTGTTACCACTCAACAAGGTGGCTATAAATTGGGTGAGCTGTATAGACTTATGAATTTATATAAAAAAAAAATTGTTTACACACTCTAATCCACCCAAAATTGTCAATCCTGAGCTGATTCATAAAAATGGACATAAAATTTATGACAACAAAATTCTATAATATACAAAACCTTTCAAATTATTAGTATCACAAACTCCAGCAACATTCAGTTTCAGCCACCTTGAGGAAACTAAACAGTTGTTAAAAAACCATGAATATCCCATCCAATATTGTTTTCCGGTGAGCGTGCACGAAAATAACTATGAATGCGCCGCATCTTATGGCAGTCTCTCTGCCTACCCCGCAAGGAACTAGCGTGAAATATACATATTGTTTTAATTTTCTGACTGTCAATAACTATTTTATAAAAAAGAATTCTCATTATTTTGGTTTCAATGAGAATCTGTAAACTGAAGCTCTATTTCAAAAGAAATTTTTCTTACCATCACTTTGTTATAATAAGTCCATCCAACATTGGAATGGTCACCACTTGTGTCTGAACTGAAAAAAGCAATAGGAAGTAAAGATTAATGATAAACATGTTTTACTACCTACATCATTGGTAATATGTAAAAGTATGCTTACTCGCTGTAATCCCTCACATCTAAATATAGTGTTTGTTCAGGCGATATGAGGGGAGTGGTCGCATTATCTACATGTATATTACACAGACTAAGCTCATTCAGTGTTTTCTCATCACCACCATTTCCAAGAGTATTGAGCTTATGAACAGAATTATTATCCTCTAAAGGGGTTTGTATGTTTTTCTCAACTGGTGCAATTCCATCTAAAAAGTTCATGTTCACAGGTTGTTTCGTTACAAACTCTTTAATACTTATCTGTGACCGATTGCACTGAATCTGTGCATTTTCATCTGTACACTTCACAACTTCCTTATTAATGACAGTAGATGTTCGGACCATTTCAAAACTAGTCATTACACCTATTGATATTTTATGTTCGCTATTCGTAGTCTCCAAATCTACATGCTCTGTTGTGTAACTCTGTATTGGGATGCTTGATGGCTTACCATTACTGACCGAAATAAACTTATCAACCTTGTCTTGCAACATTTGTAATTGTTCATTTTGTAATTTAATTATCTTGAATAAATCTGAAACTGTAGGTTCTCTTTTCTCTTTTATATTTGTTTGCTTTTGAACATCTTTGCATTGCCCATTTCTTTGCTCATACCTTCCTACAACCCATGCTTTTTTGTCAACTAAATTTTGAGGTGAGGAATTAAAACCACTATTATTACATGGATAAGAATTCTTAGTACATTTAACAACATTTTGATTGTAATTATCGCAGCACTTAAGAGGAATCATGCACCTACACTGATATTTTATATTAGAACCACCTTGACAAGATTCAACAACTTCATTGATTTTTTCTGGTACAACCTCCGGCACAGCTATCTTCTGACAGTGGTGGCAGCTACAATCATCGGTCTTTTCACCACTTGGTGGGTTTTTAGATAAACTTGGGTTTTGAATTCCAATTTTCATAATTTCTAATTTTGTTACTAGAGGATCATTTTCTTTGTCAAAAGTTGGTTTATTTATTTGGTTGAAGGGTGGTCTTATATGACCATGAAGATTGTGTAAAGTGTCTCGAGTTATAAAAAAACTGTTGCCTTTAACATGATTGCTAATATTATCTTTTATATTATCAACAGATTTTAAAGTGTTATGATCAAAGTTCTGTAATGGATAGGGTCTACTGAGTACTTTCGTACATTCTGTTTCATGTTTCATACTTTTACTAATTACAGGTTTTCTTGGCTCATGGTTAGAGTCGAGCATACTAAGTTCTAAATCTTTCGAAGGAGACCATTTGGAATTAGACTCTTCTAAATTAGTCTTGCTTAACATTGGATACGGCGAACTATTACTGTTTTCAAACCTTTGTACTGGATCCACGGAAAAAGGTAATAACCTTGTGTATCCGTGATAAAGGGCAGTGTTTTTGATGTCAACTTGTCTTTCAATAAACGGCCGAGGGGAATGACAGTCAGGTCCATTCATTTTGGACATACTATAGAGTTTATCACTGGTTTCAAAGCGCACTTTCTTCATTAAACCGTTTTTTCAAACTTTCATAAGACAGATGTATACAAAAACAGTTGTCATAGAGTATATAACATTATTTAAAATAAATAAATAATCATAACATTAAAAACAAGCGTTGTCACAATCGCAATGTAATAAGTATTCACAAATAGATATAGTAAAACTAATTTTATAAACTTGAAAACAATGAAAAAAATTTGAAATTGAAATTACTGAAATACTCTGAAATAGGTACACAAAATGAAATGACAAACCAAGCAAAGTTGCCAAGACCTAACAATATTTACCCCATAATGCAAGTCAAAGATTTTTTGATATATGATATGTATATATAATGCAAGTCTACCAAATAATCAAAGAATATAATATATCAAAGAATATAGTATATCAAAGAATATAATACTCCCTGACGGGAGTATTATATTCTTTGATACATGATATATATGTATGAAGCAAGTCTACTAAATGCCCTTAAATTCCCGTCACGTAAAAAGCCCCACTCAAGCGTCTGGGAAACGCGTGTTCCCAAATCCAGAAATCAAACTTAAAAGCTTATGAGTGTTGTTATAAGGTTCTTATTTGACTGATAGATGATTTTAAATGGTAGTGAGATCATTAGTGGTTCTATTTAAAATCAGAAAGTACTCCCAGCAGCGTCTCAAGTGGTGTGGTGGTGCCATTAAGTTTAATTGTTGACAGATGAATCACAAATTTTTTGGTATGTTCCGAGAAAGGTCAGCTATAAATATTTGGATTTTTTGAAGTTATTGTTTATTTCTGGGATTAGGATTATTTTATAACATGAGTGCTAGTGAAATTATAAAGTAATGAAAAAACTCAAATATAACACGTTTATACAAGTTTTGGAAGACGTGAATAAGTTTATCAAGAAAACCTTGTAAAAGTCACTATCATTTTACTGGCGGTATTTAAACTACGGGATTGGATCTGGGTCTACGAATAAATAATAAGTCAGGAAATGTAGCTGCGCTCAAAAAATGATCCAACAAAAATCGTGTACAAGTGGGCAGGGCTTAAAAGTCGTGTACACGCGTCACTTAGTCGAAGATTTTTCACACAAACGAGCACATGTCAAATTTCGTTTATATTACTGTAAATCAACTAAAAATCATCATGATAGGTTGTGTTGTGAAGTGGTGCAGGAGCCATACAAGATTTAGGTGTCCTGGGAATACTTTTCACTAGTAATAGTTGCTCAAATATAATTATAATCAAAAATGTTCAAATACGCTATGATATCGAGATCGTCAATATTATGCCAAATGAAGTCAGTCCATTTTAGACTTCAGTAGGATCTTTTTTATGGTTCCATACCCAAAGGGTAAAACGGAACCATATTACTGAGACTCCGCTGTCCGTCCGTCCGACTGCCACCAGGCTGTATCTTATGAACCGTGATAGTTAGACTGTTGAAATTTTGACAGATGATGTATTTCTGTTGCCGCTATAAAAACAAATACTAAAAAATAGAATAAAGTAAATATTTAAGGGGGCTCCTCATACAACAAACGTGATTTTTTGCCGTTTTTATAGATAACTAGCTGATGCCAGCGGCTCCGCCTGCATGGAGTCAAATAACGTAGCCTATGTGTTAATCCAGATCATAATCTATCTACGTGCCTAATTTCATTCAAATCCATTCAGCTCTTTAAGCGTGAAAGAGAAACAAACATCCAGCCATACAAACTTTCGCATTTATAATATTAGTAGGATGGTACGGAACCCTTCGTGCGCGAGTCCGACTCGCACGGGGCCGATTTTTTCCTCTTTATAAAATATTTAAAACGATAAAATTATCAATTATATTTTCATAACTAATACCTCTATCTATCTATAACTTCACGCCAAATCCCTTGCGGCGTAGGCAGAGAGAACCGAGCGCCACGTGACTCGATCCTTACATATCTCACTCGCTTCTTTAACATTCATTGATCTTCTCATGCACGCTCGCCGGTTTCTAGGGCTCCTGACATCACCTTCTGATAGAACACGACCAATTTGGTCATGGTAGGTAAGTCTTGGCCTTCCCCGGCTCCTACATCCTTCCACTTTTGCATTGCATATCTGCTTCGACATTCTTTCATCTTGGATTCTTTCTACATGTCCGAACCATCGGAGCATGCCTCTTCTTATTTTAACACCGACGCTCTCTTTCAGACCAACTCTGTTTCTAACATCATCATTGCGAATATGGTCTATAAGCCCTACGCCACAAATTTTGCGCAGCGCTCGCATTTCAACCGCGTTTATTCTACTTTCAAACTGTTTCTGCCATACCCAGCTCTCGCTTCCATAAGTTAGCGTTGGGACCTCAGAGAAAATATATACCTAGAGTTGACAAACTCGTACACCCGTAAGGGACGGCAACAAAAGTACATACAATAACAAGGTTACCAGACTGTGGAAAATTTACCCCACTACATAATGCGTTTCGGCAATTTGAAATATACAATGTACCCAGATAACTGTTTGCCATAAGAAACTTGCATAGAATGTGTATTGGGTGCTATAATAATATACTCATAATATGATATTAGCAATGTAAAAAAATCGAATAAGTCGATACAGCCATTTCTACACACAAAGTAATAAAAGTTAATATTTACATACGTATGAAAACTACAGTATCTGAATAGATCAACAAACATATTTGCACTTTAATATTATTAGAATAGTATTTTTTACGCAAATCGAGTTACTGTATAGATCTATTAATTAATAGTAAGCCTGAGTTAGTTTCAGTAAGATCTGTGAAATCATTGGAATAAGGATAGGAGATTGGTCAAACCTAGCAGAGTTATATAAATTAAACAATATATTTTTCTATTTTAGACATATATTTTAAAGTACAAGCGATGACATGATAGTAAATATAGGCATAGATATGAGATAAAAGATAAAAAACACTTTATAGACAATTTGTAAATAAAAATATAAATGCTAGTTTGTAAGTCACGAAGCCTTACAAACTAGCATTTATGTTTATTTTTTCATAGATTTTTATTCTTGCAATTCATGTTATTAGATCGATTTTTCTACATCGTGTATTTATATAAATATCGTGAGAATGAAACAGTCGTCGAATATTCATGGTCACATTTACATACACGGTTTTTAGTTAAATCTTCTTTACACAATAAATGCGGATTATTCCTTCTTAAAATTAAACATATTGCATAAAATTTTCAATAATTGTCATGTAAAAAAGAATAAGTGCAAGGGATGATTTAAGTGTAAATATTAAACAAAGGTAAACAATCTTTGTTTTTAAACATTTTGTATTGCGCATCACGGTTTTCATTAGACTTAAACTAAAGCTACAATTGATCAAGGATTATCCTTTCACATATTGTACTCAAAAGGTGTAAACTGCTACGGTCCCTTAATTCCCAAGTTCACTCTTTTCCTCTAACTTGTATAATATCATCTATACATCGATTACATTAAAATTCTGTATAATGACAGATAGTTCAGCATTTTTATTTCAAGTCGTTTAGTTTTTGACCTTAATATAGCTAATTTCTTCTTGCGTGACTCAGCCAGTAATGTTTTCAGTCTCAATTCAAAAGTAAGCTTTAATTTTCATGGTGTTAATGTAGTGTCCGTCGCTATTGGAATTTTAATTTTGTAACGCATTATTAGCTTGTAATATCGACAGCCTAATACTAACATTATATTAAAACTACTGTCAATACTATAATTTAGTTGAGCTTTACATATTTAAAAGTTTACAAATTCAGACAATATAAAATGCTTGATTAACATTTATGTGTTGACACAAAAGCATGGGTGTGTGCGTGATTAACTTGATTAACGTGGTATAAATAATTGGTATAGAATAATCTACACGACTACCCTCCATATCTTTCACAATTACCTGTATAAATATAATCAACCCATCAACATCATATCAACCTATACTCACTTCATTACTGGAGTACGGGTTCTTATTTCAACCAAAAGACCTTAGAAGATATGGTCCGAAACTACTCAATTACGGATTGCCGGAGTCGTTGGAATATTTTCATATGTTTTTGTACTTCAATTATACGCGTCTACGACTAAAATGTAACTATGTAAAATTTCAAGTCTGTACGTGAAACTTTCTAAGACAGACTAGCAGACGAACAGGCAGGCATGTAAATCATCTAATTTAGTTCCTTATTTTTTTAATACCTATCATCATATATACTCGCCAACAAACTGTTATAACAGTTTGGCGAACACAATAATTTGTACTATGTAACTGTATCGTATAAATAAATAAATAAAAACAATATAAATTGCCAGAGGAACACCTGGTTCGTCAACAAATCAAATGTTTGGAACATATGCGACTGTACTCGGCTCCAAATTCTGTCGTCCAGTAGCAAAAATCCATGCATTACGCACACTGACGAAATCTAAAAAATAAACATACATCTAAGATTAAACAAGTTAACATTTTTAATTTAAAAATAAATAAATACATTTTGACGAAAAATTATAAACAAAAAAGTATACAAAAAGTAAGAAGTTAAAAAAAAAAGGTGTCTGTACCCAGATATTTTACCCATAATTTCGGGGTGTTTTCCCATACTATATACTGGTAACCCTAAAACGGTCATTATACCGATAAATTGAAAATACAACAGAAAATGGCTGACGCATTACCCACAGACAACCTTCAAAATTTAGGCGGTTTTTACTAGAAATACTTTTTGTTTGTTTTCAGTTGAGAATGCGCAATGCAAGCTTGCGCATTCTCAACTGATTTATATTGTTTTTATTTATTTATTTACACGATACAATTACATAGTACAAATTATTATGTTCGCCAAACTGTTATAACAGTTTGTTGGCGAATATATATGATGATAGGTATTAAAAAAAATAAGGAACTCAATTAGATGATTTACATGCCTACCGGTTCGTCTGCTAGTCTGTCTTAGAAAGTTTCACGTACAGACTTGAAATTTTACATAGTTACATTTTAGTCGTAGAAGCGTATAATTGAAGTACAAAAACATATGAAAATATTCCAACGACTCCGACAATCCGTAATTGAGTAGTTTCGGGACATATCTTTTAAGGTCTTTTGGTTGAAATATGAACCCGTACTCCAGTAGTGAAGTGAGTATGGGTTGATATAATGTTGATGGGTTGATTATATTTATACAGGTAATTGTGAAAGATACGGAGGGTAGTCGTGTAGATTATTCTATACCAATTATTTATACCACGTTAATCAAGTTAATCACGCACACACACATGGTTTTGTGTCAACACATAAATGCTAATCAAGTATTTTATATTGTCTGAATTTGTAAACTTTTAAATATGTAAAGCTCAATTAAATTATAGTATTGACAGTAGTTTTAATATAATATTAGTACTAGGCTGTCGATATTACATGCTAATAATGCGTTACAAAATTAAAATTCCAATAGCGACGGACACTACAATAACACCATGAAAATTAAAGCTTACTTTTTAATTGAGACTGAAAACGTTACTGGCTGAGTCACGCAAGAAGAAATTAGGTATATTAAGGTCAAAAACTAAACGACTTGAAATAAAAATGCTGAACTATCTGTCATTATACAGAATTTTAATGTAATCGATGTATAGATGATATTATACAAGTTAGAGGAAAAGAGTGAACTTGGGAATTAAGGGACCGTAGCAGTTTACCATTTTTTGAGTACAATATGTGAAAGGATAATCCTTGATCAATTGTAGCTTTAGTTTAAGTCTAATGAAAACCATGATGCGCAATACAAAATGTTTAAAAACAAAGATTGTTTACCTTTGTTTAATATTTACACTCAAGTCATCCCTGGCACTAATTCTTTTTTACATGACAATTATTGAAAATTTTATGCAATATGTTTAATTTTAAGAAGGAATAATCTGCATTTCTTGTGTAAAGAAGATTTAACTAAAAACTGTGTATGTAAATGTGACCATGAATATTCAACGGCTGTTTCATTCTCACGATATTTATATAAATACACGATGTAGAAAAATCTATCTAATAACATTGATTTCAAGAATAAAAATCTATGAAAAAATAAACATAATATGTTTGTAAGGCACGAATATTTTTATTTACAAATTGTCTATAAAGTGTTTTTTATCTTTTATCTCATATCTATGCCTATATTCAGTATCTTGTCATTGCTTGTATTTTAAAATATATGTCTAAAATAGAAAAATATATTGTTTAATTTATATAACTCTGCTAGGTTTGACGAATCTCCTATCCTTATTCCAATGATTTCACAAATCTTACTGAAACTAACTCAGGCTTACTATTAATTAATAGATCTATACAGTAACTCGATTTGCGTAAAAAAATACTATTCTAATAATATTAAAGTGCAAATATGTTTGTTGATCTATTCAGATACTGTAGTTTTCATACGTATGTAAATATTAACTTTTATTACCTTGTGTGTAGAAATTGCTGTATCGACTTATTCGATTTTTTTACATTGCTAATATCATATTATGAGTATATTATTATAGCATACATAAATAGTTATCTCGGTACATTGTAAATTTCAAATTGCCGAAACGCATTATGTAGTGGTGTAAGTTTTCCACAGTCTGGTAACCTTGTTATTGAATGAACTTTTGTTGCCGTCTCTTAGGTGTGTACGCGTTTGTCAACTCTAGGTATATACTTCCTCTGAGGCTAGAACCCTCAGAGGAAGGATAGAACCATTGGCATTGCAGACTGCGCGTGAACCAATCTGTGCTCTTGTTTTGAATTTAAACTAATCACTAGGCACGTGTATTAGTGTAACCTAATTGATTCGTAATTTGAACATACGTCGTTTTGGTTTCACGTAGCGCCACTTTTGGTGTGGAATTTGTTCTGAGTTAGATTTCCTGACTTATTATTTATTCGTAGATCTGGGTACCCTTCCCAAGAATTTTTTCAGCACAGTTCCTAAACTGGAACATCTAGAATTAATATTTTGAAATGGTTCGAAACTGAAGACTTGGCTGTATGGGCTTGATCCCTTTGCCTTTCCCCTTGGGATAAAAAGAAAAAAAATCATTTCGTTTATAGGTTACAGAGGTGTATTTAAAAACTTATTAACAATATTCACATAAAAAATGAATAAACAAATATTACAGATATTTAACCCATTAGCAAAATTTATTCGATGTAAAGGCTATAAAGCTCCTGGTGGAATTCGTTACCCTGGCGGAATAGTATACTATCCAAGGTTTGCACTCTAATACATATAATTTTTATATATTCCTAATTAAAGTAATTAATTATTAGTTGTACAATTAAAGTATTTAAATTTCAGCAACCCCAAGACATACGAAGACCCAGAGATCACGCCGTCTAAACTATTTAGAATAGAAAGAATTAAATCTACAAAATTCTTCCCTTGGTGGCAAAAAAAAATTCTAGAAGAGCTGAAAATACATGAAAGGGTATTTATACTTCACTACTTAAAATCATAATATGAAATGCAATCCAATATCATACTCTAGGGTTTTGTTGATTTCCTGACAATATTTACTATTTGTTTAATACACCATTTGGATGGCTATAGAATAGATGGCCCATTTGTAAAGTGATTGTCTTAGCTTATACAGGTGCAACTTGAGGCTATCAGACTGAAATTGTGTGTAATTCAATACTTATGATTGCGAAAACTAATTTATAGTAAAATAAAATTCCCCATCTGCAATCATAATGTAACAGCAGATGCTTTTCTCACAATCAATGATAATACATTTGTACTACATTCCATATATTAATAAATAAATGTCTCTATTAATTCAGAACTATCTAATCTACTACAAGGGATACATATATGTATTTGGAACAGTACTGTATAATCCAAACACCACAGGGGCAGTTTTGGCTTTGTGGGTTGATGTTATTGTGAATGTCAAACTAAGCTACTTGCAGCTTAGTGTAATTCAAATTGAATAATTTGTCAGTGTGATGATTTGACGCCTTGAGGCTCGTTATATACTTGGCGCCATAATAGGCATGGTGGAATTCAGCCACGCGGGCCTCAACGGGTTAAAAGTTTGAAAATGACTATAACATGACTAAAACCTCTTACTTATGTACTTATTAAATTCAAATCTTTGCATTTTATCTTGAATTTTTTTATTTGTAATTCAAAGTCTTGGGACATTCTACATTGCAATTGACAAAATGTGTAAAAATTTCTTCTGAATTTTCTAATGTAAAATAGTAATTGTTTTGGTTACAGGGAAGGATAGCTATTGTAAAGAATATACCAGAAAATAATATGCGTCTCTGGAAAGTTAAGCACTTGATTAAGGTGACACCAATAACATTTCCATATGGAGAACCAACTGCTGAGGATATTAACTACACAATTCTACAAGAAAATGGTCAGTGTGTTGTTACCAAGAAATTGCAACTACAGGAAAACCAAATAGAATCATTGGATAAATTTCATAACGATATTAAGAAGATGGATTCAACAACCATCAAAAATGATTCAAGGCATAAATGGAATAATGCATATACAGGAGGATTCTAAACTAATTATAGGCCTCAATATTTAGTTTTATATATAAATAGTAGAAATAATAAATAATGTGAATTATGTCTGTCTGGAAAGTCCATTTTACTCCCTGCTGACGTTTTTTCAAGACACTACAACATGGAATTTTTCACAGAGACTGGACAGGAATGTGTAAATCAGGATATGTCATCTTACAAATGTCCATAGGCTGACCATCAGGTAAAAATGAACCTATGAGCCTATGAACATCTATTTATGAAAGGCAATTCAATTTGGTAATTTAATTCAAAAAAAATTTCATCCTCATTTTATTCATATACTCACAATACAAGTTGCCTGGAAACTTTACTCTCTACTATTAACTTTAAAAACGGATTCTATTTCGAGCTAATATATTAGATGGTAGTGGGACATTTATGATGTTTCTTATTTACTGACACTCTTCAAAGACCATTGGCTGTTGCAGTAGTCACAGCATAGACATTCTACAGAACATTTTTGAGATGGCTTCTGATTGGTTCTGCATAGCTGTTATGATCTCACTGAAGTTAGTTTTCAAGGTGGATACATAAGAAAACAAACTGTGCAACATGCCTGAAAGTTAGTGAGCATCATCACTAACTTTTTGAAATAGGAAAGAGTTTTGGAGACAATGTCGTAAGAAATTTAGCCATACACATTAATCAGTAACTACGTTTGTTGCCCAAAGACATTCTGTTGATTACTACGGCATACATTATCCATATCAGAAAATAATATTCGAATTTGCAAATTTTACATGAATATTTGATTTAGAATGATTAAAAAAATATGTGACCAACCATTTCCAAAGGGGATAAATGCTATGTAATGACATTAGCCTTCATATAGATTTGCAATTAAGAAACTTGTTGAAGGGATAATAATGTGATTCCTTAGCTATAATATTGGAGAGTCAAAACAGCTGATTGGTTGAATAGTGTGAGAGATTTTTTTTTTGTATACAACATCGGGGGGCATACAAGCAAACGTCCCTCATGATGTAAAGGAGTTACCGTAGCCTATGAACCCTTGCATATACATATATATATATGCAATACATTAACTATCATTAGTGCAATGCCACCTCTGCTGCTGACACACCAACTCCATAGGGGGCTTACTGTTGAGCTCACTCACACGCAGGAACACTACAACCCTCTAGCCTAGGGCGTTATAATTTGGCTGCAGTTTTCTGTGATGTGGGAGGTACTTATCCAGATAGATTACTTTGATCATGTTTATGCACACAAATGTGTGTCCTGTGTGGAAATTTAACCCACAAGCGTCAGTGTCAAAATATAAGATCTTGAATTGTTATTGATTGTATTATGACTCTCTGAACTAACTTGTTGTAAAGGATCAACTAATATTATACTGTGGTCTTATATTACTGGATACAACTATAGCTGCAATGGCTGGGCTAGCCGTCGTTCTACGCTGGGTTTTCCAGTTTGTAGTTACCATTTGAGAACCTTTCTGCCTTGACAATCATCAGTTCTTCGACCTATCTAAATAATATTAATAAATAAATATTTATTTCCCCCATAAATTGTACAAGAAACAATATTATACATTACTTGGTTCATAGTTATGAGAGACTGGTGCCTAAGCTAGGCAAGCCTTCGTTTCAGGACACCAACCCTCCACCTGTAGGTTATTGGCTTAGTGAAACAATATTCCAATTTCAGTAACATTAATTAGATGAGCACAGAAAAAATAAAAAGAGTATTTGTGCCACTAACTAGATTTGAGTATTTGGTGATTGGTGTCATTTCACCAAACACATGATGAGTTAACCCGTTGAGGCCCAGACGGTTGAATTCCGCCATGCGCGTTATGGCAACAAGTATATAATGGACCTCAATGAATTAATGAGTGTGAGTTGTGAAGTTTAGTATTGTTGTTTGCGTTGCATAATGTAAATAAGAGTATAATTAAATCATTGCATGGTCAAGTTTACACAATGAAATATTTTTTTGAATAGTGATGCAGCAGGGTCAATATCGATATAGAAATGAAGATGGTAATTTAAAAAATCTCGGTGGTGTTTTTGCAATCAGCAGAGCAGTCCGCACCGAGCTACACACGTAACTGTAAGTCCATGCCAGAAATCGTAATTACATAGCGAGAATTCCGGCGGGCGTTGCGTTTCCTTGATTTTCATAACATTGGTAGACCTGTCGACAACTCGATAATGATGTCGAGGCTGTGCGCTCCTGACTTATGTTTTGGAAATTTCGTTTAGAGCTCTTATATATGGTGTTCTTAAATAATATGTCCAAATTGAAATGGGAAATAGTGTTATGTATGATGATTATAATAATAAATATATTTTATGCCCCACGTGTTACAAATTCTTTCATACAAAAAAAAATCCATCATAAAAAATTGCTATCTGTTGTATGAATCCAACCACCTAGGAAAATACAAGTATGTCACGCGACACGGTATGCAGGTACGCAGGCGCGCTTAGCGGGCCTTCGTAGAAACGCTAACCGCGCATGCGCCATCCATGTACCCACCGCGCTGCGTAGTAGATGGCGCACGCGTGGTCAGTCTGTTCCGAGTGTCGCACACTACACTACTACGCGTGACCGTAATCATGCCTGGACATTGTTACTCTAATCAGGAGTATCTCCAAATGGTACTTTGTTATCGGGGGTGCAATAACATCACTGCAAAGATTCGGAATACGAGTGAGCCATCACACCATCCTCGGCACAGTGTACAGGTTTCGTGAACATGGCAGTTACTTAACGATGAAGGCTTACATCCATACCACTTCACTAGGGTACAAGAACTCATGCCACAAGATCATGCGCCTCGTGTTGACTTCTTTCGTTGGCTTCATGCGGAGCGCCTCAACATTTTGTGGTCAGACGACTTAACCTTCACACGCAGTGCGGCCCGATCATTTCCAACGCAGATTTACAATACAACACTCGGTGACAGTGTTAGGACCAGTTTTTTTAGAGAGACTGAATGCGGATACCTATCTTCACCTACTGCAAACACAAGTGGACAGTATGCTGGAAAATGTTCCACTTGAACATCTAAGGGGTTTATACTTCCAGCACGATGGAGCACCAGCCCATTACGCCTTGCGTGTTCGCGAGTATCTGGACGTTACGTACGCCATGAGGTGGTTAGGAAGGGGAGGGCCAGTCCAATGGGCTCCCCGTTCCCCTGATATAACGCCGATGGATTTTTTTATGGGGTTGTGTGAAAGTGTGATGGAAAGTTTGTGACCTTTTTTAAGTTAAGTTTAAGTGGATCAGCTGTTATATCCGGTAAGTGTACTAAATTTCCGTTTTATTTAATAGTTAATAGATTCAGGCGTTACTTTGCGAAAGTCAAATTTACAGGCAATTCGATCCAAACTACTTTGTGCGCTTCCGCTCCCGATTAGTTCATGCGAACTACTGCCGGCCGGCACCCACCCACTACCGTTAGTAGATGCATGCCGCCGCTGCCATGGCTGCTCCGGTCGTCTCTGCGAGTGTTCGCCATCTGAAATGTGAACCGCATGCACCCGCCACCGTTGTTGCCCTGGCTGCTCCGGTCGTCTCCGCGACACGTGTTTCGCCTCTCCAGAAGGCATCCTCAGGCGCTGTAGATGTTAGTCGTTAGAATAACATGCTATGAATTTCGAAACCCACTACCGTTAGTAGATGCATGCCGCCCCGCCATGGCAGCGGCGGCATGCATCTACTAACGGTAGTGGGTGGGTGCCGGCCGGCAGTAGTTCGCATGAACTAATCGGGAGCGGAAGCGCACAAAGTAGTTTGGATCGAATTGCCATTTTATTTAACTAGATAGGTAGCGAATGTGAACGCACATAAGCGACGTCTCTGGTGTTAAAAATGTCTAAAGTCAAAGTCAACATCTTTTTATTCCGTAAAAATGGCTACATTTGTTTGGAATCGTCACAATTTTTTTCCCTACCGTGCAGTTCATGACTAGGTGAGCACTGATAAAAATACTGCCAAAAAACTCAGGCATCCCTCTTTTGGTATCCAAACAAATTTACATAATTTATTAATTACATTATAATTGGATCGACTCCATCCCAGGCATTTTTATCGTTAATATAGTCAGATACTTTATAATATGCCCTGCTACACAATTTGGCTTTAATGGTAGTTTTAAATTTGTTTATTGACAATTCTCTTATATTGCTGGGAAGTTTGTTATAGAACCGTATACATTGCCCCATAAAAGAATTACTTATTTTGTGGAGACGGCTTGGATGTAACACAAGATTATGCTTATATCTAGTATTTATGTTATGCGTATCACTCTTTTTACAAAATGAGTCTATGTTTTTATGGACATACAAAAGATTATCATAGATATATTGCGATGCGACTGTTAGAATATTTATTTCTTTGAATTTTTCTCTAAGGCTCTCCCGGGGACCAAGTTTGTAGATAGCTCTTATGGCTCTTTTTTGCAATAAAAAGATGGTCTTAATGTCCGCGGAGTTACCCCAAAGAAGAATTCCGTATAACATAATACTGTGAAAGTAGCTGAAATAAACTATTCTAGCCGTATCAACATCAGTGAGCCGTCTAATAGTTTTCACTGCATAGGCTGCAGAACTTAGTTTTCCTGATAATTTTTCAATTTGTGGGCCCCATTGTAGTTTGGAGTCGATTGTTATACCCAAGAACACAGTTGTCTCCACAGGGGCTAAATTAGTTCCATTAACATGTACATTGGTAGTCACCTGTCTTACATTAGGTGTTGAGAACTTAATTACTTTAGTCTTTTTATCATTTAAAAGCAGATTATTAACATTAAACCAATGCATAACTTTAGAGAGAGCATCGTTAACTTCGTCATAATTACCTAACTGTCTATTAATTTTGAATGTCAAAGAGGTATCATCCGCAAACAATACAATCTCATGTTTATCCTTTACATAATAAGGTAAGTCATTTATATATACTAAAAATAAGAATGGACCTAGAATGGACCCCTGTGGGACTCCCATAACTACAGGGGACCCCGAAGATCTTTTACCATTAATATCGACCTTCTGTATCCTATTGCCCAGATAAGAAGACAGAAGTTCGAGAGCCTTGTTCCTGATACCGTAGTGGTGTAATTTTCTGACAAGAGTGTCATGGTGCACACAGTCAAACGCTTTAGACAGATCACAGAAAATTCCCAAGGCATCTTGCGAACCTTCCCATGCCGCGAATATACTTTTAAGCAAATGAATCCCTGCGTCTATAGTTGAACAACCTCTCGTAAAACCGAACTGTCTCCTATGAAGCAAATTATGTGTATTGAAATGTCTGAGCAACTGGCTAAGCATTAGTTTTTCAAAAATTTTACTAAGAATGGGCAATATGGAAACAGGTCGAAAATTCGAAGTCTAAATGCTACGATAACTGCTTACAATCAGGAAGAGAGCACCTAAGCTTGTTTGCCACCTTAGTGGTGTAAGTGTACCTTTTCCTATATCGAACCTACCTCGTACACAATTACCAACAATAGACATATCATTTTTTTTATCGTTCCCATAAACAAACTTAGAATAATATTCTAAGTAAACAAACCACTCATTAAATACCTACCTAATTCGTTGAAAATGTATCTAAGTGTAAACTAATCAGACTTAGTGATGGATGTTTGTCATATGAAGCAAATCAGCTGTTTCATACTTTGGATCAGGCGCATCTTTGTTTTTTACTACGTGGGGAGACAAATAAACATACGGCCCACTTGATGTAAAGTGGCTACCGTAGCCTATGAACGCTCGCACTAAGGTTTATCGCACGCGAGTTGCCACCCCGGTTGCTCACACAACAACTCCTCTCACTGCCTTCTGGTAACATCACTCACTCACATAAAATCAACAACCCTCCAGTAAGGTTATTTAGCTGCGGACTTCCCCTGTAGGACTGCTTTGATGCGCCCTACCTACCTATGTAAAAAACATTGTTAGGTGATGTATCAGCTGGCATAGTCACAGCCGTCATAGGTATTTCTTTTTTGTATACAACGTTGGGAGGCGTACGGTCGACCTGATGTAAAGTGGTTACCGTAGCCTATAAACGCTTGCAACACAGGAAGTATCGCTTGCGCGTTGCCAACCCCGCTACTGATACAGAAACTCTTCAGGAGCTCACTCGTAACCTTACTCACTCGCAGGAATAGTTGTTCTTTGGCTGCAGTTTTCTGTGAGGTGAAGGTACTTCTCCAGACGGACTGCTTTGACGCGTCCTACCTCTCTTCACTGAGCCTTCCGACTGGCAACTGTCAGGAACTCGGTACAGGCTGTGGTGGTCGCTGCGTAAATGGCGTGTTCGATTAGACCCGCGACCCGTGCATCGACCCCATCAAACTGAATTATTAACAACTGATGATGATGACGGGGCAATCATTATGCACCATGAACCAAGTAGGCACTTTATTTATTTGATTTCTCAAACTTTTTTAACGATGCCGGGACACGAAGTTCCTTGTCTATCGTAACAAATAAACGATATTCTTTCTCCCATTGAAGTTCGGGCATATAAAAAAAAACACCTTATATAGTAAGTCTCCGATATCTATGAAAGATGATCTAGCCCTCATATCTTGTAGTTCCTGTACCTTGTAGACAGACTACCGAATAGTGAGATATTTTTTATGCAAGCGCAAGTAGCATTCTTAGTGATAAAAATATTCATTATTACATTATTTAAAAAAAAAAATGAATTCTCACGATTAATAACAGATGAGTACTGCCATCGTTTACGAGTGTGTACACCGGTTATTTCCAATTTTCCATTGTTTCGACGGTTCTTTAGTCTCGGGTGTATTGTGGTGAACCCAGGTTTCATCCATGGTTATAAATCTTTCAACAAATTCTATTGGGTCAGCTTCATATAACTCTAAACAGTCGCGAGAAGTTGTGAGTCGGTTGCGTTTTTGTTCCACTGAAAGCAGTCGCAGTACCCACCGTGCAGACACCTTAGAGAATCCAAGTTCAGTAGTAATTATATGATGTGTTCACTCAGATGAGATGCCTACAGTCTTAGCTATCTCCTCGACAGTCAATCTTCGATCAGATAAAATTAAATCACAGATTTTTTCTTTGTTTTGATCAGTGGAAGCAGTCGAAGGCCGGCCACTACGGGGCTCATCTTAAATGGTCTCACGACCACATTTAAACTCTGCCACCCAGTTTTTAACAGTCGCATACGGAGCGGACTCACCTAAAGTAGCAGACATGTCTTCTTGTATAGCTTTTGGAGTTAAAATTCAGGTTTCCATTTTCAAAAATAGCTCTGACTTGACTTACGGTATCACGTGTAAACGAACAATGAGTTACTGTGAATAAATAATGTAATTACAAAATGTGGGTAGTTATAAAAAAACCAATAACTTTAACCATGTTAGGCTAAGAACTTTTCAAATGACCCTCGTATAATAATTATACAGACTTAATGTTCATAATTGAATAATAGTACTTTTTTTTATTTACTAATAGTTATAAGATTTATGACTATAATGACATCAATATCAGTCAAAAAGTATTATGTTTTTTGGTTTTTTTATTCATTGCAGTAACATTCATAATGATGAGACTTATTTAGTGTTAAAATGAAACAATATTAATCTTTTAATAATTTATTTTTACTATTCCTACAGTTTATTTACACTTACTACATAATAACTTGACTAAACATTTCAATCATTATTAGGATTGTTTGCGCTTCTCTTGTTTAATAAGTAATTGAAATGGTTTGGTGTCTTAAAATACTGTTCTAATATTATAGCATGTTTAGTCCCGAGTCCAAATCTCGCATCGCCCCAAGATACCACAAACGTTGGATTTAACTTCTTGAAATCCTTTAAATGGAATTTGTGAGTGTTGATAGAGTTATAAAAGTTGCCCCTGAAAACTGCTAAATAGTTATCACCATCTTGATAGAGCCGTATCACATATTTCGATAATAAAACTTTAATTGCCACATGAAACAACACAAATGCTCCAAAATAAACAAGGAATTCTGTGGCACTGTTAGCAAGCACAACATCATTTCCTAATAATATGGGGTCATTTATGGTTGATCTATCAAAAATGAATGCGGCGTAATATATGCCCACACAAGTAACAGAAGCTGTCGAAATGGTAAGGTACGTTGACGCATAATTAAGCCACTGTACCATGGGGGCTTTATATATCAACTGCCATCGTTTAGACAGACCGTCTTTTTCTCTCCATCTGTCTTGCATTTCAATAAATTTCATTGGATGTTGCATGGCATATTTAGCTTTGCCTATGTTAAATGTATAAGGCCTGTGTTGAAAAGATCTGAAAAGGCGCATACAGTTCATATTTACACGCTTGATAACTTGTAATTGAAAAATAACTTGACGAACAATTAAGTTATCATATCATTTGTAGCGTTTTCTGTCTCAATTTTGTTGTTTGGATTTGTTTTCTCGATAAAACAATTATTTAAAAAAGTAGTAGGTTATATTTAAAAGAAAGGTACAATAAAATGTGACAGCACTGACACCGTCTTCTTCTTGGTCATTATATTGGCACTTGGTCCTCTAAACGCTGACCGATTCTGGCACTGTAAAGATTATTCTCGCATTGTATATTAGAAAACCTATTTAAGTGACTCCTTCAAGAGTTAATGCTCGGAGAAATAGGTCTGTGACAAAAGAACAATGCTATTTACCTGAGTATTTTCGTAATCGTCTTCGAATGTCTCTATACATAAGTTAACAGTCACCGTTGCCTATGGGCATTTGCAACATCAGGGCTGTCACTCATGCGTAGTCAATCCTCTAAAAACCTCTTTACATATTTCTTGAAGAACTCATTTCACAGCTTAAGAGTTCTCGGAGGAATCGCACAACACGGAACCATTGCGATTCCAGTGTGTGAGGGTGAACGCCCCGCCGCCGCGTCGTCGGCGAGCGGTATGATTATAAAAAGTAGCTGTCGGTATCCTATCGAACAATTCTTTAGAACAACCCGTTGTACAATCGGTAGAAAACACAAAGGGAGGCAAAATTTCTTCATAAAATTGAGGATTCAATACCGTGTGAAAGCCTAGGAATGGGGCAATGCGGGAACCGGACGAACCAGGAACGGTACTAAACCGGGAACCAGACGATCTGGGAGTGGCACTATTAGAGAATGCGTGACGAGTTTGGGAATGGGACTATCTGCTACCAAAGGATCAATTGGCAACATATCATTGATATGCAGCAGAAACAGCGTCGGAGACAGTACTCTGAGGGACGCCAGCACTGATATTCATACTGTCGGAACATCCACCGTCAACAACGGCTTTTATGTATCTGTTGGATAAAAAGCTGACAACCCATTTGCACAAACCCGCGGGCAGCGTAACTTATTACAGAAAGTTATTTTTACTTGAAGAAGCCAGCAATAATGTTTTATATTTAAACGGTTATGTTAATTAATAAAACAGTCACCGGAGCGATGTAATAATGTAAATCAAGGCAAAGATCGATCTAATAATGGTCATCTGATGGCGATATTCACATTGCCTCGATACAGCATATTCAAATCAGCGTCGAAAAATCATCAGTCAAAATGTATGGAATCTGAGGGAAAACTTTTCGAATGATACTTTTCGAGGAATGTGAATACTGAGTTGGTTCTCTGGAGACCGATTCGATAATTGGGAGCTATGGTCATGATTATTGATCATAACCAATGGGTGTCAATCATGGAATTTGAAGCCTTCGTCTTCAATATTGGCTCGTGCATTCGGTACGAGATAACATTGCACGGTCCGATAATTAGAAGCCATAAATTATATTGTGCATTATAAGCTGGGAAAATTACGAGCTGTACATGCACGGCCAAACCGTAATAATTCATGTACGTGGATTAAAATCATAAGATCGTAGTTTATTGGCATCAGTATCAACCAAAATATGTTTTTATGTATTTTACATTCAAGTGGTTTTTCCCCAGAATGTGTTCTGGTTACCGTAGCCTACGAACACATGCAATACATGGAGTGTTGCTCTCTTATTGGTGCCTCTACTCGCATTTTTCCTGTGGTTTTCTGTGGCGTGGAGGTACATTCCTAGTCGATTCGCTTTGATGCGTCTTACCTGTAACGTCAGTGAAACAACGCGGTCTGTTGCTAACTGGTTTACTTATCAACTCACAATTGTATGTACCGACATCGATCACTTATCCGGATACCCTACATTACCCACAAATATTTGTCCTGTATGGAAATCAGACCCTCAAGTCTTTGGATGAAATCCCTATCAGATGTTGCTTTATATTTTTATACATTTCCTAACATTAATCAGTCGCCTTGGGGACTAAA
This sequence comes from Pyralis farinalis, assembly GCA_947507595.1. Taxonomy (NCBI): domain Eukaryota; kingdom Metazoa; phylum Arthropoda; class Insecta; order Lepidoptera; family Pyralidae; genus Pyralis; species Pyralis farinalis. The sequence continues at coordinate 9,300,614 of OX382261.1, read as the reverse complement.
TTAAACATTAATTTTACCACGCACGTAATCATTGAACAGTCTGCTGTGAAGTGATTTATAGGGTAATCCGTTTGGATACGGAAGATATCTATGAAGGAATATTATCGCGCACGTTTATCAGTCATATAAGCGACCGTTATAAGTTTAGGCATTCAACGCAACAAATTTTTTTTGGCTACATTGCTGTGTAATTAGAGAAAATTTTTAGAGTCGGTAACTCACGTGTTACACCACGGGTGTTGCAAATGTACTTAGGCTAAGCTAAATGCAGGGATGAAGAGAGGTAGGATCCAGCGAGAGGTCGTGCTATGCTCCACCTCTTCCGATCCTATATCTGTTGCGGGGGGCATAGCATGACTTCTTGCTCTAAATATCCGTTTGGGGTAGCACCTCCACCTTACAGACGACCGCAGCCAAATAACAACTCCGGAAAGACTATTGCGTTCCTGTACGTGAATAAGCTCGCCAGTTAACTGAGTGGTCGTTGTGCGGACAGCGGGAGGACCGGTGAATGTCAAATCGCCACTAGCAGTGTGGGCATGGCAGGCTGGCGCGGCGGTCAGGGAGACACAGTGAAACGGTTGACCGCTGGCCGCCCGCAGGTTTCCCGAACCCGTAGAATACTTAATTTCCGCCCCGGGAGGCTGAACCGCCAGCCTAAGAAAAGTCCCTGTTGCAGTGGTCGTGCCGGAGAAGGAGACCGGGGTGGACCCGGCTGCTGCAGCAGGGGGGGACCGGCGCCGCAGCAGCAAATCGCATTACCCGCACGGTACTGTGGTGAAAGACATCGCGCTTTTGTCCTTCACTCTGTCTGTGCATCGACGTCTCTTTTTTCTTTACCTCATCAAATATTATGATAAAAACAAATAAAACGGATCGGCCACCCCCTCCACGACGTATGTGGACTTTTGCAACATCAGGGGTTTCCACTCAAACATCAACGCAGTCCATCATAACCTGGAAACCGCGCCGCCGACCATTCTTTTCCTCACGGAAACACAAATATCCTGCCGACACTTCTTACTTGCATTACCCCGGGTACAAACTGGAGCACTTGTTTGTGCGTCATGCCGGGGTATGCTTGTTCGTCCAAGAGGATATTTCTTGTCGCCGATTGCATAATCTTGAAGACAGGGACCTGTCGATATTATGGATACGAATGGACCAAGGCGGCCACACACGAATCTACGCGTGCCTTTACAGGTCTCATAGCGGTGATACAGGCACAGCTCGGTTATTTGAGCACCTGCAAAGGGCGACTGACAGAGTCATCGAACAGTATCCCTCCGCGGAGTTAGTGATTGTGGGAGACTTCAATGCCCACCATTCTGAGTGGCTTGGCTCTCGGTGCACTGACTACGCGGGAGATCTGCTCATGAATTTGCTCTGGCCTATGGTTTCTCTTAGCTGGTTCATTCTCCCACGACAATACCAGATGTAGAGGACCATGCATGCTGCTGGACCTTCTGCTGACCACACGTCCGGATGAGTATAACATCTCAGTGGATGCGCCGCTTGGCTCGTCGGATCACTACCTCATCCGGACTCAAGTGCCTTGCACTAGACGCGACCCAGCTCGGCCTGACGGATGTCGTCGCGTATGGCACTATAAGTCCGCAGACTGGGATGGATTGCGTGAATTCTACGCATCGTACCCGTGGAGGCAGCTGTGCTTAGAATCAGACGACATTGATTACTGCACAACTGCAGTGGTTGCGGCGATATTGGATGGCATGGAATGCTTCAATCCCAATCGTCTTGTAGCTACTGCGGGAGTTCAAAAGCGGCCGTTGTATAATCGGCATTGTAGGGAAGACAATATTCTTAAGAAGGCTGCTCACAATGCTTGGACCACGGCGCATGCTAATGGGGATCCTAGTGTCTCTGTTTTGAAGCGCAAACTGAATGCTGCCTCGAGGTAGACTTTTTTTTCTCTCTACATCTGTACGCACGCACACACCGTAGAGAGCGTAGTAATATAATTTATTATTTCATTCTGTAATATGTTGATCGGGTGGTAGATATAAAATATGTATGTGTCTCCTACCTACCATCGGGCAGTCGAGAATAAATGGCCGTCTAGAGTACACACGTATTTCATTGTGCTCCCTAAACTCCAGTATATTACAGTGGCGACGCAGAATTATTAGTATTAGTCATTACTATTGCAAAAACCACGCGTTTCGCATCAAAGAATTAGTAAAATGACGATTTTTGGAAGTGTACCGGTGTTCGATTGCAAGTCCGACGAGTGGACCGTGCACAAAGCGCAGCTGAATAATTTTTTTGAAGCGAATGATATAACCAATGTTTCGGATACAAAAGGAATCAAGAGACGTGCGATACTGTTAAACTGCGTGTCACAAGTTTCTTACCGCCTGGCACGTGATCTGTTGTTTCCAGAAACACCGGAGACCGCTTCTTACTCCTCTATTGTTGCGAAGTTAGATACTCATTTTGGTCCCAGAAAGTGCGTTTATGCGGAACGGGAGAACTTTTATTCCGCAAATAATATTTAAAAAAAATATTTCCGGTCGCGCGGATTATCTTCGGGTTGCGAATTCCGCTCCGTGCCCGAAATGTGCCTTACGGATCGGTTCGTGCTAGGTATTGATTCGAAAGTCATACGTGAGAAATTATATCGAGAAGACGCAACACAGTTGAGGATGGCTCGAGCACTTCAGCTGGCTTCTGCCATTGAAAGTGCACAAAGAAAGCCGTAAATCGTTAATGTATAAGGGGGTGCATCGGACAAGCGGAGGTGGCGTTGCGGGCGCGGTGCGACGCCGGGAGCGCGAGCCGCGCGCTTGCTCTGCCGCCGGCGACCGTTGCGGAGTGTGCGGTGCGCGCGCTCACCATGCGGCGGATTGCGGTTTCCGTAATTTGTGTTGTGATTTTTGTGGAGTGAAGGGTCATTTAAAAAGAATGTGTACAAAAAAGACCATCGGTAGCGATAATTGTTTGAGTAAAATCGGAAGGACTACGGTCGACCTAATAATTATTTTGTATGCGACTCCAGCGACGGCGATACGGAAAACAGTTCATCGTTAAACAATATTCATTGTACAGACGAGAAGCCCATGGTTGTTGAGGTTCGTGTTTGGGGCAAGGCTTTCAAAATGGAAGTGGACTCGGGCAGTGCGGTGTCAGTGCTGCCCGCCGCGGTGTGGCCTGAGTATTTGGCTAAAAATACAGCCATCTGTAAAGCAAACAAAATATTACCTACGTACTTATGACGGGTCGGTGGTACATCCTATGGGTATGTGCACGGTGCCTGTTTGCTACGAGAGTAAATCTCGTGACGTTACTTTTTATGTAGTAGAAAACGGGCCAGTGTCTTTACTGGGCAGAGATGTTTTATCAAAATTTAATATGGCGTTAGTCGCACTCAATTATTGAACGTTAAATGAAAAAGAATGTATTTTTAGTAGATATGATTATTTATTTTCGGGAGAGTTAGGTACTTTTAACAAATATAAATTATCCTTAAATTTAAAAGAAGGTGCAACGCCTAAATTTTGTAAATGCCTGTACCGTTTGCCTTGAAGCAGAAGATAAGTGATGAATTAGACAGACTAGTACGTTCGGGCATATTAAAACTGTAGTAAAACACTGTTATCTTTGTACTTAATATAATTTAATCCTTGTCTTCCTATAATTTCTCTGCACAATCGTTATACAATCTCCTATTCCCACGTCCGTACAGCCCAAGCGCTCAAGCTCGAATGCCCCCACTCGCCGCTTACCATTATACTCTCAAGACCGATTTATTCGAATAATCGATAAATATCGATTACGTGATATTTTTGTACCGTAAAATTACGAACCTTACACTCGTCCATCCTGACCTCGTGTATGTCCTCATACACGGTGCTAGACGAGCACATCGTATTATTCTACACCTTACACTCGGCGAGAGAGGGCATTTACTTACATTAATATATGTGTACTTATACACCAACATTCCTGTAAACCCATCCAATTCTTACAGGATCATTAATATGTTGTCTTTGCCACAAACCCATCCAATTCTTGCGGCTCAGATAACAGCAACCTGATTTGCGAACCCATCCAATTCTCGCAAAACAAGAGCAAAAGGACAAAAATAAATAAATAATAATCTCTGCTAACCCATCCAATTCTAGCAGAGATTCTCCGTAACTGATACAAGGACAATTTCTTCGTACTAACCCATCCAATTCTAGTACGATCATTAATATTCAAAACATAATCTCTGCTAACCCATCCAATTCTAGCAGAGATTCTCCGTAACTGATACAATGACAACTTTTTCGTACTAACATATCCAATTCTAGTACGATCATTAATATCCAAAACATATTAAGTAAATAACAATCATATATTGACATTGTAGTACATCACCACAACACGTAACATATTACACATATTACTATTTTACTAAATACCAAAAATAACCTATGTTACACAAGGATCAATATAACTAAATATAACGGACAATTCATATTTATTTCTAGGCGATCATAATTATTCCATCATTCCATGACAGTTTTAAGTCTGATTCATCATTGAATGAATTAAGTATGGTATTTACTGTAATTTACCATACCATTAGCTAAAAAAATACATTTTCCGAAATACTTAATTTTAATTATATACTATGTACATACAATCATTTGTCTCACTTAATTAATTTATTCTATATAAGTATCGTTCTTCAATATTTTACATTAGCATGTGATTTAATATAATTTAGAAATTATGCGACCCAATTCATTTCAGTATCTATAGTTCCTTAACATCATTATATTACTTTAGTCAGTAATTAAATTTGATTACACGTTTACGTTTACAAACTTATTCTAAATGTATTTATTATGGAAAACAGACACTTTATCTAATGTTTTACAATGATTTACTCATCAATTTCAGAAGCTGAATAGTTTATATTCTCATCGTTAGAGTCACTATTCACCTCAAGTGCAGCCAGGTGAACCCACGGTAACATCCGATCGGCAGCAACCGTCGTCTTACGTTTATTTTTAGTGCCAGCTAACCCCGGTATTGAAGCTAATCTATAGCGGTCATTTCCTAGTATTTTAACAACACGGTATGGCCCTATGTAAGAAGGCAGAAGTTTTGTACTCTTTCCCTCATTATTATAAGCCACTTTTGTGATTTTAACTAATTCACCTATATTATAAGCGCGTGCCGGTTTCCTATTTTTATCATAATTTTTCTTCTGTTTGATTTGCTCCTCCTGTATTCTATTTTTCACTTCCTCCCTTATTGTAATTACATCATTATTTTCACGAGTATTACGTCTAATTTCATTTAATTTGGGATCTAGCTCCGCATTCATTGATGTACCGAACAACACTTCTGCAGGAGTCCTACCTGTAGTCTTTTGCCTAGTATTGTTTAAGCCCCATTGAACTGCACCAATCTTTTCATCCCATGTTTTTTCATCATTATTAAGATTTAGAGCGGTTAAAGAATCTAAAATTGAGCGGTTATAACGCTCAACCTGACCATTAGAACGTGGGCTGGAAACCGCATTGAGGACATGCTTAATTCCTTTGTCTAGGCAGAACCTTCTAAATACGTGCGAGGTAAAACAGGATCCGCGATCACTAATAATTCTATCCGGGCATCTAAACGTATAAAATACGTCCTCTAATGCGCGTATAACATTCTGAGTATTTGTGTTTCGCACAACTTTTATAAATATGAATTTCGTGAATGCCTCTACAATAACTAAGAGGTGTGTATTGCCTCGTTTAGACTTTACAAACGGCCCTAGGTGATCAATGTGGATGGTGTGGAATGGAATCTCGATCTTTTCTATAGTATGTAAATGTCCCTCTTGTCTATGACAATTTTTCTTTGAGTAAGCACACTGAACACAAGCTTGAACGTACTTCTTTACAAATTTTGCCATTTTTGGAAACCAGTATGACTTCCTAATTCGTTCGAGAGTTTTTTCCACACCGAAATGCCCTATATCATTGTGATTCAGTTGACATAATTGCCACCTTGCCCCCTTCGGAACAACCCAACGTATGTTAGTGTCGTCGCCGTCAATGATTTTGAACAACTGATTGTCCCGAATTAAGTAATTGTCCTTAATATATTTTAGACCATCAGCATCGACATCGGAAGAAACTATGTCCCTGATTCGACGTAGTTCAGAATCTCCCAATTGTAGAGTCTGTAACCAATCATCGCTACTAATGGACATAACTACTGGATAGTGACTCAACGCATCACCAGTCTCGTTATCCGGAATGGGATTACGCGATAGTGCATCTACGTGGCTCATTCTTGAACCGGCTCTATATTCGATAGCACATTGAAACTCTTGTAATAGCAACCACCACCGTGCCACTCTGGGTATTATATCCCGTTTCAAAAATGTACTGCGCAACGCACTGCAATCCGTCACTATTCTAAAATCCTGTCCAAGAAGATAAACACGAAACTTCTTCAGGGAACAGATCACAGCCAGAGTTTCTAATTCGTAAGCATGAAAATGCTTTTCCTCAGGCGTGGTCTGTCTGCTGTAGAAAGCAACAGGTCGAAACGCGTCCCCATGTGCGGGCTTCTGCAACAGAATACCGCCAACTCCTATTTTACTGGCATCTGTGTGAAGCTCTGTTTCAGCCATTGGATCATATATAGCCAAAACTGGGCGGTTTGTTAGCCTATCCTTCAAATCTTTGAATGAGTTTTCCTGTTCATCCCTCCAGCACCACGGTGCATCCTTCTTTAACAACTTATTTAACGGATGAGCTAGTTGTGCAAAATTTCTTATAAACTTTCTGAAATATCCAACAAGGCCTAGAAACTGTCGCACTGCGTGCTGGTTGGATGGACGGGGAAAGTCTATAACACTCTTGATCTTTTTATCACCTGGTCTAATGCCAGCGGCGCTAATTTCATAGCCTAAATAGTCGACTTTTTCTGTCAGAAATTCGCACTTGGATAAGTTTAGCGTTAAATTGGCCTTATCCAACAATTGAAGAATGTTTTCAAAGCGACCGAGACATTCTTCTTTGTCTTTTCCGTATACGAGTACGTCATCTATATAGGAGGTAGCCTCAGAATATCGTGCAGATCCCAGCACTTTGTGCATCATCCGCTGAAATATAGCAGGCGCATTTGCAAGACCAAATGGCATACGATTGAATTCGTACTGGCCATCCGGTGTTACGAATGCGGTGACCGATTTTGATGCTTCAGATATTGGGACCTGGTAGTATCCAGATGCCAGATCGAGAGTTATGAAATACGCTTGTCCAGACAATCGAGCAATTTCATCCTCGATCACTGGCATCGGATACCGCTCTTTGACAGTTATGGAATTTAACAATCTGTAGTCGATGCACATCCTAAGCTTCCCGTCTTTCTTACGTACTAGTATTATCGGACTCGCGTATTCAGACACAGATTCCCTAATAATACCTGCATCTAGCATTTCATTCACCATATTACGAACTTGTTCACGTTCCTTGTGTGACAAACGATAGGGGCGATATACTACGGGCTGCTTACTATTTATCTGAATTGACATTTCTGCTACATTTGTACACCCTAGTTCTTTTAATGTATTTGCAAAACAGTGTTTATATTTACATAAAATATGAAATAATTTTTGCCTATCTGATTCATTAGCACCATCACCTATACGAACCATTCCGACATCAATCTCTCTAACGTCTGACACAGAATTTATTTTATCCGGTTTCACAATACGATTTACTATTTGAATTTTAGTAGCGCGACATAGTGTAGTGCCCACCAGCAATCGGAGCCCGTGGCTATTGGGAGCAACACTTATCTTTACCACACCGCTAGATACCCGATAAACGCCTCCATAAGTGGTGTACTGGTTATCTGGTCTACCTAGAACTTTACTGCTTATGATGATATTGCCGTCTATCCGTGGTTCCGTAACAGCCGTGATCGTTGCTGGTCCATATATATCGGTACAAGTGCTCGTTATGACTTTAAGATTTTGCCTATCTTCTAACCTAGCTTCGGAGAAGGGCATTTCATCTCCGAAATTAAAGAAGTTTAATTGTTCAGAACTCTTATACACAATCACATGCTTTTGTTCGGTGAACGTTTGCCCAATAAGAACTGGTACTTCTAAAAATTTGTCGTCTACGACAAGGAACACGACATCAGCTTTTACCCCGTCAATTTCAATATCAGCCCTAGTGCTACCAAGTGATTGCACAACTTCATTTCCAAATCCCTTTAATGGCAATAACCTGCAGTCACATTCCAGACCTAAGGTATGTAATGTTGATTTTGTTAAAAGAGATACTTCGCTTCCAAAGTCAACAAAGGCCTGAAATTTCAACCCGTTTACGGACACTACTTTTATATATTTAGAGTTTGTTTTCAAAGCGGAAATGCACATAGTTTTGTGTATGGTTTCAATTTTACTGGTGCTCCCATTGCCAGGTTTAAAGTTGCAATTTTCAGACTTATGGCCAAACCTATTACAAGTTAGACACTTTATTAGCGGCTTGGGGCATTTCATAAATGGATGCCCACGCTCTTTGCAATTATAGCAAAACAAGCCAGGATTAGCTGTAGACGTATTAGGTATTTTACTATCGGTATTACTATAATTAGAAGGCTTAGTATGTTGTGCTAACCTATTTCTAAAGTTTGATCGATCAAACTGTGGTGACATTAGTGCTGTATCTTTATTACTCATAAGAAACTTTAGAAGCTGATCGGGGTCGGAACAGCGCAACGCTATAGCACTAGTCTTCAACGTTTTATCACTTAAGCCATGTATAACGCAATCAACTGCTCGCTTACCGACGATGTCACACCGATTCAGCAAGGCAATCTTTTCATAAAAATATACTTCAATAGCTTCGTTGACTCTACTTTTACGTTTCAACATGTCTTCCAGGGACTGACCATAATTTTGCTCACAAGGAAAAGCAGCCGAAAGCTTTTCTTGCCACTCTGCCCAGCTAAATAGAATCGAATTCAAGCCCTCGTACCAAATTCTGGCCAATCCCTGGAGCTTCTGCATAGCAAAATGGACTATAGTTCTATCGTCCCACCCATAGACGGTAGCACACTCGTTTACTTTTCGTAACCATATGTCAATCCGTTGACTTTTGGATGACGGGTCGAACTCAGGCAATATATTTTTATGGTTTAAATTATTTGAACTATGTGCCATCGTCAATGGTTGCGACGGTTTAACTGACTTTAAAATATAAGCTATGTCCTTAGCAGAAAAAGCCGGACTCTGTGACGTTCTCGCAACACGACGAGCGGGTTTATTTTGGTCACGGTGTCGGTGTTGCCTGTCCAAGTCGTCTACCGGGGAAGGTCGCTTTCCCGTACTACGGGATGTCGCAGCTGGAATTCGGCTAACATTGCGTTGAGAGCGCCCACGCGTTCTTGAACGCGAGCGCACACGTGATCTTGAACAAGATCGCAACCGACTGCGCTGTTTTTCAAGTTCCGCTTCCAAGCGTTTGATTTTATCCCATTCCCGTTCTAACTCACGTTCTTTATCACGGATACTTCCACTGCGCCGGTGGTCCCGCGAAGAGCAGCGGCTTCGACAGCGAGTGCGACTCCTACTGCCCTGCACCACGCTACGTAGTCTGCTCCGGCTACGCCTACCTCCGCCATCACCGGAAGCAGACGTGTTCCGCTCCGGAGTTTCCACGCGGCGGCTTTTTCGGCTCTCGTCTTGATCCATTGTCTAGAACTCAGACAAACAATTTGTTTAAATTCACCCGTACTGACTTTTAGTCAAAATCATGAAAACGGTCATATCTCGTAAATGGCGCGTCCTAGCGCAAAACGGATGAAAATTTTGTACCCCTTTTGAAAACCCTACATTGGAACATTTGAATTTGATCACTAGATGACCTTGACCTCAAAATAACCCTAACCACTTAAACACGTGCTACACAGCTGCAACTAGCAAGACGATGTTTGTCGTAGACCGGCCCCTCACCGTACAGCCCTGTCTTTACAGATTGAATCAAATCACATCGACTCCATGCACCGTTGCCGCCAATTTTATCGTAACCATTTTATTCGTATTATGACTTTCTATAGCAATAAAATTATCTCCTGCATAAAGTACTTGTTTTTAATTATATAAATAGGTAATTGATATGTAAGGAACAAGGCAAGAGGTAGTCACAAGCAAGTTCAGAACTTTATCTTTACGTAATTAAGAAGTGTTATAATGTGAGCATGTACTTACCACTTCTGATTTGTAGTAAAACACTGTTATCTTTGTACTTAATATAATTTAATCCTTGTCTTCCTATAATTTCTCTGCACAATCGTTATACAATCTCCTATTCCCACGTCCGTACAGCCCAAGCGCTCAAGCTCGAATGCCCCCACTCGCCGCTTACCATTATACTCTCAAGACCGATTTATTCGAATAATCGATAAATATCGATTACGTGATATTTTTGTACCGTAAAATTACGAACCTTACAAAACCTGTTTCATATTCCAACTATGCCTCGCCGATTGTCGCAGTCCTCAAGAAAAATAACGAAGTGCGTACCTATATGTGGTGACTATTCCGGCACCATTAACAAGGACCTTAAGGTCGACTCGTACCCGTTGCCGAAAATTAATGATTTGTGTGTATCGTTACATGGCTGTCGATATTTTAGTAAGTTGGATTTGTCGAATAGTTATAATCAATTCTTGTTAGATGACAAGTCCCAAGAGTATACTTGCATAAATACACACATGGGGCTGTTTTGTTACACTCGCCTAGTGATCGGGCTCGCTAACGCCCCTGCCCTGTTTCAACGTGCTATTGTACAGTTGCTGCGCGGCATTGACGGTGTGGAATGTTTCCTTGATGATATACTAGTAGCCGCACCGACGGAGCAGTTACACTGGAAGCGGGTGGAGGAAGTGTTGAATAGGTTGCGAGAGGCAGGCCTCGTGCTGCAAAGGTCTAAATGTTCGTTCTTTCAGGATCGTATAGAATATTTAGGATATGTAATCGATCGGGATGGATAACATAAAAATCCTGATAAAATTAAAGCAATATTGAACGCGAGGGCCCCGGAGAATGTTAAGCAACTTAAGTCATTTCTAGGAATAATTAACTTTTACCACACCTTTGTACCACATGCTTCAGCACTTTTAGAGCCATTGCATTCGCTGTTACGAAAAGATGTCCCGTGGGAGTGGTCGAGCGATCAGCAACAAGCTTTCGAGTCTATTAAGAGGGAACTGGGATCTGAGCGCGTGTTGGCACACTTCGATCCACGACAGCGGCTCGTGCTAACTGTAGACGCAGCACCCGGGGGACTCGGAGCGGTCTTGGCTGTGCGTTCTTCGGACGGTTCAGAGCGCCCGCTCTGCTATGCATCGCGTAGCCTTTGTAAGAGTGAACGGGCTTGCAGCCAGATGCAAAAAGAGTCTACCGCTATCGTATATGGAATCAAAAAATTCCACCAATAGGTATCTTTATGGCCGTGAGAAACCGTTCATGTTAAGAACCGACCACAAAACCGCTGATTTCGATATTTTCACCAGATAAGGGAGTCCCACATATGACGGAAGCTAGACTTCAACGTTACCCCCTTTTTCGCCGCGTATAATTATAGAATTTGTCAGTAGCGAAAAAAATGTAGCTGACTATTTAAGTCGCTGTCCTGTAGATACGGCAACTGCCATAACGGCGAGAATGCCGCGAATTATGTGAATATTTTGGCGGCGGCGGCGTGTGCCGCGCTGCCCGCAACCGATGGCGTGCTGTCACACGTGGTGCGGTACGTTGTAGAGGGATGGCCAAAAGGGTTCGGCCAGAATTGCTGGTATACCGGAAATGTAAACATGAATTGCACGTTGACAATGGCATTTGTTACGTGGACATCGCGTCGTAGCGCCCGGTGTGTTTCAGAAAAGTCTCATACAGGAGTTGCACGCGGCACACTTAGGGGTCATTAAAATGAAAATGGCTGCCAGGGAGCGCTGTTGGTATTCAACCTTAGATAAGGATATCGAACACTTAGTTGCAAATTGTGAGTGTGAGCGATGGGTTGCCGATAGAGCAACACCGCCAAAAACCGAGATTGAGAGCTGGGAATGGCCTAATTCGGTTTTTGAAAGGGTGCACCTTGATTTCATGGGGCTATTCCATGGTAAAATGTACCTTATTTTAATTGATGCACATTCAAAATGGTTGGAGTGCATAGAAGTACCAAATTTAACTGTTCAAACATTAATTGGTAAATTACAAACAATATTTACACATTTCGCTTTACCTTGCTGTATTGTATCCGATAATGCAAAAACCTTCATATTACAGGAATTTAAAACTTTTTGCTCTGTGTATAATATTAAAATTTAATTTTTCACCAGTCTATTCGCCTCAATGTAATGGGTTGGCCGAAAATGCCTTTAGTATTTGCAAGCGTTTTATTAATAATGCAATAAAAGATGGACCGGCCAAACAAATAGATTATCGTTTAAATCAGTATTTGTTTCACTACCGGAATACCCCTCATTGTACCACCGGCGTGTCGCCCGCGACTTTAATGTTCGGCAGGAACACATACATACCAAGGTCGACAACAAAAGTATTTTCGTGGAATAAAAAAGCAATTGTCCATTACCGATAGTCTGGATTAAAGATTACCGCGGAAGTCCACAAAAACCTAAGTGGATATTGGGACGGTTAGTCGGCAAAGTTGTGTATGATGTGTCTGTGAGCGGTTCGGATATCGTTTGGGCGACATGCAAATCAAATTATGAACGCAAGCTCATAGTCAAATAGATGTCGGTGATAAACCCTACAGTAGTTCGTGGACGTATGATAGTTACAATGACATAGGTACACCTTATCAGCCTTGCATTCGAAAAGCTCTAGAACATTCAGGGGCGTCGTCATTCGTCTCCTGATCCGGAAACGTGCGTTGGCGAGGGGGACGAAGTCTCTGATAGTCGGAAGGAGGGTATCGGATGTTGATATAAAATATGTTGTTACATATATGTATATGTTGATCGGGTGGTAGATATAAAATATGTATGTGTCTCCTACTTACCATCGGGCGGTCGTGAATAACTGGCCGTCTAGAGTACACACGTATTTCATTGTGCTCCCTAAACTCCAGTATATTACACATGCCTATTTCAATCTCATTAAGTAATAAAAATAAAAAATAGTTTACCCCTAGATTCTATACTATAAATGTTATCTAAGTTTTGTTTATTTAATGTGCCGCTCGCTATTTTCCTATGTTCTTGTTATTTTGATATCCTATATATTATTATGGTCCCCGCGTGACAGTCTGCGCCTAGTGCAGGTGCCATAGGTTTAAAAAATTTATGTGATTGTTCTGGTAAAATAAATTTATTATTATTAGGTCCAGTAAAAGGGTGGTGGCTAGAGCAAAATTCGATTTCGTCGGCAGAGTTGGCGAGCGTCTTGCAAGCTTCCCTCTGGGAGCCGTGCTTTCTGGTCGCTCGCTAAAGCTGCCGAGGGAAATTTCTGTCAACCATCCATGCCACCAATGTAAAAACCAGATGGTAGTTTGGCCCATAGCGTTAAGGAGAAAGCCGATTTACTTGGTAATCTCTTTGCGTTTAACTCGAATATGATTGACGGGGCAGCAGTACCAGTCGGTTGGATAGCTCAATGCTCCATTACCCAGCGAGACTTCCGGCGGGCCTCTCTCTCGACATTCATAAATCGAGTGGGCCGGATGGTATACCGGCAGTGGTGGTAAAGCTGTGTGCTCCTGAGTCGTGTCCTGTACTAGCACGCCTTTTCGTGCTTTCCTACTCCAATGGGCAAGTCCCGACTTCATGGAAGACCGCCAATGTGCACCCGGTGCCCAAAAAGGAAGATAGATCAAACCCATCGAATTACAGGCCTTTCGCCATAACCTCCCTTCTCTCCAAGGTGATGGAGCGTGTGATAAACACACGACTCCTAGGATACCTAGAGGATCACGACTTGATTAGCGACCGTCAATACGGTTTCTGCCATAGTCGCTCAACTGGTGATCTTCTAGTGTATCTAATACACCGCTGGCCTTTGGCGATAGAGAGTCAAGGTGAGGCATTGGCTGTCAGCCTAGATATGGCGAAGCCGTTCGATCGGGTCTGGCACCGAGGTCTTCTATAGAAGTTGCCATCATACGGGCTGCCCGAGGGTTTGTGCAAATGGGTTACCAGCTTTTTATCCAATAGATGCATAAAAGCCGTAGTTGACGGCGGATGCTCCGATAGTATGGATATTAATGCTAGCGTCCCTCAGGGCTCTGTACTGTCTCCGACGCTGTTTCTGCTGCATATCAATGACATGTTGTCAATTGATGGCATTCATTGTTATGCGGACGACAGCACCGAGGACACTCATTATACAGGACGTGCAAACATCCCTCGTTCCCTTGTGGAAGAAAGCCGCGATAAACTTGCGTCTGAAATGGATGATAATTTGGCTAAAGTATCTGACTGGGGGCGGCTTGACTTGGTCGAATTCAAACCAAAGAAGACACAAGTTTGCGCGTTCACCATTTGCTGTGGTTCCTAAATTCCAGAACACACCTCTTACCGCCACCAAAAGTATTAGGATGCTTGGCGTCGAGATCTCCAGTAATATGCAATATCGAAATCACCTGGAGAAGGTGAAGCTGGTGTCCAAAAAACTTGGTGTGTTCAACAGAGCAAAGCAGTACTTTAGTGCGGGGCAAAGACTTATGTTATAAGTCTTAAGTCAGACCGCACTTGGAGTACTCCGGTCACCTTTGGGCGGGAGCACAGACCGTGTGATTCGATTCAGAGACGAGCTGTGAGAATTGTCGACAGTCCTAAGCGTACACACGGTATTGAACCCTTAAAGTTAACGACAGATTTTGCCTCCCTTTATGTGTTCTACAGATTGTACAACGGGTTGTGTTCTGAAGAGTTGTTCGAAATGATGCCGACATCTACTCTATACAACCGCACGACAGGCCGTATGCTCGATTGCCACCTTAGTGCTATAAAAAAATAACTGCATCCCCAATCAGGCAAGTCGTACGTTTATTTACCACAATAGTGGTATAAATTATATATTAGAATAAAATGAACGATTGGTAAAAACTGTAAAGTATAAGCGAGAATAAACTTTGCCACATACTGAGTCAGTCGAGGCAAAAGGAGCTTTACCGCTCGTGTACGAGATATATGGACGCCGATAATTGTGTTCTATAGGAACAAGTGGATTACCATCACAATTATCAGCGTCCCGAATAGACAACCTCTGATACATTGCAACTAGATATTAAGCTATTGTATAGCTTTTATCGCAGGCTTTGAGCGCGGCGACCGAATCAAGAAATTCCGTAACGAAAATAAAACCTAACACCCCCTACTCCGCCTACTATGTACCTCGTTTTTTTTCATAATCATCAGATGATGATGATGATCCGTCGGGTGGCAAACAAGTAGAAAATTGGTAGAAGATTTTTTTTATTATCATCAGATGATGATGATTTACTTTTGTGTCCTGTCATCAGTCGTCATAATCATCAGATGATGATGGTGATCCGTCGGGTGGCAAACAAGTAAGAAAATTGGTAGAAGAATTTTTTTTTTCATAATCATCAGATGTTGATGTGAGAAAGTATATAGGTGTATAGGTATCTGTCATATCTTTATAATGCCACACTCACCGCATGTGCGCCCCGTAAGTATACATGTAGGTATATATGTATTGTATACATAGGTGTACCTATGTACAACAGTTAATAGCAGTTGCTGGTGAATAGCTATACACGTAAAATTTGTGTATAAAGTGTTTTAAATATAAATAAACAAAGTGCATTTATTAATGAAGAAAGTGATGAAAAAATAATTATTATTGCATAAGTTGATAAAAAAAAATGCTATGCATAGCTTTACCGCGGCAGTCCCCGAGTGCCACACGTTTTTTTTTATATTACATGATACGTATTAACGCGTCGCGGCCCATTATATGCAGTTTCCCGTCACGCGTATGGCTTGATCAAGCCACGTGGGTCTCGACGCGTCACAATCATCATATACATTCAGTACAGTGCTGGTCATGGTCCAGAAAAATACCAAACCACTGAGTCCCAATTGTCGTTATGTCATTCGTGAAAATTAATATACAGTATGTATTGTTTGTTACCGTTTTATTGCTTAAAGAAAAAAAATATAAGCCCAAGCAATGCAACTTTTGTTCCACAATGCATAAATAATAAAAAAAACTTTAATAATACAAATAGAACAATACAATTCACTTATTAAATCTATTTAATATAAGTAACAAATCCATCTACTAACGAAAAAAAAAACAATTTTAATATAACAATACTCGAATTATAATATTTTTTCAAATAATTTGAAACCCTTCATATTACTATTGACCCATATAAATATATATTGTACATATACTTGCTGCTAAAATTATACAATAAATTAAATTGTGATGTGTGCACGCAAAAAGGCCGCGCATAGCGACGTCGCCGCAATTATTGCAATCAACGGATAATAAAGTCAAGTTAACAAAAGCTTGCCCAAGTCTACAAAATGAGCGCATTCAAGTTTCGATAGGATCGTACGCTGCAAATTTGCCAACCGAACATTTTAACTCACATTCATACGGCTATTATATAAAACGATAAATCATGTTATACACCCATGAATCTTGTCGTGGTGTTTCGCATAGCCAGAGCTGTCATCGTGTGTAACACTACCCAAAGCTGGAGAAGTTTCAAGTCGGATTTTTTTGGGATCTCGAAAATCGCACTGATTAGTGGTAATTGAGTCCAGTGTAAACACCTACTGTATTCTACCAACTGGGTAGAAACGCTAATAATTCTGATACATTGCTTACGACGAATGCAGCGGCGGGGCGGCGTCGGCGTGTACATAATTAAGGCATTCTTTTTGAATACAACATTTATAATAGAACTAAAAGAAAAATAATTACCACATCGTAAATTTCATGCTTTTGCTGTATTGTACAAAAAAAAAAACGTTTTTTTGAAACAAAAGAATGTTTTGACCATGTTTTGTTTGAACCTCATCAATTTTATTGTGTAATTTTCATATTGTTAGTGATTTCTAGGACCAGTAAGTAATATTTTCGTGCATACGAATTTTGCTTAAAATATTTGACCTAGTTTGTATGAAGTTTAGAAAAAAAATTAAGTGCGAATATTTACGTCAGATTTGTATTTAAATATTACAAAAAAATGTGTCATTATTTCGCTATTTCACGAGGTCCGGTGAATGATGATGTTAGCACACCTTAACTACGAAACAGCCGCTGTGTCACCACCATCTCTTTCTATCGTACATACAACAGTGATATAAGTAAACCGCCTGTTCTATCGGACAGATCGGACTGTAAACCTTAGAATATTTTAACGGTGACTGTGATAAATTGATACTATTTAATTACGAGACAGTCTATAATTTTTTTCTACTTAAAGGAATGTTTTGTATTGCACGTAGTTGAAATTGTACAATATATTGAAAAACATAATAAATTTACTTAAATTAAAATTATCATTGTTAATATTACTTACATTAACAACTACTGAGATCTGTTTGCGGTTATAAATGATTTTACATTATTTATCTTTTTATCCACAATGGCAAATCGACACGTTTTCCCTAATACATAAGAACCAGTTTTAATGGCATTATTGGGACGATTACTCCTCAAATATGAAGGTAGGTTTAGCTATTAAGCATTTATATATTTTTTAATTTAGCACTGGTAAATATTCGGCTGACGTACCTGTCTCTAGGCGGCCACGCCCTTATAGCGTTATCGATTAATATTTCCCTGAACTCTGGATGTATTTTTAATTACATTAACTCCATATACCAAATATTGTTGGATTATTAGAGCTGTTTGCGAGAACTCAAATCAAACATGAGTCGTTATACATTTACTATAACTACTATATTAAGATACAAAATCACCATATATGGCTCATATTTTTTTTTTAATATATGTCGAAACCACATATTTTTAGTACCATATTAATTAAAATCATACCCAACGGTGTAGTCCCAAAACAACTTTTGTTTATAAACGGTAGAATAATCGACAACATAATAAAATAAGGATGAGCCAAAAAGTCTTCTGTTCTACCACTAGCTATGTTCAGTATCATCCTCCTCTTGCATTGGTGCATATATGCTAACTGTACACAGCCCGTGATTTTAAAAGTTATACTTCGATCGACAAGCTCAAAATCAATCTTTTAACTACATAGTAACAATTGTTTCGCAACAGTTATCGCGATTAAGTTATTTGATATGAAACTGTATCTTATCATTATTGATTGATAATAAAAAAAATAAAGTCCCATTAAAGTTGGTTATAACCCAAAAGTCAAAATATTTTATAATCATTTTTGACGTAAAAACATTTACGGGTTAACTTCGTTTTAACCAGTATTATTGATATAACCCTAATACTAAAGAAATGTGTGTGTTATTGCTTGTTCACCATACAAAATACTCTCTCAGATCACCCTTCAGCTCTGACATGTTTTCTCTTTTTATTTTTCAAAGAACTACTATCTTTTGAATCATCGTATTTTGCAAATATGTATTGAGCAAATGAATCCTCCTTAGGTGTTTGAATATGGCCAATGCCTTCGCGTTTGTTTATATCTGGATATTTAGAGAGGGTACTCGAATTCTGTAATTCATTGGAAATGCTGGCTTCGATTGAGTTACTAGTTCTCTTGACGTAGGTGTTCCTCTTATTTTCTGGTAATGATGCATTCACATGGCTAACTTGATCAGTACTCTTTTTCCTTACGTTCTCAGGCAAAGTATCCGATTTAAGCTTGACTAGTGTTGTGTTGACTACTGAACATTCAATTTGCATAAGTGTTACATGGTCCGTGGTTACTGAATCTGGAACAGAATGTATTATTATGTCTGATTTCCATATAATTTTGAGTAGAATATATATCACAAGTTCGTCAAATATGTATATAATAATATTTCTATCTATCTATCTATAACTTCACGCCAAATCCCTTGTAGGGTAGGCAGAGAGGACCGAGCGTCACGTGACTCGATCCTTACATATCTCACTCGCTTCTTTAACATTTATTGCTCTTCACATGCACGCTCGCCGGTTTCTAGGGCTCCTGACATCACCTTCTGATAGAACACGACCAATTTGGTCATGGTAGGTAAGTCTTGGCCTTCCTAGGCTCCTACATCCTTCCACTTTTACATTGTATATCTGCTTCGTCATTCTTTCATCCTGCATTCTTTCTACATGTCCGAACCAACGGAGCATGCCTCTTCTTATTCTAACACCGATGGTCTCTTTCAGACCAACTCTGTTTCTAACATCATCATTGCAAATACGGTCTACAAGCCTTACGCCACAAATCTTGCGCAGCGCTCGCATTTCGACCGCGGTTATCCTACCTTCATGCTCTCTCTGCTATACCCAGCTCTCGCTTCCATAAGTTAGCGTTGGGACTAGCACTGCATTGTGTATAGCAAGCTGTGCCTTCTGGCTCAGGTTTTTACTGCCAAGAAGTTTTTCCAAAGCTCCATTCACACTATTCCCAGCACTCACTCGTCTTTCCACATCTGCGATGTACCTTCCATCCCTGCTGATAGCGCATCCAAGATATACAATCTTATCCACTATATAACAATATTTAAGGCAGGAAAATATACTCTGTGGTTCAAATCGTTTTGCTCAATATGTATTCCGTGATTCAGCAGTTGAGTAGTAGAACAAGAATATTGACTTACTGAAAGTAAGTCAATATTCTTGTTGTACTACTGCAGTCTCAACAAACTTGCTAAATCTACTTATAAAACCGCAATATAAATAGTTAAAATAAAAAATTACCATTGCCACTTCTAGCTGGTAAAATAAGAGCCATTTTTGGTGGTCTCGTAATATTGTGAGCCACAGCAGGCAACAATAGATGTTCTCCCTTGCCGACACCCACTACATAGAACGTGTCATCTCGCCGATGCAGTGCTTGAAGTAAGGCATTCCATTCGCCAAGATCATCCATATCAAAGTCTTCCACTGATTTTCTCATTGGTTTTCTATATAACCTTTCGTAGTCAATGTCTGCAAAATCTAGTTCTTTATTTCGCCTCAAACGGCGAATACGCGACCTATCTCGCATATTTTTGCCCTGACTTCTAGAACTAGAAAAATCTAGGAGGTTATTTTCTAAATTTAGTTTATTAAATAATTTGTACGTTTCTAGAAAGTCTCCTGGAACAAGTGAAAAACATTTTAATAGAAGAATGTACTGAAATATTCAGTGAAAACACATGATAGATTGCCAAGGGAAAAATATTATTTGATATATCCTATCATTGGTTCCGATCCTTGAGAACCAAAGCATAGAAACTAAATTGGGGCTAAGATTGTTTAATCGGTCAGAATGTTTGATACTTCGTTTTTACAATGAAAAGAAATGAGATAAAAAATAACAACCAGTTTCTTTCTAGGAGCTAATTACTGTCCAGCCTCAGTTTCAATTCAAAATAGAACTCGAACATTTTATAATCGTTTATAATTCCAAATTATACAAATTTGTATAGAGACACTGTTCTAGATAATACGAATGCGTACTTACCACTTATCTTCTCTTCGTTGATATAAACTTTCCTTTTTCTTCTCGGTGCATCATATGTCCAATTTAATGTCTTGCCGCCGCCTATCCACTTGTTAAGCTCCCCTGCTATCCTAATACTTTCAGTCTGGTTTATATTGATGTGATGCGCATTCGCTGTTGCATTATGACAGTCTATTCCAAAAGTACTATTTAATGTTTCGTCGGAACCTGCGTTATAAAAAAAAATATTTGTATTATTTTAAATAGGATCCATAAACTGAAGCATTTAGAAGAAAATACGAATATTGTGAAAATTATTTGTAACAATTCTTAATTATTGTAACATAATATCTTACTCGGAGTCATCTCTTCTTGACTTTCTGACCAAAGCAGATGCCGTGTACTTCGGTGAGGAGTTTGTGTACCAATGAACGGTTTTGAATTCCACCTAAGACAAAAAACATATTGCAACATGAGGGTACAAAACAAAAATAAACGAAAATCATAACTGATTACTACAATCTCGCGTGGTTCAACGATTTGTTTCTCGTTTCATATATGGTATATATTACAACACAATACTAATATAGCAAAACTATCATTTCACTAATTATATGTGTATAACTATATTCCACACAATATATTGTGGAATTTATTACTTTGAAATTGCGTTTACGTGATTCTTGAGTATGTAAGAAAATACTGTAAAACTACTTACCCAAGAACATTGAAGTTCAATGACACCATAAACACCATTGCGAAAATGACAGCTATATTCTTTTTGGGTATCAAGAGAGATGCGTCTAGACGAGGTATCTGGAAAATAATACTTAGTAAATAAGAATTGTTTAGAAATTTGAAACATGCCAAATAGAAATAAAAACATCGCTACAATCAATATATTAAAATTGTAATTTAATTAATTATTTAAGAGGCATTTGCTTTGGTGAATCAGGAGGGAATAGTAGTATGTTATTTTATTGCAGTATGTTGCGGGAATTTGTTTTCGTAAGTATCTCATCTTTATTAAAACAGGAAGGGCGCATCATAACAGCTCGTCTGGGGAAGTGCCTCCACGTCACAGAAAACAGCAGCCAAATAACAACTCGCTAGAGGGTTGTTGTGTTACTGCGTGTGAGTGTGGTCACCAGTAATCTTCTAAGGAGTTGCTAGCAGCAGAGGAAGCATCGCGCGAGTAATACTTAATGTATTACAAGCGCTCATACCGCTTTACATCAGGTGGGCCGTATGTCTTCTTCATTCATTATTATAAAAAATGTAAGACGTGTCTAAGTGCCCGTGAGGGCCCAATGGCAAATAAAGAATTTTTATCTTTATCTATTTGGAACGGAACAACGAAACAATCCTTAGTATTAGCCGATTACTTATAAAATATTATGACCACTCTTGTTTTGTCACAATACTTTTATCCAGTTTTAGTCCATTGTGATCTCTTAGTACAGAGTGTAAGATATATAGTTATCTAATTGCAGGTTTCAAATAAAGTATATGAGGATGTACCACTTCATTTAACACGTACAATTAGATGTCACACAACAAATTTGGATAAAATACATGAGAATCGTCTGTAACTACTCTGACCATACAAACTGTTACATATAAAATTTTCTTTTTTCTTTATTTTGAATTTGGAATGCGTTTATTATGTTAAAAACTTTTTCGATTTCTAACAGCACGCGGTCGCTGTTAGAACTACAAAGGCTTTCAATGCTGTTAAAGCCAGAATTTGCCGAAACCCCATTAGGAAACAAAAAATCTTATCGCGAGAAATGAAGATTCTCGCTAGAACTCGGTCGCATATAATAAAACATGACCTGAATCTCGGCGCTTATCGTCGATATGCAGGACATGCTCTAAATGCATCCCTACAGTTGAAGAGAGTGGATCGATCAAAACGCCTTCAAAGGCACAAAAATATCGTCTTTACTGACGAAAAAAATTTCACGATTAAAGAACACTACAACAAGCAAAATGACAAAATGTACGCACACAGTTCTAAAGAATCCGTCCAAGTGGTCTCTAAGAGTGAAACGGACTTGCCGTCCGCAACCCAGAGGGAAAGCCAGGTTCTTATGTAAAGTCACACGTCATTCGAAATACAATTTCTTGGACGTGCGGGTTTCCTCGAATGTTTTCCTTCACCGCCGAGCAAAGGATAATTACAAATTGAATTAAACCATTTTTAACGTAAGTATCGCGTGTTTTATTTATTTTGTTGAGCCTGACGTTTCGAATGCTTTGCAGCGTCCGTGGTCGCAGGAGACAGTCTTTCTACGACCACGGACGCTGCAAAACATACTTCCGCTAAAAAATTATTTAATTCAATATATAACAATCGCGAAAACCTAAGATAACTACAAATACCTATTGTACATAAATCCGAAAACTCGTATTGAGTAGCCAGGATTCAATCCGGGGACCAACAGGTCACAAGGTCGGTTCTTATCCACTAGGCTATCACTGCTCTCATGCATTTGATTTTCCAACATTAGCCTGAATCTCATAAATAGTTTTAAATTCGTCAACCAGAATTAAATCCATCTGGCGTTACTATGGCTGTTAAGGCTGTTCAACATTTAAAAATTAGTAAGTAGTCTACGAAAAAGAGTTTGCTTAAATTTGTTATCGATTGGGAAAGTCGGTACAGATTCTAGATTTCAAACAATAATAAATGCATGCTTACTTTTCTAGATCTGCTACTAGATTGCAACTGGTCCCTTAGCAATTTATTTTCGAGCCTGAGCCGCGCAATTTCTTGCTGAGCCTCTAATAACTTGTGTTCTAAAGTTGTCACATACTCTTTCTTCTTTTGTCGCGATTGACATGCAGACTCTCTGAAATCATATGATACATTTTAATCAATTCCGAAAACTCACCAAAGAAGTAAATTAGAATCCTACTTAATAATACTGTTTGACATTAAGTTTTGGGCAAGTTAGGCGACTTTATGTTAGCAATCATTCACTAAATATATGGTATAAATGAAGGTAGTTTGTGTTTGTCTGTTTATACGTTAGTTCTTATAAACCACGCAACTAAAAATATTTGGTCATATAAAGGATACCTTACAGAATGTTGTTACGAGCGCGAGAACAAAATTGAGCAGTATATTGGAAAAAGGGTCCTAAGAAAAAATACGCAATATATTAATGTTTTTTTTAATACCATTAAGGTGGTAAACAACCGTACGGTCTGCCTGATGGTAAGTAGTTACTGTAGCCTATGGACATTTGCAACACTACGGGTGTAACTCATGCGTTGTCGACCCTGGTACAACCTCTTCATGCCTTTCTTGAAGAACCCCATGCTGTAGTCCCTTGGGAATACCTCGGCTGGGAGTTTATTCTACAACTTGAGAGTTCTCGGAAGAAAACTTCGCTGGAACCTCATAGTACTCAACCATTGCAATTCCAGTGTATGAGGGTGATCTCCCCGCCGTCGGCGAGCAGTGCGGTTGTAAAAAAAAGCTATCGGCATCATATCGAACAATTCTTCAGAACACAACACGTTGTACAATCGGTAGAACATACAAAGAGAGGCAAAATCTCTCCTTAAACTTAAGGGCTCAATACCGTCTGTAAGCTTGGGATCGCAGACAATTCGCACAGCTCGTCACTGAACCGAATCACAAGGTCCTAGTTAGTATCCAGGTCCGCCCGTCCAAAGGTGACTACAGTACTCCATGTGCGGTCTGACTTGAGACTTGTATAATAGAACTCTTTGTTCCGCACTGAAGTACCGCACTCAAACGCCGAAGCCCAGCGGTGTGTAAGATACTCTAGAAGATCACCAGTGGAGCGACCGTAACAAGCCGTATTGACGGCCGCTGATTAAGTAGTGATCCTCTAGGTATGCCAGGAGTGGTGTATTTATCACACGCTCCATCACCTTGGAGAGAAGGGAGGTTACTGTAATAGGCCTGTAATTCCATGGGTCTGATCGCCCTTTTTGTACGCCGAGTGCACATTGGCGGTCTTCCATGAAGACGGGACTTGCCCAGTGGAGTAGAAAAGTACGAAAAGGCGCGTTAGTACAGAACACAACTCAGGAGCACACAGCTTCAAAACCACTGCCGGTATAACGTCTGGCCCACTCGACTTATGAATTTCGAGAGAGAATAATGCCCGCCAGATATCTCGCTGCATAATGAAGATTTCTGGCATTGGCTACCGCACCGCGGGATAATAGGGGCCACAGCTCCCCCGTCATTCATATTCAAGTTAGAGACAAAGAGTTTACCGAGTAAATCGGCGTTCTCTGGCTTCTTCTGGCGCTATGGGCCAATCTGCCATCCGGTTTTCGCAGAGGTGGCATGAACGATTGACAGAAATTTCCCTTGGCAGCACGGCTCCCAGAGGGAAGGCTCGCAATCTGTTCGCCAACTCTGCGAAGAATTAGATTTTTGCTCTAGTAATCACGGTTTTACTGGACCTCGAGGCAGCATTAAGTTTGCGCTTCAAAACAGAGACATCGGAATTCCCATTAGCACGCGCCGTGGTCCAAGCAGCAATGCCCTCTGATTAGAAGCACAGCTGCTTCCACAGGTACGATGCGTAGAACTCGCGCAATCCATCCCAGCCTGCAGACCTATAGAGCCATATCGCGACGACATCCGCCAGGCCGAGGTGGGTCGCTGGGCACTTGGGTCCGGTGAGACAGTGAGCCGACAAGCCAAGCGGCGCATCCAGTGAGATTTTTTACTCATCCGGACGTGTGGGCAGCAGAAGGTCCAGTAGAGAGCTTGTATGGTCCTCTATGTCTGGTATTCTCGTGGGAAAATGAACCAGTTGGGAGAAACCATAGGCCAGAGCAAATTCATGAGCAAATCTCCCCGCGTAGTCAGTGCACCGAGCGCATGGTGGGTATTAAAGTCTCCCTAAATCACTAATTGCGCGGAGGGACACTGTTCGATAACTCTGCCTGTCGCCTTTGTAGGTACTCGAATAAACGGGCTGTGCATGTATAGGCAGGCGTAGATCCGGGTGTTGCCGCCATGATCCACACGTACCCATAAAACCGACAGGTTCAAGATTGAGCAGTCGGTTACAACAAATATCCTCCCGAACGAACAAGCATACCCCGTCACGACGCACAAATAAGTACTCTAGTTTGTACTCGGGGTAATGTAAATAAGAAATGTCGGCCGGTGAGGATATTTGTATCTCCGTGAGGAAAAAATGGTCGGCCGTGCGGTCTCCAAGTGATGATGGACCGCGCTGATGTTCGAGTGTAAACCCCTTAATGTTGCAAAAATCCACATTCGTTGTGGAGGGGGTGGCCGCTGTGAAACCATTTTTCTTTTTCTGTTTTGCCATTAAAGGCAAATATAATTCTCATAAATATGAGAAGTCAGTGCGGATTATACGGTTTGCTGGTGCGGCGAGTGGAATGGCCCCGGGTCCGCCCCCGCTGCAGCAGCCGGGTCCACCCCGGTCTCCTTCTCAGGCACGACCACCGCAACAGGGACTTTACACAGGCTGGCGGTTTAGCCTCCCGGGGCGGAGATTTAGTATTTCCCGGGTTCGAGAACCCTACTAATAACCTGCGGACGGCCAGCGGTCAACCGTTTCACCGATTCTCCCAGACCACCGCGCCAGCCTGCCGCGCTTACAGTGCTAGTGGCGATTCGACATGCGCCGGGCCTTCCGCCATCCGCACAACGACGCCTCAGTTATCTGGCGACCTTACTCACGCACAGGTATACAACAATCCGGAGTTGTTATTTAGCTGCGGTCTTCTGTAAGGTAGAGGTGCTCCCCGGACGGATATTTAGAGCAAGAAGCCATGCTATGCCCTACCATAACAGAAAAAAAATCTGATAGAGTAACTAACCTCTCTTAATGTTTAAATATTAATTATATTTTAATTTTCGTCGAATGTCAAGTGTGTGCTGACCTTAAATATGCGTTGATGGATTAGCCTAGAATTACGTCACAAGCAACGATTTCAATTTTGGTTATTGAACACACTGTGGGGTTAAAGTCGCGAGTTAAACATATTAGCTCTCGTGTGAGACATACATCTTTTCACCACTGACAGCGAGAAAAATATTAGGTAATTGCAATATTAAAGAATAAATAATAAGTTTAATAATAGAAATAGTAATAAGTATTGCAAGAATGTGGAAAGTTCGCTACAAACGGTATACCAATATTTCATATCCATTGAACACGTGAATGTTCAGAATCCCTCGACAATTCATCCTTACTTCTCGTTCCTACTCCATCTCATTGAGATCTTCCAGTGAGCCTAAACATATGTAAATCAATGACGATTGGGTTATGATCATCAACCGCCTGAACAGATTTTCTTAAAACAAAGCTAAAAACACCTTCGGTCTAACACCTAGCAAACTAAAAAGAACTAAATCAAAACAGACATCATCCGTTTGGGAGCTACAATCACAAATGTTTGCGGGGGGTTAAAAAACAGACAGATTGACAACCTCCACCTTTTGAAAGAGTGCTAAAAAAGGATTATCAAATAGAGTACATACCGATTCTTGATCATTCGTTGTTGTTTCTTCAGCGCTCTTATCTCGGCTTCAGTCAAAGTGGACAACTCTGCAGGAGAAATTGGTATGCCTTCTAATGTCGCCAAAGGGTCTACGGGTGTAAGTTGCCCGTTTTGTATTGCACCTGGCATTTGCGTCTGTGTAGTGGCGATTGGTTTTGGACTTATCACAATATTGCTTCTTGGTGGCGAAATCTTAAAAACAGGGCAGAATGACAACATATAAAATGGATATAAGAGAAATACTTAGGGTCGGCGTACACCGACCGAGTGGCGGCATAATCATACACAGGTACTCGATTTTTCATGTTTATGTTGTCTGTCTAAAGTCAAGAACTACGCGGGGATATGAATCGAAGTTTAAGTCACTTCGAGAATATTGATATTAATGTAGAACACCCGCCGCGATTGGCTTCAAGGGACATCGGTGCAAAAATATAGTCACGCCGGGCATAGTGACTATTGAACATATGCCGCAATTATGGAACTCAAATCTGGGTGAACTAGAAATTGAAATAAACAAGAGAGGGACGGACGCCTACTATTATTTCCGATCGCTATTTCCCCCAGGCGGCATTTCACCAGACGCTGAATGGACCCCCGAAATGCCAAGAAAATTTGGTAGGAGCAACAATGGCTACTCGCCTTGTTGATATGCTTTTTAATGTTCTGTTTAGTAATCGATGCAGCTAAAAAAAATACATATACAAGTTATAATAATAC
The DNA here is from genome assembly GCA_947507595.1 of Pyralis farinalis. Taxonomy (NCBI): domain Eukaryota; kingdom Metazoa; phylum Arthropoda; class Insecta; order Lepidoptera; family Pyralidae; genus Pyralis; species Pyralis farinalis. The sequence continues at coordinate 9,272,757 of OX382261.1, read as the reverse complement.
AAGTCAGCACTATAACAACACCATTTAAGGGGTTTAAAATATGCCTAAGCTTTTATTTATTTCAAATGTTAAGCGACCCAATATAGATACCCTGGAGCATAAGGTAGTAGACAGTAATTAACATATTACGTCATGTAGAAAAGACTACACCTCAGTGTACCGATTCGTAAGTTTGAAAACTTAGGTTGTTTTGTTGGTTTATCTCACGACATAACGAATGAACTATTGTTGAAATTTACCTTTACTTAAGAACGAAATGAACCATATTTATAAATATGTTTTTTTTGTATGTCTAAATGTTTAAAAAAACTACCAATTGAATAAATAATTGTGCTTACCCATTTATGCGAAATTTAGTACGCTTTTCAACTATCTAAAATAATCTTTTTTGTATCTCGGGAACTATGTTATACATCCTTTAGATGCAATTTGATTTGACTACTTTGTGTGCTTCCGCTCCCGACCGACCGACCTACTTTCGGCCGGCACCCACCCACTACCGTTAGTAGATGCTTGCCACCTGCCTCGGCTGCTGCGGTCGTCTCTGCGAGTGTTCGCCATCTGAAATGTGACCCGCATGCACCCGCTACCGTTGCTGCCCTGGCTGCTCCGGTCGTCTCTGCGACACGTGTTTCGCCTCTCCTCGAGGAGGGGGTGGAAGGGGTAAGCGAAAGGATATTTCATAGAGGGGAGTTGCTTACGTCAGTCTGTTCATAAGAGATATTAGAATTTTTACGTTTAACGATTTCTAATTGTTCCCTAATATTCTTTTTTCTTTTTATTAGCCTATAGACGTTTGCAAGATAAAATGCTCGCGTGCCGCTATACCCGCTGCCAACGAAGTAATGCCGTTCTTCCTGGTGACTTCACTAACTCTCTTCTATTGGTCTACCGATTTTCTTTTCTTTTTTGTTTAATATCTATTGATTAGCTTTAGTTCCAGTTGGAATCATACAAACTCATATGCTTTCCTCCAATTTTCAATAATGATTATGGTCTAATTTCGACCGTTAGGCTTAAACACTAGTATGTATAAATTAAAGAACGTAAAAACATTATAGAATCTTTCAGCACGTGAGCTTACGCGATTTACAAGGATTTTTGACATAATTATTTTCATTGAAGAATGACAAGTTACCCTCCTTTCTAAATATGCTACATTAAATCCAAATCTCACATAACCAATGCTGCTTTCAGCACATAGTATATTAAGGATACTTCGTTTACGATTTACGATCATAGATAACATTGTACATGTAAAATTGACAATGCAATAAATAGTTTATTGCGTGTTCCACTTATAGAATAACTACTACTAACCTTGACTTGGTTATTACTGGCACCATTGTATTTGGTATGCGGTAGAGGAGATATGGCAATTTTTCCTCCTTTTGTACTTTCCGATATCACAATACTAGGTTGCTTGCCATTTATAACTAGCTGAGGTGATCTTTTAAGTATACTAGGGACTTTTTTCTGATCCACGACCAGTTTTATTTGATCATTCAGTAGCACTGGGGTGTTCTCGTTGACTGAATTAGACGAGTTTTCATTTACAACTTTGAAGTAGGCATTTTGCAGGTAACTGTTTCCTGAAATAATATCATATAAGAAATTAAAACGTAGCATATGTAGTAGATTTTCAAATACCAATTCATTTACTAAGCTAATACATTTCATCACGCCTGTCTCCCATTGGAGTAGGCAGTGACTATGGAACGCCAGGTGCACCAATCCAAACATACTCTTCTCGCTTCTCCCATCTCTTTATGCATACGGTCGGTTTCGTGTGCTTTTGATTTGGCCCTTTTTCAAAATATCACCAATTTGATCTATGTACGTCTAGGGCGGCCCCTTCCAAAACCTCCATTTACTCTTGGCTGATATACTTCTTTCGTATATATACTCTTTTGTCATTCAGACGAGCTCGGTGGCGCAGTGGTGAAACGCGTTGTTACACTACTTTGACACCAAAGCTCGTGGGTTCGATTCCCACACAGTACAAACATTTGTGTGCATGAACATGTCTGTTTGTCTTGGTCTGGGTATTTTCTATGTATGATAAGTATGTATTTACAAAAAAAAAATGTATTTACGTATGTTTATCAGTTGTCTAGTACCCATAACACAAGCTTCGCTTACTTTGGGGCTAGGTGGCGCTGTGTAATTTGTCTGACAATATTTATTTATTTATATTTATTATTCATTCTTTCTAAATAACTCAACCTTTAATTTTTGTCACTATATCATCTTTCATTCCATAAAGTTCCCGTATCGTGCTATTTTTAACTCTATCAATCATTCTCACTCCACACATACTCCTCAGCGCTCTTATTTCTACGGCGTTCACCCTGCTTTCATGCTTCTTCTGTGATAGCCATGTTTCACTGCCGTACTTCAATTGTGGCGTTAAGGCGACACCTCGATCGTGAAGCTTTAAAATGGCTCCGCCCAATCACCCCGCGCCCCTCAATTGACACTCGACGCTCGATTTGTAAAATTTGAAATTAGCGCCTAATAGGTAACCTGGGGTCAACGTATAGTCAATGCAAACGAACAGAAAAGCTACAGAGTCGCGTCACACTTAAATAAAATTTATAATATCAATATTTAATAAAAATTATTGATTTAATTATTATTTAGCTTTATACATACTGAACCAAACATATTTATTTAAGCTAGACGGAAAACAATAGTAATAATAGTAATAAAAAACTACAGAAACGTATTCACTTTTAAAAGTTTATTGAAAGAGAAATCAATGACATCGTTTTATGTTTATATCTCTATAAGTTAACATGTCTTGGTATCTATGTTGTTCTTACTTAGGTCTCGTCCAGTGGCGCCCTCATTGAATAAAAAAACATATTATAGCATAGAAGATAAACATTATGAAATCTTATGTTGCATTTATTACGAAGATAGTAAAGTATTTTTACGTCATTAAACCAACACTCAAAATATTCCACTATCGTTGTTATAAGCAAAAGTGCTAAAAGAGGCCGTTTTTTGGCAATTATGCCTATAACAACGAAAGCAAAACATTTCAATTGTTGGTTTAATGACGTAAAAGTACGTTATTGTATTTGTAACACACGCAACACATGACTTTATAATGTTTATCTTCCACGCAAAGATACGATATTTTATTCCTTGAGGCGCCACTGGACGGCATGTATCCCCCTTAAGAACTGCAAACACTGGTCACAGCGATGAAAGACGACTGTATGGAGAAAGGCTTACTACTGAATGCGAAGAAAACAAAGATAATGGTATTTGAAAGAGAAGAATCCAGAACTAATGTAAGGATTACGATTGATGATGAAGTGTTGGAACAAGTGGATGAGTTTGTATATTTTGGATGCGCTTTCAGCAGGGATGGAAGGTACACCGCAGATGTGGAAAGACGAGTGAGTGCTGGGAATAGTGTGAATGGAGCGTTGGGAAAACTTCTTGGCAGTAAAATCCTGAGCCAGAAGGCACAACTCGCTATACACAATGCAGTGTTGGTCCCAACGCTAACTTATGGAAGCGAGAGTTGGGTATGGCAGAAAGAGCATGAAAGTAGAATAAACGCGGTTGAAATGCGAGCGCTGCGCAAAATTTGTGGCGTAAGGCTTGTAGACCGTATTCGTAATGATGATGTTAGAAATAGAGTTGGTCTGAAAGAGAGCGTCGGTGTTAAAATAAGAAGAGGCATGCTCCGATGGTTCGGGCATGTAGAAAGAATGCAAGATGAAAGAATGAGGAAGCAGATATACAATGCAAAAGTGGAAGGATGTAGGAGCCGGGGAAGGCCAAGACTTACCTACCATGACCAAATTGGTCATGTTCTATCAGAAGGTGATGTCAGGAGCCCTAGAAACCGGCGTGCGTGCATGAGAAGAGCAATGAATGTTAAAGAAGCGAGTGAGATATGTAAGGATCGAGTCACGTGGCGCTCGGCTCTCTCTGCCTACCCCGCAAGGGATTTGGCTTGAAGTTATAGATGTTCGAGTGTCATAATGACTGATAGCGCCGAGTAAACACAGGATTTTTTTATTTCGAATAAATAAGAGAAATAAAATTATCAGATTGAATTAGATTGAAATTGAAATAGAAAATTGGAATTTTTTTGCAACTCCCTCCTGGTGAAGATTCACAAGTTATTTTACACAGTTAGGTATAGCTCTGGTAGGGATCCTAGCTTTTTCCCTAAATATAATACACTCTCGAATGACTAGGTATGCGCTTTCACTAACAGTCAATTTAACTTCGCGAATTTTATAAAAAAGTACAGGAAGAACTTGACGGTTAGACGGTAATTTTGCGCCTATTATTTGATCATTTACGTCTCCAACTAAGAAAATACTTGATTTATTGCTTCTCAATTCCACTGCCATCTTATAAAAGTTAAAACATTACGTATTAATCACGAGAATAACTGACATTCAAAATTAATAGACGGTTAGGTAATTATGACGAAGTTAACGATGCTCTCTCTAAAGTTATTCATTGGTTTAGTGTTAATAATCTGCTTTTAAATGATAAAAAGACTAAAGTAATTAAGTTCTCAACACCTAATGTAAGGCAGGTGGCTACCAATGTACATGTTAATGGAACTAATTTAGCCTCTGTGGAGACAACTGTGTTCTTGGGTATAACAATTGACTCCAGACTACAAAGGGGCCCACAAATTGAAAAATTATCAGGAAAACTAAGTTCTGCAGCTTATGCAGTGAAAACTATTAGACGGCTCACTGATATTGATACGGCTAGAATAGTTTATTTCAGCTACTTTCATAGTATTATGTCATATGGAATTCTTCTTTGGGGTAACTCCGCGGATATTAACACCATCTTTTTATTGCAAAAGAGAGCCATAAGAGCTATCTACAAACTTGGTCCCCGTGAGAGCCTTAGAGAAAAATTCAAAGAAATAAATATTTTAACAGTCGCATCGCAATATATCTATGAAAATCTTTTGTATGTCCATAAAAACATAGACTCATTTTGTAAAAAGAGTGATATTCATAGCATAAATACTAGATATAAGCATAATCTTGTGTTATATGCAAGCCGTCTCCACAAAACAAGTAATTATTTTATGGGGCAATGTATACGGTTCTATAACAAACTTCCCAGCAATATAAGAGATTTGTCAATAAACAAATTTAAAACTACTATTAAAGCCAAATTGTGTAGCAGGGCATATTATAAAGTATCTGACTATATTAATGATAAAAATGCCTGGGAGTGAGTCGATCCAATTATAATGTAATTAACAAAATATGTAAATTTGTTTGGATACCAAAAGAGGGATGCCTGAGTTTTTTGGCAGTATTTTTATCAGTGCTCACCTAGTCATAAACTGCACGGTAGGGAAAAAAAATGTGACGATTCCAAACAAATGTAGCCATTTTTACGGAATAAAAAGATTTTGACTTTGAATTTGAACAAATGAATACCGCGAGTACGTGCGGCACTGCCGCGCAACTTGTATGAACATGTTTCGATGTAATTCGGCACGGATTATCGTAATCCAAATAAGTTAAAAATTAATTTCCGAGTGTTTTAAAAGCAAATGAACAAAACTAAGACATATGCGTTAGAAAATAAAAACTTTGAAAAATAAGGGACACCCTAATATACATATATACAAATAGATTTTATAATCTATTCATATTTAAAAAAAACATGTGACAAATGATTTTCTTGCTGTTTCATAACTTTAACTTCAGTATAATGACATTTATTGTATTTTACTTATGTATACTCTGTGTTTTGTATTGTTGTACGTTTCCTTGTTATTTATTAAACTCTCAAGAAGAAAGAACCAGGACCATCTCTGATGTTGCAAAATAAATCTAATCCGTACAATAGTTCAATACTAACCACAATGTATAGAATAGATGATTTTTTTGTGTTTTCAGTGTTGGTTCATAGTAAATATTATTTGTTTTCACGAGTACCATGGGTATAAGTATACTATCTATCTATATCTTCACGCTAAATCCCTCGTGAGCGCCACATGACTCGGTACTTACACACCTCGCTCGCTTCTTTAACATGAAACATACCGAGTTTTTTTAAAAACTATCAAAATATACTATTTTACTAGTAATTATTTTAATACAAAAAAAAAAAAAAAACCTCCACTGGTTTTCTATCTTCTGATTGGATAAATTTCCAACGTAAACTAACCTTCACCTACGTACAATGTCTAAGTCGGAGTTCGGTGAGCTTATAATGGTTACTATGAGTTTGTCGTCCCGTATGACACTTACGTTAAAGTAGCATATAAATCGAGTAGTGATTCTTCTAGTGGAATATGTTTATTTAGTAAGTTTCTCCTAAAAAACAAAACAGCAAAAATATTCTATTTTATAAGTTTTTATTTTAATACAAAGAAATAAAGAGTCTCCACTGGTTGCTATGTGCTGAGAACGCGAACCTTATTGGTATAAATTTCCAACGTAACCTGACCTCCACCGACGTACAACTTCTAAGTCGGAGTTCGGTCAGATTATAATGGACATAATAGGAGTTTGACGTCCTATATAGGTACGCGGTCAGCCTGTGGATAATGTATACCAATTATCAAATGTTACTGTTTATTCCTGCAAAAAATAACTCTTATTTAATTAATGCAGTTTTATATAGAGTTATTAAGTAAGCAAAATTAAAAAAAAGTTTGAAGAGGAATTAAATAGCTTGGGCCAACCATACCTAGGAACTGTTCTAAAAACTAGAAATATGTCTACACAATGTTATTATAATATGTTTAATGAATATAATAATTAAAAAAAATAAATACCTTGTCTTGTTCGCCTCCCCCATTCTACGAACATTTTCTTTGTATTTTTATTCTATATATTTTCTTTTTAGTGTTCCCCATTATTACAACAGTATAATAAATATATATAAACCTATAATATTATTTACTACTTTAATCTAATAATAATACACTTACGCTAAATACTATAATATTGAATATTTACAACTATTAATTATAAAAACTTCGGTGTCGCGATGTAAATGGAGCGAGCTCGAGCAGACAGTCGACATAGGTCTTACCTCGAAGCGGGCTGCAGCCGGACTGGCTGGATGTAGTTAGTCAACGCGTTTATAATCCTCATTACCGCACAATAAGGTCGAAAACACGTAGCACCCAAGACGAATGTGATCGCTTAGAAATTGTCAGAAACTTAAAATATCTTTAAAAAATTTCATGTTTCACTTATCAAAATATGCAGCAAGCATATTATAAACATAGATATTACTAATAGATTTAAGTAATTTTGAAGCGTATAAACAGAACAACTTCGTTGTAATTTCAAAAATAATGAATTTCAGGAGGTGTTTTCGAAAGTAATTATTATCGAATCAATTTTACACAATCGCGTATTTGAGCAAGCAAATTCAAGATAAAGAAATGAAGTTATTTATATTAAAATCTTAGATCCGTCAGTTTAGTCATTAGCCTATACTATTCGATGAAAGTTGGTCTAATTTTTCGATGTGTCGCCTTAATACACCATGAATAAAGCAAGGCGAGATTTGCTCGATATGTTATCGCTTGTTACCACGGAGTACAACGCACCATTGATATGGTTTCCTGCTTTCACTCTTCTTTCAATATCGCCCTCACATTTTGCATCTCTCGTAAACATAAATAAACAAATTCATTCACATGTTCCACTTTTTCATCCAATCATTATCTGGCAATCTGTAACACTTTCATTCTTTTCAAACACCATCGGTTACGTCTTCATTACATTTATTGTCATACCTATTTCCTTTACAAGGCCTCATTCATTACAGTAGCCATTTGTTGTAGTCCTTCCGCCGAAGATGCAAGGAGAACCTGATCATCAGCGTACAACAGGGTTTTAATACTGTCTCTTTCATTTTTATTCCACAGTTATACTTTCTAATACAGATAATATATATATAATCTTACCATTATGTAGACTATAAGGTAAATATGGTTTCTTTTTCAAATGTATATCACAGGCATCGCTTTCAGATTTCACGCCCTGTAAGAAGAAAATCTTTCTATTCTCATATAGAAATAAATTTAAAAAACCAAATGTGTATGCATGGCGTCGTAAGGTCTGTGATTTATTAGGCTGTATTATGTTAGGGCCATTTTTGCTATGTACCACGGCCGATTTTGTTTTGCATTACATTATGCCCAATTTTGAATTGCTTCACTACCTATTTTGCATTACTTAAACCATGGCTAATTTAAAATTATATGTACCACGGCAAACCTTATTTTACATTGTTACATTGATACTGGTTATGCATTGCGGACAGCAGATTTTGTATTACACCAAGGCCGATTATTATACATTAGATTTTTTTCTATACAACGTCGGGAGACATACAAACATGCGATCCACCTGATGTAAAGTGATTATAGTAGCCTATGAACGCCGGTAATACATTAAGTATAACTCGCGTGATGCCACCTTTGCTGCTAACACAGCAATTCCATGGGGCTTACTGGTGACCTCACTCACACACAGAAACACAACCTTCCAGGGAGTTGTATTTGGCTACGGTTTTCTGTGAGGTGGAGGTACTTCCCCAGTCGGGCTGATTTGATGCGCCCTACCTCTCTTAAAATTTAGATCGGCCGATTCAGCTATTTTTATCGCATTATCAACGATTCTTTCATACACCACAGCACAGCTGATGCAAGTGCATCATACCTCAGGAGATTTAGCATTGCACCAAAGCCGATTTTGCATTTTACCATGCCCAAATTTTGCATTTCACCACGGGACGGGTAGTTTTGCAGTGCATTGTGGCCGATTTCGCTTCGCACCACTGTCCATTTTATTTTTCAATTAGTCAATTTTGTATTGTGCTACATTCGCCTTCATCATGAAACATAGCACAATGATCCTCTACGGCCAGAGCAATACTGAACATATTCACTTATGTGGAACAATACAAAGAGGCAAGGCTACCTCATGCCTCTTCGCATTGGCATCTTCACGCTGTGGCCATTGTAAGTACATTGCACATAGCACCAGTGACACTTGGTAAATTAGTGTGTGAAAAATACGCACAGCAATCTACTTTTGGCTACGGTAACTGCTTTACATTAGGTGCACCGTATGCTTGTATACCTCGCGACGTTGTATAAACATATACATATACCTTTATAACGCCATTTTCAATAGCCATAACAGGCCCTTTCTTTTCCAGGAGTGTTACATTTGCTTTGACATCAGTTTTGGGGGAACTAACAGAATCTGAAAGAAAGAACAATATGAAATTACTTTACTTAGTTAAATCAACATATAGTAGTCACTTTTCCTATGTATAATTTTTAAAATAAACTCATAGTTTCCAATGTACAATTTTTAAAATAAACTCATACCTGTTCTCTGTAGGAACAGTTCAATATCTTCAAGTTTTAAGTTACTTGGTGGATCATCGTCAAAGTTGGTGATCCAGTCCAATGGCGATTGGGAAGATTGTCGGGCAGATGTGCAGCTGGAACTGTTGACAACAACATAAATAAAATGGCAATATTCTTAGAAAAGCAAAATACGGGAAAATTGACAGAACTACTTTTCCATGAAGACAATCAAATTAGTAAAACTTGTCATTGTGCAACAATAAATGATTTAAATATTGTCCTACACTAGTAGCTAGAACATATGGATAGTCGTCAATTTTGAACTAGCATTCCGTAGTTTTCTGTTTTTCCATACATTTTCTATTATCCATAATAAACTACGGAATAGTTTTCTGTTTTTCCATACATTTTCAATTATCCATTCACACCGATCGCTTTTTGTGTCGCCGGCTCCAGATGTCGATTGTTAAAGCTTAATAAAGCTGTTCAGAATATGCACAACAAACAGGCCAAAATAGACGTGATGCAATATCTAAATGAGTGAATGGAAAAGAAACCAATTGTTCATAGTTTTTTCCTAATTTATACCCACACCTAAACTGACCGATTGTCCAAACTTGGCCCATGATCGAGTGAATCACGCCATACTTTTAGTGTTGCAGTTTTTGTAAAGGTTGTTGTAAAAAAAAAACATTATGTATATTATGTGTTAGAAACAATATTCTGTAAGTTTCATCAACAGATGTTATTCTTGTTTTCTTGCTTTAGGAGATACTTCAGACAATTTCTAAAGATTGTTGTTTGGAAACAACATAATTTTCGTGAAATATTTACATAACTCTTTCTGAAATGTAATTATTTCAGATTTTTATTTAAATTTATAAATGCAACTTGGTGTGACAAAATGCAATTTTGCTATTCATGACAGATGGGCAGATGTGTCATTTTTGAAACAAAAATAGAATAAACAGTACTTTCATATTTGGTATACCATATATGTATATCAGCATTATTGTGGGTTGAAATAGTGTTTTAAATGTGATCAAGTATTTTAATGTACTAAATTTATTTTAAATGATGACGAAAATCTCAAGTAGGAATAAGTTGCTCATATGCAACTTAATCCTGGGATGAGCATGTACCAATAATTGTGTTTTCAGATTTATATACTTATTAGTAATTATCACTTGGTTAGCGGTGAGGGAAAGGTGAGGAAACCTGCACATCCCCGAAATAACATCCCTTAGGGTTCAATATAACAGCAGTTGTTCCAGGACAAAATCAGTATCTTCGCCCGATCCTTAGTGTGCTTAAACTTAAGTAGTGAACCCCGCCAATTCTAATGGATTAGGAAATGGAAACATTCAGCCCCATTCTTGCTACTGTGACTGTCAGTATTTAATGTAGCAACATATCAAAAGCGAAATAAGCACATAAAAATATTCTTATTATAATATTACTTCTTAGAGTCATCTTCACTGCCAGAATCCGAGTTGCTGCTCTCATTAGGCGATGACTTCACACTCAGAAGAGGAGACAATGGAGGCACTAGTGCAGCATCAGCAAGTATCTCACTGGGGGATGCGTCAGTTGCATCTAGCAATGATGACCACTGATAGTCTTTTGTCAACTCATCTAATAAATCTGCCCCTGAAATTTCACAGTAATTACTGACTTTAGATTGAATTGATCAGAAAACATTAAATAGAGTGAAAGTCATGTGGTCCTCCAAGCCAAGCAATAAAGTAAGTAATATATACCTACGAGTAAATAAGCATCTGCAACCCTATGATATAAAAGCTCTGTTTTGGGAGATATGAGATAATTGAATAGAAGATTAAATTGAGCAAGTTCATGTAAAGTCAATAGCTTGAGAAAGGTTAAAAGCTCTCCTTTCTCAACTAGGTGGGCAAGATGCAATGCAAAATGTATCAACCTAAGTTAGTGCAGCAGTTTTTCACTGGCTTGTTGGTGACCACACTACACACCGGAGGACAACAACCCTCAACAAATTCTGTTGTTCTATAATGAGCAGACCAACTAGAGAAATCCTACCATTCTTCAGTTGATGTGATCTTGATTAAATATCACGGCACTTTACCTATCATTTGCCTGTGAAGCTGGGCTATGCGTTCAAAGCTGGTGTCAGCCACTTTCATCTACATACTTTTACATTGTGAAAAAGCAACAAGGCCAACATTGTCGTTTGATGTAAAGTGGTTACCATAGTCTATGAACACTTGCAATACAAGAAGTATCACTCGTGCATTATCACCCCCACGATAATACAGTTATCAAGAGTTAACTGGTAACCTCATATCCTCACAGGATTACACCAACCTTCAGGGAGCTGTTATATGGTTACCGCCGCTTAATAACTTCCCTGTAGTCATACAATGCATATTATGAATGAACCACACCCAATATTTTTTTCCGATAATCTAAATGACAGATTAAATTCTCTTTTATTTCTTTCAACATTAGGTTTTTTGCTATAATGTCCACGTAGCACTACAGACAATATCATATCACATTCATACAAATAAGATGTCCAAAGTTGTATGAAAAAATTAGTTACATGTCACTCTTGGACTTATTCCAATACGTTCCTGTGAGTCATATACGACTTATTGGAGCGAAGTTGTTAACTTTGATCTTGATACACCCTATTCCTAACAATTTAATTACCTTTTATTTCAAACTTTTTTATTTCAAAATTCAAACTGGTAAATAATATGACACACTAAACTGGTAGATGGGTCTGCTTACTGGCTCATGCCTCCTAGTTATGAGTGCAAAAATTAAACAACAAACATGAAAACAGATCAAATTCAAGTTTGAATTAGACAGAAGAGTACCAGTAGGTAAAATTAGTGTTAAATTTGGTAAAGATGATAAATATAGAAACAATCAATGAAACATATGCAGGAGTACCTAAATGTGTTTGTCAGGTAGTAGAGGGTTGTTGCTATTCAAGTTAAAGCCGAACATTGAATAGTAATCAATGCTAAGTAATCTGATAAACATTTATTACATATTTGTATTACATTAATTGAGTGTATGTTAATATTGTAGCGTAAATTGTATGTAAAAAAAACAGAAAGCACGATCAAGGACTTCCTCTGTATTAAATTTCTGCTTGGCACGATGATCAAACAAACAATCAGAGGTCAACAACACGTGTAAAGTAGCAAGCACATTGTTGTAGGAGTACCCTAAATTAGCGGAACTAAATTAAAATGTAATTACCATACAGACAGTCTTTGTTCTCTATTAACATATCCACATCCATCAGAGCTAACAATAGACTTTTTTCGTAAGTATCAAAACAATTACAAAAGAGAGTTTATTTATTCATAATGATTTAAAAACATTAGGTATTTATACACCATACTAGGGAGTGCTTAGTGGTTGACGTAAAACAACGGGTTTGCCATATAATAACCATGTCGAACTTGCCCAAATAAAATGAAGAAATAATGAATCTCAAATTGCGCACTCACCACTCACAAACTGAGACATGTTATTTGTACCACAAACAAATCTTCGGGATGAATAATTAATATCAGAACATACATGTATTGAAAAAATTACGGGTGAAAATTGTAATTTCATGTTCGCCAGGTAGCCAAAAGGGGTCGAACTTATCGCGTTTCCTAATCCATTAGGATAGGCGGGGTCTACTACCTGAACCTAAGAATTTGGCAAACATTTTATTTTTAAATGGGTAAGGAGCAATGATAGTCAAGTGGATAAAGAATCAGCCTAGTGCCAACAGGTCTCCGGTTCGAATCGTACACATTTGTAATTATCCTTTGCTCGGCGGTGAAGGAAAATATCGTAATGAAATCCGCGCGTCCAAGAAATTATATTTCGAAAGACGTAAACTAAGAACGTGAATCTATTAGTAGTAAATAATTCTGGCAATTTTGACGGGGGATGAGGTAAATACTACATGAAAACGAATATAACACGCGCAAAAACATGTTGTGTTGTCATGAAAGCACACTTGAAAAAATGTTCGACAATACGTCATTTTTTTACGCATACTAGTAAAATATTTAAGACATCATGCTAGAAAAAATCACTGTTAATAAAAATAGTAGGAGTGACAAATATCGATATTATCATTTCAAAATATCGATATTTACGCTGACAACGGGAAATGATAAAGAGAAAAATATTTTTCTATACTTCCCATTGGGCCCTCGAGGGCACTTAGACACGTCTTACATTAATTAAATAAAACCTTATTGTGATTTTAATTACGTTTGATCTACAAGCTTTTAAAAAAATTGACATTACAATAAATGTATGTCAATTAAGCTGTACAATTATAGTGACCTATCTATAACTTCGCACCTAACGTTCATCATATTATATTATAATTTATTATTGTCACAGGTATTACACATGTACTCATGCATTACAGGAGTTGTTCGTATAGACATTAAACTTAATTCAAGCCTATGGGAATAACATGGAAAAACATTATTTTCAATACAAATTAATTTAACATTTTGTTCACATGTGTAGTAGAGCCAAGACTAGGTCAATCAAGTATTAAATTTTAATATTTTAGTGATCTTATGCACATTTTTTCTATGACCCTTAAAGTCTCACAGCTAATCACAGACTAAGAAAACTGGACTCGATCATGGTCTTTCTTTATGTTAGTAGGTAATTATGTAGACTAGATAGTACGAGATACACTACGAGACTACCTCGGTGGCGCAGTAACGAGCTCGGTGATGCAGTCGTGAATGATGCGACTTTGACACCAACCCTCGTGGGTTCGATTCCCACACAAGATAAATATTTGAGTGCATAAACGTGTCTGTTTGTCTTGATCTGGATGTTTTAAGAGAGGTAGGGCTCATCAAAGCAGACCGTCTGGGGAAGTACCTCCACCTCACAGAAAACGGCAGCCAAATAACAAATCCCTATATGGTTGTTATGTTCCTGTGTGTGAGTGAGGTCACCAGTAAGCTCCTAAGGAGTTGCTGTGTCAGCAGCAGAGGAGGCATCGCACGAATGATACTTAATGATAATTTATCGAGTTAATGGTGAGTATGGTAATTGAAGTTGATGGTAAGCTACTAACAACCGCTTGTGTTCTATCACAAAGAATTATCTAAAACTGGTTAAGTTTTGTGTTAAGAAATGAGTCGTCTTTATTATTTTCATATCGTAAAACAAAGTCATAAACAAAAGTATTATATACGAAAAATTGGTACTGTAACCATTGAATAAATCAATATATTTTTTATCGTTATCGATATTTACCATTACGCAATTGCTACTGCGTCCCTTTTCAAAATCATTTACTTAGAATGGCGTATTTGTTTACCAGACAATATTAAACTCTTTTGTTGACACAGTCCATACGTGAACCCTTGCCTTTATATAGGGGCACGATGACTGCGCGTGTCCAATCGGTTGGGTGGGACCGTTCCGGTTCTCCAGCATAATTTGCTCAAAAACCAGAAGGCGTCCTAAACGTAGGTGCCACCTAGCTTGATCATCTCAACTAACTATAACCATATCAATTCCCGTTGATTTTCCATTTTTCAAACTTTGTTTCCGCCATTCAATCGCATCCATGGTAATGTTTTCATGGTACGCTGACACTGCTGAGTCAGTCCCAGACTTATTCACAGTGCCAGTGGTTAATCATACTTTTCTCCTAAATATTCATTCAACCATTCTAACACTTCCTGAGTGTTAGCAAGAATGCTGATGAACCAATTCGAGACTTCTTTGTCACTCTGCAGAGGAGTTTGGAATTAGCCTCGAAGTTCCTCGTCATCTTCTTCACTTTCACGCTTCTCTTTCACTAAAGTTTTGCTTTCATTCTTGCATCGATGGTATATTTCTTTCTTCTTCTCTTTCTTAATTACTAGACAAGTCGTTTCGATTTGTGTGTCAGAAGTCAGACGTCAGTCAAGTCAGTGTCATTCAATTCATTGTTGTCCTTCAATGGTTTCTATTTTGTCCGATCGATAAAATATCGTTCCTTATTTTTATTATTATATCAAATATTCGTAAAACTTGATTTTATTCATTATGAATCGGTAATACCTATTTTCTGTTATCCTATTAGAGATAATGCCTCCATGAGTGTGTTAGAGTCGCCGGTTGCGAAAATGTCTGTCCCTGAGGAACAGGACGATTTCATATTTCGTCCACAACAACATTTGGATGCTAAATGGTTGAATCCTGACTTACAAGATGCACTACATAATTCAGAGTCCCTGTGTTCTCTATATAACAGCCTTTTACAAGACAGAGAAATATTTTTTGATACTGGAAACGGTCTCGTAAATAGCGCCGGGATTACTGCGAAGCTCGGGGATAGTGGAAAATATTATTGCGGGCTTAGAGTAAGTAATGCTTTCTGAATACATATTTTTGACATTTTTAATTAAGCTGTACAACAAAGTATGGTATTGAAATAGGTATATTGTATATCTACTCTATCTAAATCTTTACACCATGTCCCTTACGGGGTAGGCAGAGAGAACTACTTAATATAACCGTTTATCATCATATTGGTGTAAAAGTTTACGTTTTGTCATTCATGGATAAAATGCTTTTAAGTCAATGAGAATCTCATAAAGCTGAAGGTTGGCTTAAATAGATCACTTTTTCTCACCTTTGCTAACCATGTATATTATGTATAGTAACCATTTTATCTGCTATGTACAATAAACAATAATAATAAGTTCTTTTTGTACTAAGTGACTCACTTCAGAAATGGTTTATCAGGATTGTCAACTACCTAAACCCTGTACACATTATTAAATTATTAACCTAATAAGGAGACTGTCCCTCTTTATTATTGCTATATGCTTTCTTCTTTCTAGCGTTATCCCGTTTCCTAATCCCTCAGGATTGGCAGACTCGCCTATGAATTTGGTGAAGGTAATGACTTACATGGAGAGATTCCCACAACCTGGAGGGAAAACCAGATCTTTCTTGGTTCGATTGCACATCTATCGAAACATAATTCCTTCACTGTTTTCCTTCACCAGCAAGCAAGTGATAATTAAAAATATGTACATTAAACTGAAAACACGAATTTAGTGGTACATGACAGGAATTGAACCAGGGATCATTTGATCAATAGGCGGGATCATTATCAACTGGACTATCACTGCTCACAACAATATTGCTGTATTATGTTTGAAATGATGTCCACACCCTTTTCAATTGCACTATTAGTCCACCGAAAGGGAATTCCTCCTTTCAGATGGAATACTTGTGCATTGGTACACTATTTACTTGTGAAATGGTCATAAGTTGAGGTCACTATACCTGTTGAGGATTTCCTATAGGGCTTTTTCCTATGGGTATGTGGTTCTTACATAAATGGTGTGAAGAGGTTTTACACCATCCGAGAAAGTGCAAGCAATATGAAAGTGTTACAAGCAGTGGTGTGCACTCCATATAGGCAAAAAGACATTGCCTACCCCTATCAATTTGATAAATACTATCCGATGTTTCTTAATTCTTAAACATAGTTTTTAACTAATATTTCATATCAAAAACAAAAAATTAAAAACAGCTCCATCTACCGGTATCGGTGCAAGTTATTAAAATTATTGCTAGTCATATTCAAATCGCAGCTAGGCGCTACTCTACACTAGCGCCGCATTGGCAGCTTTTAACGGCAGAGACACAAACTATTTCTGTCTTAATTTACTTATGTCTGCCGTGTTGGTAATACAGATAGTGTAGTGTGCATTCCTGTAAATACATTGCTCACAATAACACAAATAACGCACACAATTGCATAGTGTAGACAATGTCTTTTCAGCTGAACTATAACGTAAATTACCAAAGTGTCGCGAACATTGCTACGTAACTATTTTAAAAAATAGTTTGCTGCATATAATTATAGTGAAAGAAATTGCCATTTCTTTTTTTCGTATAAAATTGATGTAAAATTTTATTTTGTTTTGGCCTTTTAAAATGGCCGCCATTGTTTTTGTTTTGAATCGATTGACTGGTAGCAGACAAAATAAGATTTTAAAGTTGATAAACACTGCGAAAGTTGTTCATGTGGTGTGTGTGTGTAGGGAAAATAAAAAATCATGCGTTTTCAAAACTATCTTTCGGTGAAAAAAAAACAAGTGATCACATACATCATTATTTCCACAAGACTGGGTAACCAAAATCAACATGCTGTATTTTTTGGTAAGTTAATAGCTTTAAAAAAAATCTGCCTACCCTGTCAAAAATCTCTATGCACTCCACTGGTTACAAGTGCCATAAATAAAATTCCAGTTTTAATGATCATTCAGTAGACTGTTTCAGTAGGTGAAACTTAACAGATTTATATACCTATTGTAATTATCACTTGCTTAGTGGTGAAGGACAACATTGTGAGGACGCCTGCATGTTCAAAAATTATATTTTTAAGAGAGGTAGGGCGCATCAAAACCTGCCCGTCGAATAAGGGAAGATGTACAAACAGCCCAAACAGTTATCGGCTTATTTCTCTACTGAGCACGCTGTCGAAACTACTGGAAAGATTGATGAATGAACGTCTAAGAAAATTCCTTGAAATTAATATTCTATCACCTAATCAATTCGGGTTTCGGCAGGGTAAATCCACGGAGCAGGCCGTCACAAAACTGCTGGATACCGTCACATCACATCTCGACAACGGACTAAACTGCGTGGGTATTTTTCTAGGCCTGGTTACAGACACCATGTCGAATGCCTTATTCGACATGGTGTCTGTACCTATTCTACTGAGGAGGTTGGAACTTATTGGAGTCAGATGTGTATGCCTTAATTGGTTTCGTAGTTACCTCACGAATAGGAGACAGCGTGTCAAAGTAGATGTCTTAGTCAGCAACCCCTCGGAGTTGTTGTACGGCGTTCCGCAAGGCAGTATTCTTGGGCCTACGCTGTTTTTAATATACATTAATGAGCTGTCGTCACTAAACCTGACTAATGTGAACATCATCAATTACGATGACACTATCACGTTTCACAAGCGTTCATGGGAAAGATTGCTTGAAACTGCGGAATGTGGTCTTCGTATCGTCACAGATTGGCTAAATCAAAACTTACTGACATTGAACATAACCAAGTCTAATCTAATCTGCTTCCACAACACTTCCCTCCTTCCCTCCACCAATAAATCCAGGAGCCATAGTTCACTCATGCACGTCCAATCTTACACCTGAATCTTGCAACTGTGAGTACTTGTAGTGAGTATCTAGTACTAAATACCTAGGCGTCATTATCGACGAAAAACTTACCTTCAAAGAACACATAGCAGCCTTGATCGGAAGGACAAGAAAATTTATTTTTGTTATTAAATTACTATATGATGTGGCTCCACTGACTTTATTGAAGATTATGTCAATCGGTTCTGACGTATTGTGTTTTGGCTTAGGGTGGAGTGTCTTCTTTTCATCTTGTTCTGGAACGTGTCCAACGCGTAGTCCTAAAAACGATGCTCAGAAGGCCTGTACGCTACGACACGACACTACTCTACAGGGAAATCAAAGTTTTAAGTGTTCAAAGAATGTACCTTTTGTCTGTTACTCTCCTGACGCACAGGACGAAATTCTATAGTCTGCTCAATATCCTGGTCTGTTAATGAAACACACCTTCAGGGTTCCGATACCGAAAGTTAATACTACATTTGCCCAGCATTTCCTTTTATCTATAATACAATTAATAGGCTGTATAACCTTCACTCGCTATCGTACCGTGAAACTAGATTGAAATTAGTAGCTGAGATGATAGGTTGGACTTACTGAGACTCAGAGAAGTTACTGGGAAGTATTGGATAATGGCCTAATTAATTAATTAATTTCGTTTTATACATTTAGTACAGTTTACCAAACTCATAAATATAGGAAATTGTAATCAAACATATTTCCTATGTAGGTATCGCAAATCTGTTACAAGTCAAACCAAATTTTTCAAGTTGCCACAGGACAGGCTTAGCCTAGTGTGGAAACTAAGGAAAAATTAAATCATTGTAACCACTTTTTGAATAAAGAATTATTATTATTATTCTCTTTATTATTAATAAAATTAATATAAAACTACAATAATGTACATTATTATTATTATTATAAATGGCATTCATCGGTGAAGGCCCTTCCAAGGCAACCGTGTATCGTTGGTATAACGAATTCAAGCGCGGTCGACTAACTTTTAGGTATGAGTAAAAAGTGGTCGCCCTTGACGGCTGTTACGGAAGAAAACGTGCTAGCAGTGTAAAATTTAATCCAAGACAATCGGCGAGTTATGTATCAGGAGATTTAGCAAATACTGCAGAATGGATCGGGAAGCCTTCACGAGATTCTACACTTGTATCTTCGCGTGAGGAGGATAGTTTCATGCTGGGTGCCGCACAACCTCACCGTTGCTCAGAAGCAGGCCCGGGTAGAGTGGTGCCGTGATATGATAATCAAATTTGAAGCAGGCTTGTCTCGGCGTCTTTTCGACATTGTTACAGGTGATGAGTCCTGGATTCATCGATACGATCCAGAAACGAAGCGCTAGTCGACGGTTTGGGTGTTTCAAAACGAATCAACGCCTACCAAAGTGAAACAATCTAGAAGTGGTGAGAAGATTTTGATCGAGAGCTTTTCGTAATTAGAGAAACTACTTGGCTACCTGGTGTCAATTTCTTTACAGAACCAAAGAAGCATCAACCCCGAATGGTATACCTAATTCCAACCGCATGGCAGAAGTTTTCTCTGTTGTGAGCAACAAGCGACTAAACACAGGGCTACTGCTCCACCACGAACACGCGCCCGTGCACACCGCGCTCAAAACGAGGGACTTCCTGGACAGCACGTCTGTCAAACTCCTGGGTCATCTCCTTACATCCCTGACTTGCACCGTGTGACTTCTTTTTATTCCCGAAAATCAAAAATCTGCTCAAAGGGATACAATTTTCGTCGCTGGAAGATGCGCTGTCAGCGTTCGAGCAGGCTGTAAATGAGGTGTCTGCGGCAGACTGAAAAAAGTGTTTCCAAAACTGGTTCAGACACATGAAACTTGGTATAGAGGCTGGTGGAAAGCACTTTGAAAATTTTAATAAAAAAATATTTACTTATTGAACACTTTTTTATTTTCGCAATACTTTCTGAGTGTCCCACGTATTATAATTCGAAAGTGGTATATAAATAAAAATATAAATCATTTCATTACACATAACCACATCAGTAGTAGATCATGATGTTTACAAAATAAAAAATCAAAAAGACACCATAATGGTGTAGTTGACAAGAATTGAGTGCAGGTTCCTATTTTATTGGACGAGCTTGGTGGCGCAGTAGTGAAACGCGCTGTTACGCTACTTTGACACAAACGCTCGTGGGTTCGATTCTCACACAGTACAAACATTCGTGTGCATTAACATGTCTGTTTGTTTTGGTCTGGGTATTTTCTATGTATAAGAAGTATGTATTTACGAAAAAAATATTTACGTATGTTTATCAGTTGTCTAGTATCCATAACACAAGCTTCGCTTACTTTAGGGCTAGGTGGCGCTGTGTAATTTGTCGGACAATATATATTTTTTTATTTATTTTATCATTTCAATAGATTATGCATTATACATGGTTATGCATATCGAGTATTGTGTTCGAGTGGTTAGCAATGACTACTTTAACAAATACCAAGGCTTCTGGTTTTTCCATACAACCAAACATTTATGTTAGAGATGTGCTGACTTTTGACGAGCGCGGTGGCTCAGACTTTGACACCAATGCTCGTGGGTTCGATTCCCTCACAAGACAAACATTTGTGTGCATGTACATGTCTGTTTGTCTTAGTCTGGATGTTTTAAGAGAGGTAGGGCGCATCAAAGCAGCCCGTCTGGGGAAGTACCTCCACCTCACAGAAAACCGCAGCTAAATAACAACTCCCTAGAGGGTAGTTGCTGCTTACACAGCAACTCCTTCGGAGGTATCGCGCGAGTGGTACTTAATATATCGCAAGCGTTAATAGGCTGCGATATCCGCTTTACATCAGTTGGGCCGTATGCTTGTATACCTCCCGACGTAGTATATAAAAAAAAAGTCAGTTTGTTTATGCCGGGATATTTTTAAAAGCGTAATGTTAAGGCAGCAGACTAAGAGATACTTCTGCAGTGGCGCTGCTTTTACGCGGCCTCACAGGAAATCACTGACAAATAATAATTCCCTAGTGAGTGAGATTACTAATAAGTTTCTGAAGAGTTGCTGTGTGAGCAGCAGGCGCAGCAAAGCGCGAGCGAAATTTACTGTATTGCAAGCTTATGCTCTACATAACCACTTAAAATTGGGTAGGCTGTGTGCTAGAATGCCTTCTGATGTTATAGAGAAAAAAAAGAGTACTTCAAATTAATTGATTGATTGTACTTCTTGATACTGCTACTTCTACTATTCAAATACTTATTTATGAATCTACAACACGTGTTTTATATCAGTACAGATAAACTATATTTATATGTAAATTTATGTGTGTATCTGAAAATTATATATGGTATTGAACTAGATTGATAATTAATTACATTATCGTTATAGTAGAGTTCTAGTATGAAATTTTTGGAGTTATTTTTGTTATGCGAAAGAAGTATAACTTCTTACGTGTGTACATAAGTACACACACACTTTTCTTCAGTAAGGAACCACCATAGTGAAGTTCTGTTACTAACCAGCATTTATTGTTATCATTATTTTTTATAGTACATATATTGATTTTAATAAGAAATAAATATTAAATAAAAATTTGAATGCGAAGAAAACAAAGATAATGGTATTTGAAAGAGAAGAATCCAGAACTAATGTATGGATTACGATTGATGATGAAGTGTTGGAACAAGTGGATGAGTTTGTATATCTTGGATGCGTTTTCAGCAGGGATGGAAGGTACACCGCAGATGTGGAAAGACGAGTGAGTGCTGGGAATAGTGTGAATGGAGCGTTGGGAAAACTTCTTGGCAGTAAAATCCTGAGCCAGAAGGCACAACTCGCTATACACAATGCAGTGTTGGTCCCAACGCTAACTTATGGAAGCGAGAGTTGGGTATGGCAGAAAGAGCATGAAAGTAGAATAAACGCGGTTGAAATGCGAGCGCTGCGCAAAATTTGTGGCGTAAGGCTTGTAGACCGTATTCGCAATGATGATGTTAGAAATAGAGTTGGTCTGAAAGAGAGTGTCGGTGTTAAAATAAGAAGAGGCATGCTCCGATGGTTCGGGCATGTAGAAAGAATGCAAGATGAAAGAATGACGAAGCAGATATACAATGCAAAAGTGGAAGGATGTAGGAGCCTAGGAAGGCCAAGACTTACCTACCATGACCAAATTGGTCATGTTCTATCAGAAGGTGATGTCAGGAGCCCTAGAAACCGGCGTGCGTGCATGAGAAGAGCAATGAATGTTAAAGAAGCGAGTGAGATATGTAAGGATCGAGTCACGTGGCGCTCGGTTCTCTCTGCCTACCCCGCAAGGGATTTGGCGTGAAGTTATAGATAGATAAAAATTTGATTTTCCTGTAATTTACCACAAAGATATGTTGATTTGTACCCTGAACACAAAAAGTTTGTAGAACTAGGCTATAAAATATCTATAGGCTATATAATCTAGAGTCTAGACTAGACTATAACATTTTTAAATTGATTTCCAGATTCTCACATGCACTTGTTGCGATGGTCTCTGTGGCCCTCACTCTGGGTGTGCCTGTGTGCCATGCTCCACTCTATCAGCCGAGGAGGAACTCCGGCATGCCATTCACTCCAAACTTGTGGCACCCCCATCATCGTTTCAGGTTATTGATGATTTGAAGTGGAAATTAGACCCTGGTATGTATGCTTAAATATATTACTATTACAGTATTTCTAATATAATTATATTTTTATCTTCACGCCAGGTCCCTTGCGGGGTAGAGGGAAAACAGCGTCATAAGACGCGATCCTTTTCTTATCTTAACACCCTACGTGATGTCTTTCAGACCCACTTTCTACTTTACACCATCATTGCGTATGCGGTTAGCAAGCGTTACGCCACAAATTTTACGTAATACTCGCATCTTGACCGCATTTATTGTACTTTCATGTTCTTTATGCCATACTCAGTTTTCACTTCTATAAGTTAACGTTGGGACTAGAACCGCGTTGTGTACAGTAAACTATGCCTTCTGGCTTAGATTTCGACTGCCTACATGTTTACCTGACGCTCCATTCACACTGTTCCCTGCACTTACTTGCCTCTTCGCATCAGAGGTATACCTTCCATCCATGTTGACATACAATCTCAGCCACTTGTTCCAACACTATATCACCAACCATAATACTCGTGTTCCTTCCAGTTTCTTCTCTTTCAGAAACCATTATTTTGGTTTTCTTCACATTCAATTGAAAGACTCTTCATACAATCATCTTTCATTGTTAGTTAGTGTAGTAGTTAGTGTTTGCAGTTCGTATGGTGATTCTGCTATTGATGAGATGAGAGCGTTGCGCAAAATTTGTGGCATAACGCTTGCTGACCGCGTTCGTAATGAAGACGTGAGAGAAAGAGTTGGTCTGAAAAGAGTGTCGGTGTTAAGATAAGAAAAGGCATGCTTCGTTGGTTCGGACGTATAGAAAGAATGCGTGATGAAAGAATGACGAAACAGATATACAATGCAAAAGTGGAAGGATGTAGGAGCCGAGGAAGACCGAGACTAACCTACCATGACCAAATTGGTCGTGTTTTATCAGGAGGTGATGTCAGGAGCCCCAAGACAGGCGAGCGTGCATGAAGAGAGCTATGAATGTAACAGAAGCGAGTGAAGTAGGTATGTAAGGACCGCGTCTACTGGCGCTCGGTTCTCTCTGCCTACCCCGCTAGGGACCTGGCGTGAAGATGTACATACATACATACATAAATCAGAGCATTTACATTACAATTTTTTAGTCTTATTGTTTTGCTTTCAGCAGTTAGGTTGCCTTGATTTTTTATTTAGTCCTATATTTCTATTTCTAGGGCCAGAGTGTCTACAAAGTTTATTGGAATCATTGGTGTGGGAGCAACGCTTGCGGGCTACCAACACTGCAGCCAGTTGTCCGTTCATATCTCAGATCCGCCGCTTGATAGTCCTGTGTTATAGACATCTTGTAGCTGTTATTAGGTATTATATTTACGAATTAGTTTTTGTTTTGTTCATTAAGACTGTTATGAGCTCAGTCTTTGGTGGAATTTTAATTTCTTATTGTTGTCATAGTTCATATGTAATCTTGCGAACCATGGTTGCTTTTAAAAGGAACTCAAAGCACAGATATTCAGTAATATTGTTCAGAGTTACCTACATGAGCCGAGTCGTTGGCAACGATTTTATTACCATGTGTATAGGGTTCGATTCCCACTCGAGATTATTTATTATATACTATATTTGTGATATAGCAGCAACAGCATTTACATACGACTTTGCACTTGGTTGTAGCGCTATTATATGGTAGTATGGTTGGAAGCACTCGCCGATCAGCTAACCATTTGGCGATAAATTTCATCATCTCATCATTTTGAAGTAACAATACTATGACACCAACGCTCGGGGCTAGAATATTCAGAAGCGTATTTATTATAAAGCTAGAATATTTATGACTTTATAAAATAACTAGATATTTTTAAACATCTTCTCATCACCAATCACGGGTGTATTGTCTGTATACAATTACTGACTACGACGGTATCAAAAGATGATTATATGTGCAACACGATTAAGAATGTATATATATAATAATAATAATTTGTTTTATATTCTTCTGTACTGTTTGAGATTATATTTGTAAATCATTTCTAGGGACCAGAAACATAAAGAAGTAAAGAAGACTAAGTTAGACAAGAAACCTCCACAT
Organism: Pyralis farinalis; assembly: GCA_947507595.1. Classification (NCBI taxonomy): domain Eukaryota; kingdom Metazoa; phylum Arthropoda; class Insecta; order Lepidoptera; family Pyralidae; genus Pyralis; species Pyralis farinalis. Next base: position 9,247,539 of record OX382261.1, on the reverse strand, counting down.
GCAGTTAGCAATAGGGCCCTTAGTAATGTTGTCAATACTTTGAACAAGCCCGTCGATCTAAGCACGGACAGTCAAGACGATAATGAAGAGCAAACCGATGATTCAGAAAAGTAAGTAAATATGTACCCCCTTTCATTTCAGCTGGCTATTTTTGTGAGCTTACATAATGTCCAACACTACAAAGAGTAGCACTTGGGACATTATGTAAGCTCTCTTGGCCGGTCTCGCTAGCTCTCAATGATGTATCTGTCACTGCTTGTTTGACATCGCACGTACAGCTAAGAGCAGATCACGCTTAACATTCAAAGTGCGATTGTAACTATTTTTTTAATAGAGTTAGGGCGTATCAAAGCGGCCCGTCTGAGGTAATACTTCCACCTCATAGAAAATCGCAGCCAACTAACAACTCCCTAGAGTGTTGTTCTATTCCTGCGTGTGAGTGAGGTCACCAGTGAGCTCCTAACGAGTTGCTGTGTTAGCATCAGAGGTGGCATCATGCGAGTGATACGTAACGTATTTGAAGCGTTAACAGGCTACGGTAACTACTTTACATCAGGTGGGCCGTAAGCATGTATGCCTCCCGACGTTGTATAAAAAAAAACAAGTGTAAAGTCAAAGTGGAAAGCTTCGGCTGCACTTAGCTGTACATATACAAATTTGTGTCTTGCACAAGGCGCTCCATTGCTGTGTAGTATGTGAACGCAGAGGCTACTTATAAAGGGTGTTTTTTAGGGGTATAAAAATTTTAAACGAATTAAAACATAAATTTCATTGTCATGGTATTGGTTTTGTTTAAAAGATATTCGTATGCCATTAGTGCTTAAAAATATTTCGGGCATATGGACGCTACGGCTGGCTCGAATGAAGCGTAATCGGGAAGTCCAATTTTCGACTACTTTTTCCAGCAACTGTGGCCGTATATCGGCAATAACGCGGCGAATGTTGGCTTCCAAATGGTCCAACGTCTGTGGTTTATCTGCGTAGACGTGTGACTGCACATATTCCCTAGAATGTAATCCATGCGTGTGAGATCACACGATCGTGGAGGCCAATTCACAGGTCCATTATGCGAAATTATGCGCTCATCGAATGTTCCCCGCAATAAATGGATGGTGTAGCGCTGCGTGGCATGTTGCACCATCTTGTAGAAACCACAACTGCCACATTAATACTATTCATCATAAATTTAACAACACTACACAACATTGACCAAAATTAACTTGTTTCTGGGAGACTTATTTTTACTATGCGGTGTCAAGGCCGCTACGTATTTCAAGCGGTCGATGTCAATCATTATGACTGTCATGTTTATGTGTACTCTTCATGTTCTGTCCAAAAAGTTATATCCTAAAAAAGAAAATTTTTCATTTCAGCGTGTTTGGCTTAGCACGGGTAGGTGCACGCGCTGCTCTCCGGCTAGCACTTTCTTTAGTGCGACGGGCGTGGCGTTGTGGCGAAGACGCGGACGTGTGTTCCGCGTTGTTACGAGACGCGTTGGATGCTGTGCGAGCGTTGCCCGACGCAGCACTGTTTGCCGGCGCAGGCGCAGCGCAGCAGGCGCCTCGCTCGCAAAAAATATGGGCCGAGGTTGTGGATAGCGCTGCTAAGTTCCTACATCAGGTTGTGGCTGGGTAGGTAACTATGTAATTAGTGAATTCTCAATGTTTTCATTCATTAAAAAATGCAAGTCAAATGCAAGTCAGAGTCGCTTTTCATAAAGAATGGGCTTTGAGAGATTTTACTTTACTAATAGACTTAGTTCTGCGGTTGACGAAAATTAAAGCATAAATCCGAGTCGCACTTGGCCTTAGTTTTCCGTCTCGTCATTCGTCTCGTGGTTGCTATCCAGAACAGTTTTGTAATCGAACTTATTTACACGGTGTTTATTTGTTTTGCAGTGAAGTAGGTTGTAATGTTCCGCTGGGCGATTGGCGGACGTCGTTATGCGTGTGGGTAGAACTATGCGCTCGTCGCGCGGAGTTACCCGCCATACTGAAGGCCGCTGACGTTTTAGTCTCATTGCCGCCACGACAGAAGAGACAGCCCGATAATAGGTACGTGTGAGATCCATAATATAATTTGAGCAGAATTTTACGCCCCAAAATTATGTTCATTTGTCGAATGTAGATACTCAGATCTCTACTGTTTTATATTATATGACTCTATGCGTAATGCGTAAATATTATGTTTCTTATCTTTTAGAATAACACTAGAAGAATGTACCGCACCTCTAGGACCATTCCTGAGGCGGATGGCGAAAGTTCCTGCACCAAGTCGTATAGTTAGTAATGAGCCGACAACAGAAGTGAACCCCACGGAGTTATATCTCAAGTAAGAAGCCAATTATTGGAACACGGTATATTACAGAATAGTGACAGCCTTCTTGGCATGTGACTGTGCCTCGGGATTGGTACATATTAAGTATTGTGTCGCATCAACATGACACAATATTTTTGCGTTAGTAGTTCTTTATAAGAACATAATCTATAGCCGGTCTAAGGTGATCTAGAAGAGATCATAAAAAGACCACAAAGGTAACTATAGATAAGCAGTGATATCCCAGTGGATAAGGAACCGGCCTATTGACCACCTGGTCCCAGGTTCTAATCCTGGCGGGGTATGTACCACTAAATTCGTGTTTTCGGATTTATGTACATATTTATCACTTGCTCGGCGGTGAGGAATGCCACACGACCAAGAAGTTATATTTCGAAATACCTGTGATCTAACCTAAGAAAGATCTGGTTTTCCCTCTGGGTTGTAGAGGTCTGACGGCAGTCACTCCATGTAAAAATCTGTGTCTTCGCCAAATCCTTAGCTTAGGCAGCGGACCCCGCCAATCTTAATACATTAGGAAACGGGATAACGCGAAGAAGAAGAAGGTAACTATAGATAAGAGAAGTAAAGGCAGAGAGAGCATTAACGTGGAATAAACGCCGTCGATATGCAAGCGTTGCACAACATCTACAGCGGCGTAACGATTGTAGACCGAGTTCGCAATGAGAAATAAAGTTGCTTTGAAAGAGAATTACGGTAATAAGAGGCTTGCTCCGTTGATTCGCACATATAGAAAGAAGGAAGAAAGAATCGAATGTAGAAGAATGGAGCACCGCATGACTCAGTCTTTACCCACGTCACACGATTTATTAACATTCATAGCTTTTCCTTTTCATTCACGCTCGCCGGTTTCTAGGGTTGTTAATATCACCTTCTAATAAAACACGATCAAATTGGTTAATGTAGGTATGATTAGACATTTTCGGCTCCTACTTGCTCCTTTCGCGTTGTATGTTACACCTGTTTCGTCATTATTTTCTCTTGTGTTCTTCCTACCCGTCCGAACCTACGGAGTATTTCTTGTTGTGTTACCACCGATACTCTCTTTCAGACAAACTCTCTTGCATCTTCATTTCGAACTCGATCTGCGAGCGTTACGCCGCAAATTTTGCACAACGTTCGAAACTCGATGGCGTTGATTCTGTTTTTATACTGTCTGTGGCGAACCAATATATGCATTAAACCTTGATTATTGTATGTATAATATTGTTTGTACAGCAAGAGCAACAGACTGTTATTTACTGTATTGAGAAACAGTAGCAGCGCTCCAGTGTTGTAAGCGTCTATTAAGCGAATCTACAACCTTACTTCGACAAACAACTATTCGTTTTTTATATTGAAAATATTCCATACAAAGAAAGACATTCTTTGCAATAATCTTTAGAGTTAGTTTGTTTGTATATCTTCACGCCAAGTCCCCTGCGGGGTAGGCAGAGAGAACCGAGCGCCATAAGACGCGGTCCTTGCATACTTCACTCGCTTCTGTGACATTCATAGCTCTTTTCATGCACGCTCGCCGGTTCCTGGGGCTTCTGACGTCACCTTCTGATAAAACACGACCAATTTGGTCATGGTAGGTTAGTCTCGGCCTTCCTCGGCTCCTACATCCTTCCACTTTTGCATTGTATATCTGTTTCGTCATTCTTTCATCCCGCATTCTTTCTACATGCCCGAACCAACGGAGCATGCCCTTTCTTATCTTAACACCGACACTCTCTTTTAGACCAACTCTTTCTCTCACGTCTTCATTACGAACGCGGTCAGCAAGCGTTATGCCACAAATTTTTCGCAATGCTCGCATCTCGACCGCATTTATTCTACTTTCATGCTCTCTCTGCCATACCCAGCTCTCACTTCCATAAGTTAGCGTTGGTATTAGCACCGCGTTGTGTACAGCGAGCTGTGCCTTCTGGCTTAGATTTCGGCAGCCTAGAAGTTTACCCAACGCTCCATTCACCCTATTCCCGGCACTCACTCGTCTCTCCACATCAGCGGTGTACCTTCCATTGCTGCTAAAAGCACTTCCAAGATATACAATCTCATTCACTTGCTCCAACACTACATCATCAACCATAATCCTAGTGTTCGTTCTGGTTGTCTCTCTTTCAAATACCATTATCTTGGTTTTCTTCGCATTCAATTGTAAGCCTTTCTTCATACAATCATCTTTCATTGTTGTAACTAGTGTTTGCAGTTCGGATGGTGATTCTGCTATTAATGCCGCATCGTCTGCATAAAGCAGGCAGTTGACCACTGAGTCACCCATTCGCATTCCCACATTCATATTTCTTATTCTCTGAAGACAACTGTCCAGATACAGGATGAACAGCCGAGCCGACAGCACGCATCCCTGTCTGACACCAATGTTGACATCAAACCAGGGCGACAAGCTGCCGTCCACCCGCACACATGCTGTACAATCCTCATAAGTGGATTGCACAGCACGGAGTAGGTCACCGTCAACCCCATATCCGGGCAAAATGTTCCAGAGATTCTTTCGCACGACTCTATCAAATGCTTTCTCAAAGTCCACAAAACCGCAGAAAACCTTCTGGTCCAAAGCCAGATGCTTCTCTACGATGTTGCGGAGTGAAAAAACTTGATCCGTACATCCTCTGCCGCTTCGAAATCTACCCTGCGCTTCCCAAAGCATTCCATCGGATTTCACCCTCATTCTCCTTTCAATGATTTTTCCATACACTTTAGCTGCTAAGCTGATCAAACTGATGGCCCTATAGTTGGCGCAGTCCATACGTGAGCCCTTGCCTTTATACAAGGGCACGATGACTGCGCGTCTCCAATCGCTCGGAACCCTTCCGGTTCTCCAGCATAATTTGCTCAAAAACCAGAAGGCGTCCCTAACGCAGGTACCACCTAGCTTGATCATCTCAGCTGTTACCATATCGATTCCCGCTGACTTTCCATCTTTCAAACTTCGTATCGACCATTCAATCTCATCCATAGTAATGTCTTCATGGTACGCTGGCACTGCCGAGTCAATCACAGACTCATTCACAATGCCAGCGTCATGGACATAATCATACATTTCTCTAAAATATTCACTCCACCGTTCTAACACTTCCTGAGTGTTAGCAAGAATACCACCAGCTTTACATCTTATCTTGTCCATTCTGGATGCTGACGAACCACTTCGAGACTTCTTTACCTCTCTCCAGAAGAGTTTGGTATTTGCCTCGAAGTTCTTCGTCAGCTTCTCTTCCTCAATCATATGTAGTCTTTCACGCTTCTCTTTCACTAAAGCTTTGGAGTCAATCTTGCATCGACGGTATATTTCTTTCTTCATTTCTTTCATACCATCACTCTGGTGCAAAGATGATACGTAATCCAGCCACGCTTTCCTCTTTTTTTCCACGGAGGATTGAACCTCCGCATCCCACCAGGCATCTCCTATTAGTGTTCTACGTCTCTTTGCGCATCCACATGCTTCTTTCGCACTGTCCACCATACTTTCTTTCAGAACTTTCCAACATTCGTCTACATCTGAGTCGGAAAGACTCGCGTTCGCAAGTCTTTCACTGACTAGACGTACATACGTACTCCTCACACTTTCATCTTCCAATTTTTCTTTTTTTTAGTTTGTTTGAACGCTAATCTCTAGAAATACCAACCGGATATGCAAAATTCTTTTTGCATTTGATAGCCCAATTCTAGAGGAAGGTTACACCCTATTATGACCTTTAGGAACTGAGGAAAAAGAAAAAAGGCAGCTAGTTTCGGTATAAAGCAGGTCGAGAAATAAACTGTTGGCCTTTCATCATTTCGGTCCATCAAGATTTTATCTGTCAGAATTTGCTAGTAGATGCCTACCAAGCTGCGGCGGTCTACTCTTGTTACTGGATTACTAACAAGCGTAGACCGTATAAAATCGTCCTTTGTTTGTGAACTGTTACAGAGAACTGAATATTCCGAGTGGTGATGGTTTAATGGACGTCAGGAAGGCGGGCATAGCGTTGCTTTGTCACATGGACAGGCTGGGCGCACCGCTTCTGCCTCCATTAAAAGGATTTGTCACTGTGAGTATAATTTGATTCATGTGCAGTGATAGCCTAGTGGTTAACGAAACCTATTAACTGAATGATCTCTAATCCTGCTGGGGGTATGCACTACTAAGTTCGTGTTTTTCAATTTATGTATATTGTTGTTATCACTTGCTAGGTGGTCAAGGAAAACATCGAGAGGCAACAGGTACGCTCAAGAAATTATTTTTCGAAAGATGTGTCAAGGAAGGTCTGGTTTTTCCTGTGAGATGTAGAGGTCTGACGGCAGTTGCGCCATGTGAAATTCGGTATTTTCGCCAAATCCGAGGTTTAAGTAGCGAACCCCGCCAATGCTAATGGATTTGGAAACAGAATTTTGACGGAAAACCACAGCCAAATAATAACTCCCTAGAGGGTTGTTGTGCGTGTGAGTGAGGTCACCAGTAAGCTCCCCATGGGTTTCTGTGTAAGCAACAGAGGAGGCATCGCGCGAGTGGTCCTTAATATATCGCAAGCATTAATAGGCTACGGTGCCCGCTTTACATCAGGTGGACCGTATGCTTGTATGCCCCCGACGACGTAGTATAAAAAAAAGGGTGACGCTAGGCAGAAGAAGAGTATAATTTGATTCATTATTATCTTAGAGTATGCATAAACAACTATAGAGCGCGCCTTACTAAGTATGAAGCGTAAGTACACGTACGAATAACACCACGTCTAAATGCCGCTGTCGATCAGTAGGATAATGTGCTTCTATCCAGAGATAACAGTATTTTTGGCAATGAGACTTAAAGGAATGACTGTATTGAAATATTAGCTTAGAAATTTCGTCACGCTTCGCTATAATAGCTTTAAACCATAGATATGTATCTATAAAAAAATGCCTACGATTGACACAACCGACCGGAGAGATACACGCGCTCTATAGCTTGCTTGTGTATACTCTAAGATTATTTATACATTAATATCATCTATATGGATCTACCTACTGGTCTAACCTAATGCCATATTATCTACTTTTCAGATTTATAATATAATCAAACTCGCTCATTTAAGTTTTAGCTCTTGTATAGTTGCTGTTATCCTCCGCTCTTATAATACAGTACATTACATTTATAGACTTACGATACGATAATAATATATGTTTTTTTTTCAGTGCACAGAATCAGCACAAGAAGTAGTGTCAGTGGGCTCGGGCCCTCTTCACTTAGGCACTCTTAGGATTCAGCAAATCTCTTGTGCGGAAAAATTGGCCCTATTGTTGACTCACGATGGGGTTGTATACACACTGCCATACGATACGTTAACACCGCAACTGGCACCAGGTAACTAAGCTGATTATAAATAGCTTGTGTGAAAAGGGTGGTAGGGAGGGAAGACTCGAGTTTGTCATTCCTGTACCCATCCTGTTATGTAATATTTTCACGAACATGTAAAATCGACGTGTGGGCAAGATATAATTAAATATAATTATAAAACCCTCGGACGTTACGAACGCCATACGGCATGCACAAAGAGCTCGTTATATCGCTGTTTACGTGCAAATGTGATAAAAAAAATGTGTCTTTACAAAGGTTAAATGATTGTAAACAAGCATCATATCATATAGGATGCTTAGCAACACTAGAAGCATTTCTCAGATGTCGATGAGTCTCTGAAAACCTCATCACGCCTTTTTTTAAAGAGCGACATGCAGTTAATCCCTTGGAATACCTTTCGAGTTAATTCCACAACGTTCATTGGAAGAAAATTCCATTGGACGGGACAGTACCATTCCATTCTTCGTTCCAATGTATGAAAACAGTTGTGTCACCCTGTGAAAGGTATTACTGTAGGAGATTGTACACATCATATCGAACAACTCCTCTGAATATATAAATTGTACAATAATGAAACTTGCGATGCGACGCAGCGATGAAGATGAATGAAAAATGTGATGAATGACGATGATAGACAAAAACTGAAACTTCTAATAGATAGGATGATGATGTAGTGTTGTTATAAGAGAATGAGATTGTACATAATTGATTATTGTCATCGAAGTACCACGTTACTATAAATGCTGTGTACGCCTGTAGTAGGTATATACCTAGTCCGGCCATAAGTTCTGTTACAAATGAATATGTATTTTTTATGAAGTAATGTAATCTTAATAAAAAATATATGTACATATTTATGGAAGTCTCAGCAAAAAAATAATCTACTCGAAATAACCACCTCTGGCTTTGATACAGGCCTTTAATCTGACTGACTACGAATCTATGGATTTACGCATTGCTTCCATGGGAAAGAAATCTGTCCATAAATTTTAGTTTAAGGGGTTCAGATCTCTGTTAGACGAGGGCCAGTCTTCAGCTATTCTAAAGTCCGGAACGTTGGTTTCGTGCCAGAGTTGGTTTTAAAGAGTTGAAAGAAAGAAAAGTTTCTAAGTAACAGTATTTATGGCCAGGCTAGTTATATAAGAATTATGTTTATATTTTGTCTTAAGCAATGTGATGTATGGACACACAGGAAAAACATTTATGTGCATAAACATGTGCGTTTGTCATGGTCTGGATCTTTTTAAGGCACGTAGGGCGCATCAAAGTAGCCCGCCTGGAAAAGTACTACGAGTACCACTTTACAGAAAACCACATGAATTACCCCTCCCTGGAGAATTGTCATGTTCCTGCGAGTGACTGAGATCACCGGTACAGTTAGGACCCGAGGAATGCCAAGACTCAGCGACCACTACCAAAATGATCGTGTTTTATCAGAAGTAGACGTCAGGAGCCTTAGAAACCGGCAAGCGGGCATAAAAAGAGCTATGAATGTTAAAGAGGTGTGTAAGGACTGCGTCTTATGGCGCTCGGTTCTCTTTACCTACCTATCCTGAAAGGGGCATGGTGTGAAAGTATCATTTTAAAAGCGAGCTTTACTGTATACCTACTCCAAATAAATAAAGAGAATATATGTACGTGGCATGTTATTATTATCATATTAATTATACGACGGAAATACACAAGCATAATGGCCCGTCTAGTATGAAGCGGTTTCCATTGCAACTCCAGCTGTTAATGCATGAATACTTTAGGAACTTACTTTTATTGGGGGAATTCAACAAATCTCCACGGAGAAGGTATGCGGCTGCGACTTTCTGTAAGATACTTACTAAGTTGGCGTGTTTCTTTTGAGCCTCGTTCGCTAGTTGACAGGGTGCGCCTTGTGCAGGTGATGTTGATTTAGGCTTTAAATATGATGGTATACTTACGTCCCGTTGTTATTGATCTCTTTTAGGCCTGGAAAGCAAGACAATAACGCAAGTAGCTTGCCACAGTGCTGGAAAACATTATCTATGCTGTTCGTCATGCGGGGGAGTTTGGTCGTGGGGGGCGGGAGAGGACGGCCGCCTCGGACACGGCGATACGGCGCTGCGCGACGCTCCCGCTGCTATCCATCACCTGGCGCATCATGAAGTTGTTAGGGTTGCTGCTGGACTCGCTTGCAGGTAGATTAAAAATTGTCGTGCGTGGAGTGCTCGTGTCTCTAGCCGCACAATATCTTCTCGAGGCTCTCGATAGATTGTAGCGACGGGCTATCCGCATAATCGACGACGATGAGGTCACCAAAAACCTAGAACCTCTTCAACTTCGTAGGGATATTAGCTCGCTACGCGTATTTTACCACCTTTACCATGATGAGTGCTTTGAATAACTGTTTTCCCTTATCCCACCTTCTCCCTTCCGTCATAGAACCACATGTTGCTTGCGATGTCATTATTTCACTGTAGAGAACATTTCTTCGCGTACTAAAAAGTTCGATAACTCCTATTTCTGTCAGACCATTAAAAAGAGGAACGCCTTGCCGGCACATGTGTTTCCTCCTTCGTACAATATGGGATCCTTCAAACGAAGCGTGAAGAAGCGCCTTACCAGCGATGCCAGCGTCAACTGAGAGGACAATGTAGTCTTTTGTCAGTAGCCGCTGCGATTTGGACTCCTCTTTCGTTTACCGTCAGGCGAAGCGGAGCCACTATGCTGATCTGATATAATAATAATAAATATATCACAGTGTACTGACGATATCTCTGTATCTCGTTATGTTATTACTTTACTAAAAGAAATAATACCACTTCTTTTCAACCACCTCAAAACCTAGTTCACGTTTTTGACCATTTCTAAACCTAGTAAGAGCAATACACATACTATATTATTGAAATGGTATTATGATTTACTGGGTTTAGAAGTGGTCAGGTATACGATGTTGATGCTCTTACTAGGTTTTGGTGTCCTCGTAACTTTGTATTTCAGCAAGATATCAGTGAGGTGTTTTTGGCTCTTGTAGAGATTTACTAGAAAATGTTATATAGTAAAAAAAGACGTTTACCCATTTTGAAGACATACTGAATGCGTTTTCGAATGGGGCAGCCGAGGATTATATGAGTACTTTAACCGAACGATTAGGTACACACAATAGCGAAGAACCAAGACATATTGAATTTTGAATGAGTTTATCGTGATTTATTTTATTTTGAAGGTGAAAGTTTTAAGGTTTTTCATACTATCGAAATTCAAAATTGTTTTTGAATTTATTGTTTGAAACGTACTTCAATGGCTGTCGGTTTAGCAATATCTTGCTGCGGCGTTTGTGACTTGTTGCTGGTGATTGTTTTTGAAAAACCTTTTCGAAAATCCCTTTGCTGTAATTTCGTGGGAAAACCTTTGCTCTTTTCATACAACAATTTAAGGCTGACTGTGTCTTAGGGTAAGAACTATTGATTCTTATCAAACAAATATAAATAGCCTTGAAACTCAATCAGCAAAGAAATAACATTTAATGTATTGTGCATTAAAACTGGTGGGTTTAATATTGACGTAGTTACCTCGTCTACTATTCCTGGAGATCTTGTTGGAAAAAAAAGAATGTTATAAAATGGACAAATCTACCTTTTACGGTAATATCTTCTAATTTCGAATTAAACCGGCGAGCGTGCATAAGAAAAGCAATGAATGTAAGAAGTGAGTGAGGTGTGTAAGGATCGAGTCACGTAGCACTTGGTTGACTCAGCCTACCCCGCAGGGTATTTGACCTGAAGTTATAGATATTATTATTGTTGTTTTTGTTGTTCGCAGCGCGGTGATAACATCTCGTGGCGCTCTATATACGTGGGGTAAAGGCGCTCAAGGTCGCCTCGGTCACGGGACCCTCGAGAACTGCCTCACGCCGCAGCCTGTCTCCTTCGGCGCGACTAACATCGAGCGTGTTATTGATGTAGCGCTTGGTAAGCACTGTTACTTTATAGGGGAAAAAGCGAAAGGAACCAAAGGGATATTCAATGAATACACATGCTATATTATGTATAGTATCGGATATATAATTAATACCAGAAATCGTATTTAATATAACCGATACCTCAAATATCTTCCTCAAATGAGCAGAGTTTGGACTATCGATTTATATTGTGATCTTTATTACGGGTTATTGAAAGCATCCTTCATTCCAATTATGGTTTCAAATTCAAATTAATATTATGATGAAGCTATGATGTTTGTTAAAAAACAGTCGTTAATTTGTTTTTACTTCATTCATTTCTATTTGATATCACTATTTGTGTGACTATGGAAAATATGTTATTGGTCGTTATATTTCCGGATTCAACACAAACGTCACTTAATATAAATAGAAAGTAGTTGTAAATAGCGAAAGAATTCAGTTATTATATTCGAATAATTGCAAATCGAAAATCACTAGCTTTTAGGTAAATAATGCTATGACCTATAAGAACGGCTTTAACTTGTAAATGCATTACAAATAGTTATATGTCGTCTTTTAGGTGCAAACGATGCTGGTACTTAAATGCATCATCGCACACTGCCAGGGTTATCAACAGTAACCCTGCAACTTTGGTTGTGGTTGGAATTCTTCTGCAACTATAGTTCTACTCCTTAATGATTTACAATTCAACATCAGATGCTATTTACAGGTTGGGGTGAAGGCCAAACGTTGTGCTGTACGTGGGAGGGCGGAGTCCACGTGTTCGGAGACACTGAAGGAGGAGCTCCTCGCGCCCTGACTTCTTTATCAGTGTTGAAAATAACTCGCGTGTATACCGGAGAACATTGGCATGCGGCACTGACTGATGGGTTTGTATTGTATATTCTTCTTCTTCCTAGCGTTATCAACCATAAGGATTAGTGTCCTACCTAAGCTTAAATATTTAGCGAAGGTACTGATTTTGACACGAAAAACAGAAAACAAAATTAGAATTGAGTTCTCAATCATGAAATAGTGGTTTACCAGACATGTGTACTAATTAGGAAGATGATTAAGCTGTTATATTAGATTCTTGTATAAATATGCATATGTCATAAATGTAGATATATTATATAAATTATATATTATTATAAAAACAAGTACTAGAAAATTACTAGATAATACATTATAACATTAGTATTTACATACTTAAGATAATATAATAATGAAATTTGTTAATGTCATACACAGTAGTGTGTGTGTAAGGAACTGAGTTTGTATGTGATTTTGTTAAATTTACTCCGATTGTTATTCCTGCTGAGATACATGATTCTCGTCAATTCAAAAGACTTACACCGACTGCTGCTGTTTCATTACGGTTTGATCTTCTCAGGTTGTCTTTATCTTGGATTAACGACGGTCATTTTACGATTGCAGCCGTGCAGATTGCCTGTAAAAGTTAGAAATGATATTAATGTTATTTTTTGCCATTAGGGCCTTTTTACTAAACGGATTTTCATGTTCATTACTTTTGAACATATTGCCAAAAAATAAGATGAGAATAGTTGAGTTGAGGTCTGATCAGCTCGGTGGCGCAGTGATTCTACTTTGACAATAACGCTCGTGGGTATCGAACCCTACACAGGTCAAACATTTGTATGCATGAACATCTCTTTGTCTTGGTCTGGGTGTTTTCAAGAGATCACAGCATCCCGTCTGTTGAAGTATACCTCCATCTCACAGAAAACCGCAGCGAAATAACAATTCCCTGGATGGTTGTTGTATTCCTGCGTGTGAGAGAGGTCACTAGTAAGCTTCTAAGGAGTGTTAGCAGCAGAGGAGGCATCACGCGAGTGATACTTGAAGTATTGCAAGAGTTCATAGGTCACGGTAATCGCTTTATATCAGGGGGGCTGTAAGCTTGTATGCCTTCCGACGTTGTGTAAAAAAAAAACATCATTATTTCCAGGATATTAGTTGCATCATTAAATCAGGTTAATTTGTTACGCTTCTTTAATTGTGTTCCAGGGGTCAAGTTTATACATGGGGCAAAGGCGATAACTACCGACTCGGTCACGGGAATCTGGAAAGTATTAAAGCTCCGAAAATGCTGGAAGGACTTCAAGGTACCTGCCAAATTATTCATAAAGTTGTACTAATATTCATGTGAGATATATACCACACAATATGAAAGAGTATAGTCTGTACTCGCATCACGTGTTAGTGTCTCATCGGCATTTTTAAAGCCATACTCAAGTTCATACTGTCGATTAGCAAACGAGGATTTAGCAAAAGCGATGTAAGGCATAGCGATTTTTAAAAACAGCCCAAGTACCTACACTTGAAGCAACAAGCAGCTAGATACAGATGACCGCATGCCAAGTTTCGACTTCCTAGAAAGTGGTTGAGTTGCTATGAAAGATTGAAGTTGGAAAAGTAATTCTCGTGTGAAACATAATGCAATGTAATCTAACCTGCTTTGTGTGCTTCCGCCGCCAATTAGTTCATGCGAACTAGCGCCGACCAGTACCCACCCACTATCGTAAGTAGATGACGGCCGGCGCTAGTTTTCATGAGCTAATTGAGGGCAGGGGCAGACAAAGTAGGTTAGATCAAATTGCATGTAAATTTAACTTTGGCAAAATACCGCCTAAATAAATTAACTATATAATCATATAAGTCGGGGCGTATGCTTGTTTTACTACCCCGCTGAGTATAAATAATAGTCACTTCTGTTATTCACCTATACTATGATTTTTTTTACTTGTATTTAAATATACACTCAGTTTTGTTTAGTTATATGGTCTCAAAGCAATGAGTGGTTTAGTTTGAAGGTATGATTGAGCGACATTACAAATAATATCAGCTCTCCATCCATCCTCATCCTCATCCATCATCTCCATGCGGCAAAACTGTGGAATGAATTCTCCTTAAATATTGGGTTGTCTCCCTCCATAAGATCGTTCAAATTGGCCCTGAAAATCTCCCATGAGGTTCTTAGCGCTTTGAACTATATTTTCTTCTTTTTCACTCTGGATTAATATCTTTTACTCTTTTCTATTACGTGAGTTCTTTTATATGAATAGCACTATTTAAATTATCTGTATATCTATCTATCATGCCTATATGTAGGCAGAGAGAACCGAGCGCCACATGACTCGATCCTTACACATCTCACTTGCTTCTTTAACATTCATTGCTCTTCTCATGTACGCTCGCCTTTCTAAGGCTCCTGACATCACCGATCTCTGATAAAATACGATCAATTTGGTCATGGCAGGTAAGTCAAGGCCTTCCTCGGCTCCTACGTCCTTCTACTTTCGCGTTGTGTATCTGTTTCATAATTCTTTCCTTCTGTATTGATTCTACATGTCTGAACCAACAGAGCATGCCTCTTCTTATTTTAACACCGACGCTCTCTTTCAGGCATCTCTGTTTCTAACATCATCATTGTAAATGCGGCCTGCAAGCGTTACGCCACTAATTTTACGCAAAGCTAGCTTTTAGACACGCCTAGCTCTCGCTTCCATAAGTAAGCGTTGGAACAAGCACTGCATTGTGTATCGCTAGCTGTGTCTTCTGGCTCAAGCTTTTACTGCAAGAAGTTTTCCCAACGCTCCATTCACACTAAATTTGTTAAATATTATATAATATATACATTTATGTTCTTGTTTGTTATGAATACTACTACTTGATTTTATTGTACTCCCTACCACTTACTAAGTTATTTTCAATTAGACACTCAAAGTTTGACTAGAAGACATTCCTTATATAAGTACGCTTATGTAGATTCCTTTTTTGTGATTACAATATATGCCGGTTTTATTATATTTACAGTGAAGATATGACTAACAAACAAATATACTTTCGATTCTGAATTAGGCCACAAACCTGCGCCGCTCAGTTGTATCGAGATTTATTTGCTTTCAGATGCTTTTTCATTAAGGACCGTACAAATTTAAATTTCAAGGTATCCGTATAGCCGAGTTGTCGGTGGGCGCGTCGCACGGCGTTGCGTTATCGTCCGAGGGCATACTGTTCGCGTGGGGAACGCACGAACGAGCCCAAATATCTCGACCGGTCCCACAGCTGTTGCAAGTACTCAATCCGTCGTTCAAGGTTCACGGTAAGTTTTAGATACCTTGTCGTAATAAGAGTGTATCCATTTTGCAATTTGTAATTAAGCTATGAAGGGGGTTATAGTATATTGTACAAAGAGAGCTGGAGGTCCTTTCCCAGTGTTGTACTCAAAAATTAAGTGACTTCATCTCCTTCCTTATCGCAACAGTTACGTATTGAAAACCTATGTTTCTAATGCTTAACCCGTCAAACGCCGTTATATACCTGTTGCCATAACGCGCACGGTTCGATCAAACCGCTCGGCACGTAATGGGTCAAGCAGATAATACTTGTCTTGCAACCGTATAAAGGCTACATAACTAGAGTAATTTTTTTCAGGAGGCCGTACACGTGCTTGCCACTGTATATGGTATAAAAAAATGCATGGGCATTATCTCGCATATAGTGTAGTGAAGTACGGAACTGTTACTGCAACCACATATATTTTTGTGCCATTTGTATAGTGGTATGCCATTATTCGGTTGTTTTTCTTTTCTTTTATAATACGTATCTGCCAGATCTAAAGCTGTTACAATCACTTATGTAGTATAAGGATAGTAACGCATTTTTACCCCAGATGCTAACGCAGCAACTCCTCAGCATTGGCTGGAACCGATCCCTTCATTTCAATCTTATCTCTGTATAACTTCTTATTATTGTGTACAATAAATAAATTACATACGCACATACTGAGACAGTAAAGAGAGACTTGTTAAGCATTCAGATCAACTCGTCTAAAGTGTACATCAATATATTTTTTTATACCACTAAGGTGCTAAACATGCATACGACCTGTCGCATCGTGAGTAGTTGTCGTAGCTCGTGCGTTGCCGACCTATTTTCTTATTATTGCAAATTATTGTATCTTTCAAACACAATTGATAATTAAAAGTAAATTAATGAATATTAATTGTTATGTTTAATTTTATTTGATACCTGGCGTTAAGATATACACATACAATTGATACTTCATTATCATCTTTGCAAACTTTGTCTATCGGGCAAAACTATTACAACTAACTACAAACATTAACCAGCAGCATCAGGCAGGCAGGCAAAGCTAGATAGATAAAATAACGAATAGATAGAGAAGACTTTATTTGTATCAATTTAAACATACACACTGCTTTATAACTTACTAGCTGCTGCCCGCGGCTCCGCCAGCGTGGAGTCAAATAACGTAGCCTATGTGTTAATCCAGATCATAATCTATCTACGTGTCAAATTTCATTCAAATCCGTTTAGCCGTTTAAGCGTGAAAGAGCAACAAACATCCATCCATACATACAAACTTTCGCATTTATAATATTAGTAGGATATATAAAAAAAATGTGACAGATAGCACATTTCAGAGTAATGTTTACTCAGAAGAGTAAAGCACTTCTAATTCTATGCGTTGTACCGTTTCCTAATCCATTTGAGTGGCGGGGTCCGCTACCTGAGCGCAAGGATTGGCCGAAGTTGCTGATTTTGACATGGTCAGGCCTCTACAACCCAGAGGGCAAACCGGACCTTCGGCCAGGTTTCACGTCTTACGAAATACAGTTTCTTGGACGTGCGGGTTTCTTTACGGTGTTTTCCTACGACGTCGAGCTAGGATTAATTACAAATATGTGCATAAATTCGAAAACACGAATTTTTTTTTAATTATGATGTGTAGAATAATAATATGGTTTTGTTCAGGTGTCACAAGTGGAGCTAATCAAATAGTAGTGTGGAGCCAAGAGAGTCCCAGAGATCTGCCGTCTTCCATGCCATTTGTTATAGATTTATCCGACAATACCTTCAAGTAAGTACACCAGTACGTTTTTTTATAGAATTTTATAGGAGTACTCCTGGACTATTATATAAAAAAAACTTATCTTGTTTCCAACGAATGTAAATTTCTTTTCTCCATACGCTATTCGTTTAATTAGTGTTGGTCACCTATAATTCAAATAAATATTAGATAATTCAGGTGTAATTTGGAAAAAGTACAAATTTACAGGCAATTATACTTTGTGTGCTTCGCACCAATTACTTCATGAGAATTAGCGCTGGACTGCAACCACCCACTACCAAGACAGAGATAACCAGATTTGTTAGAGCAGCAATGGTGGCGAATGCATGCGGTTCCTGTTCGAGACAGCGAGCAATCGCAGAGACGACCGCAGCAGCCGTAACAGATATGATCAGAGCATCTACTAACGGTAACGGCATCTGCTTAGTTAACTAAGCGAGTGAAGTATGTAAGGATCGCGTCTCATGGCGCTCGGTTCTCTCTACCTACCCCGCAAGGGACCTGGCGTGAAGATATACATATGTACATACATCTACTAACGGTAGTGGGTGGGTGGCGGCCGGCGCTAGTTCGCTGAACTAGTTAGTGGCTTAAGCACACAAAGTAGTTTAGATAAATTACTTGTCATTAAATTAGTTTATCATGAATAATTCTATAAACGTAAACGTTATGGAATGCTGCAGATTCCCGTCATATACGTCTGTTGTATAGCGGTTACTGTAGCTTATGGACGCTTGGAACACAAGGAGTATCGATTATGAGTTACCACACCTGCTTCTTAGCGACATTGCTGGAACAGATCCCGGAGAGGGATAAATTTTTGTCCTACTACTATTTCAGTCTATCTTCTTTATATAGTAGTGTACAATAAAGATATTACATATGTAACATAATCTTTAGGGAATTGTTATTTGACTGTGATCTTTTTGAAAAATCACCCGTGGAGGCAAACTAGCAACCGGCCCACCTGCTGTAAAGTTATAGCTGTAACCATTAATGATATTGCGATATTGAGTAATGATTGCTTGTAATATAAGGAATATCGCTCACGCGTTACTACTCCAGCTCCTAATAAAGTAACTCTTCAAAGGTTTACTAGTAACCTCTCTTCACTCGCAAGAACACAACATAAGTGTAACGTATTGTCCGACTCAGCGGTGGTGTTTCCTGATAGGGCGATAGTAATTAAGGAAATGCCGTTTAAACTCATTTATATTTTCTATTACGTTACAGATTTTTGGAAAGATTACTTAGGATAGTAGTGGAGCAAAGCAGCTCCAGGCCGATAAAAGAGACTGAGTGTTTGGCTACCGCCTGCTTAAACCTTTTAAGACTTCAAGTAAGTATACTTTTCATGTGATTTCGAATGCCAGATGTGATTTCGAAATAAGTGGCAAGGCTGCACAAAGTGCGACTACTCATTCCCACGTTTTGTCTTAACCAGCCCCGTGCCCTTTCCTTTCTTCCAAACATTAAAAAAAAAATGATAATGATAGATGTACTCGTACATAAATAGATAAACTTGGCAACTGCTAGTTATATTTAAAAAAATATCAGGTGCATGCGTGGCAATGTTCCCGGGGTGACGCCACGGAAATCGATCCGGAGCCTCGGTCGTGGTGCTGTGGCGTCCACACGGCGCTCGTGGCTCTGGTGGAGGGCCGCGCCGGGCCGGCAGCTGCGGCTGCAGCCCGCAGGGCACTGGCTGCGGCCTGGCCTATTCTGTTGCCTACACCGCAGCTACGTGCGCATCATCTTATCGCTCTGCTGCCGCAAGGTTTGTCTAGGATATAGCGTGATAAGTATAATTATTACTGATGTAATTATTAGCGTAGTCTATGAACGCTTGCTACACAGGAAGTATTGCTCACGCGTTGCCACCCGTGCTGCTAGCACGCCAACTCCTTAGGAGTTGTAATCTCACACACGACCCTCCAGGGAGTTGTTATTTGTCTACGAATTTCCGCCAGGTGGAGTTATTTCTTCCCCTGTCAGGCTGCTTTGATGCTTACCTACGTCATTTAGAAATTCATATATAAGATTGCTGTAACCACTGATTTACATTTACATAAATTGATTGTAATACTAATAGTATAATTAGTAGTAATACTACTCATTCTACTAGAAAATCTATAAGGTACAAGGATAAAAAAATAATGGCTTCTAAATATATGTAAAATTAATGTAATAATAAAAAAAAACATCTATCTATGAAAGAATGGTCTCGATCGGAGGTTATGTTGGAGGGGGAAGGCTGGCTTGACTGATATGTTGGACGGGCGGGAGGGTTTTTCGGATCTGACGACGCTAACCAATTGATCCAGCAGTCCAAAGGTAGCGACGATAGTACGATCTGTCTAATTGTGTTTATGAAATCAATCTATACCTTCGCGCCAAATCCCTTGCGGGCTAGGCAGCGACTACCGAGCGCCACGTGACCCGATCCTTATATACCTCACTCGCTTCTTTCACATTCATTGCTCTTCTCATGCACGCTCGCCGGTTTCTAGGGCTCCTCTGTTTCTAACAAAGTAAAATTCGTCTCCTTATTAATTAAAAGTTGGTACTCATATGGATTATTCATACAGGTTCCGCGCCAGCAAGCACGGGTGCACGATTTATGACTGAACTACTTGTCTGGTCCTTACTCGGTAGCGGAGGCCTACGCGATGCACTAAGAAACGCCCTACAAGTCAATTCTTCAGATGCCTTCGACCATTTACAATTAGATATGTGAGTATTGATATATTATACAGATAATTCTAATATAAATTAGGTAGAGTATATAGGTTATAGCGCTATAAAAGATTAATAGCAATTTAGTCAAGACTTACCTAGTGACATGACATGACCTTGACATGAAATTGATCGTGTGTCAGGAGTCTTAGAAACCGGCCAGCAGGCATAAGAAGAGCAATGAATGTTAAAGAAACGAGTTAGTTTGTAAGGGTCGAGTCATGTGGCGTTCGGTTGTCTCTGCCTACCCCGCAAGGGATTTGGCTTGAAGGTATAGATTGATGTCATAAAGGCAATTAGATCGTAGTATCGGCGCTACCTTTGGGTATCTGCGAGTACACATTGTACGATATAAATAGATATACTTGAATATTTGTCGAATCTACAGTTAGATGCCGATACTCTGAGAATGAATGTTATTTGTAAATATTTCAGAGATTATGACCAAGTCGACATAGTGACAGGACAACGCAGTCCACAGACAACGACAGGTGAAAATGGAGAAACCGTCCAAGGTACAACACTTTCTATGATAAAAAGGATGAATACGTCACTCTTGTATCACGACCGAACCAATGAACTCTGTTAAATAGAAGAAACAATTGTTTCGTAGAAAATGTATAGAACCTATTCGACTAAAATGCATGATACTTGCTTGATGTGACGTGATGAGGAGCTCGACATCGTTGCGCGTGTATCTCTAATCAAACACGCAGGTTAAGCAGCTTCTAATGCAGCCTGTCTTTTTATCTATTTCTTGCTGTCAGATGTTAGTCTTAGCTTTTGTTCATAGATTCCGAGTTAGAGTTAGTACCTTCACCTCCGCTAATCCGTAATTGAGCAGCGTGACGGAGTATGCTCTAAACCCTTTCGGTTGAAGGTAGTCTCGTATTTCATGCAGTGAAACACCGTTTCTAAACACAATGTTGCCCGTTCCATTCCGCCGATGATGATATATGCCGTTGAATAAGTTGTTGATAGATTTAAAAATTGATTTACGATATTGTCCGTTATATTTTTAGGATGTAGCGAAGAGTATCAATTCAATAATGCAACAGGCTCAGACAAAGGAGCCTCCGTGCCTCTAATGCATTTGGTGAGTAAAATTTCATTCCGATGACATTTTTCGTTAAACTGATGGGAAAGTATTAGGGGCGGTTTAAAATATCTAGCCAATCTTTAGCCAGTGATAGGTCGTTTTTATAGTGTTCAGGAGTATTTAAATTCAGAACTATTTATATATTATTGTCCATTCATAATATTCAAAACGTAAGCTATACACTAATTATATCTGCGCTAGACTGATTACACGAATTGTGTTTTTAATTAGGAGCTATAACTAATCCAACAAATATAAAATGCTGAGTTCAAATGAGCGTCGCATTTTTTAATACTGTTTTCTTCGTAAACGTTATGTACTCCTATTAGACAAAGAAGGTAGGTGCAATATTTATCTAATAGGTATTCATAATCGTTATAATTCGATATTATCGCAGTATAAAAAAATTGTTACTACCAAAAACGAAGCGGATCCAGCATGCTGTATAACGTCATGTATAGACAGACAGTAAAGTTCAAGTTGAATTTAACTTACTTAGTACCGGTTGCGTTTGGAAGCCATGAACATTCACAGAGGTTGTCCCTCAACGGGGCCCGAGTCAAACCACATCTGTAATTTTCTTTAACGATGATTTATCTTATGCTATATGTAATTGTTACAATAATTTATTCATTATTTATATGGTAGTATATTGTAATTGACGATATGATAGTTTAAGTACGCTTCACGAACTAATCTTCGACGTTGAGTTGAGGACATAAAGTTGAAATGACGTTTCTCATGAAATCACACTATATATGTATATATTCGAATCAAACTTCTTAGGCTTGGTGCAGCGTAGGTCGACATCAGATGAGAAGTTCTTCTTCTACTTCCACCGGCAGTGGAAATACAAATAAATAACTATAAAATGCTCTAATATTTCCAGTACTTAAGAAGATTCACTTCTAACGCGTGAGAGTTTGCTTATTGTTTGTACTTAATTGCAGGTGAAACATCTGATTCGCAACACAAGCTGCCAAACACAAATGCACATACGTGCGATAATAAACGGTGATACAAGTAAGACTGATGATCCAAAAGGACACAATACAGTTAGTCCTAGCTGTGATTTGCTTATAAGATTCCAAAGGTAAGGCAAATTATGAAAATATTTCGAATAATACTAGATTCATCAGTCTCAGTCATCAGACTTCCTAATTTGGATTTACGTGTAAAATTTTTATGATAACCTGTATAACTCAAGAAGTTTTATGCGTATGTTCTATAAAAATATATGGTAAAATCTAAATATTTCTATATAATAACATGGCAGCTTGTCGCCCTGGTTTGATACCAACATTGATGTCAGACAGGGATGCGTGCTGTCGTGTCAGCTAATCATCCTATATCAGGACAGTTATCTTCAGAGAATAAGAAATATGAATGTGGGAATGCGAATGGGCGACTCAGTGGTCAATTGTCTGTTTTATGCAGACGACACAGTATTAATAGCAGAATCACCATCTGAACTGCAAACTCTAGTTACAGCAATGAAAGATGTTTTTTTTTTATATAACGTCGGGAGTCATGCAAGCATACGGTCCACCTGATGTAAAGCAGTTACCGTAGCCTATTAACGCATGTAATATATGGAGTATCACTCGCGCGATGCCTCCTCTGCTGCTAACACAGCTTACTTGATTGTATGAAGAAAGGCTTACGTCAATTGAATGTGAATAAAACCAAGATAATGGTATTTGAAAGAGAGACAACCAGAACGAACACTAGGATTACGGTTGATGATGTAGTGTTGGAGCAATTGGGTGAGACTGTATCTTAGAAGCTCTTTTAACAGCGTTGGAAGGTACACCGCTGATGTGGAGACGCGAGTGAGTGCAGGGAACAGCGTGAATGGAGCGTTGGGTAAACTTCTAGGCAGCCGAAATCTAAGCCAGAAGGCACATCTCGCTGTATACATCGCGGTGCTAATAATAATAATCACAACGCTAATTTTTACAAGTGAAAGCTGGGTATGGCAGAGAGCATCAAAGTAGAATAAATGCGGTCAGGATGAGAGCATTGCTCAAAATTTGTGGCATAACACTTGCTGACCGCGTTCAGAATGACGACGTAAGAGAGTTGGACTGAAAGAGAGTGTCGGTGTTAAGATTAAAAAAAGGCATGCTCCGTTGGTTGTAGAAGAACGAAGAAACATGTAGAAATAATGCAGGATAAAAGAATGACGAAACAGATATACAATGCGAAATTGGTAGGATGTAGGAGCCGAGGAAGACCAAAACTAACCTACTATAACCAAATAGTCGTGTTTTATGAGAGGCAATGTCAAGAATCCTAGAAACCGACGAGCGTGCATGAAAAGAGTTATGAATGTTAAAGAAGTGAGTGAAGTATGTAAGGACCGTGTATTATAGCGCTCGGTTCTCTCTGCCTACCCGCAAGGCGTGAAGTTATAGATAGATACTAAAGTACATTCATTAAGGCGCGTTCATACCGTCACGTATTGTCTTTCACCGGTTGTGAGCTGGTTCACTGTGTGCTCCTTGGCGAACGCAAAGTCATACTGCACTTTATTGTAGAATGGATGCACTATTAGTGTGAAGAAGAAAGTCGTTTGTTCATACATTCACACTGTGCACATAGTGCGACGGACTATTTGTTCACATAATACATGAACGAATCAAATCCGCTAGCGCTTTAGTCTAACACGCCAGTGCCGTTAAACTACATGTCCAATCAATGCCCCTCGCGACAACGCGCGAATGCGTTGCCGCTTTGGCGACTACGCATATACCAATAGTGTGAAGGAAAATTTAATATTTGTAGTGAAGCGGTAACGCTCGGTCACATGTAGTTGACGACAATACGTGTGGTGTAAATGCGGCTTCATAAAGTCGGTGTATATTTACTGAGTTACTTTCTTGTACGTTTGCCTACATTGAAATATGATTACGCCTTTACTAGGTTGTTATTCTGCGAAGCTATGTGGACACGCGGCGGACGGAGCACGCGGGGCGGGGTGCAAGCTCTGCTAACGCAATATACCTCGTTGCTATCGGAACACGTGCAGACAACACTGTTGGCGTTCTCCCGAGCTGTCCATAGAGCTGATAATACACAACTTGTGCCGCTGTGTGATTTGATTGCGGCCGATGTTGTTGGTAAGTTACCCAATTATGTGTTTGGTTTTAATGCTATATTCGGTGGGCAATCAGGCACAAGCAGACGTAAATCGTTAACTGTTGGTGTATTCGCTTGTAAGCTGAGTATTATTTAACCGTGCCTGCTCTAATTGATGCCTCGTTGCAATAAGTCCTCGTTGTTGGCCAGTGTGGTTAGTCTAGTCTCAGTCACCCAAGTCCAGGCAGTATGTCTGTTTGTTAGAACGTGAATCCCGAAGACCGATGTCGACGCCTGTCTCGCTGCGCCACGTGGATGTGTTTACTGCTTCATGATTGCAGTGATTGCTGCTTTGATACGCTGATATGTTCGCAAACCTATCTCGAGGGTTATTCTTCTTCTTGGCATTATCCTGTTTTGGATTAAGATTGGCGGGGTCTACTAAGTCTAAGGATTTGGCGAAGACACTGGTTTTTACATGCAGCGACTGCCGTCAGACCTCCACAACCCAGATGGAAAACCAGGTCTTTATTAGGTTAGGTCAACACGTCTTTCGAAATAGATATTTTGGACGTGTGGGTTTCCTCACAATGTTGTCCTTTAACACCGTATTGATAAATATGTACATAAACACGAATTTAGTAGTACTAGACCCCGCCAGGATTGGAACCGGGGACCATTTGATTAATAGGCCGGTTCCTTATCTCAGCTCAGATCCCCAGGATTATTATCGTATCGATATTCGCAAACACACTCCAGAAAAGTCCAAGCGAAGGCCCCCATCAAACAAATTGCTTTTGCGTGTCCGTCACTTACCCACTGCAATATTTCATTGTGTATTGCCACGGCATTAGATTCATTTTATTGTTGTGTACATTTTACAATACAAGGAATATCACTGTTGTTGACGCAGTAACAACTTATTACTTGTCTCTATAACATTTCTGTTTACCATTATTACCTCCAATCTGAATACAAAAGTCGACGCCGCCTATCGCGATCACTGTCCTATTATCACATTTTTAATACCGATGAGGAGCAATTACTGTAGCTTATGAACGATTGCAACGCCAGAACGTCAGTCACTGCGACGCTGTAATATTTTTTCTACTAGTCGTTACTACGTAGGGCACACTGACCGTTTGCTTGATTCATAAATAAAACTAGTTGAAAACAAAATGTATGTATAGTGTACTGTTTTTCAAAACTCTATTTGGCATTTCAATTAATCACAATCTCGCAAAAACCGTTATTTCAATTTCGGAAAAATAGAGAAAACATGGGGTATGAGGTCCGAACTATGTGCAGAATGGGCCACAAACTCTATTTTATCGAATGCTAAAACAAATTAAAAAAAAAACATTTTTATGCAACGCAATGGCAAATATGACACAGTAAATATGCTGTCTGATGTTACTCCATGACTATAACTGCAGCTAGCAGCACAAAGCGTGTTTTCATAACCTCATTGGAATCATCCTAGTGTGAACAATCTTATTAAACAACATTCATTATGCACCGAAAACATTTGTCGCCCCAGCTATCTAACCTCGTGCTGTAGTTCCTAGGGTAAACTTCGGCAGGAAATTCATTCAACAACCTAAGAGTTTTGGTAGAAAACTTCTTTAGAACCACACTTTACGCAACTATTGCGGTCCCAGTGTGTGAGGATGAATTCCCAGCCGTCGGCAAGTGGTGCGATTATAAAACGTGGCTCTTGGCATCATATCAACTAGACCTATTTATACATCGAACAACTATTACCCAGTAAGTTGTTCGATATGATGTGCAGACAGTGTTATTAATCTGGGATATAAATTTTCAAAGTATACGCTTGTTCAACAATTTCTTTATTTTTAGGTCGCGTTGTAAGCGAGCTAGGTGCGTGGGTCAATGCATGTTCTGCACGAACTCCAATGGCGCTAGCTGACTCGGCAAATTCGCTAGTGAAGATAGCTCGGGCATGCGACGAAGCTGCAAAAGGTTTACCTTCAGCAGCGAAACTGGATGCGGATCTATTGGGCTGGCCAGGACTAGTTGGCAAGAGGCAGCAAACGAATAGCAGTATTATACGAAAGTAAGTTTTTTTTATATAGGAGCCGAGGAAGATCAAGACTTGATCAAATTGGTCGTGTTTTATCTGTAGGTGATGTCAGGAGCCCTAGGAACAGGCGAGCGTGCATAAAAAGAGTTATGAATGTTATAGAAGCGAGTGAAGTGTGTTAAGGTGCTCCCACACCAATGTTATAAAACGTTATTTAACATGTAGTAACATTCGGTATGGGACCAGAAAATAAAATGTTTTAAAACGTTAGCTAACATTCATTAACATTCAAAGTACAAATGGTGACATATTGTACACAGTTACAAATTGTTACAAAACAGTTGTTAACTTTTATCAACAAAACTTTATGTAACATTTTTGCACAAAACGTGACAAAACTGTTTGGAACATTTATAAACTTCGGTGTGGGAGCCCCTTTAAGGACCTCGTCATGAGGGTGCTCGATTCTCTCCGCCCTCTACTAGACAAGGGACCTGGCGTGAAGATATTTGTACATACATATACAAGTTTATTTTATAAACTCTGTTCGCAATCAATTATGCGATCCGTTTGATTAATGCCAATCATTTGAATTTATCCGAAAAATTTGTTATTCTATTTATATTAAAATATTATCTAAAGGAAAATGGCAGTTTGGGCCCGAAAGCCGGAACTTTATATTCGCCTGGAGAGTATTCGCGCCCACCAGCCGTTACAGCTTCACCTTGAATTTTTTATAGCTATCAGTATATTTGCTAACTTGGTGATACTACCGCCGCCACCTCAATCAACCTATGCAATTATGTTCTATGTTTTCCGAAGGTACATTATAACCACCAACGAATAGATGCTCTTAAATCTATTATTTATATCTAATAATATTTTAAATTATTTTCAGATGCGATGTCCAAAACCACATAACAGAAGGAGGTTCTTGGATTATTGTAGGGGGATTTGTATTCGACGTGGAAAAATTCGACTGTGATAGTGCGAGTACGTTGGAACTCGTACGGAAAATGAAGGGGCAAGATGCAACCGCTGCCCTCAGCGTTGAGCCGCACGCGGCGTACCTATCGCGTATCACTGAGAAATGTGTCGGAATGTATGCAAAGAATATTTATACACATAAGTGCAGTGTAAGTTTTTAACAAATATGTTTATATACTCTATATATATTTTTTATTTGGTTTTAAATCAAAGAATAGTTAGTTATAGAACAAACGGAAGCACTTAAATCTCGTACGAATACCCATACCCATTACGAGGTTCATTTGAAAAGTTCTTAGCCGAACATGGTTAAAGTCATTGGTTTTTTTACCTTCATTTTGTAGTTACATTATTTAGCAACAAGTATGCACAATTTAGTTTATTCACAGTAACTCATTGTTCGTTTACACGTGATACCGTAAGTCAAGTCAGAGCTATTTTTGAAAATGGATAAAATTGAACATCGTGCAGTGATAAAATACCTGAATTTGAAAGGTTTAACTCCAAAAGCTATACATGAAGACATGTCTGCTACTTTGGGTAAGTCCGCTCCTTCGTATGCGACTGTTAAAAACTGGGTGGCAGAGTTCAAACGTGGTCGTGAGACCATTCAAGATGAGCCCCGTAGTGGCCGGCCTTCGACTGCTTCCACTGATCAAAACAAAGAAAAAATCTGTGATTTAATTTTATCTGATCGAAGATTGACTGTCGAGGAGATAGCTAAGACTGTAGGCATCTCATCTGAGCGAACACATCGTATAATTACTACTGAACTTGGATTCTCTAAGGTGTCTGCGCGGTGGGTACCGCGACTGCTTTCAGTGGAACAAAAACGCAACCGACTCACAACTTCTCGCGACTGTTTAGAGTTATATGAAGCTGACCCAATAGAATTTGTTGAAAGATTTATAACCATGGATGAAACCTGGGTTCACCACAATACACCCGAGACAAAAGAACAGTCGAAACAATGGAAAAGAGCAGGATCACCCACCCCAAAGAAGGCAAAGGTGGTTTTATCGGCGGGCAAAGTCATGGCATCCGTTTTTGGGATGCAAAGGGTATAATTCTCGTGGACTATTTAAAAAGGGTGAAACAATAAACTCCGATTACTATTGCAACCTGTTGCGTCGTTTGAGAGAAGAAATCAAAGAAAAACGTCCAAGTTTATTGAGAAGAAAAGTCTTGTTTCATCAGGACAATGCGCGCGTTCACACCTCTGTGCAATCCATGGCAGAAATCCATTAATGTGGCTTCGAATTGTTACCTCATCCCCCATATTCACCGGATTTAGCACCGTCCGACTTTTATCTGTTCCCGAAGCTGAAAAAATTTTTAGGTGGTAAACATTTTTTTACAAATGAAGAGGTCATAGCCGCCGTGGACGCTTATTTTGAGGAGTTAGACGAAGATTTTTTTAAAACGGGTATCGAAGCCTTACCGGGTCGATGGAAAAAGTGTTTTGAGCTCGGAGGAGAGTATGTTGAAAAATAAAAATAAACTCAAAATCGTGTGGTTTCATTAAGTATGTTAGGCTAAGAACTTTTCAAATAACCCTCGTATATTACTTACATCGGATATATGAGCGCGCTGTTCTGAAAGTTTTTAACCATAACCAAACTGTACATCAAAAATGAATGAGTCCTTTTTCCTTATGGAAGTGATTTTATTATACGTATACGTACATTTGTAAATAGTTGTTAATATAAGATGGAAATTTTAGATCCTATATCTTAATAATTGATAAATCTCTTCTAGCGTTATACGGTTTTCTAATCCATAAAAACTCGCGACGGTGTCCTCTGCCTATTAAGCCTAAATATTTGGCGAAAATACTGCTTTAGACATGGAGTGACTACTACTCAACCTTTTTTGTTTCATCAAATTGTAATTGGTAAATCAAATCATTTTAATTGCAAAGAATAGGATGAAAAGATCTTAGACAATAGATATAGATACACTGTTCACTGTTCTATTCTAAAATATATTAACATGCAAATGTTGAGTCAAGAAATTCTTTGACTTTGAATTCTTGAATACCAAGTTATTAACAATTGTCTCAATTTTTTTCGATATAAGCCTCGTAGAACCCTTCTTGAAAGTTTCTGATATTCTGTTATAAATCCTAAGGCACATGTTGAAACAACTTTTACTAAATAAAGATATTTTAGGACAAAAATCAATTACGAGTCTAATAGGACCTCTGGTATTATATATATATTTCTGGAATATACTTCACTGGCCGTTTTAAAAAGATCCTCATATTTTTGTGCCGCTTTACAAATAAAAAAAAAACAGGCACAGTTAGTATTCCTAATTTGCGCAACAGAGGCTTGCATGTATCATATGGTCCTTTACAACAAAACTCTTCTACATTAATAGCTCTTATATATTTTTTCTGGGCTATAAAAACTCTTTTAACCTCTGTGCTGTTCCCATATAAGAGTAGACCATATAGGATATTTGAGGCAACATAACCATAATAAGCACTTAATGTAACGTTTAGTGAGGTTATTTTTGTTAGTGATCGTAGAACATACACAAATTTATTTATTTTATTGCATACTTTACTGACATGAGTAGTGAAATTTAAGTTATCATTATAATATACCCGCAAATGGTATATTATTAGAACTATCTGTAGTATATTGTATTGTATTAAGTTTGATATGTTCACGTCCATTGATATTAAATTGTATGAGTGAGTGAGTTTTAATGTAGAGCAAGAATAATAGAGGACCCAATACACTTCCTTGTGGGGCACCAAATTTGTTCAATTTATAATAGGAGCGATGGGTTGTTAACACCTTGTTATCACTTAAGCGACCAATTTTGACACATTGATTCTATTTGATGTCTATTTTTCAGATATGTTTTAAACCAAGAGAGAGCATTTCTCGTATACCGTATCTTTTTAGTTTGTCTAGTAAGACACCGTGAACTACAAAAATCGAACGACTTGACATGTCGAAGAAAAATACAATAGTTAGTTGCCCTGTATCGAGGCCACGAATAACTTCGTAAAGTAGATTGCAACATGCAAATGTAGTGGATTTTCTTTTCTGGAAACCATTTTCTCTGGTTTTATTGTATTGAACCTCAGATAAAAGATTCTGAAAAATGGTAAGGCAAGGTCTTGTCGCGTGCTCCACACAGTCCTGACCTGACTCTGACTGTATATTTAGTGCCCAAAAATATTTAAAAATAAAATATTCGTTGGTACAAGTTTGAGCAGTGATAGCCTAGTGGATAAAAAATCGGCCTAGTGACCAACTCGATGTACCACTAAATTCGAGCTTTCGGATTTATGTACATATTTGTAAATAATAATATGTATAATACTTAGCATCAGTGATGAAATTGGTGTAATATAAAATGTAATACTTAGTATAATAATACTCCATTCACTGATATGCTGCACATTTTCATATATATGTATATATATATCTATATATATATACATATATATATATATAGATATATATATATATATATTATTTGCTTTATTTTTTTCGATATTAATTTCATTTATTGGTCGAAGAAATAATTCAGCAGTGTTAACTTGAGTAGAGAAATTACTTATATATAAAAATGTACATCATGATAAAAATCATCAATGAGTATATTTCATCCATACAGGAAAGCCCGTCCAGTCTTCGAGCATACCACATACTGTCATCATGCGCGTTCCACTTGGCAGTGGGTATAAGTCAGTGCGGTATTAGACTAGCGAGATCACTGCCCGTCCAACAGGCCGAACGTGACGCTGCATCGTATGCCTCCGCTGTCTTCTTGAGAGGTGGTCTACAGGTAAGTCAAAGCGAATAGATTGATTAATCATAAATTATTTTTACACATTCTGTACTTAAACACGGTATAAATATTTTATCTTTTAGAACAATTGTTTCGAAATCCAAAAATGAGTCCTCTGCCCTTCTTTGCTGTTGTTGGCAAAACTTCAAACAGAAAAATCCATTGGGCAGATTGTCCTTTGGTTTCGGGTTCGTAACAATATATGTAGTAGCATTGTTTTGATAGTTATGACTTAATTTATTTTTTGTTAGGTGTCACAGCTAACAAATCTTTTCGAAGAGGAGAAAGCCGAAGCCCGCAGCGGATCATCAACGGGAGGCAACAGTCCAGCCAGCGAGGCTCCTCCAACTAGAAACACTCGTATTACACAACGAGTCAACGTGGCTACTTCTCCAGCTCGGGCTGAAGCCCTTCTCATCGCTCTCGCTGAACCTAAATTGCACGTGAGTATCAAAATGATTTTGCATGGCCATATTTTTTATATTACGATGCGAGGAAGTATAGATGCCTTTACATTATTATAATTATAAATATGAAAGTAGCTTTTTTATTCAAAGTTGAGAGGCAAACAATTATACAACTCACCTGCTGTGAAGAGATAACCGTAGCTGATGAACGTTGGCAAGGCAAGGAATATTACGCGCGCGGAGGCGACAATGCATGAGTTATATTCCTTATGTCGCTCGCGCATTGTCGCCTCCACTTCTAATACAGCAACTAACTTACAAGAATCCAACAGCCCTCTAGGAGTTGTAATTACTACATTTAATAAAAATTGCAAAATTGGAACCGCAAACGAGAGGCTAGAATCCTGCATACTTTTATGATTCGAGTATACAATTCCTTTGCTGCTGGTATTACACACATTTTTTTTTATTACATATATTATGAATATTTTTGTATAAAACACTAATTAACAAATTGGTCATGGACGGCTAAGTCTCACTGGTAATTAGTATAAATTGATTTCTTAAGCCCGTCATTTTTATACTGTCTTATAAAAGTTGAAAATATACTAACCAAAACATTGAATTAGTGGCGTTAACGAAATAAAATAAAAAAAAGAAAGTTTAACTACGTTAACTTATGTATATACATTATCTTAACAAACGCAAAAATACATTTATGTTTCATCTTTTCTTATCTATGGTGTTCATAACACATAAGAAAGAAATGTGTTTATTGTAAATATATTAAATTAATGTATTGAACTCGGCAATTATATAGCACAGATATGCTAATTTTTCGGGTCATAATTTGATGATCGAAGATCAACGCAAAAACCGATATACATCCATCGTTTATCTATTTCATATAACATTTGTAAAATACTGTAAAAACTAATTCGAACGGATAATTAATTTAGTAAAATATACACATATGCATTTCATTTCTCAATACGCCGTTTACAATAAAATAAAAATATACGGTGACATGGTTTGCAATCAAGGTAAAGAAAGCTATTAAACCCGTGGACGTTATGAAGGCTATACGGTCCGGTAATGAAGACGATACTGTCAAACATTTAATTACCAGTTATTATTTTTGAAGATATCCGATATGTTCCACATCTATCTATCTATCTATAACTTCAAGCCAAATCCCTTGCGGGGTATGCAGAGAGAACCGAGCGCCACATGACTCGATCCTTACAAATCTCACTCGTTTCTAAGGCTCCTGACATCATCTTCTGATAAAACACAACAATTTGGTCATGGCAGGTATGTTCCACATTTATTTTAATATTAAATTTAACCCTTAGAGGGTTAGGAATGCGGTTCACGTGAAAAAAGAGTTTACTTTTTATCAGTCGATTTATTTTTTTCGTACGAACAAGTTAATAGAGTGAGTAAAAGAAGAAATGAAGGTAATCAAGAATCGTTGTCTTCGTTTCGGTTAAGATATTTTTTTTTTCAGGACCCACTAGCACTACATCTATGGTGGGCATGTGAGAGACGTGAAGGTTGTGCCCCACACTTTCCACCAGAGCATCCGTTAGAAGAACTAAGACGGGCTATGTTAGCCGCATTATTATTTCACGCTGGACTGAAAGAGCATGCACTAGCAACTGCCACTGCAGGTATATTTCTTTTTAACAATTAAGATTTTTATCACAACGATGACCTTTTTGAGTTATCTAATATAATTGTAATCAGAACCGCATCAAGTGACAAAACCTCTTATGTGGTTTTAAAAAAAAGCATGCTACTATGTACATTAGGATTACAAATATGTAATCCTCCCAAATTCAATACACAGCACGTAATAACCAATCATGAACCAGTATGCCATGTATGCGCGCGTTTTCTATAAAAAACCGCGTGCGTACTTGGCTATTGGTTTCTCATTACATTCTTCTTTAGGAATCTGTACAAAAATGGTGTTAACGGAACTTTACTAAGCCCACACCGTTCATATGTCCGTCCTACTCACAAAGGAAATAACCGAATGGAGATTTGATAGAATGATTTGCCTTTAAAACTCAACTAACGCTCCGTGTCGGTGTGTGAAGTAGGAGCTCTAGTTGGCTAGTTCAAGTATCAATGTCGTGTCACTTTATCATGTTGGTTAAAGCATTGTGAATATTGGAACGTAAGCTCGAATCGGTGAGATATGTACGCCCTGAAACACGTAGTAAAGTGTGCTTTTATGTGCATCAGAATTAAACCAAGTCTTATAGTTTAATCAGTGTTTAAAAAAAAAATCATTATTTTGTAGAAATGGAAAAGGGAGAAGTGAAATTGTCGCCTGCAATGTCGGAAATAGTAAAAGCTGTTCAACAAAGCAAATGGACGCTAATGAGGGCAAGACAACAGTTATCTCGAGGATATAAAGAGGTAAGAAAGAAAGTTATGTATTTTTATTATTACGCTCGGCACCTAAACAACCTCTGGATAAAGTTAAAAAAATGTTACGTGTATATAAATGTTAAAAAATGTCTCGCTATTCATCGAAAGGTAACATTAACAATAGATAACACTATTTTACGTTTTAATACTAATGGCACCATTTTCATAACGCTATCATATTAGCTATTACGCATAATGTATCGCTTCTGTATTGTACCATCGTGGTAGAATGAATACAGTAGTGATAAATTAATGTTTGTATGTATATCTTCACGCCAGGTCCCTTCCGGGTTAGGCAGAGAGAACCGAGCGCCATAAGACGCGGTCCTTACATACTTCACTCGCTTCTGTAACTTTCATAGCTCTTTTCATGCATGCTCGCCGGTTCCTGGGGCTCCTGACATCACCTTCTGATGAAACACGACCAATTTGGTCATGGTAGGTTAGTCTCGGTCTTCCTCGGCTCCTACATCCTTCCACTTTTGCATTGTACATATCCGAACCAACGGAGCATGCCTTTTCTTATCTTAACACCGATACTCTCTTTCAGGCCAACTCTTTCTCTCTCGTCGTCATTACGAACGCGGTCAGCAAGCGATATGCCACAAATTTTGCGCAATGCTCTCATCTCGACCGCATTTATTCTACTTTCATGCTCTCTCTGCCATACCCAGCTCTCACTTCCATAAGTTAGCGTTAGGATTAGCACCGCGTTGTGTATAGCGAGCTGTGCCTTCTGAATTAGATTTCGGCTGCCTAGAAGTTTACCCAACGCTCCATTCACCCTATTCCCCGGCACTCACTCGTCTCTCCACATCAGCGGTGTACCTTCCATTGCTGCTAAAAGCACTTCCAAGATATACAATCTCATTCACTTGCTCCAACACTACATCATCAACCATAATCCTAGTATTCGTTCTGGTTGTCTCTCTTTCAGATACCATTATCATGGTTTTCTGCGCATTCAATTGTAAGCCTTTCTTCATACAATCATTTCTTTTTGTAACTAGTGTTGTTTCATTGTTGTAACTAGTGTTTGCAGTTCGGATGGTGATTCTGCTATTAATACCGCGTCGTCTGCATAAAAAGGGGGATACCTATGTTCAGCAGTGGACATTCTACGGCTGAAATGATGATGATGATGATATTGTCATGAATTAATACCAAAAGCAGCCATCTTGTTATTACCATCTTGTTTCCTGTATACTAGAATCACGCAAAGTGACCTGTTTTTGATAGAAAGAAGAATTGAGAAGTCTACAAATTTATTCATATAAATCTATTTGTGTTGTCTGCTTTTGCCACTAATTACCAGGCAGAACTAAGCGACGGGCTGCACTCACCTATTACTGTTAAAAGACGTATAGCAACGCGAACGCGTCTAAATCCAAATGAGCAGTAATGTTCTCAAAAGGTAGCATGTTCGGCTATCCCTTGTCTAATTAACAGATTAAGTAAAATAAACATCTTTCTTCTTAACGTATAAAATATTTTATTAACTTCTTAACTTCACGCCAAATCCCTTGTGGGGTATTTATTTATAATATTATAATTAGTTTATTTCCTTATGGTAGTACATAAATATTTTACTTCAGCCATATTGGTAATCAGTGCTGCCCTCTGTAGTTGATTAAGAATGTTAAAACTTCATGATCTTTTAAGAAACTGAATATCTCTTTATTTGCTTTTGTTTTATGTAGGTATGTGCGGCTCCTCTAGAACGTGCTAGATTTCTTTTACATGAAGTTAGGGCTGCGGTATCTCCGGCGGTATCAGCTCTGCGAAAGCGCCCACCCTCGCGGCGGTCGCCAACCGCAAAGAGAATCTTCCAGAAAGTCATGCGAGTTGCTAAAACTCCTAGCTTTAACAAATGGTAAATTGTTGTTACAATATTGATTTTGCCAATGGATATCTATCACCTTTATATACCATATTGTATAATTTTTATGACGTTGACTTAATATAAGTAATATTTAACAAGTTAAAATATATCTCAATTTTAGCTTTGAAACCACGAAAGACTTAAGAAACAGGCAAAATAGCTTAAGCAAGAGCATGCTTAAAGCTACGGGTAGTTTGTTACAAGGTGACGCCTTATTGATAAAGTCCTCCATAGCAAACGCATCAAATAAAACACCCGATGATATTCCCCCGAGTATAGTAGTCGAACGCCCTAGAGGTCACCAAAACATTGAGGGCGCTGGCGATGCAAAAGAGATAGCAAACCAACAAACTAAATTAAAACTCAAAATTAAGGACAAACTTCTCGAGGTTCTAGAGAAAGATATGAAAAATGCATCTAATTTCGTCGATATGCGAAACGAATGCCGCAACGATTTCAAAGTATCTCAGAAAGAGGATATATTACTAGACAAAGAATATGATGACAAAACTCCTACAAACGAGGTGTCAATTAGTTCTATAAATGATGTCACCGATAATTCAATTCTGAAAGAATCGATGGAGAGCGAGATACAAGTGATGTTACTCGCCGATGATCTCAAAAATGATCTCATAAACGCTGATGAGGAGAAGGATGACGACAATTCTGAAAGAAACAAATTTGTTAATGCTTGGGTTTCGAGATTGGCTTGCGAAGAGAAAGGTATATGTTATATTTTCAATTGCTTTACAGTCCAGCACTTGAGCGTCGTTCACGTGATATGGTGTTTTAATGATTGAATCCACACGTTGTGTCACCTTATAAAAGATAATGGTATGTGTGGCCTAAATTTTTTTAGTGATTAATCAATCTAGTTATTTTTGATTAAAGATAAAAGTGTGATTTTTAACAGCATCATATTTAATTAAAGAAATAGGATCTTAAACTTCAATTGAATGAACTTTTTACCGAATATAAACTAACAAGCTAAAACACGTATCACGTGTAACCGATTGCTTGAATGCGCGTCAAGTTTAAACTTAATTTTTGAATTTCATTTGTACTTATGTAAGTTTTCTTGTATAAAGACTTGCACTGGCTTCTCGAAGAAGCGACGCCAGAGCAGCAAAGTTTGACAACATCTGTCATTGATTTCGTCATGACAGAAGGACCCTGTGATATTGATATTCTCAGACGAGCGATGTATTGTCAGGTAATTACAGACTTCACTACATGATTGTTGTAAACTTAATAACAATCTAATTGTACACGCTTTATGATTTAATTTTAGGTACAAAGAGCAGAGATGAGAAGGAACGGATATAATATGATAAATGCTATTTTATATTCGTCTCAAACTATGTCAGAAAGTGTTAAGTACGCGGCCTTAGCAGGATTATTAGGGGCGTCAATGGCCGATTCAGTTCCTCACACACCTGTGAAGCCGACGATTTCTATGACACCACCTTTGACTGGCATTGAATCTGTGATACCCTACTCTAAATATATGGTGCTTCTAGAAAGGTCTAAGTTAATAGATTTTGTATTGATAGAATTGAAAGCGAGGGTTTTAGAAGGAGAACATAGTCAACCTCTACCTTTGAAAATGAGTGCTAATTATGGTGCGCATGCGTTGTTGAACCGGCCGTCGAGAGCGAGGTGTGTTTATTGTCATATTTATTATAGCTATATAAAAACCAATGATTGGTGTAATTTTTACAAATATTTGGAATATTCTAAATATTAAAAATACGGTACGGTAACCACTTCACATCATATGGGCCGTATGCTTGTACGCTTCCCGACTTAGAATACAAAAAAAAAACATTCCGCCTACGAGTGACGTCCACTCACAAGAAGTCATGGCCCTTGGTTTATCAGTTGAGCGCTCTTCCAATTGAGTGCTACCAGAAAGATGTAATGACATCTTTTTTAAATTCTGTTTACCGCTGTAAAGCCGTAGTATGGTGCCAACAAATTTATCACAAATATCTATCAACACATTGGTGCTGAATCTGGTATTTTTCATAACACAGAACCAACTAGATATTATTTTACTTATATCATTTTATATAATAAATTTGTATTTGTTTTAGGTTCTTGATAACATTGTTATCTTTGCTTATTGAAGGATGTCAAGGGCCAGAGTTAGAACAACTTATTAATTGCGGAGCTCTTAGCTCTTGTCTAACATTACTGAAACAAATAGGTGGCGACACATCGCAACACGCTTCTCTTATTTGCCACGGGATAAGAAGTAATAAATGTAAGAATTTATTTGTATTTTTATTTTAAATGTTATGATTGCGTAATAAAATTCATAATGACTTTGTTTTTAGGTGATTCTTTAATTATCTATGAGGATGAACGACTGGGTGCTCGTGCCCGAGGTGCCTCCCTTTCGGGCCCTGAACTGGCGTCTCTAATGAAGATTGGTACTCGAGTGGTTAGAGGAAAAGATTGGAAATGGGGTGATCAGGTTAGTTTAATTTAAAAGATATACTGTAAAAACTAAAGCAACGCGACATTATTAATAAGAAACATTACCGATTCCTATTCACGTAGTTACCCACTTTCTCTTTCGTTGTCATTTATCGGTTTCACTGTCTTATTTAAAATGGTGTTATATTCATAACTGCTTAGTTTATTATTCAGTCTTCATTAAACATTAATCAGTTTTTTTTATCTTTTTTTAATCAAATCTTTACCAAATCTTCATTAACCTTCACAGAACACCTTTTACATTCAAATTCACAGTGAATATAATAAAAAACATTCTGCTTTTTAAAGCCGGTTAAAAAACTGTATATATATATTTTATACTACGTCGGAAGGCATGCAAGCATACGGCCCACCTGATGTAAAGCGGGTACCGTAGCCTATTAACGTTTGCGATATATTAAGTATCTTTCGGGCGATGCCTCCTCTACTGCTTACACAGCAACTCCTTGGGAGCTTACTGGTGACCTCACTCATTCGCAGGAACACAACAACCCTCAAGGGAGTTATTATTTTGGCTGCGGTTTTCTGTGAGGTGAAGGTACTTCCCCAGGCGGGCTGCTTTGATGCGCCCTACCTCACTTATTATCTCATAATTATTTATTTATTATATTGTACTAAGTAAATAATGATCCAAATCTCATGTGGAGTAGGTTTAGGTTTGGGTTACCGAGTAACTAAACGCTATTTTTATTTGCGTCAGTGTTTAGGATGGATTTTAGAGCCGAAAAGAAATATTATTTTTATTTCTAGGATGTAGTGCCGGGCGGTGAAGGTCGTGTGATTGGTGAACTAGGTGAAGATGGTTGGGTCCGTGTAGCGTGGGATGCCGGCGGGACAAACTCGTATCGTATGGGGAAGGAGGGCAAGTACGATTTAAAACTTGCACGATCACCGTCGCCGCCGCCATCCGTGGACGAGACCGTACAAGGAACAAGTAAGATGAACAAATAATTATTTTGTGTACAGTCGCGTTATTCATGGTGTAGGCCTCATTTAGCTCTTGTTATTTCTTTCTATATAAAAATCAAATTGCTGTTCGCCAATATGTTTTCACCTCATTTCCTGGGCTCTCATGCAGGGGAAGGTAGCACAGTAAATAGGTTCGTGAATTTAATTAGCGCGTTTTTCTCTTGTGCTTTCACACAGTAGAAACACTACTTTGTCTGTATCGTTTTATGTATGTCAACTTTTATGGCCTCTCATTATTTTCTGTCATCGCTTCGTATTGCGGCAACTGCATATATATTATAGTCTGATTTGTTCAGTTGTTGTTGTTTGATGAAATCTCTCTGTATTTCTTGGAATTAAGAAAGGCTCAAAATTGCAATGGAGCTTCCACATAAATAAACTGGCCAGTAAGCTCAGCTCTGCCGCATGTGCCGTTAGGAGAATTAGACAATTGACGGATGTGGCTACTGCTCGCTTAGTCTATTTGAGTTACTTTCACAGCATTATGTCATGTGGTATACTATTGTGGGAAAGAGCGGCTGATATTGAAACTATTTTTATATTACAAAAGAGAGCCATCCGCTCTATTTATAACATGGGGTCCAGGGAATCACTTAGATAACTATTCAAAGAAATAAATGTCCTCACGGTTACCTCTTAGTACATTTATGAGAACATAATGTATGCTCGTAAAAATATAAAGTCGTTTTCAAAATTTAGTGAAAATCTTAGGAGCAGGAATTGATTGCGTATGCTAGTACATCGGCTTGCTGAAACGAGTAGACCTTTTGTTGTAAATTATATTCGATTCTATAATAAATTGCCTGAAACAGTTCTGTCCTTACCTGACAAGGTGTTCAAAAGGCACATCATAAATACTCTATGTAAGAAGAGTTATTCGATGAATATCTGGCTGACAGAGATGTCTGGATATGATTCAGCACATATGTTAATATACCTGTACAACTTGTCACCATTATACACTGTCATAAATTTATTGTAATATACATTGACAATTTGAAAAAAGACCTATATTGGCAACTTTCTTTTGACATTCGCCAATGGTCATTTGAAATGCTGGTAGATTAAAATAGAGAAATCAAAAGTTTGAAAAATTAATTGCCCGTGAGGGTCTAAAGGCATATAAAGATGTTTTATCTTATCTTTTATCTCAATCAATCTTTTTCCATAGCCGTAGATAACACGATCGAATGGTGGCCGGTGAGTGAAGTACGAGCGGCGTGCACGAATGCAATACGCGCCATGTGCGGTGCATGCGGCGGCTCTACCGCGGCCCACTCTGTTGTTGGAAGCCACACTGGCGCAGTAGCGAGGAGAAATGTAGCCGCGCTGCAGAGACGGTTGCTCACTCTCGCGCATGCGCACGCGACGCCTCCCCCCACAGCCTTCGCTGCGCATTATCATACGGCGTTGGCTTTGCTTAGAGGTATAGTCTGTTGTATTGTTGTTATATGTTGTACTGTTGTTGTTAACTTTATTGTACAAGATGGAACATTGCAATATGTAAATGCACGATTTGGCAAATCATTTGACCAATGCAGATCCATTGCTCCTAATTAGGATATCTGTATTGATGTTAAATTACTCCAAAGCCAAATACATAATAAGAGGCACATCTTTTCTATTAGTACATAATTCCTCTGTTTAATTTAGAGTATTATTTTATTTAACGTTACGACGGAACCAAATATACAACTCACCTGATCTGTAGTGCTTGTTGTATGGTATGAACGTATTCCTTGGAGAAGCGCTCTAGTATTGTTATATAGCTGCGAACACAGCAACTCCTCATGTCCTTACTAGTAACCTCACTCACACTCACTCACTTTTAATAACAACCCTCCAACGAATAGTTATTTGGCTGTGATCTTCTGTATGGTGGAGGTACTACCCTGGGCGACTTCGATGAGCCATAATTCTCTTGGATTATAGCCTTTAGAACCCGTTACCTTTTCCCATACATTTCGCTGTCATATATGACCACACGGGTTTCGAAGGGTTAAGAGTATAATTAATGGCGGTAGTTGACACTCTGAAACCGATTTTTACCTGAGATGACACCTCAGTCTTAATTGATTTATTATTCAAGACATATATATTTAATTTATTCAGGAACAATGTATCGCACCATGTTAGTATGTAAGTGAATTCTCAGTTGCCTCTCAAGGTTTATTTGTAAGGGGCGTTATACAACTTTACAGGTACACCAGCGATAATACCTATCAAGATTTTTTAAAACTACGATAACTAACACATCAATATACAAAAACTAATTCGGTTATGATTGTTTCAGCGAGTGCTCAAAGTCCAGAGATGCGGATATCTCTTTGCACTGATTCCTGGTTTGAACTCTGCTACAGTATTATTTCGACACAAGATAAACCAATCACCTTAGATTTGATATATCTGCAGGTGAGTTTTTATTAATTGATACAGACAATTTCAGCAATTCTGTTTTGTGTGCTTTCGTCGCCAATTCGTGTATATATAAGCGCCGACAGGCACCCACCCTCTACCGTTAGTAGTTGTAGTCAGCGCTGCCGTCTGTCACAGAAGGTGCCTGTCTTTGTACACCTTGTAAAACAGAAGATGCATGCAACTACTCCTGCCCTGACTGTTGCGGTCGTTTCGGCAACACGCGTAGCCTCTCCGAGGACCATTTTTGTCTCTATCTATCTATAACTTCTCGCCAAATCCCTTGCGGGTTATGCAGAGAGAACCGAGCGCCACTGACGCGATCCTTACATAACTCACTCGCTTCTTTAACATTCATTGCTCTTCTCATGCACGCTCGCAGTTTTCTAGGGCTCCTGACATCACCTACTGATAGAAAACGACCAATTTGGTCATGGTATGTAAATCTTGGCCTTCCTCGACTCCTACATACTTCTACTTTTGCATTGTATATCTGTTTCGTCATTCTTTCATCATGCATTCGTTCTACATGTCCGAACCAACGTAGCATACCTCTTCTTATTTTAACACCGACGCTCTCTTTCATACCAGCTCTGTTTCTAACATCATCATTGCGAATACGGTCTACAAGCGTTACGCCTCAAATTTTGCGCAGCGCTCGCATTTCGACGTTTTTTTCGCGTTTATCCTACTTTCATGCTCTCTCTGTCATACCCAGCTCTCGCTTCCATAA
Source organism: Pyralis farinalis (assembly GCA_947507595.1). Taxonomy (NCBI): domain Eukaryota; kingdom Metazoa; phylum Arthropoda; class Insecta; order Lepidoptera; family Pyralidae; genus Pyralis; species Pyralis farinalis. Next base: position 9,204,963 of record OX382261.1, on the reverse strand, counting down.
GTTAGCGTTGGGATTTAGCATCAGAGACAAAAATTGAAGGGTAATTTTTGTCTCTGATGTTGAAAATGTTGATCGTTTAAACAACATGCCACGAATGACAGATTAATCGTAATACCGTCCTTCATATAAAATGTAAGCGTAAATGAAAAGATATTAAATAGAGAAAGACAAAAACCACATCCATTGAAATTTGAATCCTCACCTAATATTATAAGTTTTGTTCCACTGAATATGTTGACCATGACTATGAATATATCGACCCTTTTTATTTGACAACGTTAAATTGATATTTGACAGTTCAAGGCTTGCTCTTTATATATGAATTTGGTAATCGGTCACCAAGACTAAATGTATCTATCGCTACTGACATACTTTAAGAGTTTCATTCTGATTCATATTAATCGAAATTAATTACGAGAATCACCCTACTGCATATAGAAGTTATAAAATATCCTCTGCTTGCCGTTTAGATTCAATCTCTATGGCTGTTGCGTCGAGTCCTCGTAGAACACTCTGGGTCCTTGGAGTGGCGGCGTACGGTCGGTGCCCAGTTACTGGCTCTCATAGGACGGCTGTGGCTTGAAACGCATGCAACCGACCCCGCTTTGAAGCCGAACCATCTTGCTATAACGCCTAATACCGACGAGGAGGAAGTTGGTAAGTTAATACTTAAGCTCTTATAAAAAGCTCGTCACTTTTATTAAAAAGTGACAAACTTTGTAGTCGAATCTTTAACAACTTTAACACCAAAGAGCTGTGGGTTCGGTTTCCACGCAATACCAATATTTGTGTGCCTGAACATAATCTGTTGTTTTTTAAGTTTGGGTGTTTTCTATAGAAAATATTCCCGAAAATATGGTGGCATTATATTAAAGTTTCTTAATGGATTTGTAATAGTTAGATACATATATTTGGTTACAAATTTTCATCTACAAAATAAATATTTTTTTCTCCTCTGACAACCCTAAGTCATATCGTAAACCAGACGCTACGCGAGCCGAATATACCTACGTACATACATATATACAAAATCTATGTTGATATGGAACAAACTGAAAGATGTAGGTAAATAACTATACCATTTGATAACACATTACGTAATTGCAAATAAAATAGCTAAGAGCAGATCACGCTTAACATTCGAAGTTTTATCGTATGTCTTATTACGTTCGGCTTACGAACGGTAAAAGGTCAAAGTGTTACGCTTAACGCGCAATTAACTGTACCTACCTGTGCCATGGATATTAAATTTAAACCAAATAAAAGTTTCGTACCTAATTTTAAATCCGATGTTCAAACGTTCCTGCAGTTTGGTGTGAAAATGATCCTCGGATAACGTATTTTCTTCCACAATTACATGAACAATCACATTACACTATTATCATTACATTGTTGCCACTTTAAAATTTACGATTATCTACAGTTATTACAGAACTAATGTAAAAATATGTGCGGGAAGCGACCGGCGTGGATTTTCGGTCTGTCTGCCGTGCGAATCATCTGAGTTGCACGCTACTCACCGCATCGAGGTAACACTGTCGCGATCGGCCAACGTCATGGCATCACCAGCGTATTTTAATATTTTCTTATTTTTGTTACCTCTATTAATAATATACTTAAACTCTGTAGTAAATTAACTAATAATGATATAATAATACGATATTATTTTAGTTAGTTTTAATGTGGAACTTGCAGCTAGATGATTGCAATAATATTTATTTATAGACAGCCTAGTAAACGCTAATTGGTTTATATCTTAGTAGATATACTCGTAAAATTCATTGGATCATGCATATTGTGCCATTCTTAATTCAGTAATGTTCAATAAAGCTTTTGATGTCCCTCATGGGAAATAGAAGCCGTGGATTTCTTGTCTTTGGTCCATACTTTTCAAGAGATGTTTATATTACCAACATAGGTCCTCTACCTACCAAGGTCACATATTTATAGTAGCCATGTACATGGGCGTGGCAGTCTGATAGATTTTGTTTTCTTTAAGGATAGACACTTCATAACCACGATTTTTATACAACGTCGGGAAGCATACAAGCCTATGGCTCACCTGATGTAAAATGGTTACTTAACTCTTCAGAAGCTTACTGGTAACCACGCTCGCAGGAACATGATAACCTTGCAGGAAGTTGGTATTTGACGGCAGTTTTCAGTGAGGTGAAGGTATTTTACCAGTTGGGCTGCTTTGATGAGCCCTACCTCTCTTAAAAACAGATATGTTCATGCACACAAATGTTTGTCCTGTGTGTGTGAACCCTCGATGTTAAACTATCTTTCCTAACCACTACCACCAAGCTCGTCAGATTTACTGAAGAGTCAGAGACATTTCTGACTTGAGACCCACGTAGCGGAATTCCGCCATGCGCGTTACGGCGCCAAGTATATAACAGGCCTCAAGGCGTCAAGAAATCTTGTTGGTGCTGTTATAAATCTTTATACCCATTTTTTTTGGCAGACAACAGATGGCGTGCACCTGCTACAGCTAGTTACACAGGCGCAACGTGTGCTGCAGTGGTTCAGCTAGTCCGCCAGCTGCATGCTGCACCTCAGTGGCATACACCCATCACTGCGTTACTGCTAGACAAGCTGCAACTAGCTGCCCAAATGGTACACAAATTATAAAAGCTGCATTAAATGAACATTGTCAATAGTGACATTAGTCGTTCGTACCATTTTGTATGTAATTTTCACACTTGTAACTGCAAAATCGCCTTCATTTTCTTCCTGAAAATATTTATATGGATAAGTTATATGGAAAAGGTTTTATAATTATACCGTCAGGCGTAAGAATATAAGGACAACTCTAAGGTACAAATATACTTCGAAGAGATACTTTGTTATCTTGGTAGAGTGCATTTTAGCTTAAATGAAAGCTGTGTATATATTTATTTGGTACCCAATTCGTTTTGATCACGTGAAATTAACGATGTGGGATGTTCATGAGATAAACAAAGCGAGAGCATGCTCTCGCTTTGTTTGTGCACCTCTGGGAACGAGGCTACGTTGTAGAAATATAAAAGTTGTATAAATAAAAAAGAATGTGTTCAATATCTTAGAGTAATATTGTGTTTCTGCCAATTGGAAAATTCACCAGTAAGTTAGTCTGTTAGCGTATAGTATGAGTCATGATAATGCTATATTCACAATTATTTAGCTATAAAAGTTGTCTCTAAATATATGTATATAATTTGTTCCATAGGTTACTAGCGATTGGCATTGGTGGCCTCATACCAGTCAAGATTTAACACAGACTATGAAACCGGCGCCACCTACACTCGATACATGCTTAATAGGTAAGTTTAATTGGCAGTTTTGTGGATTGTATGGATGTCGTAAAAAGTTTTGTTCATGAACTTGCTCTACCATATGGTTTGCCTCACCTGGTTCAATCTCTAACTTGAATAACAGATAGAGAGAACATGATTAGAAAATATAAGGTTGTAATAATATACAATTTAATTTGTTTTCATACTTCTCCAGTTTATACTGCTGAGTTGTTTAAAATATTGTTTCTATATTTCAAATTTTGAATGCAATAAGCATTCTAGATTCTCCCATATGCTTTATGCTTTGAAGTATCTCGACAGTTTTCTAAAAGTAACTGTTCGCTTAGTATCTCGTGAGTATCGTGGGTGAATCAAAACGGTACGTGAGTGAAATTATTAAAAGCGTGCCTAAGGCTTCTGCCGTGCATCTGTTACGCCGCTGTAGTGAGTCACATGGCGATCTCAATTCTCCATCTCTCACGACTGCTGGACCAATTGGCGAGCCTATTTACTCGTACATTCAAGGTCTACCCCCTTCACCACAATTCTACGTCATAAATATTTGTAATTTTAAATTTAATTATATTATTGTTATTTTTCAAGATTTTTTCCTTTTTATCCACTAGTACCTTACGCAGCAATTAAAAATATTTTTTTTTCTTACAGCGGGTGCTTTAGGCGTTGTAGGAGGTGTAGAATGGCGGATAAGGCTCGGCCAACGCGTGTCTGCGGGTTCACCACCGCGAAACGCCATCGTCACGCAATTATCGACAAGAGCAAAAATCACTTTGGTGCACGATGATAACTCTCTAACTAAGGTAAATCATATTTTAAATGTTCGAGCGCTTTTCTCTATTTAAGAATTAGATTTAGAATTTAAATAATAGATAAGTTTGTTATTGTTATTATTCTTACTTATCCAATTGATAACAATCGGATATATCCTATTTAGTTGAAAATTGGAGATATACATGTCTTATTCCCTGTATAAGTAAAATATGTGTCTTGATTGATTCGAAAAACTTGACACCCGATTGTATTGATCTCGTATTTTATTTCAAGCATAGAAGATATCCTTTCATTTAATTTCGCGAAAACTTTGTTTGCACATCAAACAAAGTTTTCGCGAAATTAAATGAAAGGAAATAATGATAGGAAAGGTATAAGGCAAAAATATAACAGTCTGACAAAATAATCGTAAAACATTAGAAACCTTAATATTTTAATAGCTTTTCTTATGCTACTCACACGAATATACCAGGGATGCATCTTTACGAAACAAATAGGTCGCTTTTAATTTAGTTACCAAAAGAGCGAGATGTGAATGAATACCTGAATAGGAGGTTGACCATTGCCCCAAATATATCTGCGTGAAAGCAATATACCTAATTGGGGTTATAAAGCAAAATATCTATATAGTTGAATGCTGTAAAAGGACCGAAGAAGTACATAAGCTAAACTACTAAACAAAGTAAAACGTATAACAAAAACGGTGGAGTGCGAATCGTACACAGGAATGTAAAAAAGAAATTTCGTAGTAGGAAACATAGCTTATATTTTTTATTTTTACTGTAACTGCAACTCGTCATATAAATCCTGCAGGATTTCGTGATACACTAAGATAATACATGTTGTTTGCGATTGTTTGCGAAGTTGATATCTACGCAAATGCTAAATTATATATAATATTATATATAATAAAAAAAGTATACAAAGTTTTTGTTTCAAGTATTATAATATGTAAATAAAAATCATTGTATCAACTTAGGACACTGTTTTATTCCATTAGAATTGGTAAACAATATCAAAAAAGATCTGTAATATTCTTATTCTGTTGAAATTTTTTGGTTTCACCAACTACTTTACAGTCAATATAGGTACTAGATTTTTATCTTGCTGCTTCTCAATCATCATCTATTTTAGACAAACTGCTTTATTGACAGCTCACATTTATCGGTATCTCGTTTAGGGCAAATAAATGTCTTCTTAATAAACCTTTTGTTCAGGTATAATGACATCATTGGCACCTCGCTTTTTTCTTAAATATATTAAGAGGGAAATAGATTACGTGATGGTATTTTAAATCCCTATTTTATACAACATCGCGAGCCAAACAAGCATACAGCCTACCTGATGTAAAATGATTATTTTTATTACTTCAGAAGCTTACTCTTTCGTTATATATTCACAAATACGCCGAATACAATGAGAGAACTCAATAAGTAATAAAATATATTATATTTAGAAAAAAAAGAACTATGATAATAATTATTAATATACCACTAATATATAATATAACATAGTGTTATTATTTTTTTAGACTGAACTAGGCGGAGTACAAACCGCAGAAAGCGACAGGTTGACTCAACCGCTAGGTGGCGGAGAAAGCGCTTTGCGTGTGTGTGCCGCTTTATTAGGCGCTGGCCCGCAAGTCTCTCCGATGCATCCTCACCATCTACCGGGTAAGTGCTGGACCCTTAACTATACGTCTTATTTTCGCTTTTTTAATTAAAGGATTCAGAGCCCTTTTGTTTAAATTTCCTGCCGCGTACTACTCATAATGCTCAACCGTATCCATTTTAGACACTGAATAAAATAAGCTTTAGGTCTTATAACCTGTAATAATAGCATGTAAGTAAAGATGGTATATAAATTAAAAAATATATTAACGATGATATACGAGGTTATGGATTATTTCATGAAATATATTGATAAAGATGAAAAATTCATTGGCCTATTTTGGGCCTAGCTGAGGCCTCTCTCACGGTCTATATTCCCTATTACTGACGCTAGAAAGATTGAAGGCTCGCAATTAAAACTTTCTGAGTGCAGACCGCTCTAAATATCAGAATGTGTCAAAAATGACAAAATTGTTAACATGTAATCTTTTTATCAAATTTGATAACAAGGCTTGTTGAATTGTCTTCGAGGACTAGTTTTGAATATAAATTATAACATTTCATACAAAGCTTAGATCATTTACTTTTTTTTCGTTTCAGCTGAAGTAGATGTATACGGACTTAGGAAACAACAAATTGAACTTTTAACATTATGCGCTGTTCGAGGACTGCTCACAACGCGGACGCGACTAAGGAAGGTTTTGATGCAACCCCCTGACAATGCAAGTAAGTTTATGGTTACTTTATTATACATACTCGAAATAAACATAAAAATGTGACTTTTATAAGAGACCTATATATTTTTATAAATAACTCAAATGGTAAGTTTAAGGAACCTTACTTTTCATAACTTTTCACCAAAATGAACGCATTGATGGAATTTATTTATGAGTTACGTATTTTGCGTGCGCCATTATCTTTAAAGTAAATTGAATCTTTATCAAGGATTTTTTTTAAATTCTCCTAATTTATAACAACGATTCCATTTAATTTCTTGTTTAAAAATTATAATCGTTTCGATATGGTATAGCTACGTTGAGACACTCCACCAGACCGGTGAATCTTGATATAGTCCTATCAGATTTTTTTTATTATACTCCTTGCTCTATCACGGAATACTTAGTAGACTAACATAGGAGTGAACTCGATTACGTTAAAAGTCAGATGCAAAATTAATTTGAGCAGAAAGTTATTTTGTTGAAATTATATAAGTAGATTTTTGCAGTTAAAAATATGGGACTTGTCGCTTGACAATGATCGCGGGCCGCGTATGATTTGCTTTGACCCACCTAAAAGCATGTGCAGAATTAGCACTTTTAAATTTTTAAAGTCAGTCACTCGTTATTATTGATATTATTATCCGAATAATTAGAACTTTCAACAATAAAGTGGATCATATATCAGAGCGGCACTACTTTCCAATAGTTTTAAATCCGGGTATGGCGGATCCGGGTTCTTGCGCGACTTGCGAGCAATACAAAACGGAGGACGAAGCATGTAACCTTTATTTCTTTACGCCAGCATACGGCAGACCACCATCCAAACCCTATCCGAACGATGTCTCTGTCAATTTCCTAGCGAAGATATATTTACTTGCAATATTTTCAGATACTTTAGAAAGAGGTGCAAGTCTGGGAACAGAAGGTACATTACTCCGGAGGTTACTTGCACTAGCAACGAGACCGAGTCCACTTGCCGCTTCGCATTCGACTCGAGAACTTGCTGCCGCGGCCGTTACTATAGTCCAGCAACTTGCTGCACATGCTAATGGTAAGTTGGTAAACAACTCCATAACGAAGCAAAGAGTATATCACACTTGACACATTTAGTCTGAAGGCCTACCGCGTATACTAATAAAGTGGAAGAGATTGTTTCTATGTTTGAATGCGCTAATCTCTGTGACTATCGGTCAGATTAAAAATTATATATTTTTGCATTTTTTAGCCTAGTTCTTGATGGTTATAGGCTATTCATCATCATGATATGATCCTTAGAAGCATAGGAAAAAGAAAGAAAGTAAGAAAAATCGGTTACCAAGTGATACCGGTATACGTGCAAATGAAGTCGTGGATTGTAGCTAGTATAGAAATAAAATTATAAAGTGTCAAGCTTGACGAGTTTTTAGCTGTACACATGCATTCTTATTCTCATATTTGTCTGTACAATGCTATTTTTGTTCGAAATTCTATCAAACTATATAAAAAAAAGGTTGAAGATTTAATAATAAACTAAAATTAGACTTTAAAATCTTTTATGTAAACACAAATGATTAATTTAGTTGTAGCTTGGACAATCGTTGATACCAATGAAATTCCTTTTAAAGTTACTTAAAGTATTTATAAAAATATCTGTTACAAACACAACCTTCGCCCTGATCATACTTTCTTCTTCAGTCGATTACTGAAGAAGTTACACTTAATTGGATGCCACTGTGTAATTTGTTAGTTTCGTTCACCTCGCCTAGTAATATACTAATAAATCTTTGGATACGTAGGTATAACGTTCTCTATATAGTATTTATAAACTTCTGTTATGTTTTAGGCGATGAGAAAGAACATGAATCTCCACCTGATTTACCGATCATTGACAAGAGTAATGTTATGCAACTGTCTATGGGACCATCAACAAGTACTGCATCTTTATGTATGTGTTAAAACACCCTTTTATAAATAGTTTATTTAATTTTAAATCCTATCACGCCTATCCAAAAGGAATAATTCTAACAGAGAGTAAATTTTTTCAGCGCGAAAAGACCTCAATACCTGGGCAAATTCGTCACAAGTTCAACAAGTAATTGAGATGGGATTTTCCAGACATGCGGTATACGGGGCAATACAAGCACTAGGTATGTTATTAATTTCTTTATTTTTTTTGTGTGTACTAAATTGAGCTTTATTGTGATTTTATTAGAGAAAGATATTGCTAATTTTAATTATATTAGATAGATAGACTAGCAGGAGAGAGTAATAGTTCTGCCACATATAGTTGGCGACTAATCGGCACGTAATGAGCTGTAATAGGTAGATTGGTTTTAAGAATAAGAAGCAGACATATTTTTGATATTTATAACGGTCGAGCAAATATAACACATACAGGTAATTAGAAATACAAATTGAACAGTAAAATGGTGAACTCTGATTGGGCCTTGTTTATAAACTTTAGTTATAGCCATTCCATTAGTCAGAGTTACCATAACTGTATTTTATAATTCTATCTAATCTAATTTAAATCAATTGCTTTTTCGTCTACTTAAAAACATAAATATATAGATATAAATGAAATTAATTAATTTGTCATTGTTATACCCGCATGTATGCAATTTACGCCATGGCAGCGGTAAAAATGTTGACCTCGTTATTTTTGTTTATTATTTATATATATACCATTACGTCTATATCCCATTGGGGTAGGCAGAGACTATGGAAGGCCAGATGCACCGATCCAAACCTCTGTCTCTTATTCTACACTAGCAGAAGCCCGCGGCTTCGCACGCATGAGATGTGGGCTTTTAGTAGCCTATATTTCTCTGTAGACATGAAATTATTTCTGTTTAAAAAAAAAACAAAGTTCAAAGTTCACAAAACTACGACAGATGCAACCATAGAGCGATTCAATTTTCTCACAGCGCCATCTATGGACCTTTACAGGAGGCAATGTATATGTATTTTATTTATATTACATAAAAAATGCGTAGTTATTTTATATTACAAAAAATACGTATTCTATGAAAATAATAAAAATAAAATTGCAAAGTCCCCCGAAGGGGAAGATATTTCCTCCTAATTTTAACAGTTTATCATTTTTTACGCAGGAACCCCTAAATATTTACGGGATAAAAAGTACCCTATATTCTGCTCTGAACAGTCCTCTACCTATCAGTGAAAGTCCCGTTAAAATCGGTTCAGCCATTTCGAAGATTAGCCCGGACAAACAAACAGACAGACAGACAGACAAAAAAGTTAAAAATGCTTATTTAGGCTTTGGTAACGTGAAAATAATAATATGAGCTTAAGATAAAGGATTTATTTTGAAATCACAGACAGACACTTCAATTTTATTTATATGTATAGATTCATCAAACTCTTCGTGCATGCTCTCTGGTGGCGGGTGTTTGATTTGGTCCTTTGACAGCACATCACATTGTCTAGGGAAGCCCCCTCTTTTTTTTTAATGTGGCCTGTCAAAATGTCCCCATCGCGCCTGATGGAAAGCGTCAATGATAACCAGATGAGAAAACAGCCATCACAGTGATAAACGCTGTGCTAGCTGTCCCCCCCTTGACGGCCCGCTAAGATCTCCACCCTATTGTTATTATTTATTTTTGTAAAAGATAAACTGCATAAAGGAGTGAATTAAATTATGATAACATAAAACTAGTCTAAATGACTTTTCGTATGTATATTTGAAGTTAAAAATGTAAAAAAATGTCGAATTAATGATATTGTCAAACAGGAATAATAGCGCATGCCTGAAAGAATTATTTAAACTAGAATACTATACAATAATTTGATGCCAAATTTGGATTTTGATCCAATGGGGTTTATTCCAAATGCAATCGCTTATTATAGTTTTTCCCCAAACATGCGTTATAAAACTTTCGGCGCAAAACTAGCTTGTTACTACTAACGCGTTTTTTCTTCGAGACCCAATCGCTCCACGGGTTAAATAGTATTAATTACGTCAACTGGGATTATAAGAGCAACCTCCACTGCGTACTTAGTACGTAATGCAGTTGTGGATATATTAATATTATACATTTTTTTAACGCGTGAACTTACCTATATGTTTTGATCTGCTGATGTTTTTCACTGTTCTGCCAATTAATCGGTCATTCAAACATATTCATATTATATATATATATATATATATTCATATTCAAGAATAGTCGTGTAGTCGCTTAAGTTTACGAAATATGTTTCAAGGAGTTGCTTGTATTTGCAGGCGGTACTACTTTACCTTCAGTAGAATCATTGGTCGCATATTTATTAGAACTCCCCCAACAAGGCATGGACGATACGGTGTTTGAAATAAAACCTCATTCGTCGAAGATTGAGAAGAAACACAACCCAGTCAGATGGCGCAGTTGTTTCGCTTCCGAAGACGAATACGCTCAGTACCTATCTGACGTCATAACTCCAGGGATGACTGTACGATGTTGTAAAGCCTATGAATGCGTGAGTATTGCAGTTCATAATATCTAAGTATAAAGCATATCCACTAAAGAGAGTTATCAATAAGTTAGGGCCATCGTTGAAAATGAAATGTGGAGGATAAAAGTGAAAGTTATCGAAATATCACCTTGTAACAAAAATGTATGATATAACCCTTTCACATTATGGTTCACACTAATGCATCGATTTTAAAATTAGACTACTAGTCAAAGTGTTCGACTCAACTGTACTACACATAGTACAATTGAGCGGAATACTTTGATTACTTCGAATAGCCTACGTGAACAAAAAATGCGCTCATGTTTGTAATGAAAACATTAACACAGGAGGAAAATTTAATTCAATAGTGCAAAATTAATTAATTTGCAACGTATCTCATCGTACTAAAGTACGTTGTTTTTATAACAATAAGGTGGCGAGCAAACATATGGTCCACCTCATGGTAGAAAAAAATACTACGAGTGAACATTTCTAACACCATTTCCATCACTCATGCGTTTCTGATACTGTAAACCGAAGAGGTTTACAGTGTCACTGTTTGAATAACTTTCTATTGTGGTCTCTCGGGAAAACCTCGACAGAGAATTTAGTCCACATCAGTTCTCGGAACCCCTTTGGAACCACATAGTACTCGACAACTGTGGCTCCATTGTGTAAGGATGAATACCCCGGCGACGCCGCACGGTGCAGTTGTAGAAAGAAGCTATGGACACTATCGAACTACTCCTCTGAACACAACCCGTTGTACTATCAGTAGAACACACAAAAGGAGGCTCATTGGGCTTGAGGGCCGTATACCGAGAATATTTGGTATAGTTAATAATTCTCGCAACTTGTCTTTTTGTGTCAATTTTTTAGTTCCGTAAAATTAAGGTCATATGGCTTGTTTGCATGCACGTTACGAAGTCGTTATGAGCAAGTGTAATAATAACAAATTTACACTTATTGCTATTTACACATTGTCTTTTTATAAGTACGAGAACATACATTTCATTCCCTTTTGCAGGTCGCTTTGGGCGATGTCGGCCAAGTACAAAAGGTGGAACGAGACATAAAGCAAAACGTTTTTATAAATGTAAGTGAATTTATGAACCGCAATTATACATTAGTTTAAGTCTCTCCACTCTGTTTTAGATGTCGTGTACTGATTTGTTGCTCGGACCCTTGTGACCAATGATAGCTCAACGATAGATAACTTTAGCAGCATATTTGCGCTTGAAAAAACCATGATTTACCTTTTTTTTATTTAAAGTGTTTTGCCGTTTTCATGGCTATGCCGACCCTTCATGCACACTCTTAAGACTATTATTTAATCTTAAGAGCTACCCTACCTAATTTGTACGGTAGTTTTGCCTGCTCCGATAATGGCGATGGTTTTAAATGTCTCTCTGACTGTTCTCCATATGCATGTTGACAATTTTATCAATTCCGTAACTACGAGTATTTTCCATTTAATCAATCTTTTAAAAATACCTTCAGAATATAATCTTAACCACTTGTAATGCATCCGCTACCGCTGCCCACTATATTATCGTGTTCGAAATAGTTTTTCTTTAACTGCACTGACTTTAACCTGAGAAATAATCACCATAACGATGTCTACAATACCTCTAAAAAGGTCAAGATGGATTTTTTTGGGGTTTTTAGCAACGATGGAGTTTTTAACTGTTCAAAACTTTATCCTCAAATTGCTGCAATTCGCGCAAATTTGCTTGTGATTGTACTCCTGTTACCTATGGCCTGTACCTGTTATTTATGCTAATGCATAACCATAGGTAATGCATTCGCAACCAAATATAAAATTAGACCATCGTTAAACGTGTTGTTTTCTTAGCTGTTCTATATAACCATAAATGCTGCAAATAAGAGTATAAAAAACAAAAAAAAAATCGCTAGTGAAATGTCACTCTAAAAGGCAGTAAATATGGCTTAAAAGTTTTCATTTCTCAATAATGAAAAGACTAAATTTCTTTTTGGCACTAGTGTAGATTTATATATCTACACTAGTGCCAAAAGTTCAGTTGAAGGGATATCCGTATCCCTGCAGTGGGATAAGTTAGGATTAATGTGGCATAATATATAATTATGTGTGTACTCCCAGGTGGAATGGCGTGGGCTAGGTCGTGTGTTTGGAGTTCGAGCTGTACATGCCGAAGTTGTATCGGGAGGCCCGCCATTTGCTTCAGGAGACAGAGTGCGCGTACGAGCGGCCGTCACGCAACCTCGGTATAAATGGGGTTGCATAGACCACAGCAGTGTCGGCACTGTTACTGGTATGTATATTAATTACTTTGTGTACTTGATAAATTACGAACATTTTTAAAATCGAAATTACATATATTCATACATATATAATTACATACATGCCATTTCACTTGACTTCCATTGCAATAACAATTTTTCATTTTGTGTCACTTTGCCTTTCTCGTATCGCGCTATTTCTCACTAGCAGTCATCCTAACAACGGACATATTCCTGAGTATTCTCATTTTTGCAATGTTCACCCTATTGTCATACTTTTACTGAGATACCTATGTTTCACAACTATATATTAATGTTGACGGTAATATTCTATGGATTAGCAAGGCAAGCTTTGCTCAATATTCTCTTCTTGGACGTGTGGGCTTTCTCACGATGTTTTCCTTCACGGTCTATCCAGTGATAATTACAAATATGTATATAAATCCGAAAACATGAATTTAGTATGTACCACTACATTTGTGTCAAATTTCGGTTCTTGTCCACTGGGCTCTCCCTACTTACAATTCCCTAACATTTACCATCTATCGTAAATCAGAATTATTTGTTTGTTGTGTATTTTGGATTGGTCTCTATGATTTACAATTGGATACTTATTTGCAGCTATATCTACAAACGGTCGAGATCTAACGGTTGACTTTCCCCAGCAGCCGGGTTGGACTGGACAAGTTAGCGAAATGGAACTTGTAACTGATCAATGTGAGTATTTTTATTGCTGAAGGGTTCCACTGACTAGCAGTTTACCTGAAATCTATATAACAACAGTGCTATAACGGTAGTTTTTCGAGCATTCAATATAATATTGTTTAGAGTGTAGAACAGAATGGCAAATGGAGCCTTACGCTCTAATTGGCAGCTAAAGTTGTTTTTGGTTATACTGAATAACCCATCCATCTGCCAAAAAGCAATATGCAAGGTGAAGATGATCCTCTAAACACGAGATTATATAGGATAGCCACGTCGTCGTCGGCCGATTGCCAGCGAGTGTGAGTATGAGTCAGCATTGAGGTAATGCGTATATTGGCAGTCCTATACCGATAAATATTAGTTTATTCGATCTACCGCAACTACCTATCTAACTCATAGACTATTCCTACTGGTGACTTTATCTCAATGTTAATTAAAAATATGTTCTCATGTTTGCTATTGGACTAATATTTTTAGGTGATACGTTACGTTAGGCGATACGTTAAGATAGGTAGGGCGCATTACAGTAGGAAGGGAAGAAGGCCAGAAAACAACTCCCCGGAGAGTTGTGTACCTGCGAGTGAGTGGTGTTGCCAGTGAGCTTCTAAGGAGTTTAAATAGTTAATAATTTCAGGCGATATTTAATTATTTTCTAATTAATTGTGCCGGCCGGGATACACCCATTATTACACTTAATAGATCCATGCCGTCGTCGCCATGGCTGCACCGATTATCTCTGCGATTGCTTAGTCATCTTTCAATAGGGTCGTTAAGAAATCCAGGGCAACTTTCACTACACTTTAAACTCCATAAACAACAACTTTCCGACTATGCACATTCGGTTAAATGTGGCTATTGGGAACATCAGCGTGCGTTTTTATGTCGAATATGTCAAATCCTATTATGTGTGTACTTCTTTATGTCGAATAGAGTGTATGTCACGTCTTATTTATATTTTAGCGGAATGGGGTGAAAGTGCTGGAGGCACTTCAGTAGGATGGCGTAGTGCAGTGCGCGCGGTTCGCGTGTCATCGTGTAGACCAGGAGCTGGCGCTCGGCGCTTGTTGGATTCACAACCACATACATATTGGCAGAGCTCCAGCGGCAATGGGCAGGTGAGATGTAAAAAACATACTTCATAGTAACGTTACTATTTTATAGATGACACCCTACACATATATATATACTACATACTCATCTGAAACACTTTCTTTTTGATATTCATTAGACAACAAACACTCCTGCATTATTTATTTTATATGTAATATTTTAGTTTGCAAATTTTGTACCTGTGAATATTTACAGCTGTGTGTCATGGAGATACAAATAAATAACATATCTAGCTAACTAACTAAAACAAATTTTATTATTAACTGACATTAATATCGCAAACAATATTTTATTCTAAATTTAATTTCGGGAGCGAATTTAAAGATGTTCCTATTCATTTAATGTTGATGTTAATTCTTATTCATTTGATATTAACTACATTTCGTATAGCACTGGATTCGTGTGGAAATGAGATGCGGTGTTCGTATCCGCCGTCTTGGTCTCGGCGTCGCAGGAGGCATACACGGTGCAGCCGCGTTAGCTGTGCGTGCAGGGTCCAGTTTCGACGACGCGGCTTTAGCGCCATTAGCGGCTGTGCCCTGTGCTCCTGCCCCCAGGGACCGTCCGCTGGCACATCTCGCACAAATACAGCTGCTTTCTGATTGCAAACAGGTTAGTGTTGAATAACATTGTTGACATTTTAAATAAATAAAACTTTCCGAGCATCACAAGTTCATTAAAACTAAGATATTCATTTGGCAGATTGTTCCCTTTGTTTATGAGATACGCAACACTTGATTTGATAGAGATGGCATCTGTGAAATTTTAATTGTTCATTTGGTGATATACTGAATATGAAAATAATAAACTATTTTTTATGGTCGAATAGTATGGTAACATAAGGCTATGGTTATTCCATGTTGTGTAATGAAACAAATATACTTTATTGCAGTATTATCCTTGCATAGAAATTGGAATAAAGCAAAATCGTAATCAAAATGCTGATTGTCGAGTGCACGGGCTTTACATCACAGGATTTAGACCTAATCCCCTGTACAATGACATTCTACTGGTAAGTCATATTTTCACTTTAATTTATAGGATTGATTGATATTTACAAAACAATGCCTTAATTAAGTAACAAAAATTTCATAACCTAAACCACTAAACCTAGAGACTTGAAATTAGGAAATTATATTGCACGTAAACGAAACCATTTTCTGCATATACATATAGAAATAAGTAATGATAATTCTTTATTAAAAATCTTCTTATGTTGACTTTAGAGTATGAATTTTGTGGCTGAAGATTGGATGGAAAAAGACAATACAGCTGGTGCTGTATCGGCTGATAATAATCCACCATCTCTACCCAATGATTGCCCAAAGGTATATGAAATATTTTTTGTGATACGCTATTTGAACTGTATTACATGAAGGTATGTTATTTATTGATGAACAATTATATATTTCATTGCAGGTGTATGTGTGGGGATTAAATGATAAAGATCAACTGGGTGGTGTGAAGGGATCTAAGGTGAAAATTCCGGTGTTTTCACCTAGCCTCAGTGCATTACGACCCGTTCATATAGCAGGTGGATCCAAGACGCTGTTTATTGTATCTCACGATGGAAAAGTAAGTGAAAAACGTTTGAAGTGTTAGCGGTGTACTCGTTTGTCCAAAATCTGTTGGAATACGTAAAGGGTTGTCTGAAAAGAAGTGTTTATTAAGAAAACGTTAACCGGGACACTTAGTTAGACCTTTATACCACATTTATGTTGTAGGTAATTCGACTTAAGATAGGGCCCTGAGAACAGAATTATAGTAAAATTATAAAGAAGAAACAGAAAATTATAGTAAAATTCAAAGTAGAAAAAATAAATATTAGAAAATAATTGAGTGGTACATTTTTAAAATCTCTCATAGTTTTGCTTGATCAACTGTGTTGGTATAACATTTATATAATACACTAATTTGTTTCGTCATCACATCAACTCTTACTCATCCCACTGCAGGGATACGGGCCTCCCTTCAACCGAAGGCGTTTAGAGCACACTCCACCACGCTACTCAAATGCGGATTAGCGGATAGTGTTTTCAAGCCGCCCGAGGCCCACTGACTTACTTAACGACTGTCATCTATCGACAACAGCCGGGACCGACGACTTAACGTGCCCACCGAAGCACGAAGAAACGCTGCGGTCGAGCCTGCTTAACCTGCGTATTCGGTTAGAATGACACGCGCAACAACGCCATCGAGCTCTCAATTACTACTACTGATTTGCTCCAAGAATATATAATATCTGCTGTTATATTTTGTCGAGAAATAGTTAGCCGGCACATTAAAACTTACAAAACTACTGGTTAATGTATAGCCATTAGTTTTTCAGAATAAATAACCGTTATCGTATCTTTTATGTCATTGTTTGTGTAAATTTTGTAGGTTTTTAGTTACCTACCCATAACATTTTCAGCTTTAAAATAATCTACATTGAAATTTAATATACAATGTTTTTAGCTCTATACATGCGGGGAAGGTACAAATGGACGCTTAGGGCTCGGTCATAGTAACAACGTGTCAACACCGCGTGCTAACCCGTACTTGGCGCACGTGCTCGTACGTCGAGTTGCCGTACACTCTGGAGGGAAGCACGCTCTCGCTCTAACTGCCGATGGAAAGGTATTCACTTCATATAGATACAGTCAATAACAGAAGTCATCGAACTTAATTTGTTTTCAACAACAACGTAATTTGTTTAAAAATCAAATACAAAAGGCGCTGAATAATTTCGTATGTATATTTCATGTTCGTTCTCAAACTCAAAACCGTTTGTTGTCTGGTGAAGCGTTTTAGATGAGTGAACATCTCCATGAAGTATCGAAGCTGATGGAGAGTACTCACAAATATACATGTAGTATTATATATAAATATATTATGGGAAAGAACCGTTACCTCACATAAAACCGCGGCCAAATAACAACTCCGTTGAGGGTTGTTGTATTTCTGCATGTGAATAAGATCACCAGTAAGCTCATAAGGAGTTGCTATTTTGCAGCAGAGGTGGCATCGCGCGAGTGATACTTAATATGTTGCAAGCGTTTATAGCCAACGGTAATCGCTTTACATCAGGTGCGCCGTATGCTTCCTGACGTTGTATAAAAAAATACTTGAACTTAGTACCTATCTTTTTTATCCAGTTTAATTGATATTATAGGTTTATTCATGGGGTGAGGGCGAAGACGGAAAACTGGGTCACGGAAATCGAATCACGTTGGAAGTACCCCGTATTATAGAATCGCTAGCTGGAGAACGGGTGATCAGCGTAGCCTGCGGTTCTGCTCACAGCGCGTGCGTTACTGCGCGAGGACATTTGTACACATGGGGGATGGGTGAATATGGCCGACTGGGACATGGAGATGATAATACGCAGCTATTGCCGAAAATGGTGAGCGATTTGAGTATACTTTCCGTCTCTATGGCTTTACAATACGAATGGAAGACATTGTGTGCGAACCACATTTTGGGTTTCATTAGTAAGACTTAGCCCTGTTTAATATTATAAACTGACATCGCACTCGGAAAGTCTTTTGTTTCCATTGCAACAATCGATAGTTAAAATAATTAATCATCCATTTTAGTTATTTTCAATCAAAAAAGCAAACAAGACGTTGTGCCAGACATATTCTTTTATGGCTCATTATCATGAACATGAGACGAAGAGGATCTTGGTGGTTTGTCCGCGACATTTTTGTGAAGTCATGTCTATGAATTCATACAATACAATACAATCACCCTTATTGCTTAAGGTTTATTGGCATCATCACTCACTCGTAGGAACACAAATATTCTCCAGCTGTTATTATTTGTTACATTGGTAGCAAACACCACGTGCAAATGTAGTTGGATTTAACTTTTAATATAATGGTCGTCGGGGCTCGCAAGTCGCAGATATTTTTTCTGTCTAACTTTTTAAATAAGAAACCATATAACAATACAAATTTATTGTATAGCTCATTCCCTCAAATTATATGTTTCTTTTGCTGTCGATTCTCGACGCTGCGTCAGAAGAGCTAATTTCAAGCTCTTGGCAGAGAGTTAGAGTTAGAGTTTTATAATGTTGCGCAGTGTCCTTTTGCCTACTTCGCCCATTGTTCCCGTCGTTCATTCTGTTGGCTTGTCCATGTTTACAGTGGTTGGAATCCAAGCTGGATGGGTTCTGAAATATCACTTGAAACTTTTACAAAGTTAGAGTGATTCGAGGAGGACCAGGTCGTAGATTCGACCTCATCATAAGGGCTATTTAATAAAAAAATACATTAGATTGTTAGGGTACTTCACATAATTAGGAGAAAAAGAAATCTATCGATCATTCAAACATGTATATGCCTCTCATCTGTTATGATAAATTCGATCTCGTACGTTGTTACTTTATCGAGACTTTGTTATTCGCTTCTTTGGCTTCTTTTTGAAGAACGAGTTCATCGAATAACTTTTCCTTTTGGGCAATTTTTGTGGGTATGGCGGATGATGGATAGTTTCCATTTGTAGTAGTAGTTGTAGACGTTCGTTTGAGTAATACAGTAGTAGTTTGAGATTATTCGATGTTTGGTGGACGTGCGCCGTCGTAAAGAACGACTGGAGCAAATCTAAATCCAGTCCACAGGAGCAATTGACAAGACTTAATAAAAATACGTGCATATTAAAAATAGACAATTTCATAGGTTAGGATCTATTACTGGTATTGTTGACATTGTCTTACAAACTACTAAATCCAGCAGTAAAGCTGTACTGCAGGAAAATACCAAATCCAAAACTAGGTACGTCACGTTTTTACGATATTAATATTTATGAACTTTAGTTAACCAAAATATTCTTAATATAACTATTGTTTTAAATTCGTGGGCAGATACTACAAAATACAGTCGAAAGTATGACGAGGAAAACTTGTAGATTGTTCTATGTTATTTATTTTTCTAAACTGATAGATGTTTAGTAACCACGAAATGTATGTTTTACTACTATATTTTAAATTTCAGGTGGAAGCTTTAGCTAACTTTCGAGTGATACAAGTTGCGTGTGGATCCCGCGATGCGCAGACATTGGCCCTAACTGCATGCGGGAAAGTCTTCTCCTGGGGAGACGGCGACTTTGGTAAATTAGGTATAATATCAAAATATTCATACATGATGCATGCTCACAATCACGTCAGTCATATTCCTAATATTCTATCATATTTTGTTCTCTATATACTGGGTGAATATAAAAATGTTGGCCACTATTTTAAGCTAATTTTATTGATTGTATAAATATTAAACGGTATTTAAGAATTCTATTCGAGAAAGGTTCATGTGCCGTTTACTTCCACGTGTGGTAAATTTCTAAGCAATAAAATAATATACTCTTTTTAGCAACAACCAATCAGCCAATTTGTTGTAATAGTGTCACAGCTCTTTGCACCCGCTTTTAACACCATTAGAATACTTTCTCTATATTCTACCTGAGCCTTCGCGTAGTACACTCAGATGCTAATAGCTCTGAGCGTTCTGATGGATGGGCTCAATAGCACCAGACCGTCTGCATCGCTGATATTGTTGACCAGTAACCATCAATGGAGCAGCCAACCTGGCCACTGCTGTGCTCACCCATGAAACTGTTCACGTACAAGTTATAAAGCCTAACTGAAGCCAGAGAATATTGAGAAATCCAACTTCGCTACTAATCCAAGATTCATTAATAAGTCAGCGCTCGCGTAAATCAGTACAGAATTTATACTAGATGCGTGCTTATATTTTAGTTAATCAGTGTGTTGTGTCAGCCAACCTGACTGGGCTATTGTTTTAACGGAACGATTGTCAAAAATTTTCCCTCATTGGCTTGTGTCGCTTGTGCGTTGACTGCCCTGTAAAAACATCTTCAAGCCTTTTTTATGAATCTCGTGCTATATTATAGGATTATTATTATAATTATAGGATTGGTCGATCGATATTTTAATTTATTCCTATATTTTAATACTATTTCCGGTGGACCGGTACTACCGCCAACGTAGAAACTTCTCACCCTTTCTCGTCCTGGGTTCCCTAGGAACTCACATTAACATCACTGGTAGAATCTTAACTAAGTACCTTGTAGAAAATTATAATATTTATGTTTTATATTTGGTTGTAGTTTTTCGTAAAGTGAATGTATTCTTCAAACACTGACGCTTTGATTTCGTAGAAAACAAAATAATCTTAATATGCTCTTCTGCGTACTTGAAAATGTCATACATTTAAAATAAATATTTTGTTGTTCATTGCTTACAGATTGCGTTATTTCTATTTATCTCATACTTCGGAAATAACCGTTTCCAAAGAAATGATGCCAATGACAAAATATAAATTAAGTTTGCCAATATAAATAATATTCCAAATCTTTTAATCCAATTAAACTAAATAAATTAAAGTATTTTTAGTTTTAATGTAACCTTAATTTGAAAGACGCCCAACAATTTCATGTTCACCCGTTCTAACAATCGTTATTATATTTGTTGTATTCTCTTAAGGCCGAGGGGGATCCGATGGTTGTGCAGTACCCATGAATATTGAGAGATTGAATACCCTTGGCGTTGTCCAAGTGGAGTGTGGTGCACAATTTAGTTTGGCGTTGACAAGAGACGGGGAGGTAAGTAAATATTTCTATTACCACATCAACCCTTACTCATCCCACTGCAGGGATACGGGTTTCCCTTCAACCGAAGGGATTTTGAGCATATTCCACCACGCTGCTCAAATGCGGATTTGCGGAGGCCAGTGTTTTCAAGTCCTTGAATGGTTGCGGTCGACGTTGCTTAACCTGCGTGTTCGATTAGAATGACACGCGCAACGATGCCATCAAGCTCTCAAATATAATAAATATTTCTATACTAATATATAAATCAGTATAATTTGTTTGTTTGAACGTGTACTCTCTGAAACTACCAGTCGGATTTGAAAAGTTAAGTTTTTGCGTGTAATAGCCTAATTCTGAAAGAAAAGCTAAGCTATTCAACATCACGATAAGACCCTTAGAAACCTAGGAAAAAGACAGGAACAGCGGTTCCCACGGGATACGGGGATTCGCGCATCCACTTGGTTGGATTGTAATGAAAAGAAAATAGTAAAATAGAGTTAAGAAAGTGACAAATCTTTGTATGAGATTGGGTATCTGTACCGATATGTAGATATTATATCTACTCGTAATAAATAGTTGTTAATTTTATCAAACAAAATGCATCATTTGTATGCATTATGCATTTTGTTTTGATAAAATTAAGAACTATTTACTAGATATAATAGTAACGTCTTTGATAGTACTATTCTTATTGACTCGCATTGCAATTGGGCGCCACAGCTTGCATGGAGATGAGCTGTTTTAAACTGTGCAGGCGATTTACTCTCCTATTGACATTTTCAATTTAATTAAGATTATACAATTCAGACTCAATCGTTTCCTGTGTCTTCCAAGTAAGCTGTCTTCACGTTTTTTTTTTATTGCGATTAGGTATGGACGTGGGGCAAAGGAGACTATTTCAGACTAGGTCATGGCTGTGATGCGCACGTACGCCGCCCTACAATAGTTGAAGCACTTCGTGGACGTCGCGTGGTACACGTAGCTGTTGGTGCTCTGCACTGCTTAGCCGTGACAAGTGAAAATCAGGTACGAAGACGTTATAATACTTATTTATGACCGACAGATGGCGCAGTATGGGAGTCCGGTGAAACAACCTTAAACAAACAATCCTAAACAAAACATTCAACTCAAACAACAAACTGCTTGCGCGACAGACGTGCACGTTTTGTTTCAATTCTTTGCATTTTAAGTTTAATATTCAGTTGATTTGGATCATAGACATCGTTACATTACAATGCGATAAAAAATGTACGTCTACGCGTACGTTTTTTTTTATTCTACGTCGGGAGGCATACAAGCATACGGCCCACCTGATGTAAAGCGGGTACGGTAGCCTATTAAAGCTTGCGATAAATTAAGTATCACTAGCGCGATGCCTCCTCTGCTGCTTACACAGCAACTCGTTGGGAGCTTACTGGTGACCTCACTCACACGCAGGAACACAACAACCCTCTAGGGAGTTGTTATTTGACTGCGGTTTTCTGGGAGGTGGAGATACTTCCCCAGACGGGCTGCTTTGATGCGCCCTACCTCTCTTAAAACGTTCGTATGTAAGCAGAGTGCTCGCTACTTTAGATCTCGCATATAATATATCATATTATATTTTGGTAGGTATGGGCGTGGGGTGACAACGACCATGGCCAGCAAGGCAACGGCACCACCTGCGTAAACCGTCGTCCCGCAGTCGTAGCGGGAGTAGAGGGCGTACAGCGCGCTGCAGCCGGCTCTTCTCACTCCGCCGCCTGGTCGTTGCGACCGACAGCGTTGCAAACTGACGCTCATACACCTCACATCGCACCACTGGCTTTCCCTTCGCTCAAAGATCCGCTTGGTGCGCAAAGTCTCGGTAAGTTTTTTAACTGTCGGCTTGCGCTTGTAGTGAAAGAAGGAAACATCCAACCTTCTACCACTGTTCTTCCCATTTGGACTCTTGATCTTCACGACCTTACAGGGTTAGAAACAGACTCTCATGTGGTGTTTTCTACGCTCGAAGATCCATTAGGATCACAAAGTTTGGCAAGTGATATGCATAAACACAGCAACGATATCATCTGCTTAAATCTCTGATCCGCATATTGTCACGGAAGGCTCTGCTAAAGCCCGCTACAAATTGTGTACCGGCTTGCATCGCCAACGGCTCGTTTCAATCCGCCGCCTATTCATAATGTCTTTTATCACGTTGCAATTGGACGCTCATGTACTTCACATCCTACAACTGTGTTTTTTCGCTCTAAGATGAAAGTTCACTCTTTGTACTTTTTCGTATACAAGGCAACGATACCGTTTGAGTGAACCATCATTCAGCTTTTGCAGCAGGTGTAGAATGCGGAGCGAATAGCTGATCCTGCAAAAACCTCTTCACACCTGTTTTAATGAATCTGTTGTCTCTAGGGAAAACCTCGGCAGGGAGTTTATTTCGCAATTTAAGGGGTTTCGGGAGAAAACTCTGGGGCCAAGCAGTATGCGACCATTGCGGTGAAATATTTGTCTTTAGTTTATTTATCTAAATGTTTATGTGACGACAGGGTTATATTCTGAAGAAAACGTTACTGAAGAACCACAAGGACCTCGGCCATCGCTAGCTGCGGCAGCCCTGTCTCTTGAACCGCCAGTGGCAGCACAACATGCGCTGTCACTTATTTTGCTAGCTTTACATATCACACAGGTAAGCCTTTTATTATTTATGATCCTTATCCTTAGGTAAAAATATTTTTTTATTACTGTACAAAAATCAAACATTAAGTATAATGCGTTTCTTAAAATGTTGTGTCCCATATAAACTCACTTAAAGAGTTACATAAATGCTTATTGATACTGAAATTTCTTCGACTGGTAGGACATTCACACATGACGTGCCAATATACTACAAGTCTAAATTCCTTTTATGCAAATAATTTCTCGCTGATTCCGTCCAAGGTAATAATTAATCGCATTTAAAGTTTCTTTTATCGTTAAAGAAAAATGATTTTGATCTTTGATAATAACATAATAGAACCGATATTTTTATGGTAGTCATTCGCTTTTGAGGATGTAATATACTTGCTATAGAATACTAATATGGATAATAAATTAAAAGTCATGACGATACAAACTACTGCACATTATGAAGACACATATTTCCTTCTCCAGGCGCGAACTTTGCTAGTTGAAGCGCTTCGAGCCCATGAAGCATGCTCCGCAGCTGTGCCGGTGTCGGCTGGAATAGATACAGAAGATGAAGACGTAGAGACAGATGCTCGCACTGGCGGCGGAGAGGCGCCAGCTGATAGAGCTACTTTACCGGTAACTTATAAGCCCTAACCATATACACGTGTGTAAACCGACAGTTATCTGCCCTATAACCAATACGACTGTTGCCAAGTGATCATAACCAGAGGTAGTCTATAACACCTAAAGTATTTTTATAACACCTAAGGTGACAAACAAGCGTACGGCCGGCCTGATGGTACGCAGGTACCGTAGCCTATGGACATTTGCAACACCAGGGGTGTCACTGATTCGTTGCCCGACCCTGTAAAATAAGAAGTGGATACCAAACGTTAAAAGGGCTTTGTATAACCAAGGCTAGTACTTTATAACATCTCACTTTAATTTTATCTTTTATTTCTGTGCATGAATATGTCTGTCTTGATCTGGGTGTTTTCAGAGAGATAGGGCTAGAGCTCGACAACGCTTGTTTCAATGAACTACAAACATAATGCATCCTGTAGGCCAATTATACAAAATATATATGGTTTTTTTGTCATATTATATGCAGAAAAGATTATTAATAAAATTAAAGAAAGTCTGTTGGAAAATTCTGAAATGAGAAATGGTGGACTATGCCAAAGAAGCATGTGGATGCGCAAAGAGACGTAGAACACTGAGAGGAGATGCCTGGTGGGATGTGAAGGTTGAATCCTCCGTGGAAAAAAAGGGGAATGCGTGGCTGGATTACGTATCATCTTTGAACCAGAGTGATGGACTAGATAGACTAGGTGAAGTACACGGATTGGCTTTTAACAATAGGCACCTCACAAAAAATCACAGCCTAATAACAACTCTACAGGGTTACTGTGTTCCTGCTAGCGTGTGAGGTCACGAGTAAACTCCGGAGTTGGTGTGTTAACAGCGGCGGTGGCATTGCTCGTGCGATAGATTGCAAGCGTTCATAGACTATTGTAATCACTTTATATCAGGTGGGCCGTATGCTTGTATGGCTCAGGACGCTGTATAAAAAAAATTGGTTGTAAAGTCGGTTTACGGACGATAATTTTACGTGATAACGTCATAAGAAAACACTCAACAGTTGACCAAACAGTTCACGTGTAGGTTGTGTACTGCCGCTGTCTCTCTTCTACTCGGACGCATCGGCCGATGGAGTTGAAGAGAGATAGATGCGTCACAAGCCGATCGCTTAGGCCGATCGTGCCTCTCTATCGCTTGTTCCGCACTCTCGCTTGCACGCTCGGCTCAGGCGGAACGTGACACTTTTTCGTGCGTGCAGCCGGCGTTCATCTATATAAAAGACGTTGTCACGTCAAAAAATAAAGAAATACTTGATGTTTTGATTGGCTAATTGCTAAACTTGCATATACTAATGTCGTATGTGTATTTAAACGTTACGCAGATGAGCTTTGTATTACAGAGTGGTGCCAGTAGTCCGCTTAGCGGCTCAGTGTCCTCGCGACATTCAGCCGTTATGTCATCGAGCGCTGTATCCGTAGCAGCTGCCACTATGACCGTGCAACAGGCTGAAGCTCCTAAGGTAAGTTACTCATTATAACATCTACTTGAGATACTACAACTGTGACTTTTTCTATTTTTAATACCAAAAGATATGTCAGTTAAGAGAGTTAGGGCGCACCAAAGCAGCCCGTCTGGGGAAGTACCTCCACCTCACAGAAAACCACAGCCAAATGACAACTCTCTGGAGGGTTGTTGTTTTCCTGCGTGTGACTGAGGGTACCAGCAAGCTCCTAAGGATTTGCTGTGTTAAGGTGGACCGTATGCTTGTATGCCTCCCGAGGTTTTATATAAAAAAGAGTTAAAACAGCTACCAATTAACAATTACGGATACTTTTTTTAAAAATGGAGTATTTCCAACTGCTTTAAAACAAGCTATTATTACACCGGTGTACAAGAGTGGAGACAGAGACGATGTATCTAATTATAGACCAATTTCCGTCCTTACTATTATCTCTAAAATTATTGAAAAACTCATTAACAAAAGACTTCTTAAATATCTGCAAAAATACAATATAATTTCTAACTCACAATTTGGTTTTAAAAAAGGTGTATCTACGGAAGATGCCATTATTGCGCTGACTTCAGTAATTGTTGAAGCAGTAGACAGTGATAAAAAGTGCTTAACATCATACTTGGACCTCAAAAAAGCATTTGATACCGTCTCTGTCCCTATTCTTGTACATCGGCTTGAAAAAGTGGGGATAAAGAGGTAATTCGCTTTCTCTTCTCACTGATTATCTCAAAGACCGCAAGCAACGAGTCAAAGTAGGCCAGTACATTAGTGAGCAATCGAAGATCGAGTACGGAGTCCCACAGGGGAGTGTTCTGGGCCCTACTTTGTTCCTGATTTACATCAACGGGCTCTGCAATATGAAGCTCGCAAATGGCCATATATTTTCCTATGCAGATGACACTGCCGTAGTGTTTGTGGGCGATTCTTGGGATAAAGTTCGACATTCTACGGAAGTGGGGCTCACTAGGATAGCTGAATGGTTGAGGGGTAATCTGCTAACACTAAATATGGATAAAACTAACTACATTACCTTTACTAACTATAATAATACGCAACCTGAACATGATTTAAATGTTAAGATACACACTTGTTCGAACTCTCATGACTGCGCCTGTAACGTAATAAGAAAGGTAGATAAGGCTATATATCTAGGAGTAATGGTAGATCAGTGACTTACCTGCCATCAACATCTAGAGCTTCTCACAAATAGAATACGTAAACTGATGTGGGTCTTTAAAACATTGCGATATATAGCTGATAACAATTTACTTAAATTAATATATATTTCACTTGCCCAATCAATCCTAGGATATTGTATTTCAGTTTGGGGAGGTGCAACTAAGACTGAATTTTTACATCTCGAAAGAGCACAAAGATCTCTTCTAAAACTAACCTATTTTAAACCCTATAGATACCCCACCTCTGAACTGTACTCAGATTGCAATCTACT
Source organism: Pyralis farinalis (assembly GCA_947507595.1). NCBI lineage: Eukaryota > Metazoa > Arthropoda > Insecta > Lepidoptera > Pyralidae > Pyralis > Pyralis farinalis. Next base: position 9,177,280 of record OX382261.1, on the reverse strand, counting down.
TTCTGTTAGAAAGTTATATGTTCTTAATATTACTTTAAAAAAACATAAAGCGCTTAATTTTGATCCTAGTAAACTAAACAAAAGACGTAAATATGCCGTAGCTGCGGTAGTTCCAGTTAAAACCTCATACGCTCAAAGGCAGTTCTCCAGGTCCTCACACATATACAACTATCTTAATAAAAATCTTAATATCTATGAACAAACAAATCATGCATGTAAAAAATCTGTCACCTTCTTCCTTCAAAACAAAAACTTTGATGATATAGAATTATTATGCGCGTAATATAATACTTACAGTACCAACTACATTATACCTCACATCACCAAATCCTATTTATTCATGAACTGAGCCTACTACCTATTTTTTGTTTTTCTTTTTTTCAATTACATAAAATATTTTCAATACTATGTATTCTAGTAAACCAATTTTAAATGTTTATATTTATATATAATAAACATAGCGGTATGTAAAGTATGTATGTATCTTTGTGTTATTTTTTTCTCTTGAATTGCCAAAATGTAAACAGATATTTAAGTTTAATTGTAAGTACTAGTAAGCTATTTTTGAAGAGCGGGCTCTCCAAACGCAAGTATTTATATACTTAAATGGAGACCCCAATCATAATGAGATATTGTAAAAAAGTGACAAATAAATACTTATTATTATTATTTTTGTCCATTCCTAAATTCATTAAAGTGTAAAATTCTGTTTATTTAAAATACATGCATTTTTCACTGTTGTCTCGGTCACAACAGTGGAACACTCGGTCACAACTCGTACTAAAATAATTTGGGGTCCTTTTGTCTACATATTTTTCCCCATCGAATGCATCCAGATTCAGCCTGATCGGTTGTTATTAAAAAAAAAAAAATGGACCTATTGTTATACCATATTGACTGCACTATTTCGGAAATGTCCATTGGCGAAGAAGAAATGTCGACAGATACTTGCCTATAGGTCTCTTTTTAAATTGACAATTACATTTTTTTTTAATTGTTACAGTAATTTCACGTCAGCATATTGGTACAATAATGATAACAAATAGTAGAATTAAAGATTATCAAGATAAGGTTGTCTGTGCTGAATTATTTCCAGACATCTTTGTCAGTTATATATTCATCAATTCAGTAATAAGCCCTTTTACGAAGAGTATTTTTGACGTATTTTTTTTACATCAGTAGTGCCTCGTATTTATAAAATGCATTTTCCATTTTTCAGATGGTGTTGGACGATTTTACATCTCAGCTGGGAGAATCCGACGCAAGAGCTCTTGTCGATTTGTTGAAGTTAGCCGCTGCTGGGAGGATAACGGACGCCAACAATGCTGTCAAAATTATCACTGATGTCCTTATGGGTGAGTGTATAATACATGTGTTTGGTTTATAAATATTATTGTCTATGTCATAATACGTTATCTTTGTTAGTTTATTATCTCCTCTACTTTAAGGTTGCGTGGATGAGATTGTTTTAGCGAAAAGGCTGCCTATTGTATGTTCCTCATTAAGCTATTTTATGCCAATTTATTTTTATCCGACTGCTGCGAAGCCAACAAGGGGTTATGAGTTTAACAGTCATAGTAACCGTTTTATATCAGGTGGACCGTATGCTCGAAGTCTTCCGACGGTGTATAAAAAAAATATAAACTATTCGTTGTAGATAAACAAATGAAGTATCGTTGGAAGCGTCTTGCTGTTCCGCTGCTTTATAGAATGATAGTCTAAAGTTATTTTTTATTGTTTATCATTTATAATAAAAATGTATCCACATTGAAATCTTGTTATCTTTCAATTCATATCTTTTCAACGGGCTAATGTTGTCGTTTTTATCTTTAGTTTTTTAAATACTTTTAGGGCTCAGAATAGTATAAATAAAGTTTGAACTTAATCTACGTGGGTTTCGTGTAATCAACAAAGTATCTAAGTGGATATTTTAGTTCTTCCGCTTAATTGAAAAGTCATGACAAAATCTGAAAAAGCATAAAACAATTGATTGTTGGAATGACTTGGACCAATGAACACTGATAGATTAAAATGACGATCATTTGTTACAGCATTGTGCGCAAGTAAACCAGCCGTGGCGGATATGGTGGTCGAAGTATGTGTTTGTGAGCTGGAGGAGGCCGCGGCCGGTGGGGGGCGCGTCCCCCCACAACCTGTCACGGTGGACAGCCCACACCCATATGCCGATGACACTGACATATCAGGTAACAAAGAGAATATTCGTTAAACGGCTAATGGTTTCAGGTGTTATTTTGCGGAAGTTAAATTTACAATTAATTTCGTCTATACTACGTACGCTTGCGGCAGTGCTTGCCGACCCTCATTCGATTCGATGGCCAGCCTGTGTGCTAATGCCGCGTCGATGGTAATGTATGTAAGAGAAAAAGCATGAAAGTAGCAGCGGTTTTAGTGATCAGCTTCTCTTGCATGGCAAGCAAAATTTATGTTAATAATTATAATAATAATAATATAGCCTTTATTTCCTTAATAATTAAAAGTACATTTCATTTTGATAAATTAATTTCATTCTTATTAAAGTTAAATTAAATCTCTTAAAAATCACATTAATATTTCAGTTTCAGCATGCATATTTTTATATATTATTAAGGACTTCTCGACGAGTATAGGCCTCCTCCAATTTTCTCCATTTAGTTTTTTCTTGAGCCTCTGTTATCCAATTATCTCCAGCAGTCTTTTTAATTTCAATTGACTACCTTTCTGGGGGTCTACCTCTTTTTCTTTTTCCAGTGGGACCTATCAATTTGAAATGAAAATTTATATTACTTTTAATTATATCATTATATACATATGTAAATTAGCTATATTTACATAAAGGCTGGCATTTAAAAACGGAGTGAGTTGATGTAATATATGTAATTTCAAATAATATCTATCTTATGTTCATTAATGTTGTTCTAGTTCGATTACTCTCACTGGATTAACTACTATCTAGTCCAGCCATAAGTTCTGGTACAAATGAATATGCATTTATTTTTTTATGACGTAATTTAATAATATTTATATGTACATATTAATGGAAGTCTAAAAAATAAAAAAAATATTCTATTCGAAATGGCCACCTTTGCCTTTGATACACGCCTGTCGTCTGTCTGTCTGGCCACGAATCTCCGGATTTACGCACTGTTTCCATTGGAAATTTGAACACTGCTTGCTCTAGAGATTTCTTAAGAGACACAATATCGGTGTGCCCTTCCGAGCAGGCCATGTCCTCTAAAACTGACCATAATTTGTAGTCTAAGGGGTTTAGATCTGGAGCGCCAGTCTTCAGCTCTTATAATAGGAACGTTGGTTTCGAGCCAGGCTTGGATAGGTCGTGCTTTGTGACCAGGTGCAGAGTCCTACAGGAAAGTCCACGGTACATTTTTTAAAAAGTGTATTACTAAGAGGTTTCGCAACACAATCCAAGGCAGTGTCTTTCACAAAAATGAAACTTAGTGACTCCTTGATAAGACACCCCACCAAACCAGTTCAGACGCAGGATAATGACCAGGTTGTACCTTCCGACTACTTGGGCTTCTTTAGATCTGTGTGTATGTACACTTTGTCATTTTGTTTGTTGCACTGCTTTTCAATCGTGATAAATCAGTAAAGAGTATATTTCTGTACCTTTCACCTGCTTATCGCGACAGAAGGCGTTTTGAATGATCCACTCTCTTCAACTTTTGATTGATTTAGATTGTTTGATAGATTGATTGATCCTGTATATCGACGATAAGCGCCGAGCTTCAGGTCTCGTTTTATTATACACGACAGAGTCCTAGCAGGAATCTTCATTTCTCGTGATAAGATTTTCTGTTTCCTAATGGGGTTTCGGTTAATTCTAGCTTTAACAGCAATAACAGCCTTTGTTGTTCTAACAGCACGTGGTTGCCCCGATCTTTTATGGTATTCAATAGACGAAGTTCTTCTTTAATATACTTCTGTCTTAAATATACCGACGTCTCCATACCCACTTTGTGCAAGGCAATCCCTGCAATCCTATTTTATTTAACACCACATTCCATATTGTAATTTGATAATAAACACGAATAAAATATGTAAAACCGCGGGAAATCGAAAGAAGTTTTTAACATAATAAACACGTTCGAAATTCAAAATAATTAAAGAATTGAAAAAAATATAAGTTTTTATGTAACAGTATCTCTCTTCTCATTGCTTGCTCTTTCATTCCTTAAAAATAATTTATTGACGTCATTTAGTCAACTTATAAAATGTTTGTTTTAATTTACATGCCGTGTTATATATGGCCGTTATGTTTTTTTGTGTACTAATATTTTAAATTAACTTACCATATTTTTTTAATAATTTAGGTGTAGTTAAAATCCCCGGCGCGTCGTCCCTGCGGGTGGTATTCGAGCATGGTTGTTCCACTGAGCGTCGAAATGATCCTCTTATCATTTTTGACGCCTCGGGCCGAGTACTTGCCACTCGATCTGGAAGAGAGCCTGTTGATTGGTCACAAGAAATTATTGTACAAGGTATTTATGAACATAAATTCGTTAAGATACAAAGCTAAGCGCCGGTAAATCAATACGCCAAGTAAAATAATCTATTTACAACTTAATACCAAATTCCTTGTGGGGTAGGCAGAGGAAACCTAGCGCCACGTGACTCGATCCTTACACACCTCACTCGCTTCTTTAACGTTCATTGCTCTTTTCAAGCACGCTCGCCGGTTTCTAAGGCTCCTGACCATCACCTTCTGATAGAGCACGACTAATTTGGTAATGGTAGGTAAGTCTTGGCCTTAAGCAGATATACAACGCAAAAGTGGAAGGATGTGGGAGGAAGGCCAAGACTTACCTAGTTTCTGTAAAATAATTATTGTTCCGACTTGTCAAATGGGTCACTTAGACATGTTAAAACCCAAATTAGTTTTGACGTATTGAGTTCCTATTGCAACCTCCATCGTTATAGCAGCTCGACTTACTGTGTATTCATCAGAACAAGAAGTTTATGTCAAAGTGTTTTGGACATTCCCCATGAGCCGACAACGTTGCAGGCACCACAGTCACGGGATGACCATTAGACCATGGCCATATATGACCGTAACCTATATACGCCTGCAACATTGTTTGCCCCACTGCTAATACGGGGTACCTCGGCAGAAGACTCGTGACCTATTTCAGTAGCTTAAATTCCATTGCAATTCCATCAGGATTACTTTTGAATTGAAATAACAATTAGATACATATTTAAACAAAAGCAAAAGTAGGTAATGAATATAAAGCGATCTGCTTGACTAATAACGCTATTACATAACTTCTTAAATCTTTTATCAAGATACAAAATTTTATTATAACATAAAAATAATATTCTAATTTTAAAAATAACGATGTTGCCTAATGTATATTGAAAATTGACAGAATTGTAAAATAATCCTCGCATAAACCATTATTTAAATTTTTTATTAAAATAGATAGGCATGATTTCAATTTTGGTTTAGACTCGCCGCTGGAAATGTACATTTATTCCACTGAGTACAATTGAACTGAACAATTCCGCCAGGTGACGAGTTGCGGTGGAGATTTACCAGCGACGGGTCCGTCAACGGCTGGGGCTGGAGGTTCACCGCACACGCTATTTTGCCGACACATTGTATAGCTGTAAGTCTTAAATATATTACTAAAATTCTGGTTGTATTAGTTAGCCTGGTTAAGATAACACATGCAACAATGCACTCGAAGTACCGATTTTTTACACGCGAGAGTGTATAGTCAAGAAATACGTTTTTGGGTTGAAATGATGAAAATATTCCGTCAACTCGCAGTTAAAAAAAATATACCGCATCAGTCAATTCCCAAATGGGATACCGCGTTTATGGTAGCATGCACATCATGCGGTATGGTACCGTTCATTATCAAGAGCTTGCTACAGATATATATATTATTTTACAGCGCGCTGCATCTCTGTATTCTTGTTATACTTTCCTGACGACTCGCACATGCGCAGGTTCAAAACTATATGGTATGGGCGTATGAAATTGAACATTTTACTTACTTTTTCTTATAAACTAATGTATTTGATTGTTGTTTACGATGAACTAAAAGATTTTAAAGTCATTAAAGATTAAATAATGTTTTATTATAATTTTTTATTCACCAGGAGAGCGGCTCGGATCGCTATGTGCTGTCATGTCCGTCCGTCGAACTAGCTTGGCGGTTGCTGGACGGCCCCCTACTGGCGGCTATTTCTAACGACCACCAACTAGCGCCGCGGCTGGCTCAAGCACTCGCTATTTGCGCACAGATGCCTACGTTATGTAAGTCTTCTACCCAGCGCTATCCTGTTTCCTCAATGTCAGAGTCCGCTACCTAAACCCAAGGATTTGGCGAAGCTACTGATTTAACGCTTCCTTTATATATGCATAATAATAAATAAATGTTCAAATAAATTCCAATCCATCATTTGCCCATTCAATTTTATCACAGTTTAATCACAGTCAACTTCAGCTAGATTAAGTTTTAGACATTTGTTGGCGCCATCTGTAGAACCAAAGCCGACCTGGCTTATACATGATGCATCCGCCCGAGTAAAAGAACTTCTGAGGGCGCAATTATATTTCATAAGAGGCAATTCCACTACTGAAACTACCTACGTCGTAAAGAAGACCGCAACAATATAACATTTTATTGTAAGATTGCTGGGAAGTGGATGAGGTCGCTCCTCATCTGTTATATTCCTTGTATTGCAAGGGTCGATAGGCCAAGGTAATTGCTTCACACCAGGCGGACCAAATATAATAATGTCAAGATTACAATTTAGTAATGAGTACGCGTGGGATATTTATACAAGTAGGTGATTTTATTGTTTTTTCAAATCAAAAGGATTGCAACTTCTGTGTATTAATATTCTGAAATTGCCTGTATCAATACAAACATAATATATAGCATGGCGCGGCCGCGTATGGTGCGTCCGCCGCCTTCGTGGAGTGGTGTGCGGATGGGGAGGTTGCGGAGAGGCCAGTACCGGCCCGCCACCCGCACTCCACCACCTGCCACAGCTGCTGCAGGCGCAGTATGACCACGAGGAGCCCGCACTCCGCACTGGAACACATCTTATGCACACGCACTACTTGAAGGTGAGCTGTATGTGCTGGGAGATTACTTAACAATTACTACAAAAATATTAATCATTTCAATATGCCATGTTGTAAGTGTAAACAAGGCATACATAGGTTTTCGAACTTACAAGTCAGTACACTGGGGGCCAAGAGTCTTCTACATGCCTTAATATGTTAACAACAACAGTTTCTTTCAACTTACTTTTTTATACTTTTTAGAGGAACCAGTGGTGCCGTCTCATAAATTAAAAGTCGGGGTAGCGGTGATGCTCATGCGCAATCTAGATGCATAGACTATGCAATGGAACACGTTACTCAGCTTGGGCGGAATATTATAACTGCTACTATTTTAACGGGCGCAGCAAAGGCTGAAAGTGTGCTGATTCCCCGAATACCAGTAATACGGACCGGCCTACCTTTCCAATTTAAAAGGCTACAGTTTCCTCTGAGGGTTGCATTTGCCATGACAATAAATAAAATGCAAGGAGAAACATTAAGGGTTTCCGGTGTACATTTAGAAAAACATTGCTTTTCTCATGGGCAACTTTATGTAGCGTGTTCACGTGTTTCCAATACCCAAAGTCTGCATGTTTTTGCTCCCCAAGGAAAAACATAATATCTTAACGATATTATGTTTTATAGCTCGGTCAAACGACATCTATGTCATTCAAAATTTACCGCGAGCGAAGCCGCGGGTAAAAACCAGTAATGTTATATTTCAAAAACAAATAAACTTAGTACACCGTTATTTGCATCGTTGGGGTACTATTGCGGCACTTTTTCATGAAAGCCTTTGACTTCTTTTTATCGTTTTGCGATCCACTCAACTAAGTAGAAAGTGTACTTCAACTCTTTTGCTACACGTTTTTCCTGTCCCGTTTATACCGCACTAATGCATCCATTTGTGTCGAGGTCATCACGACAATTTTAAATGTTATACACACATCAAAAGTGTCTAGGGATCAACATATATTTTTGCAATAACTTTTCTCCTGATTGATATTAATTAAATTTTCTTTAAGGATTCATCAAATAAAGTGTTTTCGTTTGTCTACAGTAACGATAAACCAAGTCACCTTTGCATTAATAAAGAAATTTGCCATTTTCATAATAAAGGGATTTTTGACATTTGAACCACTAACATTAAAGTTCGAAAAAAAGACTGAAATAACAGTTTTCTTTAAAATTTTATTGGGTAACTTAAACAATTAATAATCCGTGTTTCTACCGCGAACACTAACGATGATAGAAGCTGGTTCCCGGCAACGTACTGTGGCTTTAGCTCTGAATACAAGTCAGAGTGTTATCAGTCGACTTTGGACACGTTACCGAAGCACTGGTACCGTGGCTGAGCGCCATGGAGGACGGTATCGCTGCACCACACGGAGACAAGACCGATACATTCAAATCACAACTCGAAGAGCTCCAACAATAACCGCCATGATGTTAGCCGTGACGCTTCATCACTCTTCAGGGAACTTAATTAGCAACCAAACAGTCAGAAACCGCTTGCATGAAGTGAACCTTCATTCCCGAAGACCGCTAAGGGTACCACCTATAGCAATGCACAATCGTAGGATTCGATATCAATGGGCTCTTGAACACAGAAATTGGGCAGAAGAACAATGGCGTTTCGTGTGCTTTTCTGATGAGTCTCGTTTTGGTATGAGACCGGATACAAGACGTATACGACACTGGAGAACCCCTGGACGCCAACAGCGATTAAAATCCTGCCAGGAAGTCCATCCTTATAGTGGTGGAACCATCATGGTATGGGCGGGTATTTGGATCGGCGGAAGAACCGAGTTGATTTGGATCAGAGGCAACCTCAACGCTCAAATTTATGCTGAGACGATTGTATCAGACGTCATCGTTCCTCTACAAGTGCAAATCGGTCCCTTATTTCAGTTAATGCATGATAATGCACGACCGCACACCGCAAGAATTGTAAGACAGACTCTCGCCGCAGCTAACATCAATGTCATGCCCTGGCCTGCTCAGTCGCCAGACTTGAACCCGATTGAGCATGCATGGGATATGCTACAGAGAAGAGCTCTGCCGAATATGGAGGGTATCCAGTCGCAAGAAGACCTTTTTTTGTTGTTGCAACGAACATGGGCGGCCATTCCACAGCGTGATTTGGATGAACTCATTTTGAGTATGCCAAACCGATGTTCTTGTGTTGTTAGTGTTCGCGGTAGAAACACGGATTATTAATTGTTTAAGTTACCCAATAAAATTTTAAAGAAAACTGTTATTTCAGTCTTTTTTTCGAACTTTAATGTTAGTGGTTCAAATGTCAAAAATCCCTTTATTATGAAAATGGCAAATTTCTTTATTAATGCAAAGGTGACTTGGTTTATCGTTACTGTAGACAAACGAAAACACTTTATTTGATGAATCCTTAAAGAAAATTTTAATTAATATCAATCAGGAGAAAAGTTATTGCAAAAATATATGTTGATCCCTAGACACTTTTGATGTGTGTATTTAACATTTTGATGATTGGCCTTTATATTTGTAACACAGCAAATGAAAAAAATGCTGGTCTTTATTCTAAGATAAAAGTTAATATTCCATATAAGATGCCAAATTGTCTAATCTATGACTATAGGAATCGACCATAAAACTTTCTATCTATAACTTCTCGCCAAATCCCTTGCGGGGTAGGCAGAGAGAACCGAGCGCCACGTGACTCGATCCTTACATATCTCACTCGCTTCTTTAACATTCATTGCTCTTCTCATGCACGCTCGCCGGTTTCTAGGGCTCCTGACATCACCTTCTGATAGAACACGACCAATTTGGTCATTGTAGGTAAGTCTTGGCCTTCCCCGGCTCCTACATCCTTCCACTTTTGCATTGTATATCTGTTTCGTCATTCTTTCATCTTGCATTCTTTCTACACGTCTGAACCAACGGAGCATGCCTCTTCTTATTTTACCAACTCTGTTTCTAACATCATCATTGCGAATACGGTCTACAAGCCTTACGCCACATTTCGACCGCGTTTATACTACTTTCATGCTCTTTCTGCCATACCCAGCTCTCGCTTCCATAAGTTAGCGTTGGGACCAACACTGCATTGTGTATAGCGAGTTGTGCCTTCTGGCTAAGGTTTTTACTGCCAAGAAGTTTTCCCAACGCTCCATTCACACTATTCCCAGCACTCACTCGTCTTTCCACATCTGCGGTGTACCTTCCATCCCTGCTGAAAGCGCATCCATGATATACAAACTCATCCACTTGTTCCAACACTTCATCATCAATCGTAATCCTTACATTAGTTCTGGATTCTTCTTAAACCATAAAACTTTAATAAGAATATTTGTGATAGGAACTCGCTTGGTTAGCATGTGGTCTTCGTATGGACACACGTGTTTGCAACGGACCTGATGCTGCGCGTTGGGCGTGGTTCAAGCGATACTGCCTTTGTATGCGGACAGCTGACGCTCTGTTACGCCGTTTGTCGATGCCCATACCATTCCTGGCGGACGTCCGGAAGAGGCTCGCTGACCTCGGGGTGTACAACGTGGATGAGAGCAGCACTGACGCTCAGTACCCCTGGGAGGACAATTCGAAGTTCACTAGACAACACGATGAGCAGTTGTTGCATTGGGTTAACAAGTGAGTGTATGATTTTGTCGACTGTACATTTACAGTTTAGTTGTACGTAGTACGTACTTAGTAACATCTTTTATCACGTATAACACGAGCCCATTTCTTTTTTTGGCGTTAGTTTAATGAGAAATTCTAACGAGCGTTTCCTAACGTTTAAATGTTCTTGCAAAAATTTTCAATCATCGATGATTCGAGGACATTTGAGGTTCACCACGTAGATGATACGTCGGTTTTCAGTTATCCGCATAATAATTCCCACGTTTTGATTAGTCGCAGATGAGGGTCGATGGCGGTCGCATGGTTACACTATGAGTTGCTTCCGTCCCAATAATATTTTAAAGACGAATTTGCGGTGAAAGATCACTTATATTATCACAAAAAAATCATCGCACAGATTTCTCGTTAATTTCATTTTGCCTACGGGCAACGACATTCAATGTATGATAAAAAACTATTAATTCATAAAAATAAGAAATCAAGTTTTTGGTTCAAAAAATAAAATTTAAAATTCAAACATGTAACAGGTCAGGTCTAACGGTCTAATCAGGAGATCAAAGGTTTCCGCGTTTTCCATATATATTATTAAATAAGAGGGACATGATAGTATAGATATAGATACAGTCAGCAAAATAATGCTCTTGAAATAACTATTTAATACTTTTGTATTTCCACAGGCGCCCAGAAGACTGGTCAGGTTGGTGGAGCGGAGGGGCTCGTGGTTGCGTAGTGTACGGGTGGGGGCACAACCACCGAGGACAACTGGGTGGTGTTGAAGGTCCGAAAGTACGAACTCCGACGCCATGCCATGCACTCGCTGCATTGAACCCTGTACAGCTGGTCGGTGGAGAACAGACGCTGTTCGCTGTCACTCCCGATGGGAAAGTTTATGCTACAGGTGTGTAAAGCAAAATAGTTACTGATACTAAAAAGTATCAATAGGACAATTGCAAGATTTTATATAAAACTCATTTTAGGGTTCCGTAAGCTTATAAAAAAGGTTCCAAAAATATCAAACGTCGGTATTTTTACAAGAGTCTGAGTCTTGTAAAAATACTCACGTTAGATATTTTTGGAACCTTTTTTTATTTATTATAGTGGTAGTTATTCAATGTTATTTGTCAAATCATTTTGTTTTGTGTAAATACACTATTATATCGGATAAATCAAAATGTGTCGTCATAGCGAATTAACATATAACAATAAATAAGAATATGTTGCAGGTTACGGCGCGGGGGGTCGCCTCGGCATTGGCGGAATTGATTCCGTCTCTCAGCCCACTCTCTTGGCATCCATTCAACACGTGTTTATAACGAAGGTATTTTAACATTTATTATAATTTATAGGCACATGGGTAACCGAGCCTCGCCTGGTGATTTTGTTAATTAATTGTGTTTTTGTTAATTAAATGTTTTTTCTGAATACCTTGTAGATAAACATGAAAAGAGAGTACATATTGTAAATTAATATATGTATACAAGAACTACTCAATTACTCGATGTCGGTATTTACAGTTATCCCCACTGCTAATATCTCTATTAGCAGCTGGATAACATCAAATAAACGCGATATAATCACACTCGCACAGATGCGGTCTACTACACGATTCTAATTGAAGTTATCAATCAAACCATGTCTAAATGATCAGTATTCACGATATCGAAGAATAGAAGAAGAAAAAACAACCTTTACTCTCTAACGGGAGAGTTGATAATTATACGTAAAAGGAACCTCTTGCTCATACGCGCCCGCTTTACTCGACGTGATTTTACTTTGTTATGTGATTTATCAAAACCTTATAAATCGCGGTATATAATATACGTAATCTGTAATATATGTAATCCCTAAATACAAATAGACTCGTTTCCAAGATGCACGACATATATTTATTTATATACAAGAATTTGCTAAATAAGATAAATGCTTGAATAAGATTTCAATTAATATATATGATAATTCGATACGCACTTGTATTAATTTGAAGTTCTAGAAACTGTCTAGACGTATCTACGTTTTTAACGAGCTCAGTGACGCAGCGGTTAATATGGTTACTACGTAAATAAACTTTGTCACCGACGCCCGTCGGTTCACCACCAACACTTATGCAACACACCAAATATACCACACCAACTATGAAATCTTATTTCATAGAGCTTTTCAGTCTAAGCTCTAATTTTTACAAACCCTGCCTGACATTCGTTGCTCAACCGGGTATGTTCAAAAAATGTGCACTGATATCTTATTTCAGGTGGCTTGTAATTCAGGAGGCAAGCATTGCCTAGCTCTGTCGTCTGACGGTGACGTGTACAGTTGGGGCGAGGGCGAAGATGGTAAATTAGGACACGGAAATAGAGTGTAAGTATACATCACGTTAGCTTTGCAGTAGTAATAGTGACTGTGTCTTTTGAGGACGAGTACGATCAAATTCTCCTCGATTAAACTGAGTTAGATCTTCGTTTATGAAATTGACATCATGCATACATCCCTATGCTTACCACTGACACACAAGAGTGGCACGGCACTTTTTTGGTGATAAAACCAATCTCACCTCCCCTTCGTATAAACGGTTAAATAAAAAGAGAGGTAGCGCACAGTATACCTCCCTCAAATTTAGAGTAGGCCATCTAGGAAAGTACGACTGCAAACAATGCCGACTTTACGATTATAGTTATTATTAATTTTCGCTATAGAGATAACCTGCTATAATGTTGTATAACTTGCGTGTAAAAGTAGAAGTGAGAGATATAATATAGCGAGACAGACAGACACACACACACAGAGAGAGAGAGAGAGAGGGATAAAAGAAAGTTGTTTCTTTATGTCTCATAAGACAAAGAGTATATATGTGTATAAGTGTGACATGAAAAAAAATTACAGGAGCTACGAACGTCCAAAGCTAATAACAGCTTTATCAGGACTCGACGTGGTAGCTATAGCGTGCGGAGGGGCCCACTCTGCGTGCCTGACTGCAAGAGGTCGAATTTACACATGGGGCAAAGGCCGATACGGACGCTTGGGTCACGGGGACTCGGAAGATCAACTCGTGCCTAAAATGGTATGTATGAAATACGCCATGTGTATTGAGTCCCGGAGGGTATCACTCGCACGCGGTAATAAGCCACGTTGCATAAATGTCTTATGCAATCAAAATTCAAAATAATTTATTTGCATAAAATAGGGTAAAACTTTTAGCCACATATTTTAGTTAAAAGTTACAATCCTATTTAGTCGTCATATAAAATAGCATCCAAATTAGTCAGTTGGAGTAGTGTTCTACAAAACCTGTATGGGCTACGGCACATTGGTGTACCGTAAACATCTATAATACACTTTTGTTACATGACCAGGGGTTATATAACTAAACTCGAGCCTCCTTATGCAATCAAAATTATAAAAAAATATATTTGCATAAAATAGGGTAAAACTTTTAGTCACATATTGTAGTTAAAAGTCACAATCCTATTTAGCCACATAAATAGCATACAAATTAATCAGTTGAATCAGTGTTTAGCAAAACCTGTGAGAGCTGCGGCACATTCGTGTACCATACACATTAGGCGGTATGCTGTGGAATAATGACATGTTCTATCAGAAATCTATGAAAATAATACCTATGCATAGGTAAGAGTTATGCGAGCAGAAGCGCTTTGTAGCGCGAGGAGCGGAAACAAATCTATTTGCCACTAACTAACCGCTAGCTTAATGTACTTAGTTAAATAACATTAATTATTTTCTGTGATGTACATATAAATTATTTTAATCTGATAGGCACGCATCTTGAGCACAAAAGATTTGCGGAAACTACTGAGTTAGATTATATCACTTTACTATACATAGTCTGACACTCCATCATACTGTTTCATGGATAGTATTTATATTAACGACTGGGGGCTGTCATAGGTTGGCTTCGGAAACAGCGGGAGGTTACAATGCCTTTATAAGTATTAGCATAATTACGGGCAAAACGAATCTTCAATTTTACTGGACGAATATCTCGTATAAAAAGTTTTTTCTAAATTTGTCTAAATAAAATATATTACTCTTTCGTTATTTTTCCCAGTTATGATTTTACACCCGGAATTTTCGAAATTATCATTACATAATATGTATGTATGTATGTATGTATATCTTCACGCCAAGTCCCTTGCGGGGTAGGCAGAGAGAACCGAGCGCATCATTACATAATACAAGTAGTTTATTTCAAAAATATTTTACAGACGTTTCATTTTATACTAGTTTAATTTATATATAATATTAATAAGCTTTAATTTTCATTAGCAAAATGATTAAAAAAAAATGCCAGTATTTGGAACTCAATAGAATGTTTATGTTTACGGATACATAAACATTCTATTGTAATGTACTGTAAAATGTAATGTTCTTTCTGTGAAATAAGTTTATTCTTATTTATTCTTATCTTATTTATATCTTCACATCAAATCCCTTGCAGAGTAGGCAGTGATAATGTTTCACAATGCTATTATTGTCCGTCACTGAACCTAAAGAATTTCAGAATAAAGAAGTTGTTTTATCCGACTTCAACAAGCAGGAGGTGTTTAATTTGATTCGTGTTTTTTGTGTATAGCCACAAAAACATGAGTCTAATTAAACACACGGTTTCTTTGCCAATTGTGAACAGATTTTGAAAGTTTCGTTTTTATTAGGAGCATTCTAGAGCTGTTATATAAAATTTACGATTTTTCATAATCTAAGGATTTAAAAAAAATGTTTGTTGTTTGTAAAATACTGTTGTTGTAAAGCTAACTCTCGATTGATCCCATATAATATGTTGAGGTCGTTACTCGCTTCATTGAAACTTCATTGAAGTCGTGAAGTCGATTTTCACAGTTACCTTTGTATTATTACATTGCTAAGTGTACATTTTAGGTGGAGGCTTTAGCGACATTTCGCGTTGTGGACGTCGCGTGTGGATCCGGTGACGCTCAGACGCTGTGCATTACCGATGACGACAACGTGTGGTCGTGGGGCGACGGCGACTATGGAAAACTAGGTAACGGTATACCCGTTTATGACCTATGTAGATAATTTGTGTAGCATGTTGTGTGCGAAACATTTTTAAGAGAAGCAGGGTGCGTTAAAGCAGCCCGACTAGGGCAATGCCTTCACCTCACAGAAAACCGCAGCTCAATAACAACTTATTTGAGGGTTGTTGTATTGCGAGTGAGAAACTTCTAAGAAGGTGGCAATACTTCTTATCTTGCAAACATTTATAATGTATGATCAAATGCGCGACTTCAGCTAAGTTAATTCATTCTTACTCCCTTAATATAATTTGCTTACTCCCTTATACTCTCCCATAAACGCTACTTAAAAAAGTTTTAATGGGACGTTTTAGTTGGCATGAAGTGTAATTGGTCGCATAAAGTATAGAGGACGCCATTCTGTGTGTGTGGGACACTCGAAATATTTTTAATTCCTGTTTTATATTTGTTTTTAGGTCGTGGCGGATCGGAAGGCTGCAAAACGCCCATGCGAATAGACTGTTTGAAGGGGCTGCGCGTGGTTAAAGTCGAGTGTGGCTCTCAGTTTTCCGTCGCTCTATGCCAGTGCGGAAGTGTTTATACTTGGTACGTCAAAATATAATATAGTATACAGTCATAGTATGTATGTATATCTTCACGCCAGATCCCTTGCAGGGTAGGCAGAGAAAACCAAGCACCATAAGACGCGGTCGTCGTTAAACACTTCTCTCCCTTCTCAAATATTCATAGCTCTTTTCATGCACGCTCGCCGGTTCCTGGGGCTCCTGACATCACCTTTTGACAAAACACGACCAATTTGGTCATGGTAGGTTAGTCTTGGTCTCCTCGGCTCCTACCTCCTTCCACTTTCGCATTGTATATCTGTTTGATCATTCTATCATCCTGCATTCTTTCTACATGTCCGAACCAATGGAGCATGCCTTTTCTTATCTTATCACCGACACTCTCGTTCAGACCAACTCTCTTATGTCATCATTACGAACGCAGTCATCAAACATTACGCCACAAATTTTGCGCAATGCTCATCTCGACCGCCTTTATTCTATTTTCCTGCTCTCCAGTTGGTCAATAGGCCGGTTTTTTTCCACTAGGCTATCAATGTGACGAATAATATTGCCTCTATCTGTCTGTATATCTTCATGCCAACTCAATCCCATCACTATCTGATTTTTTTTTCTTGTCAAGGAAACCCGCGCATCCAAGAAATTATATTCGATAATACGTGCGACCTTACTTAAGAAAGGGCGGGTATTCCCTCTCGGCTATGATCTGAGAGCAACCACTCTATAGAAAAATCATTAACTTCGTCAAATCCTTGGGCTTAAATAGCGGACCCCGCCAATCCTGAAGGAAACTGAATAATAATAGAAAGGAGAAGACTCATTTGTATGATTGTAGAAGTCGTCATATATCTTCGGAATATTTCATGTACTCGAAATAATCAAGTGAATTAATTCGATATCGAAGTAACGGCAACCCTATTTAGATGATACTGACCTGATGATGATAACCCTATTTAGCGATACAGCAGAGAAAGGTTTAGGTTTAGGATATCAGTACCTCTGTTTTATGCGACATCGTTTCTCATGTTGTTTATATTACAGGGGCAAAGGCGATTACCACAGACTAGGGCATGGCAGTTATGACCATGTAAGGCGTCCTATGCGTGTAACTGGCATGCAAGGCAAGACCATCGTCTCCATTGCCACAGGTAAACAATAGATTTTTTGCTATATTATTATATCTTGATTAGTTGTTTTTAAATGACAAAAACAACTATTGTCGAGGTTAATATTAATTTCGTTATATAATAATGTATGAGTGCGATATACAATCCCATTTAAGAGAGGAAGGGCGCAAATAAGAAGCCTGGCTAGGCAGTGTCTCCAGCTCACAGAAAACTGCAAATAACAACTTCCTTTAGGTTTGAGTTTCTCCGAGTGAGTCAGATTGTCAGTGAGTCCTTAGATGTTAAAGGTATCACCGGCGTTCAGTGGCTATAATAATCACTTTACATCAGGTGAGCTGTGTGATTGTATGCCTCCCGATGTGTAATAATAAAATCTTATATTTCTAATATAAAATAATCATTTCAACTAAAACAATGGTGATAGTCTCTTCTCGGCATGTTTATTAGATGCACTGCAAAGACTAATGTGACAAGATCAAACCCTCCTGCACATACTTTCTCGCGTTTATTCAATGGTCAATTACCTTGATGTTTAGTAAATGGCATGCAGTTCATATAACCGTAGTGGTGGCAATATTCCAATCTTTATGAGTTTGGTACTCGTCCCAAACCTGTGCTAAGCTACAAAAACATATTTTGTAACTAGACACTTCGGGCTTAGCCAAGTCATATTATATATTTTTCCTATGATGTATTCGTGGATACTTACGTTGCTTACGTACTAGATTAAATTTAAAAAATATATGATTAATAGTGGTATATTCTTTGACAAAAAACCTTATAATCGTTCAAACTTCAAGATCGACGATTAATGGTCTAACATCGACCATGAGGCGACCTCTTGTA